>OW052186.1:17555308-18755308 GCA_932526625.1 Rhingia campestris
CAAAATGGACTGCGGAGTGGGCGCCGGTGTCTACTCGGACACACTAAAAATAAAAAAATCGTTTCGCCTCCCTGATTCCTCCAGCGTATTCCAAGCGGAATTGTTGGCTATTAGGGAGGCATGTCACGCGATTAAACACGATAGTACTCCCAAGCAAAATATCGCTATTTTTGTCGACAGTCAAGCCGCTATTAAGGCGATTATTTCGGTATCGACGTCATCAAAACTAGTACTTCAATGCCAAAACGAACTGGCCTCCATTGGGAGTCGATACAGTATCACTCTCATATGGGTTCCAGGCCATAGTGACATAGATGGAAATGAACAGGCTGATGCCCTTGCCAGGTTGGGCTCGTCCCTTCCCAGCTCACGTGCAATCGGCATTCTCACTCCTTTAAAAACTATCATGAATAATATCAACACACACTCTCTTAAAACAGCTGAACATAGGTGGCGTAACCTCAGTGGGTGCGCCATTTCAAGAGATATGTGGCCTCGCTACAACAAGACTAAAACACGGGACCTCTTAAGCAGATCCCGTAAGGAAGTCTCCAGGGTGATAGCAATTACCACTGGACACTGGCCCATCGGTGACCATGCTGTTAGAATGGGTATACCCAACAACACCAACTGTCGCAGTTGCAAGGAGGTGGGGGAGAAGGAAACTCTAACTCACTTTCTGTGCAAATGCCCGGCTCTGTCAAGAGCAAGACAACGAACCCTAGGCAAACCTTTCTTTGACAATATCCGCGACCTCTCTGATAAACACATCAAAGAACTGATCGCCTTCCTTAATGCCACTGGTTGGATTTAGTACACGCCAACTAACAACAAGACATAACATTTAACCGCACGAGTTTTTGGCATCAAAACGGCGCACCTCAGCGCTAATTGTGTTTCGTCTTGTACGAACAGCCAATCAAACTAACTAACTAACTAACTAAGCGGTTTACGAGTTATAAGGATTTGAAAAAAAAATCAGGATTTCATTGAAAAAAGTTTTGGAAAAAATCCAATTTTAGTACCAATTTGGTCAAATTTTCACGATTATTTTTTTATGTTCGAAGTTAATAGAAAATTTTTTTATACAATTTTAAAGAGTAACGCCTAATACACTTTGTGACCAAATTTCATTCAATTCGTGATAGTACTTTTTGCGTTATGACGTTCCGAACGAAGAATTGAGTAAATACCCCTTGAACCACCCCCCGCTGAAAAAAGTACCATGTGATTTTCAAGAACAGTTTCCCATCTATTAACTTGCCAAATTTCATTTTAATCTATTAAGCGTTTTACGAGTTATAAGGATTTGAAAAAAAAATCAGGATTTCATTGAAAAAAGTTTTGGAAAAAATCCAATTTTAGTACCAATTTGGTCAAATTTTCACGATGATTTTTTTTATGTTCGAAGTTAATAGAAAATTTTTTAATACAATTTTAAAGAGTAACGCCTAATACACTTTGTAACCAAATTTCATTCGATTCGTGATAGTACTTTTTGCGTTATGACGTTCCAAACGAAGAATTGAGTTAATACCCCTTGAACCACCCCCCCGCTGAAAAAAGTACTTTGCCATTTTCAAAAACAGTTTCCCATCTATTAACTTGCCGAATTTCATTTTAATCTATTAAGCGGTTTACGAGTTATAAGGATTTGAAAAAAAAAATCAGGATTTCATAGAAAAAAGGTTTTGGAAAAAATCCAATTTTAGTACCAATTTGGTCAAATTTTCACGATTATTTTTTTATGTTCGAAGTTATTAGAAAATTTTTTAATACAATTTTAAAGAGTAACGCCTAATACACTTTGTAACCAAATTTTATTCAATTCGTGATAGTAATTTTTGTGTTATGACGTTCCGAATGAAGAATTGAGTTAATACTACTTGAACCACCCCCCGCTGAAAAAAGTACCATGTCATTTTCAAGAACAGTTTCCCATCTATTAACTTGCCAAATTTCATTTTAATCTATTAAGCGGTTTACGAGGTATAAGGATTTGAAAAAAAAAAATCAGGATTTCATTGAAAAAAGTTTTGGAAAAAGTCCAATTTTAGTACCAATTTGGTCAAATTTTCACGATTATTTTTTTATGTTCGAAGTTAATAGAAAATTTTTTTATACAATTTTAAAGAGTAACGCCTAATACACTTTGTAACCAAATTTCATTCAATTCGTGATAGTACTTTTTGCGTTATGACGTTCCGAACGAAGAATTGAGTTAATACCCCTTGAACCACCCCCCGCTGAAAAAAGTACCATGTCATTTTCAAGAACAGTTTCCCATCTATTAACTTGCCAAATTTCGTTTTAATCTATTAAGCGGTTTACGAGTTATAAGGATTTGAAAAAAAAAACAGGATTCCATTGAAAAAAGTTTTGGAAAAAATCCAATTTTAGTACCAATTTGGTCAAATTTTCACGATTATTTTTTTATGTTCGAATTTAATAGAAAATTTTTTTTAACAATTTTAAAGAAGAACGCCTAATACACTTTGTAACCAAATTTCATTCAATTCGTGATAGTACTTTTTGCGTTATGACGTTCCGAACGAAGAATTGAGTTAATACCCCTTGAACCACCCCCCGCTGAAAAAAGTACATGGCATTTTCAAGAACAGTTTCCCGTATATTAACTTGCCAAATTTCATTTTAATCTATTAAGCGTTTTACGAGTTATAAGGATTTGAAAAAAAAATCAGGATTTCATTGAAAAAAGTTTTGGAAAAAATCCAATTTTAGTACCAATTTGGTCAAATTTTCACGATTATTTTTTTATGTTCGAAGTTAATAGAAAATTTTTTAATACAATTTTAAAGAGTAACGCCTAATACACTTTGTAACCAAATTTCATTCGATTCGTGATAGTACTTTTTACGTTATGACGTTCCGAACGAAGAATTGAGTTAATACCCCTTGAACCACCCCCCCGCTGAAAAAAGTACCATGTCATTTTCAAAAACAGTTTCCCATCTATTAACTTGCCGAATTTCATTTTAATCTATTAAGCGGTTTACGAGTTATAAGGATTTGAAAAAAAAAATCAGGATTTCATAGAAAAAAGGTTTTGGAAAAAATCCAATTTTAGTACCAATTTGGTCAAATTTTCACGATTATTTTTTTATGTTCGAAGTGAATAGAATTTTTTTTATACAATTTTAAAGAGTAACGCCTAATACACATTGTAACCAAATTTCATTCAATTCGTGATAGTACTTTTTGCGTTATGACGTTCCGAACGAAGAATTGAGTTAATACCCCTTGAACCACCCCCCGCTGAAAAAAGTACCATGTCATTTTCAAGAACACTTTCTCATCTATTAGCTTGCCAAATTTCATTTTAATCTATTAAGCGGTTAACGAGTTATAAGGATTTGAAAAAAATCAGGATTTCATTGAAAAAAGTTTTGGAAAAAATCCAATTTTAGTACCAATTTGGTCAAATTTTCACGATTATTTTTTTATGTTCGAAGTTAATAGAAAATTTTTTAATACAATTTTAAAGAGTAACGCCTAATACACTTTGTAACCAAATTTCATTCGATTCGTGATAGTACTTTTTGCGTTATGACGTTCCGAACGAAGAATTGAGTTAATACCCCTTGAACCACCCCCCCGCTGAAAAAAGTACCATGTCATTTTCAAGAACAGTTTCCCATCTATTAACTTGCCAAATTTCATTTTAATCTATTAAGCGGTTTACGAGTTATAAAAAAAAATCAGGATTTCATTGAAAAAAGTTTTGGAAAAAATCCAATTTTAGTACCAATTTGGTCAAATTTTCAGGATTATTTTTTTATGTTCGAAGTTAATAGAAAATTTTTTAATACAATTTTAAAGAGTAACGCCTAATACACTTTGTAACCAAATTTTATTCAATTCGTGATAGTAATTTTTGTGTTATGACGTTACGAATGAAGAATTGAGTTAATACTACTTGAACCACCCCCCGCTGAAAAAAGTACCATGTCATTTTCAAGAACAGTTTCCCATCTATTAACTTGCCAAATTTCATTTTAATCTATTAAGCGGTTTACGAGTTATAAGGATTTGAAAAAAAAAAAACAGGATTTCATTGAAAAAAGTTTTGGAAAAAATCCAATTTTAGTACCAATTTGGTCAAATTTTCACGATTATTTTTTTATGTTCGAAGTTAATAGAAATTTTTTTTATACTATTTTAAAGAGTAACGCCTAATACACTTTGTAACCAAATTTCATTCAATTCGTGATAGTACTTTTTGCGTTATGACGTTCCGAACGAAGAATTTAGTTAATACATCTTGAACCACCCCCCGCTGAAAAAAGTACCATGTCATTTTCAAGAACAGTTCCCCATCTATTAACTTGCCGAATTTCATTTTAATCTATTAAGCGGTTTACGAGTTATAAGGATTTGAAAAAAAAAAATCAGGATTTCATTGAAAAAAGTTTTGGAAAAAATCCAATTTTAGTACCAATTTGGTCAAATTTTCACGATTATTTTTTTATGTTCGAAGTTAATAGAAAATTTTTTTATACAATTTTAAAGAGTAACGCCTAATACACTTTGTAACCAAATTTCATTCAATTCGTGATAGTACTTTTTGCGTTATGACGTTCCGAACGAAGAATTGAGTTAATACCCCTTGAACCACCCCCCGCTGAAAAAAGTACCATGTCATTTTCAAGAACAGTTTCCCATCTATTAACTTGCCGAATTTCATTTTAATCAATAAAGCGGTTTACGAGTTATAAGGATTTGAAAAAAAAAAACAGGATTCCATTGAAAAAAGTTTTGGAAAAAATCCAATTTTAGTACCAATTTGGTCAAATTTTCACGATTATTTTTTTATGTTCGAATTTAATAGAAAATTTTTTTAAACAATTTTAAAGAAGAACGCCTAATACACTTTGTAACCAAATTTCATTCAATTCGTGATAGTACTTTTTGCCTTATGACGTTTCGAACGAAGACTTGAGTTAATACCCCTTGAACCACCACCCGCTGAAAAAAGTACAATGTCATCTTCAGGAACAGTTTCCCATCTATTAACTTGCCAAATTTCATTTAAATCTATTAAGCGGTTTACGAGTTATAAGGATTTGAAAAAAAAAATTCAGCATTTCTATGGAAAAAGTTTTTGAAAAAATCCAATTTTAGTACCAAATTATACCATTTTAAAGAGTAACGCCTAATACACTTTGTAACCAAATTTCATTCAATTCGTGATAGTACTTTTTGCGTGATGACGTTCCGAACGAAGAATTGAGTTAATACCCCTTGAACCACCCCCGCTGAAAAAAGTACCATGTCATTTTCAAGAACAGTTTCCCATCTATTAACTTGCCAAATTTCATTTTAATCTATTAAGCGGTTTACGAGTTATAAGGATTTGAAAAAAAAAATTCAGCATTTCTATGGAAAAAGTTTTTGAAAAAATCCAATTTTAGTACCAATTTAGACCATTTAAAGAGTAACGCCTAATACACTTTGTAACCAAATTTCATTCAATTCGTGATAGTACTTTTTGCGTTATGACGTTCCGAACGAAGAATTGAGTTAATACCCCTTGAAATAACCCCCGCTGAAAAAAGTGCCATATCATTTTCAAGAACAGTTTCCCATCTAATTACTTGCCAAATTTCATTTTAATCTATTAAGCGGTTTACGAGTTATAAGGATTTGAAAAAAAAATCAGGATTTCATTGAAAAAAGTTTTGGAAAAAATCCAATTTTAGTACCAATTTGGTCAAATTTTCACGATTATTTTTTTATGTTCGAATTTAATAGAAAATTTTTTTAAACAATTTTAAAGAAGAACGCCTAATACACTTTGTGACCAAATTTCATTCAATTCGTGATAGTACTTTTTGCGTTATGACGTTCCGAACGAAGAATTGAGTAAATACCCCTTGAACCACCCCCCGCTGAAAAAAGTACCATGTGATTTTCAAGAACAGTTTCCCATCTATTAACTTGCCAAATTTCATTTTAATCTATTAAGCGTTTTACGAGTTATAAGGATTTGAAAAAAAAATCAGGATTTCATTGAAAAAAGTTTTGGAAAAAATCCAATTTTAGTACCAATTTGGTCAAATTTTCACGATTATTTTTTTATGTTCGAAGTTAATAGAAAATTTTTTTATACAATTTTAAAGAGTAACGCCTAATACACTTTGTGACCAAATTTCATTCAATTCGTGATAGTACTTTTTGCGTTATGACGTTCCGAACGAAGAATTAAGTTAATACCCCTTGAACCACCCCCCGCTGAAAAAAGTACCATGTCATTTTCAAGAACACTTTCCCATCTATTAGCTTGCCAAATTTTATTTTAATCTATTAAGCGGTTTACGAGTTATAAGGATTTGAAAAAAAAATCAGGATTTCATTGAAAAAAGTTTTGGAAAAAATCCAATTTTAGTACCAATTTGGTCAAATTTTCACGATTATTTTTTTATGTTCGAAGTTAATAGAAAATTTTTTTATACAATTTTAAAGAGTAACGCCTAATACACTTTGTGACCAAATTTCATTCAATTCGTGATAGTACTTTTTGCGTTATGACGTTCCGAACGAAGAATTGAGTAAATACCCCTTGAACCACCCCCCGCTGAAAAAAGTACCATGTGATTTTCAAGAACAGTTTCCCATCTATTAACTTGCCAAATTTCATTTTAATCTATTAAGCGGTTTACGAGTTATAAGGATTTGAAAAAAAAAATCAGGATTTCATAGAAAAAAGGTTTTGGAAAAAATCCAATTTTAGTACCAATTTGGTCAAATTTTCACGATTATTTTTTTATGTTCGAAGTTATTAGAAAATTTTTTAATACAATTTTAAAGAGTAACGCCTAATACACTTTGTAACCAAATTTTATTCAATTCGTGATAGTAATTTTTGTGTTATGACGTTCCGAATGAAGAATTGAGTTAATACTACTTGAACCACCCCCCGCTGAAAAAAGTACCATGTCATTTTCAAGAACAGTTTCCCATCTATTAACTTGCCAAATTTCATTTTAATCTATTAAGCGGTTTACGAGGTATAAGGATTTGAAAAAAAAAAATCAGGATTTCATTGAAAAAAGTTTTGGAAAAAGTCCAATTTTAGTACCAATTTGGTCAAATTTTCACGATTATTTTTTTATGTTCGAAGTTAATAGAAAATTTTTTTATACAATTTTAAAGAGTAACGCCTAATACACTTTGTAACCAAATTTCATTCAATTCGTGATAGTACTTTTTGCGTTATGACGTTCCGAACGAAGAATTGAGTTAATACCCCTTGAACCACCCCCCGCTGAAAAAAGTACCATGTCATTTTCAAGAACAGTTTCCCATCTATTAACTTGCCAAATTTCGTTTTAATCTATTAAGCGGTTTACGAGTTATAAGGATTTGAAAAAAAAAACAGGATTCCATTGAAAAAAGTTTTGGAAAAAATCCAATTTTAGTACCAATTTGGTCAAATTTTCACGATTATTTTTTTATGTTCGAATTTAATAGAAAATTTTTTTTAACAATTTTAAAGAAGAACGCCTAATACACTTTGTAACCAAATTTCATTCAATTCGTGATAGTACTTTTTGCGTTATGACGTTCCGAACGAAGAATTGAGTTAATACCCCTTGAACCACCCCCCGCTGAAAAAAGTACATGGCATTTTCAAGAACAGTTTCCCATCTATTAACTTGCCAAATTTCATTTTAATCTATTAAGCGGTTTACGAGTTATAAGGATTTGAAAAAAAAAACAGGATTCCATTGAAAAAAGTTTTGGAAAAAATCCAATTTTAGTACCAATTTGGTCAAATTTTCACGATTATTTTTTTATGTTCGAAGTTAATAGAAAATTTTTTTATACAATTTTAAAGAGTAACGCCTAATACACTTTGTGACCAAATTTCATTCAATTCGTGATAGTACTTTTTGCGTTATGACGTTCCGAACGAAGAATTAAGTTAATACCCCTTGAACCACCCCCCGCTGAAAAAAGTACCATGTCATTTTCAAGAACAGTTTCCCATCTATTAACTTGCCAAATTTCATTTTAATCTATTAAGCGGTTTACGAGTTATAAGGATTTGAAAAAAAAAACAGGATTCCATTGAAAAAAGTTTTGGAAAAAATCCAATTTTAGTACCAATTTGGTCAAATTTTCACGATTATTTTTTTATGTTCGAAGTTAATAGAAAATTTTTTTATACAATTTTAAAGAGTAACGCCTAATACACTTTGTGACCAAATTTCATTCAATTCGTGATAGTACTTTTTGCGTTATGACGTTCCGAACGAAGAATTAAGTTAATACCCCTTGAACCACCCCCCGCTGAAAAAAGTACCATGTCATTTTCAAGAACACTTTCCCATCTATTAGCTTGCCAAATTTTATTTTAATCTATTAAGCGGTTTACGAGTTATAAGGATTTGAAAAAAAAATCAGGATTTCATTGAAAAAAGTTTTGGAAAAAGTCCAATTTTAGTACCAATTTGGTCAAATTTTCACGATTATTTTTTTATGTTCGAAGTTAATAGAAAATTTTTTTATACAATTTTAAAGAGTAACGCCTAATACACTTTGTAACCAAATTTCATTCAATTCGTGATAGTACTTTTTGCGTTATGACGTTCCGAACGAAGAATTGAGTTAATACCCCTTGAACCACCCCCCGCTGAAAAAAGTACCATGTCATTTTCAAGAACAGTTTCCCATCTATTAACTTGCCAAATTTCGTTTTAATCTATTAAGCGGTTTACGAGTTATAAGGATTTGAAAAAAAAAACAGGATTCCATTGAAAAAAGTTTTGGAAAAAGTCCAATTTTAGTACCAATTTGGTCAAATTTTCACGATTATTTTTTTATGTTCGAAGTTAATAGAAAATTTTTTTATACAATTTTAAAGAGTAACGCCTAATACACTTTGTAACCAAATTTCATTCAATTCGTGATAGTACTTTTTGCGTTATGACGTTCCGAACGAAGAATTGAGTTAATACCCCTTGAACCACCCCCCGCTGAAAAAAGTACCATGTCATTTTCAAGAACAGTTTCCCATCTATTAACTTGCCAAATTTCATTTTAATCTATTAAGCGGTTTACGAGTTATAAGGATTTGAAAAAAAAAACAGGATTCCATTGAAAAAAGTTTTGGAAAAAATCCAATTTTAGTACCAATTTGGTCAAATTTTCACGATTATTTTTTTATGTTCGAAGTTAATAGAAAATTTTTTTATACAATTTTAAAGAGTAACGCCTAATACACTTTGTGACCAAATTTCATTCAATTCGTGATAGTACTTTTTGCGTTATGACGTTCCGAACGAAGAATTAAGTTAATACCCCTTGAACCACCCCCCGCTGAAAAAAGTACCATGTCATTTTCAAGAACACTTTCCCATCTATTAGCTTGCCAAATTTTATTTTAATCTATTAAGCGGTTTACGAGTTATAAGGATTTGAAAAAAAAATCAGGATTTCATTGAAAAAAGTTTTGGAAAAAATCCAATTTTAGTACCAATTTGGTCAAATTTTCACGATTATTTTTTTATGTTCGAAGTTAATAGAAAATTTTTTTATACAATTTTAAAGAGTAACGCCTAATACACTTTGTGACCAAATTTCATTCAATTCGTGATAGTACTTTTTGCGTTATGACGTTCCGAACGAAGAATTGAGTAAATACCCCTTGAACCACCCCCCGCTGAAAAAAGTACCATGTGATTTTCAAGAACAGTTTCCCATCTATTAACTTGCCAAATTTCATTTTAATCTATTAAGCGGTTTACGAGTTATAAGGATTTGAAAAAAAAAATCAGGATTTCATAGAAAAAAGGTTTTGGAAAAAATCCAATTTTAGTACCAATTTGGTCAAATTTTCACGATTATTTTTTTATGTTCGAAGTTATTAGAAAATTTTTTAATACAATTTTAAAGAGTAACGCCTAATACACTTTGTAACCAAATTTTATTCAATTCGTGATAGTAATTTTTGTGTTATGACGTTCCGAATGAAGAATTGAGTTAATACTACTTGAACCACCCCCCGCTGAAAAAAGTACCATGTCATTTTCAAGAACAGTTTCCCATCTATTAACTTGCCAAATTTCATTTTAATCTATTAAGCGGTTTACGAGGTATAAGGATTTGAAAAAAAAAAATCAGGATTTCATTGAAAAAAGTTTTGGAAAAAGTCCAATTTTAGTACCAATTTGGTCAAATTTTCACGATTATTTTTTTATGTTCGAAGTTAATAGAAAATTTTTTTATACAATTTTAAAGAGTAACGCCTAATACACTTTGTAACCAAATTTCATTCAATTCGTGATAGTACTTTTTGCGTTATGACGTTCCGAACGAAGAATTGAGTTAATACCCCTTGAACCACCCCCCGCTGAAAAAAGTACCATGTCATTTTCAAGAACAGTTTCCCATCTATTAACTTGCCAAATTTCGTTTTAATCTATTAAGCGGTTTACGAGTTATAAGGATTTGAAAAAAAAAACAGGATTCCATTGAAAAAAGTTTTGGAAAAAATCCAATTTTAGTACCAATTTGGTCAAATTTTCACGATTATTTTTTTATGTTCGAATTTAATAGAAAATTTTTTTTAACAATTTTAAAGAAGAACGCCTAATACACTTTGTAACCAAATTTCATTCAATTCGTGATAGTACTTTTTGCGTTATGACGTTCCGAACGAAGAATTGAGTTAATACCCCTTGAACCACCCCCCGCTGAAAAAAGTACATGGCATTTTCAAGAACAGTTTCCCGTATATTAACTTGCCAAATTTCATTTTAATCTATTAAGCGTTTTACGAGTTATAAGGATTTGAAAAAAAAATCAGGATTTCATTGAAAAAAGTTTTGGAAAAAATCCAATTTTAGTACCAATTTGGTCAAATTTTCACGATTATTTTTTTATGTTCGAAGTAAATAGAAAATTTTTTAATACAGTTTTAAAGAGTAACGCCTAATACACTTTGTAACCAAATTTCATTCGATTCGTGATAGTACTTTTTACGTTATGACGTTCCGAACGAAGAATTGAGTTAATACCCCTTGAACCACCCCCCCGCTGAAAAAAGTACCATGTCATTTTCAAAAACAGTTTCCCATCTATTAACTTGCCGAATTTCATTTTAATCTATTAAGCGGTTTACGAGTTATAAGGATTTGAAAAAAAAAATCAGGATTTCATAGAAAAAAGGTTTTGGAAAAAATCCAATTTTAGTACCAATTTGGTCAAATTTTCACGATTATTTTTTTATGTTCGAAGTTAATAGAATTTTTTTTATACAATTTTAAAGAGTAACGCCTAATACACATTGTAACCAAATTTCATTCAATTCGTGATAGTACTTTTTGCGTTATGACGTTCCGAACGAAGAATTGAGTTAATACCCCTTGAACCACCCCCCGCTGAAAAAAGTACCATGTCATTTTCAAGAACACTTTCTCATCTATTAGCTTGCCAAATTTCATTTTAATCTATTAAGCGGTTAACGAGTTATAAGGATTTGAAAAAAATCAGGATTTCATTGAAAAAAGTTTTGGAAAAAATCCAATTTTAGTACCAATTTGGTCAAATTTTCACGATTATTTTTTTATGTTCGAAGTTAATAGAAAATTTTTTAATACAATTTTAAAGAGTAACGCCTAATACACTTTGTAACCAAATTTCATTCAATTCGTGATAGTACTTTTTGCGTTATGACGTTCCGAACGAAGAATTGAGTTAATACCCCTTGAACCACCCCCCCGCTGAAAAAAGTACCATGTCATTTTCAAGAACAGTTTCCCATCTATTAACTTGCCAAATTTCATTTTAATCTATTAAGCGGTTTACGAGTTATAAAAAAAAATCAGGATTTCATTGAAAAAAGTTTTGGAAAAAATCCAATTTTAGTACCAATTTGGTCAAATTTTCAGGATTATTTTTTTATGTTCGAAGTTAATAGAAAATTTTTTAATACAATTTTAAAGAGTAACGCCTAATACACTTTGTAACCAAATTTTATTCAATTCGTGATAGTAATTTTTGTGTTATGACGTTCCGAATGAAGAATTGAGTTAATACTACTTGAACCACCCCCCGCTGAAAAAAGTACCATGTCATTTTCAAGAACAGTTTCCCATCTATTAACTTGCCAAATTTCATTTTAATCTATTAAGCGGTTTACGAGTTATAAGGATTTGAAAAAAAAAAAACAGGATTTCATTGAAAAAAGTTTTGGAAAAAATCCAATTTTAGTACCAATTTGGTCAAATTTTCACGATTATTTTTTTATGTTCGAAGTTAATAGAAATTTTTTTTATACTATTTTAAAGAGTAACGCCTAATACACTTTGTAACCAAATTTCATTCAATTCGTGATAGTACTTTTTGCGTTATGACGTTCCGAACGAAGAATTTAGTTAATACATCTTGAACCACCCCCCGCTGAAAAAAGTACCATGTCATTTTCAAGAACAGTTCCCCATCTATTAACTTGCCGAATTTCATTTTAATCTATTAAGCGGTTTACGAGTTATAAGGATTTGAAAAAAAAAAATCAGGATTTCATTGAAAAAAGTTTTGGAAAAAATCCAATTTTAGTACCAATTTGGTCAAATTTTCACGATTATTTTTTTATGTTCGAAGTTAATAGAAAATTTTTTTATACAATTTTAAAGAGTAACGCCTAATACACTTTGTAACCAAATTTCATTCAATTCGTGATAGTACTTTTTGCGTTATGACGTTCCGAACGAAGAATTGAGTTAATACCCCTTGAACCACCCCCCGCTGAAAAAAGTACCATGTCATTTTCAAGAACAGTTTCCCATCTATTAACTTGCCGAATTTCATTTTAATCAATAAAGCGGTTTACGAGTTATAAGGATTTGAAAAAAAAAAACAGGATTCCATTGAAAAAAGTTTTGGAAAAAATCCAATTTTAGTACCAATTTGGTCAAATTTTCACGATTATTTTTTTATGTTCGAATTTAATAGAAAATTTTTTTAAACAATTTTAAAGAAGAACGCCTAATACACTTTGTAACCAAATTTCATTCAATTCGTGATAGTACTTTTTGCCTTATGACGTTTCGAACGAAGACTTGAGTTAATACCCCTTGAACCACCACCCGCTGAAAAAAGTACAATGTCATCTTCAGGAACAGTTTCCCATCTATTAACTTGCCAAATTTCATTTAAATCTATTAAGCGGTTTACGAGTTATAAGGATTTGAAAAAAAAAATTCAGCATTTCTATGGAAAAAGTTTTTGAAAAAATCCAATTTTAGTACCAAATTATACCATTTTAAAGAGTAACGCCTAATACACTTTGTAACCAAATTTCATTCAATTCGTGATAGTACTTTTTGCGTGATGACGTTCCGAACGAAGAATTGAGTTAATACCCCTTGAACCACCCCCGCTGAAAAAAGTACCATGTCATTTTCAAGAACAGTTTCCCATCTATTAACTTGCCAAATTTCATTTTAATCTATTAAGCGGTTTACGAGTTATAAGGATTTGAAAAAAAAAATTCAGCATTTCTATGGAAAAAGTTTTTGAAAAAATCCAATTTTAGTACCAATTTAGACCATTTAAAGAGTAACGCCTAATACACTTTGTAACCAAATTTCATTCAATTCGTGATAGTACTTTTTGCGTTATGACGTTCCGAACGAAGAATTGAGTTAATACCCCTTGAACCACCCCCCGCTGAAAAAAGTACCATGTTGTTTTCAAGATAGCAATATCTAAACTCAAGCTTAATAAGGCTACCGGAAATGACGGCCTTCCCGCTGAGCTCTATAAGGCCGGCGGAGATGACTTGGTAAGTAACATCCACCAACTCATAAGCCAAATCTGGTCGGATGAAAATATGCCTGAAGAATGGAACCTCATCATCGTTTGCCCGATCCACAAAAAAGGAGACCCTCTGAACTGCGCCAACTACAGAGGCATAAGTCTCCTCAACATCGCCTACAAGATCCTATCTGCCGTAATATGTGAACGCCTGAAACCGTTTACCAACAACCTGATTGGCCCTTATCAGTGTGGTTTTAGGCCAGGAAAGTCCACAACCGATCAAATTTTCACACTTCGGCAGATCCTGGAAAAAACTCAAGAAGTCCAAATCGATACCCACCACCTGTTCATCGATTTCAAAGCCGCATATGACAGCATTTATAGAGACGAACTGTACAGAGCCATGTCTAGTTTTGGTATACCGCCCAAACTCGTCCGTTTGTGTAGGATGACGATAGAGAATTCTCGCTGCTCCATCAAGGTCGGAAACGACCTCACCGACACATTCGATACCACAAAAGGATTTAGGCAAGGCGATGCGCTGTCATGTGACTTCTTTAATCTGATTCTTGAGAGAATTGTGCAAAACTCCAAAGCCAACACCAGAGGCACAATTTTCCAAAAGTCGGTGCAACTACTGGCATACGCTGACGATATTGACATCATTGGTAGGACTCAACGTGATGTCATAGCCACGTTTGCTAGTATAGAGAAGGAAGCGGCGAAAATGGGTTTAGCAGTAAATGAGGGTAAGACTAAGTATATGCTGTCATCACGAAAGGACTCACAACATCGACGAATTGGACAGAACGTCACCATTGACAGATATAACTTTGAGGTAGTACGGGACTTTGTCTACCTCGGCTCCGCTATTAGCTCTGACAACAACATCTCGTCAGAAATTAAACGAAGAATTACTCTTGCCAACCGCTGTTTCTTCGGGCTAAGAAGGCAATTTAGTAGTAAAGCCCTCACTCGAACTACTAAGGAGACCCTATATAAGACCCTGATCATCCCAGTCCTGCTCTACGGCGCTGAAGCATGGACCGTATCAAAAGCGGATGAAGAAATCCTTGGTAGATTCGAGAGGAAAATTCTTCGAAAAATCTTCGGTCCCGTTTGCGTTGACGGGCTATGGAGACGAAGATTCAACCAAGAACTATACGAGCTGTACAGCGACATGCCCCTGGTCAAAAAACTCCGCATTGGACGTTTAAGATGGCTAGGACATGTAGAACGAATGGATACCAATACTCCGGCTCGCAGAGTCTTCGATTCCCAGCCAGACGTCGGACGCAGTAGAGGAAGACCTCGCCTTAAGTGGCGCGCCCAAGTGGAAACCGACCTGAACCAACTTGGAGTGCGCAACTGGAGGCAGTTAGCTAAGGACCGGGATAATTGGAGAGGCATGTTGGTTGAGGCCCAGGTGCATTCCGGACTGTAGCGCCACTTAAGTAAGTAAGTAAGTAGTC
The DNA here is from genome assembly GCA_932526625.1 of Rhingia campestris. Lineage (NCBI taxonomy): Eukaryota > Metazoa > Arthropoda > Insecta > Diptera > Syrphidae > Rhingia > Rhingia campestris. Next base: position 17,570,566 of record OW052186.1, read on the forward strand.
GTTTTCAAGAACAGTTTCCCATCTATTAACTTGCCGAATTTCATTTTAATCTATTAAGCGGTTTACGAGTTATAAGGATTTGAAAAAAAAATATCAGGATTTCATTGAAAAAAGTTTTGGAATAAATCCAATTTTAGTACCAATTTGGTCAAATTTTCACGAGTATTTTTTTATGTTCGACGTTTATAGGAAATTTGTTTATACAATTTTAAAGAGTAACGCCTAATACACTTTGTAACCAAATTTCATTCAATTCGTGATAGTACTTTTTGCGTTATGACGTTCCGAACGAAGAATTGAGTTAATACCCCTTGAACCAACCCCCGCTGAAAAAAGTACCATGTCATTTTCAAGAACAGTTTCCCATCTATTAACTTGCCGAATTTCATTTTAATCTATTAAGCGGTTTACGAGTTATAAAGATTTGAAAAAAAAAATCAGGATTTCATAGAAAAAAGGTTTTGGAAAAAATCCAATTTTAGTACCAATTTGGTCAAATTTTCACGATTATTTTTTTATGTTCGAAGTTAATAGAAAATTTTTTTATACAATTTTAAAGAGTAACGCCTAATACACTTTGTAACCAAATTTCATTCGATTCGTGATAGTACTTTTTGCGTTATGACGTTCCGAACGAAGAATTGAGTTAATACCCCTTGAACCACCCCCCCGCTGAAAAAAGTACCATGTCATTTACAAGAACAGTTTCCCATCTATTAACTTGCCGAATTTCATTTTAATCTATTAAGCGGTTTACGAGTTATAAGGATTTGAAAAAAATCAGGATTTCATTGAAAAAAGTTTTGGAAAAAATCCAATTTTAGTACCAATTTGGTCAAATTTTCACGATTATTTTTTTATGTTCGAAGTTAATAGAAAATTTTTTAATACAATTTTAAAGAGTAACGCCTAATACACCTTGTAACCAAATTTCATTCGATTCGTGATAGTACTTTTTGCGTTATGACGTTCCGAACGAAGAATTGAGTTAATACCCCTTGAACCACCCCCCCGCTGAAAAAAGTACCATGTCATTTTCAAGAACAGTTTCCCATCTATTAACTTGCCGAATTTCATTTTAATCTATTAAGCGGTTTACGAGTTATAAGGATTTGAAAAAAAAAATCAGGATTTCATTGAAAAAAGTTTTGGAAAAAATCCAATTTTAGTACCAATTTGGTCAAATTTTCAGGATTATTTTTTTATGTTCGAAGTTAATAGAAAATTTTTTAATACAATTTTAAAGAGTAACGCCTAATACACTTTGTAACCAAATTTTATTCAATTCGTGATAGTACTTTTTGTGTTATGACGTTCCGAATGAAGAATTGAGTTAATACTACTTGAACCACCCCCCGCTGAAAAAAGTACCATGGCATTTTCAAGAACAGTTTCCCATCTATTAACTTGCCAAATTTCATTTTAATCTATTAAGCGGTTTACGAGGTATAAGGATTTGAAAAAAAAATCAGGATTTCATTGAAAAAAGTTTTGGAAAAAGTCCAATTTTAGTACCAATTCGGTCAAATTTTCACGATTATTTTTTTATGTTCGAATTTAATAGAAAAATTTTATTAACAATTTTAAAGAAGAACGCCTAATACACTTTGTAACCAAATTTCATTCAATTCGTGATAGTACTTTTTGCGTTATGACGTTCCGAACGAAGAATTGAGTTAATACTCCTTGAACCACCCCCGCTGAAAAAAGTACATGGCATTTTCAAGAACAGTTTCCCGTATATTAACTTGCCAAATTTCATTTTAATCTATTAAGCGTTTACGAGTTATAAAGATTTGAAAAAAAAATCAGGATTTCTATGGAAAAAGTTCTGGAAAAAATCCAATTTTAGTACTAAAAAATTTTTTTTACCATTTTAAAGAGTAAGCCTAATACACTTTGTAACCAAATTTCATTCAATTCGTGATAGTACTTTTTGCCTTATGACGTTTCGAACGAAGACTTGAGTTAATACCCCTTGAACCACCACCCGCTGAAAAAAGTACAATGTCATCTTCAGGAACAGTTTCCCATCTATTAACTTGCCAAATTTTATTTTAATCTATAAAGCGGTTTACGAGTTATAAGAATTTGAAAAAAAAATCAGGATTTCATTGAAAAAAGTTTTGGAAAAAATCCAATTTTAGTACCAATTTGGTCAAATTTTCACGATTATTTTTTTATGTTCAAAGTTAATAGAAAATTTTTTAATACAATTTTAAAGAGTAACGCCTAATACACTTTGTAACCAAATTTCATTCAATTCGTGATAGTACTTTTTGCGTTATGACGTTCCGAACGAAGAATTAAGTTAATACCCCTTGAACCACCCCCCGCTGAAAAAAGTACCATGTCATTTTCAAGAACACTTTCCCATCTATTAGCTTGCCAAATTTTATTTTAATCTATTAAGCGGTTTACGAGTTATAAGGATTTGAAAAAAAAAATCAGGATTTCATTGAAAAAAGTTTTGGAAAAAATCCAATTTTAGTACCAATTTGGTCAAATTTTCACGATTATTTTTTTATGTTCGAAGTTAATAGAAAATTTTTTTATACAATTTTAAAGAGTAACGCCTAATACACTTTGTAACCAAATTTCATTCAATTCGTGATAGTACTTTTTGCGTTATGACGTTCCGAACGAAGAATTGAGTAAATACCCCTTGAACCACCCCCCGCTGAAAAAAGTACCATGTGATTTTCAAGAACAGTTTCCCATCTATTAACTTGCCAAATTTCATTTTAATCTATTAAGCGGTTTACGAGTTATAAGGATTTGAAAAAAAAATCAGGATTTCATTGAAAAAAGTTTTGGAAAAAATCCAATTTTAGTACCAATTTGGTCAAATTTTCACGATTATTTTTTTATGTTCGAAGTTAATAGAAAATTTTTTAATACAATTTTAAAGAGTAACGCCTAATACACTTTGTAACCAAATTTCATTCGATTCGTGATAGTACTTTTTGCGTTATGACGTTCCGAACGAAGAATTGAGTTAATACCCCTTGAACCACCCCCCCGCTGAAAAAAGTACCATGTCATTTTCAAAAACAGTTTCCCATCAATTAACTTGCCGAATTTCATTTTAATCTATTAAGCGGTTTACGAGTTATAAGGATTTGAAAAAAAAAATCAGGATTTCATAGAAAAAAGGTTTTGGAAAAAATCCAATTTTAGTACCAATTTGGTCAAATTTTCACAATTATTTTTTTATGTTCGAAGTTAATAGAATTTTTTTTTTATACAATTTTAAAGAGTAACGCCTAATACACATTGTAACCAAATTTCATTCAATTCGTGATAGTACTTTTTGCGTTATGACGTTCCGAACGAAGAATTGAGTTAATACCCCTTGAACCACCCCCCGCTGAAAAAAGTACCATGTCATTTTCAAGAACACTTTCTCATCTATTAGCTTGCCAAATTTCATTTTAATCTATTAAGCGGTTTACGAGTTATAAGGATTTGAAAAAAATCAGGATTTCATTGAAAAAAGTTTTGGAAAAAATCCAATTTTAGTACCAATTTGGTCAAATTTTCACGATTATTTTTTTATGTTCGAAGTTAATAGAAAATTTTTTAATACAATTTTAAAGAGTAACGCCTAATACACTTTGTAACCAAATTTCATTCGATTCGTGATAGTACTTTTTGCGTTATGACGTTCCGAACGAAGAATTGAGTTAATACCCCTTGAACCACCCCCCCGCTGAAAAAAGTACCATGTCATTTTCAAGAACAGTTTCCCATCTATTAACTTGCCAAATTTCATTTTAATCTATTAAGCGGTTTACGAGTTATAAAAAAAAATCAGGATTTCATTGAAAAAAGTTTTGGAAAAAATCCAATTTTAGTACCAATTTGGTCAAATTTTCAGGATTATTTTTTTATGTTCGAAGTTAATAGAAAAATTTTTAATACAATTTTAAAGAATAACGCCTAATACACTTTGTAACCAAATTTTATTCAATTCGTGATAGTAATTTTTGTGTTATGACGTTCCGAATGAAGAATTAAGTTAATACTACTTCAACCACCCCCCGCTGAAAAAAGGACCATGTCATTTTCAAGAACAGTTTCCCATCTATTAACTTGCCAAATTTCATTTTAATCTATTAAGCGGTTTACGAGGTATAAGGATTTGAAAAAAAAAATCAGGATTTCATTGAAAAAAGTTTTGGAAAAAGTCCAATTTTAGTACCAATTTGGTCAAATTTTCACGATTATTTTTTTATGTTCGAAGTTAATAGAAATTTTTTTTATACAATTTTAAAGAGTAACGCTTAATACACTTTGTTACCAAATTTCATTCAATTCGTGATAGTACTTTTTGCGTTATGACGTTCCGAACGAAGAATTGAGTTAATACCCCTTGAACCACCCCCCGCTGAAAAAAGTACCATGTCATTTTCAAGAACAGTTTCCCATCTATTAACTTGCCAAATTTCGTTTTAATCTATTACGAGTTATAAGGATTTGAAAAAAAAACAGGATTCCATTGAAAAAAGTTTTGGAAAAAATCCAATTTTAGTACCAATTTGGTCAAATTTTCACGATTATTTTTTTATGTTCGAATTTAATAGAAAATTTTTTTTAACAATTTTAAAGAAGAACGCCTAATACACTTTGTAACCAAATTTCATTCAATTCGTGATAGTACTTTTTGCGTTATGACGTTCCGAACGAAGAATTGAGTTAATACCCCTTGAACCACCCCCCGCTGAAAAAAGTACATGGCATTTTCAAGAACAGTTTCCCGTATATTAACTTGCCAAATTTCATTTTAATCTATTAAGCGTTTACGAGTTATAAAGATTTGAAAAAAATCAGGATTTCTATGGAAAAAGTTCTGGAAAAAATCCAATTTTAGTACTAAAAATTTTTTTTTAACATTTTAAAGAGTAAGCCTAATACACTTTGTAACCAAATTTCATTCAATTCGTGATAGTACTTTTTGCCTTATGACGTTTCGAACGAAGACTTGAGTTAATACCCCTTGAACCACCACCCGCTGAAAAAAGTACAATGTCATCTTCAGGAACAGTTTCCCATCTATTAACTTGCCAAATTTCATTTTAATCTATTAAGCGGTTTACGAGTTATAAGGATTTGAAAAAAAAATCAGGATTTCATTGAAAAAAGTTTTTCAAAAAATCCAATTTTAGTACCAATTTGGTCAAATTTTCACGATTATTTTTTTATGTTTGAAGTTAATAGAAATTTTTTTTATACAATTTTAAAGTGTAACGCCTAATACACATTGTAACCAAATTTCATTCAATTCGTGATAGTACTTTTTTCGTTATGACGTTCCGAACGAAGAATTGAGTTAATACCCCTTGAACCACCCCCCGCTGAAAAAAGTACCATGTCATTTTCAAGAACACTTTCCCATCTATTAGCTTGCCAAATTTCATTTTAATCTATTAAGCGGTTTACGAGTTATAAGGATTTGAAAAAAAATCAGGATTTCATTGAAAAAAGTTTTGGAAAAAATCCAATTTTAGTACCAATTTGGTCAAATTTTCACGATTATTTTTTTATGTTCGAAGTTAATAGAAAATTTTTTAATACAATTTTAAAGAGTAACGCCTAATACACTTTGTAACCAAATTTCATTCGATTCGTGATATTACTTTTTGCGTTATGACGTTCCGAACGAAGAATTTAGTTAATACATCTTGAACCACCCCCCGCTGAAAAAAGTACAATGTCATTTTCAAGATCAGTTTCCCATCTATTAACTCGCCAAATTTCATTTTAATCTATTAAGCGGTTTACGAGTTATAAGGATTTGAAAAAAAAAATCATGATTTCATTGAAAAAAGTTTTGGAAAATATCCAATTTTAGTACCAATTTGGTCAAATTTTCACGATTATTTTTTTATGTTCGAAGTTAATAGAAATTTTTTTATACAATTTTAAAGAGTATCGCCTAATACACTTTGTAACCAAATTTCATTCAATTCGTGATAGTACTTTTTGCGTTATGACGTTCCGAACGAAGAATTGAGTTAATACCCCTTGAACCACCCCCCGCTGAAAAAAGTACCATGTCATTTTCAAGAACACTTTCCCATCTATTAGCTTGCCAAATTTCATTTTAATCTATTAAGCGGTTTACGAGTTATAAGGATTTGAAAAAAAATCAGGATTTCATTGAAAAAAGTTTTGGAAAAAATCCAATTTTAGTACCAATTTGGTCAAATTTTCACGATTATTTTTTTATGTTCGAAGTTAATAGAAATTTTTTTTATACTTTTTTAAAGAGTAACGCCTAATACACTTTGTAACCAAATTTCATTCAATTCGTGATAGTACTTTTTGCGTTATGACGTTCCGAACGAAGAATTTAGTTAATACATCTTGAACCACCCCCCGCTGAAAAAAGTACCATGTCATTTTCAAGAACAGTTCCCCATCTATTAACTTGCCGAATTTCATTTTAATCTATTAAGCGGTTTACGAGTTATAAGGATTTGAAAAAAAAAATCAGGATTTCATTGAAAAAAGTTTTGGAAAAAATCCAATTTTAGTACCAATTTGGTCAAATTTTCACGATTATTTTTTTATGTTCGAAGTTAATAGAAAATTTTTTTATACAATTTTAAAGAGTAACGCCTAATACACTTTGTAACCAAATTTCATTCAATTCGTGATAGTACTTTTTGCGTTATGACGTTCCGAACGAAGAATTGAGTTAATACCCCTTGAACCACCCCCCGCTGAAAAAAGTGCCATGTCATTTTCAAGAACAGTTTCCCATCTATTAACTTGCCGAATTTCATTTTAATCTATAAAGCGGTTTACGAGTTATAAGGATTTGAAAAAAAAACAGGATTCCATTGAAAAAAGTTTTGGAAAAAATCCAATTTTAGTACCAATTTGGTCAAATTTTCACGATTATTTTTTTATGTTCGAATTTAATAGAAAATTTTTTTAAACAATTTTAAAGAAGAACGCCTAATACACTTTGTAACCAAATTTCATTCAATTCGTGATAGTACTTTTTGCCTTATGACGTTTCGAACGAAGACTTGAGTTAATACCCCTTGAACCACCACCCGCTGAAAAAAGTACAATGTCATCTTCAGGAACAGTTTCCCATCTATTAACTTGCCAAATTTCATTTAAATCTATTAAGCGGTTTACGAGTTATAAGGATTTGAAAAAAAAAATTCAGCATTTCTATGGAAAAAGTTTTTGAAAAAATCCAATTTTAGTACCAAATTATACCATTTTAAAGAGTAACGCCTAATACACTTTGTAACCAAATTTCATTCAATTCGTGATAGTACTTTTTGCGTGATGACGTTCCGAACGAAGAATTGAGTTAATACCCCTTGAACCACCCCCGCTGAAAAAAGTACCATGTCATTTTCAAGAACAGTTTCCCATCTATTAACTTGCCAAATTTCATTTTAATCTATTAAGCGGTTTACGAGTTATAAGGATTTGAAAAAAAAATTCAGCATTTCTATGGAAAAAGTTTTTGAAAAAATCCAATTTTAGTACCAATTTAGACCATTTAAAGAGTAACGCCTAATACACTTTGTAACCAAATTTCATTCAATTCGTGATAGTACTTTTTGCGTTATGACGTTCCGAACGAAGAATTGAGTTAATACCCCTTGAACCACCCCCCGCTGAAAAAAGTACCATGTTGTTTTCAAGATAGCAATATCTAAACTCAAGCTTAATAAGGCTGCCGGAAATGACGGCCTTCCCGCTGAGCTCTATAAGGCCGGCGGAGATGACTTGGTAAGTAACATCCACCAACTCATAAGCCAAATCTGGTCGGATGAAAATATGCCTGAAGAATGGAACCTCAGTATCGTTTGCCCGATCCACAAAAAAGGAGACCCTCTGAACTGCGCCAACTACAGAGGCATAAGTCTCCTGAACATCGCCTACAAGATCCTATCTGCCGTAATATGTGAACGCCTGAAACCGTTTACCAACAACCTGATTGGCCCTTATCAGTGTGGTTTTAGGCCAGGAAAGTCCACAACCGATCAAATTTTCACACTTCGGCAGATCCTGGAAAAAACTCAAGAAGTCCAAATCGATACCCACCACCTGTTCATCGATTTCAAAGCCGCATATGACAGCATTTATAGAGACGAACTGTACAGAGCCATGTCTAGTTTTGGTATACCGCCCAAACTCGTCCGTTTGTGTAGGATGACGATAGAGAATTCTCGCTGCTCCATCAAGGTCGGAAACGACCTCACCGACACATTCGATACCACAAAAGGATTTAGGCAAGGCGATGCGCTGTCATGTGACTTCTTTAATCTGATTCTTGAGAGAATTGTGCAAAACTCCAAAGCCAACACCAGAGGCACAATTTTCCAAAAGTCGGTGCAACTACTGGCATACGCTGACGATATTGACATCATTGGTAGGACTCAACGTGATGTCATAGCCACGTTTGCTAGTATAGAGAAGGAAGCGGCGAAAATGGGTTTAGCAGTAAATGAGGGTAAGACTAAGTATATGCTGTCATCACGAAAGGACTCACAACATCGACGAATTGGACAGAACGTCACCATTGACAGATATAACTTTGAGGTAGTACGGGACTTTGTCTACCTCGGCTCCGCTATTAGCTCTGACAACAACATCTCGTCAGAAATTAAACGAAGAATTACTCTTGCCAACCGCTGTTTCTTCGGGCTAAGAAGGCAATTTAGTAGTAAAGCCCTCACTCGAACTACTAAGGAGACCCTATATAAGACCCTGATCATCCCAGTCCTGCTCTACGGCGCTGAAGCATGGACCGTATCAAAAGCGGATGAAGAAATCCTTGGTAGATTCGAGAGGAAAATTCTTCGAAAAATCTTCGGTCCCGTTTGCGTTGACGGGCTATGGAGACGAAGATTCAACCAAGAACTATACGAGCTGTACAGCGACATGCCCCTGGTCAAAAAACTCCGCATTGGACGTTTAAGATGGCTAGGACATGTAGAACGAATGGATACCAATACTCCGGCTCGCAGAGTCTTCGATTCCCAGCCAGACGTCGGACGCAGTAGAGGAAGACCTCGCCTTAAGTGGCGCGCCCAAGTGGAAACCGACCTGAACCAACTTGGAGTGCGCAACTGGAGGCAGTTAGCTAAGGACCGGGCTAATTGGAGAGGCATGTTGGTTGAGGCCCAGGTGCATTCCGGACTGTAGCGCCACTTAAGTAAGTAAGTAAGTAGTCGTTTTCAAGAACAGTTTCCCATCTATTAACTTGCCGAATTTCATTTTAATCTATTAAGCGGTTTACGAGTTATAAGGATTTGAAAAAAAATATCAGGATTTCATTGAAAAAAGTTTTGGAATAAATCCAATTTTAGTACCAATTTGGTCAAATTTTCACGAGTATTTTTTTATGTTCGACGTTTATAGGAAATTTGTTTATACAATTTTAAAGAGTAACGCCTAATACACTTTGTAACCAAATTTCATTCAATTCGTGATAGTACTTTTTGCGTTATGACGTTCCGAACGAAGAATTGAGTTAATACCCCTTGAACCAACCCCCGCTGAAAAAAGTACCATGTCATTTTCAAGAACAGTTTCCCATCTATTAACTTGCCGAATTTCATTTTAATCTATTAAGCGGTTTACGAGTTATAAGGATTTGAAAAAAAATCAGGATTTCATAGAAAAAAGGTTTTGGAAAAAATCCAATTTTAGTACCAATTTGGTCAAATTTTCACGATTATTTTTTTATGTTCGAAGTTAATAGAAAATTTTTTTATACAATTTTAAAGAGTAACGCCTAATACACTTTGTAACCAAATTTCATTCAATTCGTGATAGTACTTTTTGCGTTATGACGTTCCGAACGAAGAATTTAGTTAATGCATCTTGAACCACCCCCGCTGAAAAAAGTACCATGTCATTTTCAAGAACAGTTTCCCATCTATTAACTTGCCAAATTTCATTTTAATCTATTAAGCGGTTTACGAGGTATAAGGATTTGAAAAACAAATCAGGATTTCATTGAAAAAAGTTTTGGAAAAAATCCAATTTTAGTACCAATTTGGTCAAATTTTCACGATTATTTTTTTATGTTCGAAGTTAATAGAAAATTTTTTTATACAATTTTAAAGAGTAACGCCTAATACACTTTGTAACCAAATTTCATTCAATTCGTGATAGTACTTTTTGCGTTATGACGTTCCGAACGAAGAATTGAGTTAATACCCCTTGAACCACCCCCCGCTGAAAAAAGTACCATGTCATTTTCAAGAACAGTTTCCCATCTATTAACTTGCCGAATTTCATTTTAATCTATAAAGCGGTTTACGAGTTATAAGGATTTGAAAAAAAAAAACAGGATTCCATTGAAAAAAGTTTTGGAAAAAATCCAATTTTAGTACCAATTTGGTCAAATTTTCACGATTATTTTTTTATGTTTGAAGTTAATAGAAATTTTTTTTATACAATTTTAAAGTGTAACGCCTAATACACATTGTAACCAAATTTCATTCAATTCGTGATAGTACTTTTTGCGTTATGACGTTCCGAACGAAGAATTGAGTTAATACCCCTTGAACCACCCCCGCTGAAAAAAGTACCATGTCATTTTCAAGAACAGTTTCCCATCTATTAACTTCCCAAATTTCACGATTATTTTTTTATGTTCGAAGTTAATAGAAATTTTTGTTTTACAATTTTAAAGAGTAACGCCTAATACACTTTGTAACCAAATTTCATTCAATTCGTGATAGTACTTTTTGCGTTATGACGTTCCGAACGAAGAATTGAGTTAATACCCCTTGAACCACCCCCCGCTGAAAAAAGTACCATGTCATTTTCAAGAACAGTTTCCAATCTATTAACTTGCCAAATTTCATTTTAATCTAATAAGCGGTTTACGAGTTATAAGGATTTGAAAAAAAAATCAGGATTTCATAGAAAAAAGGTTTTGGAAAAAATCCAATTTTAGTACCAATTTGGTCAAATTTTCACGATTATTTTTTTATGTTCGAAGTTAATAGAACATTTTTTTGATACAATTTTAAAGAGTAACGCCTAATACACTTTGTAACCAAATTTCATTCAATTCGTGATAGTACTTTTTGCGTTATGACGTTCCGAACGAAGAATTGAGTTAATACCCCTTGAACCACCCCCCGCTGAAAAAAGTACCATGTCATTTTCAAGAACACTTTCCCATCTATTAGCTTGCCAAATTTCATTTTAATCTATTAAGCGGTTTACGAGTTATAAGGATTTGAAAAAAAAATCAGGATTTCATTGAAAAAAGTTTTGGAAAAAATCCAATTTTAGTACCAATTTGGTCAAATTTTCACGATTATTTTTTTATGTTCGAAGTTAATAGAAAATTTTTTTATACAATTTTAAAGAGTAACGCCTAATACACTTTGTAACCAAATTTCATTCAATTCGTGATAGTACTTTTTGCGTTATGACGTTCCGAATGAAGAATTGAGTTAATACCCCTTGAACCACCCCCCGCTGAAAAAAGTACCATGTCATTTTCAAGAACAGTTTCCCATCTATTAAATTGCCAAATTTCATTTTAATCTATCAAGCGGTTTACGAGGTATAAGGATTTGAAAAAAAAATCAGGATTTCATTGAAAAAAGTTTTGGAAAAAATCCAATTTTAGTACCAATTTGGTCAAATTTTCACGATTATTTTTTTATGTTCGAAGTTAATAGAAAATTTTTTTATACAATTTTAAAGAGTAACGCCTAATACACTTTGTAACCAAATTTCATTCAAATTCGTGATAGTACTTTTTGCGTTATGACGTTCCGAACGAAGAATTGAGTTAATACCCCTTGAACCACCCCCCGCTGAAAAAAGTACCATGTCATTTTCAGGAACAGTTTCCCATCTATTAACATGCCAAATTTAATTTTAATCTATTAAGCGGTTTAAGAGTTATAAGGATTTGAAAAAAAAACATATGAGAAGGCTACAATCCGCTGTGCGGATCGTTGAATACCCTATCCCATCCTATCCATAAAACTAAAATCCCCAAAAAAGGGGGCATGGCTAAAAACACGATGTGGATAAAATAGAAAAAATGATATAGTGACAACAAGTTCTTCGGACTGCTTACAAAACAATTTTGCGGTTCTACAAAAGACAAGGTTTTCTCCTGCATATGTTATGGGGTAGTGTATAAAAATGGTTTTTATATAAAAACGCCCCCAAAAAGTGGGCGTGGGTTGAAATGGTATATAGACGAAATGTTCATATTAATAATGTTAATGATTCTGCATCAAAATTTTTTTCGAAAAATTTAAAATTTGACCGAAAACAGTTTTTAATTGAAAACGCCCCCAAAAAGTGGGCGTGGCAAACAACTTTATATGGACGAAATATAGATATTAATATTGTCTAAATATGTTGTTCAGAATTTTTTTAAAATTCCTTACGGTTTGGTCAAAAACTGAGTTTTTCTTAAAAGGGGGCGTGGCAGTGGGCGGATTTCAAAAAATTTTACACTTGTTCTGTAGGCAGAGACGATGATCCTATATACCCAATTTCATTATCCTTGCTCAAAATTTAAGGCCTAAAAATCGGTGACGTACAGACGGACGGACGGACGGACGGACGGACGGACGGACGGACGGACGGACAGACAGACATGGCTTAATCGACTCATCTAGCGATTCTGAGTCGATCCATATACTTTGAGGTATATGTAGCAAAATTATTTCTCTATGTTACAAACTAAGTATCAAAACTAATATACCCCCCTATGGGATAGGGTATAAATATGAGAAGGCTACAATCCGCTGTGCGGATCGTTGAATACCCTATCCCATCCTATCCATAAAACTAAAATCCCCAAAAAAGGGGCATGGCTAAAAACACGATGTGGATAAATAGAAAAAATGATATAGTGACAACAAATTCTTCAGACTGCTTACAAAACACTTTAACGGTTCTACAAAAGACAAGGTTTTCTCTTGCATATGTTATGGGGTAGTGTATAAAAATGGTTTTTATATAAAAACGCCCCCAAAAAGTGGGCGTGGGTTAAAATGGTATATAGACGAAATGTTCATATTAATAATGTTAATGATTCTGCATCAAAATTTTTTTCGAAAAACTTAAAATTTGACCGAAAACAGTTTTTTATTAAAAACGCCCCCAAAAAGTGGGCGTGGCAAAAAACTTTATATGGACGAAATATAGATATTTATATTGTCTAAATATGTTGTTCAGAAACTTTTTTAAAATTCCTTACGGTTTGGTCAAAAACTGAGTTTTTCTTAAAAGGGGGCGTGGCAGTAGGCGGATTTCAAAAATGTTTACACTTGTTCTGTAGGCAGAAACGAGGATCCTATATACCAAATTTCATTATCCTAGCTCAAAATTTAAGGCCTAAAAATCGGTGACGTACAGACGTACGGACGGACGGACGGACGGACGGACGGACGGACGGACGGACGGACGGACAGACAGACATGGCTTAATCGACTCAGCTAGCGATTCTGAGTCGATCCATATACTTTGAGGTATATGTAGCAAAATTATTTCTCTATGTTACAAACTAAGTATCAAAACTAATATACCCCTATGGGATAGGGTATAATCAGGATTTCATTGAAAAAAGTTTTGGAAAAAATCAAATTTTATTACCAATTTGGTCAAATTTTCACGATTATTTTTTTATGTTCGAAGTTAATAGAAATTTTTTTTATACAATTTTAAAGAGTAACGCCTAATACACTTTGTAACCAAATTTCATTCAAATTCGTGATAGTACTTTTTGCGTTATGACGTTCCGAACGAAGAATTGAGTGAATACCCCTTGAACCACCCCCCGCTGAAAAAAGTACCATGTCATTTTCAAGAACAGTTTCCCATCTATTAACTTGCCAAATTTCATTTTAATCTATTTAGCGGTTTACGAGTTATAAGGATTTGAAAAAAAAAATCAGGATTTCATTGAAAAAAGTTTTGGAAAAAATACAATTTTAGTACCAATTTGGTCAAATTTTCACGATTATTATTTTATGTTCGAAGTTAATAGAAAATTTTTTTATACAATTTTAAAGAGTAACGCCTAATACACTTTGTAACCAAATTTCATTCAATTCGTGATAGTACTTTTTGCGTTATGACGTTCCGAACGAAGAATTGAGTTAATACCCCTTGAACCACCCCCCGCTGAAAAAAGTACCAAGTCATTTTCAAGAACAGTTTCCCATCTATTAACTTGCCAAATTTCATTTTAATCTATTAAGCGGTTTACGAGTTATAAGGATTTGAAAAAAAAAACAGGATTCCATTGAAAAAAGTTTTGGAAAAAATCCAATTTTAGTACCAATTTGGTCAAATTTTCACGATTATTTTTTTATGTTCGAATTTAGTAGAAAATTTTTGTATACAATTTTAAAGAAGAACGCCTAATACACTTTGTAACCAAATTTCATTCAATTCGTGATAGTACTTTTTGCGTTATGACGTTCCGAACGAAGAATTGAGTTAATACCCCTTGAACCACCCCCCGCTGAAAAAAGTACCTGGCATTTTCAAGAACAGTTTCCCGTATATTAACTTGCCAAATTTCATTTTAATCTATTAAGCGGTTTACGAGTTATAAAGATTTGAAAAAAAAATCAGGATTTCTATGGAAAAAGTTCTCGAAAAAATCCAATTTTAGTATAAAAAATTTTTTTTTACCATTTTAAAGAGTAAGCCTAATACACTTTGTAACCAAATTTCATTCAATTCGTGATAGTGCTTTTTGCCTTATGACGTTTCGAACGAAGACTTGAGTTAATACCCCTTGAACCACCACCCGCTGAAAAAAGTACAATGTCATCTTCAGGAACAGTTTCCCATCTATTAACTTGCCAAATTTCATTTTAATCTATTAAGCGGTTTACGAGTTATAAGGATTTGAAAAAAAAAATCAGCATTTCTATGGAAAAAGTTTTTGAAAAAATCCAATTTAGTACCAAATTATACCATTTTAAAGAGTAACGCCTAATACACTTTGTAACCAAATTTCATTCAATTCGTGATAGTACTTTTTGCGTTATGACGTTCCGAACGAAGAATTGAGTTAATACCCCTTGAACCACCCCCCGCTGAAAAAAGTACCATGTCATTTTCAAGAACAGTTTCCCATCTATTAACTTGCCAAATTTCATTTTAATCTATTAAGCGGTTTACGAGTTATAAGAATTTGAAAAAAAAACCGGATTTCATTGAAAAAAGTTTTGGAAAAATCCAATTTTAGTACCAATTTGGTCAAATTTTCACGATTATTTTTTTATGTTCGAAGTTAATAGAAAATTTTTTTATACAATTTTAATGAGTAACGCCTAATACACTTTGTAACCAAATTTCATTCAATTCGTGATAGTACTTTTTGCGTTATGACGTTCCGAACGAAGAATTTAGTTAATACATCTTGAACCACCCCCCGCTGAAAAAAGTACCATGTCATTTTCAAGAACAGTTCCCCATCTATTAACTTGCCGAATTTCATTTTAATCTATTAAGTGGTTTACGAGTTATAAGGATTTGAAAAAAAAAATCAGGATTTCATTGAAAAAAGTTTTGGAAAAAATCCAATTCTAGTACCAATTTGGTCAAATTTTCACGATTATTTTTTTATGTTCGAAGTTAATAGAAAATTTTTTTATACAATTTTAAAGAGTAACGCCTAATACACTTTGTAACCAAATTTCATTCAATTCGTGATAGTACTTTTTGCGTTATGACGTTCCGAATGAAGAATTGAGTTAATACCCCTTGAACCACCCCCCGCTGAAAAAAGTACCATGTCATTTTCAAGAACAGTTTCAAATCTATTAACTTGCCAAATTTCATTTTAATCTATTAAGCGGTTTACGAGGTATAAGGATTTGAAAAAAAAAATCAGGATTTCATTGAAAAAAGTTTTGGAAAAAGTCCAATTTTAGTACCAATTTGGTCAAATTTTCACGATTATTTTTTTATGTTCGAAGTTAATAGAAAATTTTTTTAATACAATTTTAAAGAGTAACGCCTAATACACTTTGTAACCAAATTTCATTCAAATTCGTGATAGTACTTTTTGCGTTATGACGTTCCGAACGAAGAATTGAGTTAATACCCCTTGAACCACCCCCCGCTGAAAAAAGTACCATGTCATTTTCAGGAACAGTTTCCCATCTATTAACATGCCAACTTTCATTTTAATCTATTAAGCGGTTTACGAGTTATAAGGATTTGAAAAAAAAATCAGGATTTCATTGAAAAAAGTTTTGGAAAAAATCCAATTTTAGTACCAATTTGGTCAAATTTTCACGATTATTTTTTTATGTTCGAAGTTAATAGAAAATTTTTTTATACAATTTTAAAGAGTAACGCCTAATACACAGTGTTGCAACTCTGACTACACATCAAATGTGCTTATCTTTACCTCCAAGTGGTAACCATCGGGTACTGGTCTCATCCAACCGGATTTGACTTGCTAAACGATAAGTGCGAGTGTTGATAACACGACGAAAAACAGCAACACTATAAACACCCTGGTGAGAATGGCACGGAAGAATACCCGGCCTGCTGTCCCAGGCGAACCTAGATGAGCTGCTCTGACATATTCGGACAACAGGTTGTCTAGGAATTTCAAGGGTTAGTCAGGCCCCTTGAACAGAGATGGTGGCGGATGAACCGAAAGGCCAACGGCAGCGCTCAATCCCGTAGTGGATACTGATGGCCCCGTGTCCTAGGGGTATCTAATAAATTGGAACTGGCCCTCCAGGTTGGGGGTTGTGCTTTGGGTTAACTACCCACCCACAGAAAAAAAACATGGTTACGAAGCAACCAATAGCCTCGGAAAGGACGGATTTTATTGTTGACGACCCTGCTAAACGAAAAAAGGACAACGACGTTCGTATCTGCACCTGGAATGTGAGAACATTAAACAGGAGAGGTGCAGGCGAACAACTAGCGGAAGCCCTAAACTGCTACAAAGCAGACATTACTGCCATCCAGGAAATACGATGGGACGGGCCGGGCAAAAAGAGGATGAAAAACTGTGACATATACTACGGACCGTGTTATAGTGAGCAGAAACAGCGACTATTCGGATGCGGATTTGTTATAAGTGCCAGACTTAGGCAAGAAGTCTTATGTTTCCAAGACATTAGCGAACGCATAGTAACAATCCGCATCAAGGCCAAATTCGCCAACATAAGCCTTATATGCGCTCACGCTCCGACGGAAGAAAAAGATGATATAGCTAAGGATTGCTTCTACGAGCTCCTCGACAAAACCTATGAGCGACTACCGAAGTACGATGTTAAAATCGTGCTGGGAGATTTTAATGCAAAGGTAGGAAGAGAAGACATCTTTAGAAGTATTGTCGGAAAACATAGCCTACACGACAACACGTCTGGTAACGGACTTAGGCTAATTGATTTCGCTACGGAACGAAATGCCACTATAGCCAGCGCACGGTTTCCTCACCTCGATATCCATAAGGGGACATGGCGGTCTCCAGATCAACGAACGGTCAACCAAATTGATCACATTGCGATAGATAAGAGGCACGCATCCAGTATTTTGGATGTCCGAACATTCCGAGGAGCTAACATCGACTCGGACCACTACCTTGTAGCAGCCAAGGTAAGAATGCGGATATCCACCACGCCACAACAATCCAGAAATACTGTGAAAAAATTTAATGTCGGAGGACTGCAATCGCAAGAGACCGCCAAGACCTTCGCACAACGCGTATCCCTTAACCTCTCGATTAACACCATACCACCAGCATCGAATGTCGAAGAGCAATGGCAACGATGCCAACAGGCCATTAGATCAGCCGCGACTGATGTGCTAGGTTTCTCGCGCCCACCAGCAAGAAACCCCTGGTTTGATGAGGAATGCCGACAGATGCTCGCAGCCAAGAACGAGGCCTACAAGGCTAAGCTGCAGGTGAAGACGAGAGCTGCCATTGAGCTCTATAGGCAAAGAAGAAGGGAAGAACATCGGCTTTTCAGCAAGAAGAAAAAAGAGCAAGAAAAGCGCGCGATCGAGGATATAGAGAGGTGCCACTCCAGGAACGATGTTCGCAAGTTTTACCAAAGTGTAAAACGTCAAAGCCAAGGATACAAGGCTCGAACAGAATCCTGTCGAGATGAACAAGGAAATATTGTAGTTGAGACACAGTCGATGCTGAGGATATGGAAGAACCACTTCTGCAGACTGTTAAACGGCGATGACGAACAACATTCCGCTGTCAGGCAGAACGAACCATTCAATATTGGCAACGACAGCGAAAACTGCCAACCACCCGACCTGAGTGAAGTGAGGATAGCAATATCTAAACTCAAGCTTAATAAGGCTGCCGGAAATGACGGCCTTCCCGCTGAGCTCTATAAGGCCGGCGGAGATGACTTGGTAAGTAACATCCACCAACTCATAAGCCAAATCTGGTCGGATGAAAATATGCCTGAAGAATGGAACCTCAGCATCGTTTGCCCGATCCACAAAAAAGGAGACCCTCTGAACTGCGCCAACTACAGAGGCATAAGTCTCCTAAACATCGCCTACAAGATCCTATCTGCCGTAATATGTGAACGCCTGAAACCGTTTACCAACAACCTGATTGGCCCTTATCAGTGTGGTTTTAGGCCAGGAAAGTCCACAACCGATCAAATTTTCACACTTCGGCAGATCCTGGAAAAAACTCAAGAAGTCCAAATCGATACCCACCACCTATTCATCGATTTCAAAGCCGCATATGACAGCATTTATAGAGACGAACTGTACAGAGCCATGTCTAGTTTTGGTATACCGCCCAAACTCGTCCGTTTGTGTAGGATGACGATGGAGAATTCTCGCTGCTCCATCAGGGTCGGAAACGACCTCACCGACACATTCGATACCAAAAAAGGATTTAGGCAAGGCGATGCGCTGTCATGTGACTTCTTTAATCTGATTCTTGAGAGAATTGTGCAAAACTCCAAAGCCAACACCAGAGGCACAATTTTCCAAAAGTCGGTGCAACTACTAGCATACGCTGACGATATTGACATCATTGGTAGGACTCAACGTGATGTCATAGCCACGTTTGCTAGTATAGAGAAGGAAGCGGCGAAAATGGGTTTAGCAGTAAATGAGGGTAAGACTAAGTATATGCTGTCAACACGAAAGGACACACAACATCGACGAATTGGACAGAACGTCACCATTGACAGATATAACTTTGAGGTAGTACGGGACTTTGTCTACCTCGGCTCCGCTATTAACTCTGACAACAACATCTCGTCAGAAATTAAACGAAGAATTACTCTTGCCAACCGCTGTTTCTTCGGGCTAAGAAGGCAATTTAGTAGTAAAGCCCTCACTCGAACTACTAAGGAGATCCTATATAAGACCCTGATCATCCCAGTCCTGCTCTACGGCGCTGAAGCATGGACCGTATCAAAAGCGGATGAAGAAATCCTTGGTAGATTCGAGAGGAAAATTCTTCGAAAAATCTTCGGTCCCGTTTGCGTTGACGGGCTATGGAGACGAAGATTCAACCAAGAACTATACGAGCTGTACAGCGACATGCCCCTGGTCAAAAAACTCCGCATTGGACGTTTAAGATGGCTAGGACATGTAGAACGAATGGACACCAATACTCCGGCTCGCAGAGTCTTCGATTCCCAGCCAGACGTCGGACGCAGTAGAGGAAGACCTCGCCTTAAGTGGCGCGCACAAGTGGAAACCGACCTCAACCAACTTGGAGTGCGCAACTGGAGGCAGTTAGCTAAGGACCGGGCTAATTGGAGAGGCATGTTGGTTGAGGCCCAGGTTCATTCCGGACTGTAGCGCCACTTAAGTAAGTAAGCCTAATACACTTTGTAACCAAATTTCATTCAATTCGTGATAGTACTTTTTGCGTTATGACGTTCCGAACGAAGAATTGAGTTAATACCCCTTGAACCACCCCCCGCTGAAAAAAGTACCATGTCATTTTCAAGAACAGTTTCCCATCTATTAACTTGCCAAATTTCATTTTAATCTATTAAGCGGTTTACGAGTTATAAGGATTTGAAAAAAAAAACAGGATTCCATTGAAAAAAGTTTTGGAAAAAATCCAATTTTAGTACCAATTTGGTCAAATTTTCACGATTATTTTTTTATGTTCGAATTTAGTAGAAAATTTTTTTATACAATTTTAAAGAAGAACGCCTAATACACTTTGTAACCAAATTTCATTCAATTCGTGATAGTACATTTTGCGTTATGACGTTCCGAACGAAGAATTGAGTTAATACCCCTTGAACCACCCCCCGCTGAAAAAAGTACCTGGCATTTTCAAGAACAGTTTCCCGTATATTAACTTGCCAAATTTCATTTTAATCTATTAAGCGGTTTACGAGTTATAAAGATTTGAAAAAAAAATCAGGATTTCTATGGAAAAAGTTCTGGAAAAAATCCAATTTTAGTACTAAAAATTTTTTTTTACCATTTTAAAGAGTAAGCCTAATACACTTTGTAACCAAATTTCATTCAATTCGTGATAGTACTTTTTGCGTTATGACGTTCCGAACGAAGAATTGAGTTAATACCCCTTGAACCACCCCCGCTGAAAAAAGTACCATGTCATTTTCAAGAACAGTTTCCCATCTATTAACTTGCCAAATTTCATTTTAATCTATTAAGCGGTTTACGAGTTATAAGGATTTGAAAAAAAAATCAGGATTTCATTGAAAAAAGTTTTGGAAAAAATCCAATTTTAGTACCAATTTGGTCAAATTTTCACGAGTATTTTTTTATGTTCGAAGTTTATAGGAAATTTGTTTATACAATTTTAAAGAGTAACGCCTAATACACTTTGTAACCAAATTTCATTCAATTCGTGATAGTACTTTTTGCGTTATGACGTTCCGAACGAAGAATTGAGTTAATACCCCTTGAACCACCCCCCGCTGAAAAAAGTAACATGTCATTTTCAAGAACAGTTTCCCATCTATTAACTTGCCAAATTTCATTTTAATGTATTAAGCGGTTTACGAGTAATAAGGATTTGAAAAAAAAATCAGGATTTCATTGAAAAAAGTTTTGGAAAAAATCCAATTTTAGTACCAATTTGGTCAAATTTTCACGATTATTTTTTTATGTTTGAAGTTTATAGAAAATTTGTTTATACAATTTTAAAGAGTAACGCCTAATACACTTTGTAACCAAATTTCATTCAATTCGTGATAGTATTTTTTGCGTTATGACGTTCCGAACGAAGAATTGAGTTAATACCCCTTGAACCACCCCCCGCTGAAAAAAGTACCATGTCATTTTCAAGAACACTTTCCCATCTATTAGCTTGCCAAATTTCATTTTAATCTATTAAGCGGTTTA
The DNA here is from genome assembly GCA_932526625.1 of Rhingia campestris. NCBI lineage: Eukaryota > Metazoa > Arthropoda > Insecta > Diptera > Syrphidae > Rhingia > Rhingia campestris. The sequence continues at coordinate 17,591,902 of OW052186.1, forward strand.
CGAGTTATAAGGATTTGAAAAAAAAATCAGGATTTCATTGAAAAAAGTTTTGGAAAAAATCCAATTTTAGTACCAATTTGGTCAAATTTTCACGATTATTTTTTTATGTTCGAAGTAAATAGAAAATCTTTTTATACAATTTTAAAGAGTAACGCCTAATACACTTTGTAACCAAATTTTATTCAATTCATGATAGTACTTTTTGCGTTATGACGTTCCGAATGAAGAATTGAGTTAATACCCCTTGAACCACCCCCCGCTGAAAAAAGTACCATGTCATTTTCAAGAACAGTTTCCCATCTATTAACTTGCCAAATTTCATTTTAATCTATTGAGCGGTTTACGAGTTATAAGGATTTGAAAAAAAAATCAGGATTTCATTGAAAAAAGTTTTGGAAAAAATCCAATTTTAGTACCAATTTGGTCAAATTTTCACGATTATTTTTTTATGTTCGAAGTAAATAGAAAATCTTTTTATACAATTTTAAAGAGTAACGCCTAATACACTTTGTAACCAAATTTCATTCGATTCGTGATAGTACTTTTTGCGTTATGACGTTCCGAACGAAGAATTGAGTTAATGCCCCTTGAACCACCCCCCGCTGAAAAAAGTACCATGTCATTTTCAAGAACAGTTTCCCATCTATTAACTTGCCGAATTTCATTTTAATCTATTAAGCGGTTTACGAGTTATAAGGATTTGAAAAAAAAAATCAGGATTTCATAGAAAAAAGGTTTTGGAAAAAATCCAATTTTAGTACCAATTTGGTCAAATTTTCACGATTGTTTTTTTAGGTTCGAAGTTAATAGAAAATTTGTTTATACAATTTTAAAGAGTAACGCCTAATACACTTTGTAACCAAATTTCATTCAATTCGTGATAGTACTTTTTGCGTTATGACGTTCCGAACGAAGAATTGAGTTAATACCACTTGAACCACCCCCCGCTGAATAAAGTACCATGTCATTTTCAAGAACAGTTTCCCATCTATTAACTTGCCAAATTTCATTTTAATCTATTAAGCGGTTTACGAGTTATAAGGATTTGAAAAAAAAATCAGGATTTCATTAAAAAAAGTTTTGGAAAAAATCCAATTTTAGTACCAATTTGGTCAAATTTTCACGATTATTTTTTTATGTTCGAAGTTAATAGAAAATTTTTTTATACAATTTTAAAGAGTAACGCCTAATACACTTTGTAACCAAATTTCATTCAATTCGTGATAGTACTTTTTGCGTTATGACGTTCCGAACGAAGAATTGAGTTAATACCCCTTGAACCACCCCCCGCTGAAAAAAGTACCATGTCATTTTCAAGAACACTTTCCCATCTATTAGCTTGCCAAATTTCATTTTAATCTGTTTAGCGGTTTACGAGTTATAAGGATTTGAAAAAAAATCAGGATTTCATTGAAAAAAGTTTTGGAAAAAATTCAATTTTAGTACCAATTTGGTCAAATTTTCACGATTATTTTTTTATGTTCGAAGTTAATAGAAATTTTTTTAAACAATTTTAAAGAGTAACGCCTAATACACTTTGTAACCAAATTTCATTCAATTCGTGATAGTACTTTTTGCGTTATGACGTTCCGAACGAAGAATTGAGTTAATACCCCTTGAACCACCCCCCGTTGAAAAAAGTATCATGTCATTTTCAAGAACAGCTTCCCATCTATTAACTTGCCGAATTTCATTTTAATCTATTAAGCGGTTTACGAGTTATAAGGATTTGAAAAAAAAATCAGGATTTCATAGAAAAAAGGTTTTGGAAAAAATCCAATTTTAGTACCAATTTGGTCAAATTTTCACGATTATTTTTGTATGTTCGAAGTTAATAGAAAATTTTTTTATACAATTTTAAAGAGTTACGCCTAATACACTTTGTAACCAAATTTCATTCAATTCGTGATAGTACTTTTTGCGTTATGACGTTCCGAACGAAGAATTGAGTTAATACCCCTTGAACCACCCCCCGCTGAAAAAAGTACCATGTCATTTTCAAGAACAGTTTCCCATCTTTTAACTTGCCAAATTTCATTTTAATCTATTAAGCGGTTTACGAGTTATAAGGATTTGAAAAAAAAAAATCAGGATTTCATTGAAAAAAGTTTTGGAAAAAATCCAATTTTAGTACCAATTTGGTCAAATTTTCACGATTATTTTTTTATGTTCGAAGTTAATAGAAAATTTTTTTTATACAATTTTAAAGAGTAACGCCTAATACACTTTGTAACCAAATTTTATTCAATTCGTGATAGTAATTTTTGCGTTATGACGTTCCGAATGAAGAATTGAGTTAATACCCCTTGAACCACCCCCCGCTGAAAAAAGTACCATGTCATTTTCAAGAACAGTTTCCCATCTATTAACTTGCCAAATTTCATTTTAATCTATTAAGCGGTTTACGAGTTATAAGGATTTGAAAAAAAAATCAGGATTTCATTGAAAAAAGTTTTGGAAAAAATCCAATTTTAGTACCAATTTGGTCAAATTTTCACGATTATTTTTTTATGTTCGAAGTTAATAGAACATTTTTTTATACAATTTTAAAGAGTAACGCCTAATACACTTTGTAACCAAATTTTATTCAATTCATGATAGTACTTTTTGCGTTATGACGTTCCGAATGAAGAATTGAGTTAATACCCCTTGAACCACCCCCCGCTGAAAAAAGTACCATGTCATTTTCAAGAACAGTTTCCCATCTATTAACTTGCCAAATTTCATTTTAATCTATTGAGCGGTTTACGAGTTATAAGGATTTGAAAAAAAAATCAGGATTTCATTGAAAAAAGTTTTGGAAAATATCCAATTTTAGTACCAATTTGGTCAAATTTTCACGATTATTTTTTTATGTTCGAAGTTAAAAGAAATTTTTTTTACACAATTTTAAAGAGTAACGCCTAATACACTTTGTAACCAAATTTCATTCGATTCGTGATAGTACTTTTTGCGTTATGACGTTCCGAACGAAGAATTGAGTTAATGCCCCTTGAACCACCCCCCGCTGAAAAAAGTACCATGTCATTTTCAAGAACAGTTTCCCATCTATTAACTTGCCGAATTTCATTTTAATCTATTAAGCGGTTTACGAGTTATAAGGATTTGAAAAAAAAAATCAGGATTTCATAGAAAAAAGGTTTTGGAAAAAATCCAATTTTAGTACCAATTTGGTCAAATTTTCACGATTGTTTTTTTAGGTTCGAAGTTAATAGAAAATTTGTTTATACAATTTTAAAGAGTAACGCCTAATACACTTTGTAACCAAATTTCATTCAATTCGTGATAGTACTTTTTGCGTTATGACGTTCCGAACGAAGAATTGAGTTAATACCACTTGAACCACCCCCCGCTGAAGAAAGTACCATGTCATTTTCAAGAACAGTTTCCCATCTATTAACTTGCCAAATTTCATTTTAATCTATTAAGCGGTTTACGAGTTATAAGGATTTGAAAAAAAATCAGGATTTCATTAAAAAAAGTTTTGAAAAAAATCCAATTTTAGTACCAATTTGGTCAAATTTTCACGATTATTTTTTTATGTTCGAAGTTAATAGAACATTTTTTTATACAATTTTAAAGAGTAACGCCTAATACACTTTGTAACCAAATTTCATTCAATTCGTGATAGTACTTTTTGCGTTATGACGTTCCGAACGAAGAATTGAGTTAATACCCCTTGAACCACCCCCTGCTGAAAAAAGTACCATGTCATTTTCAAGAACAGTTTCCCATCTATTAACTTGCCAAATTTCATTTTAATCTATTAAGCGGTTTACGAGTTATAAGGATTTGAAAAAAAAATCAGGATTTCATTGAAAAAAGTTTTGGAAAAAATCCAATTTTAGTACCAATTTGGTCAAATTTTCACGATTATTTTTTTATGTTCGAAGTTAATAGAAAATTTTTTTATACAATTTTAAAGAGTAACGCCTAATACACTTTGTAACCAAATTTCATTCAATTCGTGATAGTACTTTTTGCGTTATGACGTTCCGAATGAAGAATTGAGTTAATACCCCTTGAACCACCCCCCGCTGAAAAAAGTACCATGTCATTTTCAAGAACAGTTTCCCATCTATTACTTGCCAAATTTCATTTTAATCTATTAAGTGGTTTACGAGTTATAAGGATTTGAAAAAAAAATCAGGATTTCATTGAAAAAAGTTTTGGAAAAAATCCAATTTTAGTACCAATTTGGTCAAATTTTCACGATTATTTTTTTATGTTCGAAGGTAATAGAACATTTTTTTATACAATTTTAAAGAGTAACGCCTAATACACTTTCTAACCAAATTTCATTCAATTCGTGATAGTACTTTTTGCGTTATGACGTTCCGAACGAAGAATTGAGTTAATACCCCTTGAACCACCCCCCCGCTGAAAAAAGTACCATGTCATTTTCACGAACACTTTCCCATCTATTAGCTTGCCAAATTTCATTTTAATCTATTAAGCCGTTTACGAGTTAAAAGGATTTGAAAAAAAAATCAGGATTTCATAGAACAATGGTTTTGGAAAAAATCCAATTTTAGTACCAATTTGGTCAAATTTTCACGATTATTTTTTTATGTTCGAAGTTAAAAGAAATTTTTTTTATACAATTTTAAAGAGTAACGCCTAATACACTTTGTAACCAAATTTCATTCAATTCGTGATAGTACTTTTTGCGTTATGACGTTCCGAACGAAGAATTGAGTTAATACCCCTTGAACCACCCCCCGCTGAAAAAAGTATCATGTCATTTTCAAGAACAGCTTCCCATCTATTAACTTGCCGAATTTCATTTTAATCTATTAAGCGGTTTACGAGTTATAAGGATTTGAAAAAAAAATCAGGATTTCATAGGAAAAAGGTTTTGGAAAAAATCCAATTTTAGTACCAATTTGGTCAAATTTTCACGATTATTTTTGTATGTTCGAAGTTAATAGAAAATTTTTTTATACAATTTTAAAGAGTAACGCCTAATACACTTTGTAACCAAATTTTATTCAATTCGTGATAGTACTTTTTGCGTTATGACGTTCCGAATGAAGAATTGAGTTAATACCCCTTGAACCAACCCCCGCTGAAAAAAGTACCATGTCATTTTCAAGAACACTTTCCCATCTATTAGCTTGCCAAATTTCATTTTAATCTATTAAGCGGTTTACGAGTTATAAGGATTTGAAAAAAAAATCAGGATTTCATTGAAAAAAGTTTTGGAAAAAATCCAATTTTAGTACCAATTTGGTCAAATTTTCACGATTATTTTTTTATGTTCGAAGTAAATAGAAAATCTTTTTATACAATTTTAAAGAGTAACGCCTAATACACTTTGTAACCAAATTTTATTCAATTCATGATAGTACTTTTTGCGTTATGACGTTCCGAATGAAGAATTGAGTTAATACCCCTTGAACCACCCCCGCTGAAAAATGTACCATGTCATTTTCAAGAACAGTTTCCCAACTATGAACTTGCCAAATTTCATTTTAATCTATTAAGCGGTTTACGAGTTATAAGAATTTGAAGAAAAAAATCAGGATTTCATTGAAAAAAAATTTGGAAAATATCCAATTTTAGTACCAATTTGGTCAAATATTCACGATTATTTTTTTATGTTCGAAGTTAAAAGAAATTTTTTTACACAATTTTAAAGAGTAACGCCTAATACACTTTGTAACCAAATTTCATTCGATTCGTGATAGTACTTTTTGCGTTATGACGTTCCGAACGAAGAATTGAGTTAATGCCCCTTGAACCACCCCCCGCTGAAAAAAGTACCATGTCATTTTCAAGAACAGTTTCCCATCTATTAACTTGCCGAATTTCATTTTAATCTATTAAGCGGCTTACGAGTTATAAGGATTTGAAAACAAAATCAGGATTTCATAGAAAAAAGGTTTTGGAAAAAAATTCAATTTTAGTAGCAATTTGGTCAAATTTTCACGATTATTTTTGTATGTTCGAAGTTAATAGAAATTTTTTTTATACAATTTTTAAGAGTAACGCCTAATACACTTTGTAACCAAATTTCATTCAATTCGTGATAGTACTTTTTGCGTTATGACGTTCCGAACGAAGAATTGATTTAATACCCCTTGAACCACCCCCCGCTGAAAAAAGTACAATGTCATTTTCAATAACAGTTTCCCATCTATTAACTTGCCGAATTTCATTTTAATCTATTAAGCGGTTTACGAGTTATAAGGATTTGAAAAAAAAAATCAGGATTTCATTGAAAAAAGGTTTTGGAAAAAATCCAATTTTAGTACCAATTTGGTCAAATTTTCACGATTGTTTTTTTATGTTCGAAGTTAATAGAAAATTTGTTTATACAATTTTAAAGAGTAACGCCTAATACACTTTGTAACCAAATTTCATTCAATTCGTGATAGTACTTTTTGCGTTATGACGTTCCGAACGAAGAATTGAGTTAATACCCCTTGAGCCACCCCCCGCTGAAAAAAGTACCATGTCATTTTCAAGAACACTTTCCCATCTATTAGCTTGCCAAATTTCATTTTCATCTATTAAGCGGTTTACGAGTTATAAGGATTTGAAAAAAAAATCAGGATTTCATTGAAAAAAGTTTTGGAAAAAATCCAATTTTAGTACCAATTTGGTCAAATTTTCACGATTATTTTTTTATGTTCGAAGTTAATAGAATTTTTTTTTATACAATTTTAAAGAGTAACGCCTAATACACATTGTAACCAAATTTCATTCAATTCGTGATAGTACTTTTTGCGTTATGACGTTCCGAACGAAGAATTGAGTTAATACCCCTTGAACCACCCCCCGCTGAAAAAAGTACAATGTCATTTTCAATAACAGTTTCCCATCTATTAACTTGCCAAATTTCATTTTAATCTATTAAGCGGTTTACGAGTTATAAGGATTTGAAAAAAAAACATATGAGAAGGCTACAATCCACTGTGCGGATCGTTGAATACCCTATCCCATCCTATCTGTAAAACTAAAATCCCCAAAAAGTGGACATGGCTAAAAACACGATGTGGATAAAATAAAGAAAATGGAATGGTGACAACAAATTCTTCAGACTGCTTATAAAAAACTTTTACTGTTCTACAAAAGACAAGGTTTTCTACTGCATATGTTATGGGGTGGTGTATAAAAACGGTTTTTATATAAAAACGCCCCCAAAAAGTGGGCGTGGGTTAAAATGATCTATAGACGAAATGTTTATATTTATATTGCTAATGATTCTGCATCAAAAGTTTTTTCGAAAATTTGAAAATTTGACCCAAAAACGTTTTTTATTAAAAACGCCCCCAAAAAGTGGGCGTGGCAAAAAACTTTATATGAACGAAATACAGATATTCAGATTGTCTAAATATGTTGTTCAGAAAGTTTTTCAAAATTCCTTATGGTTTGGCCAAAAAATACGTTTTTTTAAAAAGGGGGCGTGGCAGTGGGCGGATTTCAAAAATTTTTACACTTGTTCTGCTGGGAGCAACAAAGAGCACATGTACCAAATTTCATCCTTCTAGCTCAAAATTTAAGGCCCAAAAACTGGTGACGTACGGACGGACGGACGGACGGACGGACGGACGGACAGACATGGCTTAATCGACTCAGCTATCGATTCTGAGTCGATCCATATACTTTGAGGTATATGTAGCTAAATTATTTCTCTATGTTACAAACTATGTATCAAAACTAATATACCCCTATGGGATAGGGTATAAAAACATATGAGAAGGCTACAATCCACTGTGCGGATCGTTGAATACCCTATCCCATCCTATCTGTAAAACTAAAATTCCCAAAAAGTGGACATGGCTAAGCACACGATGTGGATAAAATAAAGAAAATGTCATGGTGACAACAAATTCATCAGACTGCTTATAAAAAACTTTAACGGTTCTACAAAAGACAAGGTTTTCTCCTGCATATGTTATGGGGTAGTGTATAAAAATGGTTTTTATATAAAAACGCCCCCAAAAAGTGGGCGTGGGTTAAAATGGTCTATGGACGAAATGTTCATATTTATATTACTAATGATTCTGCATCAAAATTTTTTTTCGAAAATTTTAAAATTTGACCGAAAAACGTTTTTTATTAAAAACGCCCCCAAAAAGAGGGCGTGGCAAAAAACTTTTTATGAACGAAATACAGCTATTCAGATTGTCTAAATATGTTGTTCAGAAAGTTTTTCAAAATTCCTTATGGTTTGGCCAAAAAATACGTTTTTCTAAAAAGGGGGCGTGGCAGTGGGCGGATTTCAAAAATTTTTACACTTGTTCTGCTGGGTGCAACAAAGAGCACGTGTACCAAATTTCATCCTTCTAGCTCAAAATTTAAGGCCCAAAAACTGGTGACGTACGGACGGACGGACGGACGGACGGACGGACGGACAGACATGGCTAAATCGACTCAGCTATCGATTCTGAGTCGATCCATATACTTTGAGGTATATGTAGCTAAATTATTTCTCTATGTTACAAACTATGTATCAAAACTAATATACCCCTATGGGATAGGGTATAATCAGGATTTCATTGAAAAAAGTTTTGGAAAAAATCCAATTTTAGTACCAATTTGGTCAAATTTTCACGATTATTTTTTATGTTCGAAGTTAATAGAAAATTTTTTTATACAATTTTAAAGAGTAACGCCTAATACACATTGTAACCAAATTTCATTCAATTCGTGATAGTACTTTTTGCGTTATGACGTTCCGAACGAAGAATTGAGTTAATACCCCTTGAACCACCCCCCGCTGAAAAAAGTACCATGTCATTTTCAAGAACACTTTCCCATCTATTAGCTTGCCAAATTTCATTTTCATCTATTAAGCGGTTTACGAGTTATACGGATTTGAAAAAAAAATCAGGATTTCATTGAAAAAAGTTTTGGAAAAAATCCAATTTTAGTACCAATTTGGTCAAATTTTCACGATTATTTTTTTATGTTCGAAGTTAATAGAATTTTTTTTTATACAATTTTAAAGAGTAGCGCCTAATACACATTGTAACCAAATTTCATTCAATTCGTGATAGTACTTTTTGCGTTATGACGTTCCGAACGAAGACTTGAGTTAAGGGTAGGTGTCCCATGCAAAAATAGGTTCGAGTTTTGCGCTAAATTGTATAGCGATCACAATTTTCCGAATATTTAAATGAAACAAACGGTGATCGATTGGAAATATGTTGAGCAAAATAATTGTTTAGCATTTAAAAAATATTAAAATATCTTTGGGCCTCAAAATCGCCTGAAATGTAGAAAAACCATACAAAAAAGTAAGATGCTATTTGTGACCGTTTTCAATATCTTTAAATACATATTTTTTATTTATTTTATATTTTTTTTCTACAGACAATAGATTTGCACAGCTAATGAGGGTCTTATTTTTTGTGAATTTTAGTATTTATATCCCGAAAAAAAATACACAAATCTATGAAAAATAAGGTAAATTTACAAAGTTTAACTAGATATAACTTCTAAAGTATAAAAGGTAACGAAGTCAAATTAGCTTTTTTAAAAAAACGTTTTTCAGTAGGTACATTTTTTAAAATAACGGGTCTGCCATTGGTGAAATACAGCTGCACATAATCGATAATGTGCTTAAAAATTGGACCGATCGTGTAGGCTACTGCATGGCCAGCCAAGGCAGCCATTTGAATGAAATTATTTTCCATTATTAACCGGAAGGATTGTACTTTCAAATAAAAAAAGAAATTTGAGAAAATATTCAGTAGTTTTTTTTATAGCATTTTCAAAAAAAAAAAAAAAGTTATTTGGCGGACCCCTTATTTGAAAAAACTTTTGATGCAGGATTATTGGTTATGATTATATAAACATTTCGTTTTTAGATCATTTTAACTCACGCCCACTTTTTGGGGGCCGTTTGTATACCCTGCCCCATAGCATATGAAGGAGAAAAACGTTGTTTTTTGTCGAACAACAAAAGATTCTGATAAACTGTTTGAACTATGTCATTTTCTATATTATATTTATTAAATTTATTTGATTTTTTATTTACTAATTTAATTTTCCGAAACTTTACAATTTACATATTGATTGAAGGTATGTTGTAAAAAATCGTGTTTCGGAAGATCTTTCTTCAACGTCAACAACATTGACGAACGTTGAAATTGAAAGTGATCACGTAAAACATCAGGGTCAGGAATTTGAAATTCCTATGGAGGTGGACATTACAGTGAAGGACAACTGTAGTTTTGTTCCGGAGGGCAGGCGTATAATTGATTTAAATACATTTCTCAATAGTTTAAAAAACATTTCGCTGCACGGAAAAACGTTTTCGTTTTTTTTAAAATTCGACTCAAATAGTATTTGTTTGGTGAATTTGACACCTTGAACCTACAAAAATTAATTATAGCGGTTAAATTAACTTTCGTAAACTTCTTTTTTTTATATAAGGTGCTTAGGTACCTTCATAACGAGCATTGATAGAAGATGGGGTGACAATTACCTAGATAAATATCTATCATTTTTTGTTATTTGATTTGAAAAATTTCATCCTACTATTGTTGCGACGAGAATCAGTAGCACTATTGTCTACCGTCCTATTATTTGAGTAATCGAATTTTTATCCAAACAAGTGTTTTCCTACATCTCATAAATTAAGAAAAAAGTTAACCTAGGTAAGGTTTACACATTTTTTTTATAAGATATACAATGAAAACCTCAAAAACTGCTTTTACACCTCGCTGCGCGGCAGCCAGCAACAATTTTATCCTTTTTTTCACAATACATATTCACATTCACACCAAATCTGAAAGAAAATTACAAAACAAAATATGTACACCAAACCAACCCTCAACTTGATTTTTTTCCTTCTCTTTCCATATTTGTTTTCAAGTTATTTGCTTGGTGTCTGTATATTGCATATGTAGGTAGGTAGGTATATGTAATATTAGTCTGCGCTTGCTACTTTTTGTCTTTTCCTTCAGTTTTCGTTTGCGTTGAAGCAAAGAGCACATGAGTAAAATTAAAGAGAGCTTACCAACACATTCAAATGCATTTACATGAAATTTGAGTTGGTCGGTCTGGGACACCTACCCTTAATACCCCTTGAACCACCCCCCGCTGAAAAAAGTACCATGTCAGTTTCAAGAACAGTTTCCCATCTATTAACTTGCCAAATTTCATTTAAATCTATTAAGCGGTTTACGAGTTATAAGGATTTGAAAAAAAAAATCAGGATTTCATTGAAAAAAGTTTTGGAAAAATCCAATTTTAGTACCAATTTGGTCAAATTTTCACGATTATTTTTTTATGTTCGAAGTTAATAGAACATTTTTATACCCTATCCCATAGGGGTATATTAGTTTTGATACTTAGTTTGTAACATAGAGAAATAATTTTGCTACATATACCTCAAAGTATATGGATCGACTCAGAATCGCTAGCTGAGTCGATTAAGCCATGTCTGTCTGTCCGTCCGTCCGTCCGTCCGTCCGTCTGTACGTCACCGATTTTTAGGCCTTAAATTTTGAGCTAGGATAATGAAATTTGGTATATAGGATCCTCGTCTCTGCCTACAGAACAAGTGTAAAAATTTTTGAAATCCGCCCACTGCCACGCCCCCTTTTAAGAAAAACTCAGTTTTTGACCAAACCGTAAGGAATTTTAAAAAAGTTTCTGAACAACATATTAAGACAATATTAATATCTATATTTCGTCCATATAAAGTTTTTTGCCACGCCCACTTTTTGGGGGCGTTTTCAATATAAAACTGTTTTCGGTCAAATTTTAAATTTTTCGAAAAAAATTTTGATGCAGAATCATTAACATTTTTAATATGAACATTTCGTCTATATACCATTTTAACCCACGCCCACTTTTTGGGGGCGTTTTTATATAAAAACCATTTTTTACACTACCCCATAACATATGCAAGAGAAAACCTTGTCTTATGTAGAACCGTTAAAGTGTTTTGTAAGCAGTCTGAAGAATTTGTTGTCACTATATCATTTTTTCTATTTATCCACATAGTGTTTTTAGCCATGTCCCCTTTTTTGGGGATTTTAGTTTTATGGATAGGATGGGATAGGGTATTCAACGATCCGCATAGCGGATTGTAGCCTCTCATATGTTTTTATACAATTTTAAAGAGTAACGCCTAATACACTTTCTAACCAAATTTCATTCAATTCGTGATAGTACTTTTTGCGTGATGACGTTCCGAATGAAGAATTGAGTTAATACCCCTTGAACCACCCCCCGTTGAAAAAAGGACCATGTCATTTTCAAGAACAGTTTCCCATCTATTACTTGCCAAATTTCATTTTAATCTATAAAGCGGTTTACGAGTTATAAGGATTTGAAAAAAAAATCAGGATTTCATTGAAAAAAGTTTTGGAAAAAAATCCAATTTTAGTACCAATTTGGTCAAATTTTCACGATTATTTTTTTATGTTCGAAGTTAATAGAACATTTTTTTTATACAATTTTAAAGAGTAACGCCTAATACACTTTGTAACCAAATTTCATTCAATTCGTGATAGTATTTTTTGGGTTATGACTTTCCGAAAGAAGAATTGAGTTAATACCCCTTGAACCACCCCCCGCTGAAAAAAGTACCATGCCATTTTCAAGAACACTTTCCCATCTATTAGCTTGCCAAATTTCATTTTAAGCTATTAAGCGGTTTACGAGTGGCGCGATGGTTAGTGCGATGAACTGCCGCGCAGGAGGTCTGGGTTCGATTCCCAGCCGTAGCAACACCTAAATGATTTTTCACTGGCCCTCCTCTCGTGATGATCTGACAAATCATCCGAGTAGTATCAATTGTCAAGAATAGCTTATCTCAACTTAGCCGGTCGGAGTCGGCATAAAACAGGAGGTCCCGCCATCGTGCAAGAAGTACACACGCACACATGAATGGTTGTGAGAAAGCTAGGCCCTGGGTACTAACGAGCCTGTTGCGCCAAAAATTTGTATTTTATTTTTGGTTTACGAGTTATAAGGATTTGAAAAAAAAATCAGGATTTCATTGAAAAAAGTTTTGGAAAAAATCCAATTTTAGTACTAATTTGGTCAAATTTTCACGATTATTTTTTTATGTTCGAAGTTAATAGAAAATTTTTTTATACAATTTTAAAGAGTAACGCCTAATACACTTTGTAACCAAATTTCATTCAATTCGTGATAGTACTTTTTGCGTTATGACGTTCCGAACGAAGAATTGAGTTAATACCCCTTGAACCACCCCCCGCTGAAAAAAGTACCATGTCATTTTCAAGAACAGTTTCCCATCTATTAACTTGCCAAATTTCATTTTAATCTATTAAGCGGTTTACGAGTTATAAGGATTTGAAAAAAAAAAATCAGGATTTCATTGAAAAAAGTTTTGGAAAAAATCCAATTTTAGTACCAATTTGGTCAAATTTTCACGATTATTTTTTTATGTTCGAAGTTAATAGAAAATTTTTTTATACAATTTTAAAGAGTAACGCCTAATACACTTTCTAACCAAATTTCATTCAATTCGTGATAGTACTTTTTGCGTTATGACGTTCCGAACGAAGAATTGAGTTAATACCCCTTGAACCACCCCCCGCTGAAAAAAGTACCATGTCATTTTCAAGAACAGTTTCCCATCTATTAACTTGCCAAATTTCATTTTTATCTATTAAGCGGTTTACGAGTTATAAGGATTTGAAAAAAAAATCAGGATTTCATTGAAAAAAGTTTTGGAAAAAATACAATTTTAGTACCAATTTGGTCAAATTTTCACGATTATTTTTTTATGTTCGAAGTTAATAGAAAATTTTTTTATACAATTTTAAAGAGTAACGCCTAATACACTTTGTAACCAAATTTCATTCGATTCGTGATAGTACTTTTTGCGTTATGACGTTCCGAACGAAGAATTGAGTTAATACCCCTTGAACCACCCCCCGCTGAAAAAAGTACCATGTCATTTTCAAGAACAGTTTCCCATCTATTAACTTGCCGAATTTCATTTTAATCTATTAAGCGGTTTACGAGTTATAAGGATTTGAAAAAAAAAATCAGGATTTCATAGAAAAAAGGTTTTGGAAAAAATCCAATTTTAGTACCAATTTGGTCAAATTTTCACGATTATTTTTGTATGTTCGAAGTTAATAGAAAATTTTGTTTATACAATTTTAAAGAGTAACGCCTAATACACTTTCTAACATAATTTCATTCAATTCGTGATAGTACTTTTTGCGTTATGACGTTCCGAACGAAGAATTGAGTTAATACCCCTTGAACCACCCCCCGCTGAAAAAAGTACCATGTCATTTTCAAGAACACTTTCCCATCTATTAACTTGCCGAATTTCATTTTAATCTATTAAGCGGTTTACGAGTTCTTCAAACGAGGGTTTGAAAAAAAAAATCAGGATTTCATTGAAAAAAGTTTTGGAAAAAATCCAATTTTAGTACCAATTTGGTCAAATTTTCACGATTATTTTTTTATGTTCGAAGTTAATAGAAAATTTTTTTATACAATTTCAAAGAGTAACGCCTAATACACTTTGTAACCAAATTTTATTCAATTCGTGATAGTACTTTTTGCGTTATGACGTTCCGAATGAAGAATTGAGTTAATACCCCTTGAACCACCCCCCGCTGAAAAAAGTACCATGTCATTTTCAAGAACAGTTTCCCATCTATTAACTTGCCAAATTTCATTTTAATCTATTAAGCGGTTTACGAGTTATAAGGATTTGAAAAAAAAAAAATCCGGATTTCATTGAAAAAAGTTTTGGAAAAAATCCAATTTTAGTACCAATTTGGTCAAATTTTCACGATTATTTTTTTATGTTCGAAGTTAATAGAAATTTTTTTAATACAATTTTAAAGAGTAACGCCTAATACACTTTGTAACCAAATTTCATTCGATTCGTGATAGTACTTTTTGCGTTATGACGTTCCGAACGAAGAATTGAGTCAATACCCCTTGAACCACCCCCCGCTGAAAAATGTACCATGTCATTTTCAAGAACAGTTTCCCATCTATGAACTTGCCAAATTTCATTTTAATCTTTTTCAAATTTTCACGATTATTTTTTTATGTTCGAAGTTAATAGAAAATTTTTTTATACAATTTTAAAGAGTAACGCCTAATACACTTTGTAACCAAATTTCATTCAATTCGTGATAGTACTTTTTGCGTTATGACGTTCCGAACGAAGAATTGAGTTAATACCCCTTGAACCACCCCCCGCTGAAAAAAGTACCATGTCATTTTCAAGAACACTTTCCCATCTATTAACTTGCCGAATTTCATTTTAATCTATTAAGCGGTTTACGAGTTATAAGGATTTTAAAAAAAAAATCAGGATTTCATTGAAAAAAGTTTTGGAAAAAATCCAATTTTAGTACCAATTTGGTCAAATTTTCACGATTATTTTTTTATGTTCGAAGTTAATATAAATTTTTTTAATACAATTTTAAAGAGTAACGCCTAATACACTTTGTAACCAAATTTCATTCGATTCGTGATAGTACTTTTTGCGTTATGACGTTCCGAACGAAGAATTGAGTACGAGTTATAAGGATTTGAAAAAAAAATCAGGATTTCATTGAAAAAAGTTTTAGAAAAAATCCAATTTTAGTACCAATTTGGTCAAATTTTCACGATTATTTTTTTATGTTCGAAGTTAATAGAAAATTTTTTTATACAATTTTAAAGAGTAACGCCTAATACACTTTGTAACCAAATTTTATTCAATTCGTGATAGTAATTTTTGCGTTATGACGTTCCGAATGAAGAATTGAGTTAATACCCCTTGAACCACCCCCCGCTGAAAAAAGTACCATGTCATTTTCAAGAACAGTTTCCCATCTATTAACTTGCCAAATTTCATTTTAATCTATTAAGCGGTTTATGAGTTATAAGGATTTGAAAAAAAAAATCAGGATTTCATTGAAAAAAGTTTTGGAAAAAATCCAATTTTAGTACCAATTTGGTCAAATTTTCACGATTATTTTTTTATGTTCGAAGTTAATAGAAAATTTTTTTTATACAATTTTAAAGAGTAACGCCTAATACACTTTGTAACCAAATTTTATTCAATTCGTGATAGTACTTTTTGCGTTATGACGTTCCGAATGAAGAATTGAGTTAATACCCCTTGAACCACCCCCGGCTGAAAAAAGTACCATGTCATTTTCACGAACAGTTTCCCATCTATTAACTTGCCAAATTTCATTTTAATCTATTAAGCGGTTTACGAGTTATAAGGATTTGAAAAAAAAATCAGGATTCCATTGAAAAAAGTTTTGGAAAAAATCCAATTTTAGTACCAATTTGGTCAAATTTTCACGATTATTTTTTTATGTTCGAAGTTAATAGAAAATTTTGTTTATACAATTTTAAAGAGTAACGCCTAATACACTTTGTAACCAAATTTCATTCAATTCGGGATAGTACTTTTTGCGTTATGACGTTCCGAACGAAGAATTGAGTTAATACCCCTTGAACCACCCCCCGCTGAAAAAAGTACCATGTCATTTTCAAGAACACTTTCCCATCTATTAACTTGCCGAATTTCATTTTAATCTATTAAGCGGTTTACGAGTTCTTCAAACGAGGGTTTGAAAAAAAAAATCAGGATTTCATTGAAAAAAGTTTTGGAAAAAATCCAATTTTAGTACCAATTTGGTCAAATTTTCACGATTATTTTTTTATGTTCGAAGTTTATAGAAAATTTTGTTTATACAATTTTAAAGAGTAACGCCTAATACACTTTGTAACCAAATTTCATTCAATTCGTGATAGTACTTTTTGCGTTATGACGTTCCGAACGAAGAATTGAGTTAATACCCCTTGAACCACCCCCCGCTGAAAAAAGTACCATGTCATTTTCAAGAACACTTTCCCATCTATTAACTTGCCGAATTTCATTTTAATCTATTAAGCGGTTTACGAGTTCTTCAAACGAGGGTTTGAAAAAAAAAATCAGGATTTCATTGAAAAAAGTTTTGGAAAAAAATCCAATTTTAGTACCAATTTGGTCAAATTTTCACGATTATTTTTTTTATGTTCGAAGTTAATAGAAAATTTTTTTTATACAATTTCAAAGAGTAACGCCTAATACACTTTGTAACCAAATTTTATTCAATTCGTGATAGTACTTTTTGCGTTATGACGTTCCGAATGAAGAATTGAGTTAATACCCCTTGAACCACCCCCCGCTGAAAAAAGTACCATGTCATTTTCAAGAACAGTTTCCCATCTATTAACTTGCCAAATTTCATTTTAATCTATTAAGCGGTTTACGAGTTATAAGGATTTGAAAAAAAAATCAGGATTTCATTGAAAAAAGTTTTGGAAAAAATCCAATTTTAGTACCAATTTGGTCAAATTTTCACGATTATTTTTTTATGTTCGAAGTTAATTGAAAATTTTTTTATACAATTTTAAAGAGTAACGCCTAATACACTTTGTAACCAAATTTTATTCAATTCGTGATAGTAATTTTTGCGTTATGACGTTCCGAATGAAGAATTGAGTTAATACCCCTTGAACCACCCCCCGCTGAAAAAAGTACCATGTCATTTTCAAGAACAGTTTCCCATCTATTAACTTGCCAAATTTCATTTTAATCTATTAAGCGGTTTATGAGTTATAAGGATTTGAAAAAAAAAATCAGGATTTCATTGAAAAAAGTTTTGGAAAAAATCCAATTTTAGTACCAATTTGGTCAAATTTTCACGATTATTTTTTTATGTTCGAAGTTAATAGAAAATTTTTTTATACAATTTTAAAGAGTAACGCCTAATACACTTTGTAACCAAATTTTATTCAATTCGTGATAGTACTTTTTGCGTTATGACGTTCCGAATGAAGAATTGAGTTAATACCCCTTGAACCACCCCCGGCTGAAAAAAGTACCATGTCATTTTCACGAACAGTTTCCCATCTATTAACTTGCCAAATTTCATTTTAATCTATTAAGCGGTTTACGAGTTATAAGGATTTGAAAAAAAATCAGGATTCCATTGAAAAAAGTTTTGGAAAAAATCCAATTTTAGTACCAATTTGGTCAAATTTTCACGATTATTTTTTTATGTTCGAAGTTAATAGAAAATTTTGTTTATACAATTTTAAAGAGTAACGCCTAATACACTTTGTAACCAAATTTCATTCAATTCGTGATAGTACTTTTTGCGTTATGACGTTCCGAACGAAGAATTGAGTTAATACCCCTTGAACCACCCCCCGCTGAAAAAAGTACCATGTCATTTTCAAGAACAGTTTCCCATCTATTAACTTGCCGAATTTCATTTTAATCTATTAAGCGGTTTACGAGTTCTTCAAACGAGGGTTTGAAAAAAAAAATCAGGATTTCATTGAAAAAAGTTTTGGAAAAAATCCAATTTTAGTACCAATTTGGTCAAATTTTCACGATTATTTTTTTATGTTCGAAGTTAATAGAAAATTTTGTTTATACAATTTTAAAGAGTAACGCCTAATACACTTTGTAACCAAATTTCATTCAATTCGTGATAGTACTTTTTGCGTTATGACGTTCCGAACGAAGAATTGAGTTAATACCCCTTGAACCACCCCCCGCTGAAAAAAAGTACCATGTCATTTTCAAGAACACTTTCCCATCTATTAACTTGCCGAATTTCATTTTAATCTATTAAGCGGTTTACGAGTTCTTCAAACGAGGGTTTGAAAAAAAAAATCAGGATTTCATTGAAAAAAGTTTTGGAAAAAATCCAATTTTAGTACCAATTTGGTCAAATTTTCACGATTTTTTTTTTAGGTTCGAAGTTAATAGAAAATTTTTTTATACAATTTCAAAGAGTAACGCCTAATACACTTTGTAACCAAATTTTATTCAATTCGTGATAGTACTTTTTGCGTTATGACGTTCCGAATGAAGAATTGAGTTAATACCCCTTGAACCACCCCCCGCTGAAAAAAGTACCATGTCATTTTCAAGAACAGTTTCCCATCTATTAACTTGCCAAATTTCATTTTAATCTATTAAGCGGTTTACGAGTTATAAGGATTTGAAAAAAAAAATCAGGATTTCATTGAAAAAAAGTTTTGGAAAAAATCCAATTTTAGTACCAATTTGGTCAAATTTTCACGATTATTTTTTTATGTTCGAAGTTAATAGAAAATTTTTTAATACAATTTTAAAGAGTAACGCCTAATACACTTTGTAACCAAATTTCATTCGATTCGTGATAGTACTTTTTGCGTTATGACGTTCCGAACGAAGAATTTAGTTAATACCCCTTGAACCACCCCCGCTGAAAAAAGTACTATGTCATTTTCAAGAACAGTTTCCCATCTATTAACTTGCCAAATTTCATTTTAATCTATTAAGCGGTTTACGAGTTATAAGGATTTGAAGAAAAAAAATCAGGATTTCATTGAAAAAAGTTTTGGAAAATATCCAATTTTAGTACCAATTTGGTCAAATTTTCACGATTATTTTTTTATGTTCGAAGTTAATAGACATTTTTTTTATACAATTTTAAAGAGTAACGCCTAATACACTTTGTAACCAAATTTCATTCAATTCGTGATAGTACTTTTTGCGTTATGACGTTCCGAACGAAGAATTGAGTTAATACCCCTTGAACCACCCCCGCTGAAAAAAGGACCATGTCATTTTCAAGAACAGTTTCCCATCTATTAACTTGCGAAATTTCATTTTTATCTATTAAGCGGTTTACGAGTTATAAGCTTTTGAAAAAAAAGATCAGGATTTCATTGAAAAAAGTTTTGGAAAAAATCCAATATTAGTACCAATTTGGTCAAATTTTCACGATTATTTTTTTATGTTCGAAGTTAATAGAAAATTTTTTTATACAATTTCAAAGAGTAACGCCTAATACACTTTGTAACCAAATTTCATTCGATTCGTGATAGTACTTTTTGCGTTATGACGTTCCGAACGAAGAATTGAGTTAATACCCCTTGAACCACACCCCGCTGAAAAATGTACCATGTCATTTTCAAGAACAGTTTCCCATCTATGAACTTGCCAAATTTCATTTTAATCTATTAAGCGGTTTACGAGTTATAAGGATTTGAAGAAAAAAAATCAGGATTTCATTGAAAAAAGTTTTGGAAAATATCCAATTTTAGTACCAATTTGGTCAAATTTTCACGATTATTTTTTTATGTTCGAAGTTAATAGAAAATTTTTTAATACAATTTTAAAGAGTAACGCCTAATACACTTTGTAACCAAATTTCATTCGATTCGTGATAGTACTTTTTGCGTTATGACGTTCCGAACGAAGAATTGAGTTAATACCCCTTGAACCACCCCCCGCTGAAAAAAGTACCATGTCATTTTCAAGAACACTTTCCCATCTATTAGCTTGTCAAATTTCATTTTAATCTACGAGTTATAAGGCTTTGAAAAAAAAAATCAGGATTTCATTGAAAAAAGTTTTGGAAAAAATCCAATTTTAGTACCAATTTGGTCAAATTTTCACGATTATTTTTTTATGTTCGAAGTTAATAGAAAATTTTTTCATACAATTTTAAAGAGTAACGCCTAATACACTTTGTAACCAAATTTCATTCAATTCGTGATAGTACTTTTTGCGTTATGACGTTCCGAACGAAGAATTGAGTTAATACCCCTTGAACCACCCCCCGCTGAAAAAAGTACCATGTCATTTTCAAGAACAGTTTCCCATCTATTAACTTGCCAAATTTAATTTTAATCTATTAAGCGGTTTACGAGTTATAAGGATTTGAAAAAAAATCAGGATTTCATTGAAAAAAATCCAATTTTAGTGCCAATTTGGTCAAATTTTCACGATTTTTTTTTTATGTTCGAAGTTAATAGAAAATTTTTTTATACAATTTTAAAGAGTAACGCCTAATACACTTTGTAACCAAATTTCATTCAATTCGTGATAGTACTTTTTGCGTTATGACGTTCCGAACGAAGAATTGAGTTAATACCCCTTGAACCACCCCCCGCTGAAAAAAGTACCATGTCATTTTCAAGAACAGTTTCCCATCTATTAACTTGCCAAATTTCATTTTAATCTATTAAGCGGCTTACGAGTTATAAGGATTTGAAAAAAAAATCAGGATTTCATTGAAAAAAGTTTTGGAAAAAATCCAATTTTAGTACCAATTTGGTCAAATTTTCACGATTATTTTTTTATGTTCGAAGTTAATAGAAAATTTTTTAATACAATTTTAAAGATTAACGCCTAATACACTTTGTAACCAAATTTTATTCAATTCATGATAGTACTTTTTGCGTTATGACGTTCCGAATGAAAAATTGAATTAATACCCCTTGAACCACCCCCGCTGAAAAAAGTACCATGTCATTTTCAAGAACAGTTTCCAATCTATTAACTTGCCAAATTTCATTTTAATCTATTAAGAGGTTTACGAGTTATAAGTATTTGAAAAAAAAATCAGGATTTCATTGAAAAAAGTTTTGGAAAAAATCCAATTTTAGTACCAATTTGGTCAAATTTTCACGATTATTTTTTTATGTTGTAACCAAATTTCATTCAATTCGTGATAGTACTTTTTGCGTTATGACGTTCCGAACGAAGAATTGAGTTAATACCCCTTGAACCACCCCCCGCTGAAAAAAGTACCATGTCATTTTCAAGAACAGTTTCCCATCTATTAACTTGCCGAATTTCATTTTAATCTATTAAGCGGTTTACGAGTTATAAGGATTTGAAAAAAAAAAATCAGGATTTCATAGAAAAAAGGTTTTGGAAAAAATCCAATTTTAGTACCAATTTGGTCAAATTTTCACGATTATTTTTGTATGTTCGAAGTTAATAGAAATTTTTTTTTATACAATATTAAAGAGTAATGCCTAATACACTTTGTAACCAAATTTCATTCAATTCGTGATAGTACTTTTTGCGTTATGACGTTCCGAACGAAGAATTGAGTTAATACCCCATGAACCACCCCCCGCTGAAAAAAGTACCATGTCATTTTCAAGAACACTTTCCCATCTATTAGCTTGCCAAATTTCATTTTAATCTATTAAGCGGCTTACGAGTTATAAGGATTTGAAAAAAAAATCAGGATTTCATTGAAAAAAGTTTTGGAAAAAATCCAATTTTAGTACCAATTTGGTCAAATTTTCACGATTATTTTTTTATGTTCGAACTTAATAGAAATTTTTTTATACAATTTTGAAGAGTAACGCCTAATACACATTGTAACCAAATTTCATTCAATTCGTGATAGTACTTTTTGCGTTATGACGTTCCGAACGAAGAATAGAGTTAATACCCCTTGAACCACCCCCCGCTGAAAAAAGTACCATGCATTTTCAAGAACACTTTCCCATCTATTAACATGCCAAATTTCATTTTAATCTATTAAGCGGTTTACGAGTTATAAGGATTTGAAAACAAAATCAGGATTTCATTGAAAAAAGTTTTGGAAAAAATCCAATTTTAGTACCAATTTGGTCAAATTTTCACGATTATGTAAAAACTCAATATATATTTTTCTTTTCGTTAACTTTCCTTTAACTATTAAACTACCAATTTTCATTTAAATTCAAAGTTCATAATTAAAATAACGATTAATAATTATAACTCGCTACTCGTCATTTGAAATAACGAATTAATAATTTTCATTTGTACTGTACTTTTATTTTTTTCTATAATGTACTGATTGTACTAAAATGTACTAAAAGTAGTATGTTTAGTTTAGAACTAATTGATATTATGTATGTATATGTAAATGATATTTTGACAAATGTACCACCGCAGGGGTATAAATACCGGGCCAAAATCATTTAATTTTCACTCTTGTTCAGTCAGGAGTTTGATGCGGTCATCAATTCGGTCAGCTGTTTTCTCCTGCCAATTGAAAACCCACCACACTTCTTGTGCGTTATCTCTGTGCTTCAACAGATACTGCAGTCTTAGGACAGCATACCTGTGGGTACTGTATTTTTATTAGTAAATCTTGATTTTGCCCCTTGGCTGATTTTGCCCCTTGGCTGATTTTTGCCCCTTGGCTGATTGTTGCCCCTTGGCTGATTGTTGCCCCTTGGCTGATTTTTGCCCCTTGGCTGATTTTTTATTAATAAAAATTAATAAAATCTGAAATTCATATCGTCTTTGATTGCGCCACGAGAGGCGTACAGGAAAATTTAAAATCAAGAGTCCACTCCACACGCTAAAACTGCTCTACCGACGAACCAATTGCCACAACACCACGTTACCCCACGTTACACTTATTTTTTTATGTTCGAAGTTAATAGAAAATTTTTTAATACAATTTTAAAGAGTAACGCCTAATACACTTTGTAACCAAATTTCATTCAATTCGTGATAGTACTTTTTGCGTTATGACGTTCCGAACGAAGAATTGAGTTAATACCCCTTTAACCACCCCCCACTGAAAAAAGTACCATGTCATTTTCAAGAACAGTTTCCCATCTATTAACTTGCCAAATTTCATTTTAATCTATTAAGCGGTTTACGAGTTATAAGGGTTTGAAAAAAAAAATCAGGATTTCATTGAAAAAAGTTTTGGAAAAAATCCAATTTCAGTACCAATTTGGTCAAATTTTCACGATTATTTTTTTATGTTGTAACCAAATTTCATTCAATTCGTGATAGTACTTTTTGCGTTATGAGGTTCCGAACGAAGAATTGAGTTAATACCCCTTGAACCACCCCCCGCTGAAAAAAGTACCATGTCATTTTCAAGAACAGTTTCCCATCTATTAACTTGCCAAATTTCATTTTAATCTATTAAGCGGTTTACGAGTTATAATGATTTGAAAAAAAAAAATCAGGATTTCATTGAAAAAAGTTTTGGAAAAAATCCAATTTTAGTACCAATTTGGTCAAATTTTCACGATTATTTTTTTATGTTCGAAGTTAATAGACATTTTTTTTAAACAATTTTAAAGAGTTACGCCTAATACACTTTGTAACCAAATTTCATTCAATTCGTGATAGTACTTTTTGCGTTATGACGTTCCGAACGAAGAATTGAGTTAATACCCCTTGAACCACCCACAGCTGAAAAAAGTACCATGTCATTTTCAAGAACAGTTTCCCATCTATTAACTTGCCAAATTTCATTTTAATCTATTAAGCGGTTTACGAGTTATAAGGATTTGAAAAAAAAATCAGGATTTCATAGAAAAAAGGTTTTGGAAAAAATCCAATTTTAGTACCAATTTGGTCAAATTTTCACGATTATTTTTTTATGTTCGAAGTTAATAGAAATTTTTTTTATACAATTTGAAGGAGTAACGCCTAATACACTTTGTAACCAAATTTCATTCGATTCGTGATAGTACTTTTTGCGTTATGACGTTCCGAACGAAGAATTGAGTTAATACCCCTTGAACCACCCCCCGCTGAAAAAAGTACCATGTCATTTTCAAGAACACTTTCCCATCTATTAACTTGCCGAATTTCATTTTAATCTATTAAGCGGTTTACGAGTTATAAGGATTTGAAAAAAAAAATCAGGATTTCATAGAAAAAAGGTTTTGGAAAAAATCCAATTTTAGTACCAATTTGGTCAAATTTTCAGGACTATTTTTGTATGTTCGAAGTTAATAGAAAATTTTTTTATACAATTTTAAAGAGTAACGCCTAATACACTTTGTAACCAAATTTCATTCCATTCGTGATAGTCCTTTTTGCGTTATGACGTTCCGAACGAAGAATTGAGTTAATACCTCTTGAACCGCCCCCCGCTGAAAAAAGTACCATGTCATTTTAAAGAACAGTTCCCATCTATTAACTTGCCAAATTTCATTTTAATCTATTAAGCGGTTTACGAGTTATAATGATTTGAAAAAAAAATCAGGATTTCATTGAAAAAAGTTTTGGAAAAAATCCAATTTTAGTACCAATTTGGTCAAATTTTCACGACTATTTTTGTATGTTCGAAGTTAATAGACATTTTTTTTAAACAATTTTAAAGAGTTACGCCTAATACACTTTGTAACCAAATTTCATTCAATTCGTGATAGTACTTTTTGCGTTATGACGTTCCGAACGAAGAATTGAGTTAATACCCCTTGAACCACCCACAGCTGAAAAAAGTTCCATGTCATTTTCAAGAACAGTTTCCCATCTATTAACTTGCCAAATTTCATTTTAATCTATTAAGCGGTTTACGAGTTATAAGGATTTGAAAAAAAAATCAGGATTTCATAGAAAAAAGGTTTTGGAAAAAATTCAATTTTAGTACCAATTTGGTCAAATTTTCACGATTATTTTTTTATGTTCGAAGTTAATAGAAATTTTTTTTATACAATTTGAAGGAGTAACGCCTAATACACTTTGTAACCAAATTTCATTCGATTCGTGATAGTACTTTTTGCGTTATGACGTTCCGAACGAAGAATTGAGTTAATACCCCTTGAACCACCCCCCGCTGAAAAAAGTACCATGTCATTTTCAAGAACACTTTCCCATCTATTAACTTGCCGAATTTCATTTTAATCTATTAAGCGGTTTACGAGTTATAAGGGTTCAAAAAAAATCAGGATTTCATTGAAAAAAGTTTTGGAAAATATCCAATTTTAGTACCAATTTGGTCAAATTTTCACGATTATTTTTTTATGTTCGAAGTTAATAGAAATTTTTTTTATACAATTTTAAGGAGTAACGCCTAATACACTTTGTAACCAAATTTCATTCGATTCGTGATAGTACTTTTTGCGTTATGACGTTCCGAACGAAGAATTGAGTTAATACCCCTTGAACCACCCCCCGCTGAAAAAAGTACCATGTCATTTTCAAGAACACTTTCCCATCTATTAGCTTGCCAAATTTCATTTTAATCTATTAAGCGGTTTACGAGTTATAAGGATTTGAAAAAAAAAATCAGGATTTCATAGAAAAAAGGTTTTGGAAAAAATCCAATTTTAGTACCAATTTGGTCAAATTTTCACGACTATTTTTGTATGTTCGAAGTTAATAGAAAATTTTTTTATACAATTTTAAAGAGTAACGCCTAATACACTTTGTAACCAAATTTCATTCCATTCGTGATAGTCCTTTTTGCGTTATGACGTTCCGAACGAAGAATTGAGTTAATACCTCTTGAACCGCCCCCCGCTGAAAAAAGTACCATGTCATTTTAAAGAACAGTTCCCATCTATTAACTTGCCAAATTTCATTTTAATCTAGTAAGCGGTTTACGAGTTATAATGATTTGAAAAAAAAAATCAGGATTTCATTGAAAAAAGTTTTGGAAAAAATCCAATTTTAGTACCAATTTGGTCAAATTTTCACGATTATTTTTTTATGTTCGAAGTTAATAGAAATTTTTTTAAACAATTTTAAAGAGTTACGCCTAATACACTTTGTAACCAAATTTCATTCAATTCGTGATAGTACTTTTTGCGTTATGACATTCCGAACGAAGAATTGAGTTAATACCCCTTGAACCACCCACAGCTGAAAAAAGTACCATGTCATTTTCAAGAACAGTTTCCCATCTATTAACTTGCCAAATTTCATTTTAATCTATTAAGCGGTTTACGAGTTATAAATATTTCATTGAAAAACGTTTTGGAAAAAATCCAATTTTAGTACCAATTTGGTCAAATTTTCACGATTATTTTTTTTTGTTCGAAGTTAATAGAAAATTTTTTTATACAATTTTAAAGAGTAACGCCTAATACACTTTGTAACCAAATTTTATTCAATTCGTGATAGTACTTTTTGCGTTATGACGTTCCGAATGAAGAATTGAGTTAACACCCCTTGAACCACCCCCCGCTGAAAAAAGTACCATGTCATTTTCAAGAACAGTTTCCCATCTATTAACTTGCCAAATTTCATTTTAATCTATTAAGCGGTTTACGAGTTATAAGGATTTGAAAAAAAAATCAGGATTTCATTAAAAAAAGTTTTGGAAAAAATCCAATTTTAGTACCAATTTGGTCAAATTTTCACGATTATTTTTTTTAATGTTCGAAGTTAATAGAAAATTTTTTTTATACAATTTTAAAGAGTAACGCCTAATACACTTTGTAACCAAATTTCATTCAATTCGTGATAGTACTTTTTGCGTTATGACGTTCCGAACGAAGAATTGAGTTAATACCCCTTGAACCACCCCCCGCTGAAAAAAGTACCATGTCATTTTCAAGAACAGTTTCCCATCTATTAACTTGCCGAATTTCATTTTAATCTATTAAGCGGTATACGAGTTATAAGGATTTGAAAAAAAAATCAGGATTTCATAAAAAAAGGTTTTGGAAAAAATCCAATTTTAGTACCAATTTGGTCAAATTTTCACGATTATTTTTTTATGTTCGAAGTTAATAGAAAATTTTTTTATACAATTTTAAAGAGTAACCTAATACACTTTGTAACCAAATTTCATTCAATTCGTGATAGTACTTTTTGCGTTATGACGTTCCGAACGAAGAATTGAGTTAATACCCCTTGAACCACCCCCCGCTGAAAAAAGTACCATGTCATTTTCAAGAACAGTTTCCCATCTATAAACTTGCCAAATTTCATTTTAATCTATTAAGCGGTTTACGAGTTATAAGGATTTGAAAAAAAAATCAGGATTTCATTCAAAAAAGTTTTGGAAAAAATCCAATTTTAGTACCAATTTGGTCAAATTTTCACGATTATTTTTTTATGTTCGAAGTTAATAGAAAATTTTTTTATACAATTTTAAAGAGTAACGCCTAATACACTTTGTAACCAAATTTCATTCAATTCGTGATAGTCCTTTTTGCGTTATGACGTTCCGAACGAAGAATTGAGTTAATACCCCTTGAACCGCCCCCCGCTGAAAAAAGTACCATGTCATTTTCAAGAACAGTTCCCATCTATTAACTTGCCAAATTTCATTTTAATGTATTAAGCGGTTTACGAGTAATAAGGATTTGAAAAAAAATCAGGATTTCATTGAAAAAAGTTTTGGAAAAAATCCAATTTTAGTACCAATTTGGTCAAATTTTCACGATTATTTTTTTATGTTCGAAGTTTATAGAAAATTTGTTTATACAATTTTAAAGAGTAACGCCTAATACACTTTGTAACCAAATTTCATTCAATTCGTGATAGTACTTTTTGCGTTATAACGTTCCGAACGAAGAATTGAGTTAATACCCCTTGATCCACCCCCCGCTGAAAAAAGGACCATGTCATTTTCAAGAACAGTTTCCCATCTATTAACTTGCCAAATTTCATTTGAATCTATTAAGCGGTTTACGAGTTATAAGGATTTGAAAAAAAAAAAAAAATCAGGATTTCATTGAAAAAAGTTATTTTTTTATGTTCGAAGTTTATAGAAAATTTGTTTATACAATTTTAAAGAGTAAGCCTACTACACTTTGTAACCAAATTTCATTCAATTCGTGATAGTACTTTTTGCGTTATGATGTTCCGAACGAAGAATTGAGTTAATACCCCTTGAACCACCCCCCGCTCCAAAAAGTACCATGTCATTTTCAAGAACAGTTTCCCATCTATTAACTTGCCAAATTTCATTTTAATCTATTAAGCGGTTTACGAGTTATAAGTATTTGAAAAAAAAAATCAGCATTTCTATGGAAAAAGTTTTTGAAAAAATCCAATTTTAGTACCAATTTATACCATTTTTAGGAGTAACGCCTAATACACTTTGTAACCAAATTTCATTCAATTCGTGATAGTACTTTTTGCGTTATGATGTTCCGAACGAAGAATTGAGTTAATACCCCTTGAACCACCCCCCGCTCATGTCATTTTCAAGAACAGTTTCCCATCTATTAACTTGCCAAATTTCATTTTTATCTATTAAGCGGTTTACGAGTTATAAGGATTTGAAAAAAAAATCAGGATTTCCTTGACAAAAGTTTTGGAAAAAATCCAATTTTATTACCAATTTGGTCAAATTTTCACGATTATTTTTTTATGTTCGAAGTTAATAGAAAATTTTTTTATACAATTTTAAAGAGTAACGCCTAATACACTTTGTAACCAAATTTCATTCAATTCGTGATAGTACTTTTTGCGTTATGACGTTCCGAACGAAGAATTGAGTTAATACCCCTTGAACCACCCCCAGCTGAAAAAAGTACCATGTCATTTTCAAGAACAGTTTCCCATCTATTAACTTTCCAAATTTCATTTTAATCTATTAAGCGGTTTACGAGTTATAAGGATTTGAAAAAAAAAATTCAGCATTTCTATGGAAAAAGTTTTTGAAAAAATCCAATTTTAGTACCAATTTATACCATTTTAAAGAGTAACGCCTAATACACTTTGTAACCAAATTTCATTCAATTCGTGATAGTACTATTTGCGTTACGACGTTCCGAACGAAGAATTGAGTTAATACCCCTTGAACCACCCCCCGCTCCAAAAAGTACCATGTCATTTTCAAGAACAGTTTCCCATCTATTAACTTGCCAAATTTCATTTTAATCTATTAAGCGGTTTACGAGTTATAAGGATTTGAAAAAAAATCAGGATTTCATTGAAAAAAGTTTTGGAAAACTCCAATTTTAGTACCAATTTGGTCAAATTTTCACGATTATTTTTTTATGTTCGAAGTTAATAGAAAATTTTTTTATACAATTTTAAAGAGTAACGCCTAATACACTTTGTAACCAAATTTCATTCAATTCGTGATAGAACTTTTTGCGTTATGACGTTCCAAACGAAGAATTGAGTTAATACCCCTTGAACCACCCCCCGCTGAAAAAAGTACCATGTCATTTGCAAGAACAGTTTCCCATCTATTAACTTGCCAATTTCATTTTAATCTATTAAGCGGTTTACGAGTTATAAGGATTTGAAAAAAAAAAATCCAGCATTTCTATAGAAAAAGTTTTTGAAAAAATCCAATTTTAGTACCAATTTATACCATTTTAAAGAGTAACGCCTAATACACTTTGTAACCAAATTTCATTCAATTCGTGATAGTACTTTTTGCGTTATGACCTTCCGAACGAAGAATTGAGTTAATACCCCTTGAACCACCCCCCGCTGAAAAAAGTAACATGTCATTTTCAAGAACAGTTTCCCATCTATTAACTTGCCAAATTTCATTTTAATCTATTAAGCGGTTTACGAGTTATAAGGATTTGAAAAAAAAAATCAGGATTTCATTGAAAAAAGTTTTGGAAAAAATCCAATTTTAGTACCAATTTGGTCAAATTTTCACGATTTTTTTTTATGTTCGAAGTTAATAGAAAATTTTTTTATACAATTTTAAAGAGTAACGCCTAATACACTTTGTAACAAAATTTCATTCAATTCGTGATAGTACTTTTTGCGTTATGCCGTTCCGAACGAAGAATTGAGTTAAAACAGCTTGAACCACCCCCGCTGAAAAAAGTACCATGTCATTTTTAAGAACAGTTTCCCATCTATTAACTTGCCAAATTTCATTTTAATCTATTAAGCGGTTTACGAGTTATAAGGATTTGAAAAAAAAAATCAGGATTTCATTGAAAAAAGTTTTGGAGTTAATTTCCCATCTATTAACTTGCCAAATTTCATTTTAATCTATTAAGCGATTTACGAGTTATAAGGATTTGAAAAAAAAAATTCAGCATTTCTATGGAAGAAGTTTTTGAAAAAATCCAATTTTAGTACCAATTTAGACCATTTTAAAGAGTAACGCCTAATAGAATTGAATTAATACCCCTTAAACCACCCCCGCTCCAAAAAGTACCATGTCATTTTCAAGAACAGTTTCCCATCTATTAACTTGCCAAATTTCATTTTAATCTATTAAGCGGTTTACGAGTTATAAGGATTTGAAAAAAAATCAGGATTTCATTGAAAAAAGTTTTGGAAAAATCCAATTTTAGTACCAATTTGGTCAAATTTTCACGATTATTTTTTTATGTTCGAAGTTAATAGAAAATTTTTTTATACAATTTTAAAGAGTAACGCCTAATAAACTTTGTAACCAAATTTCATTCAATTCGTGATAGTACTTTTTGCGTTATGACGTTCCGAACGAAGAATTGAGTTAATACCCCTTGAACCACCCCCGCTGAAAAAAGTACCTAGGCATTTTCAAGAACAGTTTCCCATCTATTAACTTGCCAAATTTCATTTTAATCTATTAAGCGGTTTACAAGTTATAAGGATTTGAAAAAAAATCAGGATTTCATTGAAAAAAGTTTTGGAAAAATCCAATTTTAGTACCAATTTGGTCAAATTTTCACGATTATTTTTTAAGTTCGAATTTAATAGAAAATTTTTATATACAATTTTAAAGAGTAACGCCTAATACACTTTGTATCCAAATTTCATTCAATTCGTGATAGTACTTTTTGCGTTATGACGTTCCGAACGATGAATTGAGTTAATACCCCTTGAACCACCCCCCGCTGAAAAAAGTACCATGTCGTTTTCAAGAACAGTTTCCCATCTATTAACTTACCGAATTTCATTTAAATCTATTAAGCGGTTTACGAGTTATAAGGATTTGAAAAAAAATATCGGGAAAAATCCAATTTTAGTACCAATTTGGTCAAATTTTCACGATTATTTTTTTATGTTCGAAGTTTATAGAAAATTTGTTTATACAATTTTAAAGAGTAACGCCTAATACACTTTGTAACCAAATTTCATTCAATTCGTGATAGTACTTTTTGCGTTATGACGTTCCGAACGATGAATTGAGTTAATACCCCTTGAACCACCCCCCGCTGAAAAAAGTACAATGTCATCTTCAGGAACAGTTTCCCATCTATTAACTTGCCAAATTTCATTTTAATCTATTAAGCGGTTTACGAGTTATAAGGATTTGAAAAAAAATCAGGATTTCATTGAAAAAAGTTTTGGAAAAATCCAATTTTAGTACCAATTTGGTCAAATTTTCACGATTATTTTTTTATGTTCGAAGTTTATAGAAAATTTGTTTATACAATTTTAAAGAGTAACGCCTAATACACTTTGTAACCAAATTTCATTCAATTCGTGATAGTACTTTTTGCGTTATGACGTTCCGAACGATGAATTGAGTTAATACCCCTTGAACCACCCCCCGCTGAAAAAAGTACAATGTCATCTTCAGGAACAGTTTCCCATCTATTAACTTGCCAAATTTCATTTTAATCTATTAAGCGGTTTACGAGTTATAAGGATTTGAAAAAAAATCAGGATTTCATTGAAAAAAGTTTTGGAAAAATCCAATTTTAGTACCAATTTGGTCAAATTTTCACGATTATTTTTTTAAGTTCGAATTTAATAGAAAATTTTTATATACAATTTTAAAGAGTAACGCCTAATACACTTTGTATCCAAATTTCATTCAATTCGTGATAGTACTTTTTGCGTTATGACGTTCCGAACGATGAATTGAGTTAATACCCCTTGAACCACCCCCCGCTGAAAAAAGTACCATGTCGTTTTCAAGAACAGTTTCCCATCTATTAACTTGCCGAATTTCATTTAAATCTATTAAGCGGTTTACGAGTTATAAAGATTTGAAAAAAAAATCAGGATATCTATGGAAAAAGTTTTGGAAAAAATCCAATTTTAGTACCAATTTGGTAAAATTTTCACGATTATTTTTTTATGTCCGTAGGATATTAAAAACATTTTTATACCATTTTAAAGAGTAAGCCTAATACACTTTATAACCAAATTTCATTCAATTCGTGATAGTACTTTTTGCGTTATGACGTTCCGAACCACCCCCGCTGAAAAAAGTACAATGGCATCTTCAAGAACAGTTTCCCATATATTAACTTGCCAAATTTCATTTTAATCTAATAATACACATTGTAACCAAATTTCATTAAATTCGTGATAGTACTTTTTGCGTTACGACGTTCCGAACGAAGAATTGAATTAATACCCCTTAAACCACCCCCGCTCCAAAAAGTACCATGTCATTTTCAAAAACAGTTTCCCATCTATTAACTTGCCAAATTTCATTTTAATCTATTAAGCGGTTTACGAGTTATAAGGATTTGAAAAAAAAATCAGGATTTCATTGAAAAAAGTTTTGGAAAAATCCAATTTTAGTACCAATTTGGTCAAATTTTCACGATTATTTTTTTATGTTCGAAGTTAATAGAAATTTTTTTTATACAATTTTAAAGAGTAACGCCTAATACACTTTGTATCCAAATTTCATTCAATTCGTGATAGTACTTTTTGCGTTATGACGTTCCGAACGATGAATTGAGTTAATACCCCTTGAACCACCCCCCGCTGAAAAAAGTACCATGTCGTTTTCAAGAACAGTTTCCCATCTATTAACTTGCCGAATTTCATTTAAATCTATTAAGCGGTTTACGAGTTATAAGGATTTGAAAAAAAAATATCGGGAATAATCCAATTTTAGTACCAATTTGGTCAAATTTTCACGATTATTTTTTTATGTTCGAAGTTTATAGAAAATTTGTTTATACAATTTTAAAGAGTAACGCCTAATACACTTTGTAACCAAATTTCATTCAATTCGTGATAGTACTTTTTGCCTTATGACGTTTCGAACGAAGACTTGAGTTAATACCCCTTGAACCACCCCCCGCTGAAAAAAGTACAATGTCATCTTCAGGAACAGTTTCCCATCTATTAACTTGCCAAATTTCATTTTAATCTATTAAGCGGTTTACGAGTTATAAGGATTTGAAAAAAAAAATCAGGATTTCATTGAAAAAAGTTTTGGAAAAATCCAATTTTAGTACCAATTTGGTCAAATTTTCACGATTATTTTTTTAAGTTCGAATTTAATAGAAAATTTTTATATACAATTTTAAAGAGTAACGCCTAATACACTTTGTATCCAAATTTCATTCAATTCGTGATAGTACTTTTTGCGTTATGACGTTCCGAACGAAGAATTTAGTTAATACCCCTTGAACCACCCCCGCTGAAAAAAGTACTATGTCATTTTCAAGAACAGTTTCCCATCTATTAACTTGCCAAATTTCATTTTAATCTATTAAGCGGTTTACGAGTTATAAGGATTTGAAAAAAAATCAGGATTTCATTGAAAAAAGTTTTGGAAAAATCCAATTTTAGAACCAATTTGATCAAATTTTCACGATTATTTATTTAAGTTCGAATTAAATAGAAAATTTTTATATACCTTTTTAAAGAGTAACGCCTAATACACTTTGTATCCAAATTTCATTCAATTCGTGATAGTACTTTTTGCGTTATGACGTTCCGAACGATGAATTGAGTTAATACCCCTTGAACCACCCCCCGCTGAAAAAAGTACCATGTCGTTTTCAAGAACAGTTTCCCATCTATTAACTTGCCGAATTTCATTTAAATCTATTAAGCGGTTTACGAGTTATAAGGATTTGAAAAAAAATATTGGGAAAAATCCAATTTTAGTACCAATTTGGTAAAATTTTCACGATTATTTTTTTATGTTCGAAGTTTATAGAAAATTTGTTTATACAATTTTAAAGAGTAACGCCTAATACACTTTGTAACCAAGTTTCATTCAATTCGTGATAGTACTTTTTGCGTTATGACGTTCCGAACGAAGAATTGAGTTAATACACCTTGAACCACCCCCGCTGAAAAAAGTACAATGGCATCTTCAAGAACAGTTTCCCATATATTAACTTGCCAAATTTCATTTTAATCTAATAATACACTTTGTAACCAAATTTCATTCAATTTGTGATAGTACTTTTTGCCTTATGACGTTTCGAACGAAGATTTGAGTTAATACCCCTTGAACCACCCCCCGCTGAAAAAAGTACCATGTCGTTTTCAAGAACAGTTTCCCATCTATTAACTTGCCGAATTTCATTTAAATCTATTAAGCGGTTTACGAGTTATAAGGATTTGAAAAAAAATATCGGGAAAAATCCAATTTTAGTACCAATTTGGTAAAATTTTCACGATTATTTTTTTATGTTCGAAGTTTATAGAAAATTTGTTTATACAATTTTAAAGAGTAACGCCTAATACACTTTGTAACCAAATTTCATTCAATTCGTGATAGTACTTTTTGCCTTATGACGTTTCGAACGAAGACTTGAGTTAATACCCCTTGAACCACCCCCCGCTGAAAAAAGTACAATGTCATCTTCAGGAACAGTTTCCCATCTATTAACTTGCCAAATTTCATTTTAATCTATTAAGCGGTTTACGAGTTATAAGGATTTGAAAAAAAATCAGGATTTCATTGAAAAAAGTTTTGGAAAAATCCAATTTTAGTACCAATTTGGTCAAATTTTCACGATTATTTTTTTAAGTTCGAATTTAATAGAAAATTTTTATATACAATTTTAAAGAGTAACGCCTAATACACTTTGTATCCAAATTTCATTCAATTCGTGATAGTACTTTTTGCGTTATGACGTTCCGAACGATGAATTGAGTTAATACCCCTTGAACCACCCCCCGCTGAAAAAAGTACCATGTCGTTTTCATAAACAGTTTCCCATCTAACGGGTGATTTTTTAAGAGGTTTAGAACTTTTTTAAAAAAACAACACAAAAAATTCGACAAAATGAATGAAATATTTATTTGAATCGATAGTTTGAACTTTGCAATTTAATGTTTAAAGATAATTTCATGCAAATGTTGACCGCGGGTGCGTCTCAGGTAGCCCATCCGCTGAGTCCAATTTTGGCATACTCTTTCACACATATCGGCCGGTATCTCACGAATGAATGCATGGATGTTGGCTTCCAGTGCGTCAATCGAAGCGGGCTTGTCCCTTTAGACATTAGCCTTGACATACCCCCACAAAAAATAATCTAATGGTGTCAAATCGCACGATCTAGGCGGCCAATTGACCGGCCCGAAACGTGAAATTAACTGTTCACCAAACTCGCCTCGCAATTGCGCCATTGTTTCGCGTGCTGTGTGGCATGTGGCACCGTCTTGTTGAAACCACATATCATGCAAGTCAAGAACTTCCATT
This sequence comes from Rhingia campestris, assembly GCA_932526625.1. Taxonomy (NCBI): domain Eukaryota; kingdom Metazoa; phylum Arthropoda; class Insecta; order Diptera; family Syrphidae; genus Rhingia; species Rhingia campestris. Next base: position 17,627,691 of record OW052186.1, read on the forward strand.
TCGGGCAAAAAAAAGTTTGTTATAATGGCTCGGTAGCGTTCACCATTGACAGTAACGCTGCGATTCGCATCATCTTTGAAGAAATATGGCCCAATAATGCCGCCGGCCCATAAACCGCACCAAACAGTGGCTTTTTCGGGATGCATTGGTAGCTGTTGCAATGCTTCTGGCTGATCTTCACTCCAAATGCGGCAATTTTGCTTATTTACGTACCCATTCAACCAAAAATGAGCCTCATCGCTGAACACAATTTTTCGATAAAAAAGCGGATCCTCGGCCAGCTTTCCAAGAGCCCATTCACCAAAAATTCGGCGTTGTGGTAGGTCGGCTGGCTTTAGTTCTTGCACCAGCTGTATCTTAAAAGGCTTTACGCCCAAATCCTTCCGCAAAATTTTCCACGTAGTGCTGTAACAAAGGCCTAACTGCTGGGAACGGCGCCGAATCGACATTTCGCGGTCTTCTGTCACACTAGCTGATACGGCCGCAATATTTTCTTCACTACGCACAGTACGTAAACGTGTTGGCGAAATTTGGTCACAATCTTCCGAATAGACTGCTCAGAAGGTCGAGAATGCCGATCATAAAATGGAAGCAGCGCGCGATGAACATTTCGAACCGAGCACGAATTTTGATAGTAAAATTCAATAATTTGCAAGCGTTGTTCATTTGTAAGACGATCCATGGTTAAATTGCAAACCAAACTGAAGCTGTTTGACAGTGACACAAGGTACTAAACACACGTCAGCTGTCAAAACCAGTGTTGCCAAAACCAAACCAGCTAAAAAATCACCCATTATTAACTTGCCGAATTTCATTTAAATCTATTAAGCGGTTTACGAGTTATAAGGATTTGAAAAAAATTCAGCATTTCTATGGAAAAAGTTTTTGAAAAAATCCAATTTTAGTACCAATTTGGTCAAATTTTCCCGAAAATTTTTTATGCTCGAAGTTCAGAGAAATTTTTTTTTATATAATTTTAAAGAGTAACGCCTAATACACTTTGTAACCAAATTTCATTCAATTCGTGATAGTACTTTTTGCGTTATGACGTTCCGAACGAAGAATTGAGTTAATACCCCTTGAACCACCCCCCGCTGAAAATAGTACCATGTCATTTTCAAGAACAGTTTCCCATATATTAACTTGCCAAATTTCATTTTAATCTATTAAGCGGTTTACGAGTTATAAAGATTTGAAAACAAAATCAGGATTTCTATGGAAAAAGTTTTGGAAAAAATCAAATTTTAGTACCAATTTGGTCAAATTTTCACGATTATTTTTTTATGTCCGTAGTATATTAAAAACATTTTTATACCATTTTAAAGAGTAAGCCTAATACACTTTATAACCAAATTTCATTCAATTCGTGATAGTACTTTTTGCGTTATGACGTTCCGAACGAAGAATTGAGTTAATACACCTTGAACCACCCCCGCTGAAAAAAGTACAATGGCATCTTCAAGAACAGTTTCCCATATATTAACTTGGCAAATTTCATTTTAATCTAATAATACACTTTGTAACCAAATTTCATTCAATTTGTGATAGTACTTTTTGCCTTATGACGTTTCGAACGAAGACTTGAGTTAATACCCCTTGAACCAACCCCCGCTGAAAAAAGTACCATGTCGTTTTCAAGAACAGTTTCCCATCTATTAACTTGCCGAATTTCATTTAATTCTATTAAGCGGTTTACGAGTTATAAGGATTTGAAAAAAAATATCGGGAAAAATCCAATTTTAGTACCAATTTGGTCAAATTTTCACGATTATTTTTTTATGTTCGAAGTTTATAGAAAATTTGTTTATACAATTTTAAAGAGTAACGCCTAATACACTTTGTAACCAAATTTCATTCAATTCGTGATAGTACTTTTTGCGTTATGACGTTCCGAACGAAGAATTGAGTTAATACACCTTGAACCACCCCCGCTGAAAAAAGTACAATGGCATCTTCAAGAACAGTTTCCCATATATTAACTTGCCAAATTTCATTTTAATCTAATAATACACTTTGTAACCAAATTTCATTCAATTTGTGATAGTACTTTTTGCCTTATGACGTTTCGAACGAAGACTTGAGTTAATACCCCTTGAACCACCCCCCGCTGAAAAAAGTACAATGTCATCTTCAGGAACAGTTTCCCATCTATTAACTTGCCAAATTTCATTTTAATCTATTAAGCGGTTTACGAGTTATAAGGATTTGAAAAAAAAAACATATGAGAGGCTACAATCCGCTATGCGAATCGTTGAATACCCTATCCCATCCCATCCTTTAAATTAATATCCTCAAAATATAGGCCTTATGGCGATGAAATACAGAAAATGACATTGTCACAATATATTGCTCAGACAGTTTCTCAAAATCTTTTGTGGTTCGACAAAAAACAACGTATTTCTATTGCTAATGCCTTGGGATGGGGTATACAAATGGTTTTTGTAAGAAAACGCCCCCAAAATGTGGGCGTAGGTGAAAATGATCTATGGACAAAATGTTTATATTACCATTGCGGAAGTATTTGCATCAAAATTTTTTCGAAAGTTTTAAAATTTGGACGAAAAGCGTTTTTTGCATAGACGAAATATAGATATTAGGATTGTCTAAATATCCTGCTCAGACACTTTTTTGAAATTCCTTACGGTTTGGCCAAAAAATAAGTTTTTCTAAAAAGGGGGCGTGGCAGTGGGCGGATTTCAAAAATTTATACACTTGTTCTGGTGACTCGGACAAGGATCCTATATACCAAATTTCATTATCCTAGCTCAAAATTTAAGGCCCAAAAATCGGTGACGAACAGACAGACGGACGGACGGACACACGGACGGACGGACGGACGGACGCACGGACGGACGGACAGACAGACATGGCTAATTCGACTCAGCTAGCGATTCTGAGTCGATCCATATACTTTGAGGTATATGTAGCTAAATTATTTCTCTATGTTACAAACTAATTATCAAAACTAATATACCCCTATGGGATAGGGTATAAATATCAGGATTTCATTGCAAAAAGTTTTGGAAAAAATCCAATTTTAGTACCATTTTGGTCAAATTTTCACGAGTATTTTTTTTTGTTCGAAGTTTATAGAATTTTTTTTTTTTACAATTTTATAGAGTAACGCCTAATACACTTTGTAACCAAATTTCATTCAATTGGTGATAGTACTTTTTGCGTTATGACGTTCCGAACGAAGAATTGAGTTAATACCCCTTGAACCACCCCCCGCTGAAAAAAGTACCATGTCATTTTCAAGAACAGTTTCCCATATATTAACTTGCCAAATTTCATTTTAATCTATTAAGCGGTTTACGAGTTATAAAGATTATTATTTATTTTTTTATGTTGGAAGTTTATAGAAAATTTGTTTATACAATTTTAAAGGGTAACGCCTAATACACTTTGTAGCCAAATTTCATTCAATTCGTGATAGTACTTTTTGCGTTATGACGTTCCGAACGAAGAATTGAGTTAATACCCCTCGAACCACCCCCCGCTGAAAATAGTACCATGTCATTTTCAAGAACAGTTTCCCATATATTAACTTGCCAAATTTCATTTTAATCTATTAAGCGGTTGACGAGTTATAAGGATTTGAAAAAAAAATCAGGATTTCTATGGAAAAAGTTTTGGAAAAAATCCAATTTTAGTACCAATTTGGTCAAATTTTCACGATTATTTTTTTAAGTTCGAATTTAATAGAAAATTTTTATATACAATTTTAAAGAGTAACGCCTAATACACTTTGTATCCAAATTTAATTCAATTCGTGATAGTACTTTTTGCGTTATGACGTTCCGAACGAAGAATTGAGTTAATACACCTTGAACCACACCCCGCTGAAAAAATTACAATGTCAACTTCAAGAACAGTTTCCCATATATTAAGTTGCCAAATTTCATTTTAATCTATTAAGCGGTTTACAAGTTATAAGGATTTGAAAAAAAATTCAGGATTTCTATGGAAAAAGTTTTGGAAAAAATCCAATTTTAGTACCAATTTGGTCAAATTTTCAAGATTATTTTTTTATGTTCGAAGTTTATTGAAAATTTTTTTATACCATTTTGAAGAGTAACGCCTAATACACTTTGTAACCAAATTTCATTCAATTCGTGATAGTACTTTTTGCTATATGACGTTCCGAACGAAGAATTGAGTTAATACCCCTTGAACCACCCCCGCTGAAAAAAGTACCATGTAATTTTCAAGAACAGTTTCCCATCTATTAACTTGCCAAATTTCATTTTAATCTTTTAAGCGGTTTTCGAGTTATAAGGATTTGAAAAAAAAAATTCAGGATTTCTATGGAAAAAGTTTTGGAAAAAAATCCAATTTTTGTACCAATTTGGTCAAATTTTCAAGATTATTTTTTTATGTTCGAAGTTTATTGAAAAATTGTTTATACCATTTTAAAGAGTAACGCCTAATACACTTTGTAACAAAATTTCATTCAATTCGTGATTGTACTTTTTGCGTTATGACGTTCCGAACGAAGAATTTAGTTAATACCCCTTGAACCACCCCCCGCTGAAAGAAGTACCATGTCATTTTCAAGAAATCAGAGAAATCAGTCATTTTCAAAAGTACCGTTATGTTAAATTTTAGGGAAAAACGGGTTAGAGCTTACTTATAATCGTATTGAATGAAAAGCGTTACATGGAAGGTATCGTTAGTTTTAGTACAAGAACAAAACCCCTTTGTAGAACCACAAAAACACACATACCTACTCGAAATTTCAGTCAAATCGGCCGAGAAGTTTACGCTCCAGTATCAATACGACCAACTTCAGATCACAGAACACAAACACAGAATATTTCAAAACATAAGAACTTGTAATAATCTTTCAATAATCTCAAACAAAAAACATGAGAGGCTACAATCCGCTGTGCGGATCGTTGAATACCCTATCCCATCACATCCTTAAAATTTATATCGTCAAAATATAGGCTTTATGGCGATGAAATACAGAAAATGACATTGTCACGATATATTGCTCAGACAGTTTCTCAAAATCTTTTATGGTTCGACAAAAAACAACGTATTTCTATTGCTAATGCCTTGGGATGGGGTATACAAATGGTTTTTGTAAGAAAACGCCCCCAAAATGTGGGCTTAGGTGAAAATGATCTATGGACAAAATGTTTATATTACCATTGCGGAAGTATTTGCACCAAAATTTTTTCGAAAGTTTTAAAATTTGGACAAAAAGCGTTTTTTACTAAAAACCCCCCCAAAAAGTGGGCGTGGCAAAAAACTTTGTATGAACGAAATATAGATATTAGGATTGTCTAAATATGTTGCCAACACACTTTTTTGAAATTCCTTACGGCTTGGCTTAAAACTACGTTTTTGCTAAAAGGGAGCGTGGCAGTGGGCGGATTTTAAAAATGTTTACACTTGTTCTGGTGACTCGGCCAAGGATCCTATATACCAAATTTCACTATCCTAGCTCAAAATTTAAGGCCCAAAAATCGCTGACGAACAGACAGACGGACGGACGGACGGACGGACGGACGGACAGACAGACATGGCTAATTCGACTCAGCTAGCGATTCTGAGTCGATCCATATACTTTGAGGTATATGTAGCTAAATTATTTCTCTATGTTACAAACTAAGTATCAAAACTAATATACCCCTATGGGATAGGGTATAAACATATTGACGGAACAATTAACTAAAACGATTGCAATAAGAGGTTATAATTTTATAAACAGCTTATCATAAACGGTTTTAACAAGGAGATCAAATGCAATAGGAATTTTATATTTCCTAATAACCTATTAATCATATTAAAATAAAAGCTGGAAATGTGCCAGACTTCATTTCAAAAGTGTGGAATTTATCCAGTTAGGGGGCTCAGTGGCGCGATGGTTAGTGCAATGAACTGCCGCGCAGGAGGTCTGGGTTCGATTCCCAGCCGTAGCAACACCTAAATGATTTTTCACTGGCCCTCCTCTCGTGATGATCTGACAAATCATCCGAGTAGTATCAATTGTCAAGAATAGCTTATCTCAACTTAGCCGTTCGGAGTCGGCATAAAACAGGAGGTCCCGCCATCGTGCAAGAAGTACACACGCACACATGAATGGTTGTGAGAAAGCTAGGCCCTGGGTACTAACGAGCCTGTTGCGCCAAAAATTTTATCCAGTATTGAATAAAATAAAAAAACATATGAGAAGGATACAATCCGCTGTGCGGATCGTAGAATACCCTATCCCATCCTATCTGTAAAACTAAAAATAAAATAATTGTTTTTAGTTGGTCTTAAGAAGTCGATTAAGACAAAGAGTGATAACTTCAGTTAGGCGAACTGACACTCTGGTTCTACAAGAAATCTACTTTTCAAATAAAAATGCCGAATTAAAGCACGTTATAAATATATTTCCTTGATGATGTTAACTCTTTGAAAGATGATACAAAAGTGTCTACAAATTGCAACTTAGCGTTCCACGAAATCTCGTTTCACTCACAGTTGCAATGAAACAGCTGATTGCCGTTTTTTTCTCATTTTCGATGACAATGTTCATATTTACAGCTGATTGTTGTCTTTGGCCATTGACCTTACAAATTTGTATTAAATTTAACATGTGTGTGTGTACATATAAATTTTCACCAACACATAAATATCAAACTTGGTTTTTTTTGTAACATAACATATTACATTTACATTAACTACCTAACAATAACAATGCCCACTATGTGGGTCCTAGTTAGAGTGAGACTTCATTGCATTCGGCCATCATTAAATTTATTAATGTGGCCACTGCACGTGAGAGGAGAGAGACTACATTGATTGCAGTTAAGCGTTAACACATTTGACAGTTGTCGAATAATTTTGTCGTCGGTGGTTGGTGCGCGCAACATTATAGGATTAAATATCCTTTATTTATTATTAAAAAGTTTATTTTCGCGATTTTGTGTTGTGTGCTTTGTCGCTAGCTACCGGGAACACAGATCCTCAATTTGAGGACTTCGATTTATGTGTACCGGCAACCAGCCCAATGCACAAACACCCACCTCCTTGTCTGTCAAATGTGTCGCGGCGTTTACATTCGTTTTTTAGTGAATTGTTTTATTTTGTTGGGAACCAACATGCTCCCCCGCCTCTGGGCAGGACATTAGTGTAGTGCTTCCCTTGATGCAGCTCATCTTCCAGTTAGTGTTGTTGTTTAGTGTGCCATTATCAGGATCTTGGTACATATGTCCGTGGTTGTTTCGGTCCCAAGTTTGAGGTTATGTTTTGCCAAAAAGAAAAAAATGAATTAGTAATTGTTTAATGCTAAGTACAATTTCTTTATTGGTTTTATGTTTTGTGCAGTCTGTGATTTGTTTCTTGAATGTTTATTTTAATAAAGTTCACTTGTGTTGTTAGGTTTTTAATGTTTTTTTTTTTTTTAAAGGGGAATTTATTCTTTTGTTTATATATTGTTCGATGAACTCGACACCGGCAAGGGGGATATTTTTACGATTGGTCGTTTTAATGTCGAATTTTGTGTCTTTATGGTTACCACGCGCGTTAGACCATCTGACCCAGGGTGTAACTCGATAACTCGCGCGAGAAGCCATACCGACGGTGGAAGATTATCTTCCTTGACGAGAACGATGTCACCTACGTTGACATTCGGTTGTTGTTGCAACCATTTTGGCCTCTGTTGGAGTTGATGTAGATAGGTTGTACTCCAGTGTTTCCAAAACTCCTGAGTGAGTCGTTCGATGTATCTCCATCTGTCCAGACTATTAATGTTCTTGTCCTTGAGGTTTCTGTCGGGGCGTATTGTTAGTGGTGCCCCAATTAGAAAGTGCCCTGGTGTGAGTACCATCAGATCGTCTGGATCCTTGAATTTAGACATGCTTCAATCTGTGTCAGTAGCGTAGCATATTCTTCGAATGTGAGTTTGGATGTGCCAACAGTTCTTTTGAGGTGGTGCTTTATTGATTTGACTCCCGCCTCCCACAGCCCTCCGAAATGTGGTGATGATGGAGGGTTGAAGTGCCAAGTTGTATGTTGCGAAGCAAGGCCTTCTGTGACTTCCGTTGACCATTCTGCTGATATGAACTTGCTGTCCTTTCTTAGTTCATTATTTGCGCCCTTGAAGTTGGTGCCGCAATCGCTGAACATATTGAGACAGTTTCCTCGCCTGGCCACAAATCGCTTAAATGCAGCGATGAAGGCTGCCGCGCTCAAATCAGTGACCAACTCGATGTGTATCGCCTTGGTTGCAAGGCAAACAAAGACAGCTATGTATCCTTTGCTTGTCTTGTTGCATCTTCCCTTCCATAATTTTATTTCCAGCGGTCCAGCATAATCAACTCCAGTGTTCGTAAAGGGTCTTGAAATACCAACGCGTTCTGATGGAAGATTTGCCATTATCTGTTCCTGCATCTTTGCGTTGTACCGATGGCATCGAACACATTTGTGTATTGTTGCTTTCACTAGTCTCTTGAGATTCGTTATCCAATAAACACTTCTGATATCTGCCATCATTATCTGCTGCCCTCCGTGCAATGTGCGTTGGTGCACGTCGCTTACCAGCAGTTTTGCAACATGGTGTGTTTCCCTAAGGATTAAGGGATGTCGCTGGTGGAAGGGTAGTGGTGAGTTGAGTAGTCTACCTCCAACTCGTAGAAGGCCATCTTCATCCATAAAGGGATTTAAGTTGCGAATTGAACTGGTTTTTGCAACTTGTTCCTTTTTACTCAGCGCCTGCATTTCATCATAAAATAGCTCCCTTTGAACTATCTTGATGAGTTGAAAGTGTGCTGACGTCAGATCATCAGCAGTGAGTGGATGACTGTCCAATGGCAAACGTGTTATCACATTCTTCAGGTTTGCAAAGTATCGTCGCCATATTGCCATAATGCGGACAAGACGTTTCAGTGTGGAAAAATGGTAAATAAATTCATTCTCAACAGTGATGTGGTGACAATGTTTATTAACCCCTTTTGTTTCTTCACTTGTTTCCAGGATAACGGGTGCTTGGACATTTTCCGAAGCAAAATTTTTAAGGAATGGAGGCCCCTGCCACCAAAGCTTATTACCAATCAGTGCTTCTGGTAAGAGCCCTCGTGATCCAAGATCCGCTGGATTATCCTTACTACCTACATGTTGCCATGTGACGTCAGCAGTCAGAGCTTGGATTTCTGTAATCCTGTTTGCAACAAATGTGGTGCGTATGTCAGGCCTTCCTTTGATCCATGCCAACGTGATCATGGAATCAGACCAAGCGAAGACCTTCTGCTGTTTGAATTGCATAGCCGATGACAACCTATGCAACAATTTTGCCAGTAGAAGCGCTCCACAGAGTTCCAATCGTGGCAATGATATGCACTTGACCGGTGCAACTCTGGTTTTAGATGCCAACAACTGGATCCGTTCCTCTCCGTTCATCACAACCCGTGCATATATTTCCGCTGCATATGCCCTTTCAGATGCGTCGCTGAACCCATGCATTTGAACCTGCACTGAATCTTCGTATCCAAGCCAACGTGGAATTTCGATGTCCTCCAGTTTCATCAACTTGTTTCGTAGTTCGGTCCACTGTTCTTCCATCTCTGGTGTTATCCTGGAATCCCAGGATACCCCGTTTTTCCAAAGCTGTTGCAAAATCAGTTTTGCCTTGACGATACACGGCGATATCCATCCGAGGGGATCGAACAGTCTAGCAATGTCAGCCAGCACGGATCGTTTGGTGTGTTTATCCACCTTGGGTATGTTAATCTTGAATGTGAATATGTCCCTTGCAGGATGCCATTGGATCCCCAACATCTTAATGGAATCTGTAGAGTCAAAATTTAGTGGGAGATTAACTTCCCTTTCAGTTTTAGGTATCTGAACCAAAATTGTAGCTGAATTGCTTGCCCATTTACGAAGAGGAAATCCAGCAGTGTTTAATGTTGCTAGAACATCTCTTTGTAACATGATGGCATCTTCTTCGTTATCGGCTCCATATAAGAAGTCGTCCACATAGAACCCTTCCATGAGTGCCTTAGAGACTTCTGGATGCGTCTCTTCTACATCTGATGCCACCTGCTGCAATGTTCTCACAGCTAAGTATGGCGCTGATGCCGTTCCAAATGTGACGGTGTTGAGTGCGAATGTTTTTATTTTCTCCTTGTTGTTTTGTCTCCACAGGATTAGTTGATATGATGTATCTTCTGGTGCCACCCAAATCTGTCGATACATCATACTAATGTCAGCTGCGAACGCTACCTTGAACTTTCTCCACTGGGCAATGAGGTCAATAATGTCCTTTTGCAGCCGTGGGCCGACCATAAGGTAGTCGTTCAATGACACCCTTTGATGTTGAGCAAGAGGCATCAAAAACCACTCGCAGTTTTGTCGTTGTGCTTGACTCCTTGAACACTGCATGATGCGGGAGAAAGTAGTGTTCCTTACTCTCCAATTCGCGCTCGTCGTCACCCTTTATTTCTCTCATGTGTCCCATTGTCGCATATTCGTTTATGCAAGCCGTGTATGCATCTCTGAGAGATTTGTTTGACATGAGTCGTTTTTCGACTTGAAAGAACCTTGCTAGTGCTGACCTCTTGGAGTTGCCAAGGTTTGGTCGAACATTGTTCTTAAACGGAAGCCGAACTTCGTATCTTCCGTCTTGCCTTCTTCGTACCGTGTTTTCAAAGTGCAGTTGACACCTTTCTTCTTCTTGTGTGAGTTTGCGCTCTTCCATGTCCTCTTCTATCTCCCAAAATCTCCTTAGTTGTGGATCGAATGTAGCATGATGTGTTTGTACCATTGCTGCGTTGTAACACGACCGTTGATGGCTATTGGTAGCTCCTGTCAGGATCCATCCCAGTTCGGTGTTTTGTGCCACTGGGGAACCATTTACGCTCTTAACAAGCCCTTCAAGAATAATTGACGCATACACGTCGGCACCTATAAGAAGATCAATCTTCCCGGGGTAATTGTAAGAGGGATCTGCCAGAGGAAGTTTGTCTAAGTGCTGCCAATTTGCTGTGTGCAGCCTTTGTGTTGGCAACAACGTCATCAACTTCGGCATCACAAACGCTCCGACATTTAAACTAAACAAGGGATTAGTGAAAGAACATATAGCGAATTTAACCTGATAGGTGGCCGTGCCCGTTGATGCTTCTCCTAGCCCAGTCACCTTTGCAATCGTCCATTGCTTTTTCAAGTTGAGTAGCTGTACAATGTTTTCCCTGATGAACGTTGCTTCTGATCCTGAGTCGATTAACGCTCTCAGGACATGGTATTCTCCATTTGCCGAAAACACCTTTACTAAGGCCGTTGCTAACAACACCTTGGAGTGCGTTTGGTTGAGGTGTGAATTGATGTTTCTTGGTGACGTCGATGCACCATACTGCTCACAATTGCACTGATTGAGTGGGATACCTTGATTGGTATTTTGAATCAAGTGTGCATTGTAGGTACCTTGATTTTGGACATGTTGATGACCGTTGTTTCGATCGTTCTGTGTGTCAATGTGTAGTAGGGTGTGATGCTTTTGGTTGCATTTTTGGCATCTATTGCTACTGTTGCAAACTGATGCATGGTGATCATACCCGAGACAGTTTGAGCACACAGAATTGCCTTTGACGAATTCGACTCGAGCCTTAACTTCCATTTTTAGAAAGTGTTTGCACTGTCGAATGCCATGTGAGGACTTGCAGAGGCGACAGAGAAATTTTCTTGCTTCGGGTGAAGACTTCACATGCAAAGCCGTGGGTGCGGCTTTTCTAAAATTAGGTGTCACTTGGTGCCTTAGCCCACCATTAGACTCCATTATGTTCTCTAATGAACTAAATCGGCCTTCGATAAATTTTGAAAAAGTTTTCCAATCAGGAAGAGTTTTTGATGTACCCAGTTTGTCTTCCCAATCCCTTTGGGTTTGGGGCGGAAGTTTGTGGTACACGACGTAAATGAGAATAGCGTCCCATTGATCGACTGCTATTCCCAAGTTCGAGAGAGCATGGACACATTCTATGCTAGTGTCATGCAGTGATTTTAATGAATCTGAGAATTCATGGGTTAGCTTTTTTTGCTCCATAAATATTCTCAGTTGCGAGTTTACTAGCTTCCGTTTGTTTTGGTAGCGTTCCTCCAGAAGTTCCCATGCGGACGCATAATTCTTGCCGTCAATTGGAAGGTGCTGAATTAGACGTGCAGCCTCCCCGCACACATGGGTTTTCAAGTACTGCAACTTTTGAATATCGGACAAATCAACGTTCTGATCTATCATGCTTTCAAACAGATTGTGAAATTCGCACCATTCATTTAATTTGCCAGAGAATGGCTTTATTTGAATTGGTGGAAGACGAATGTCGCACACTGACGATTTGGATACATTTAACCGAGAAACTTCTAAGTTCGCATTACTATGCTCTGCAAACTTTTCCATTTCATCGGTTAGCATTCCCATAAAAGAGAAATAAACACGCTTAATTTTCGAGAATGTTTCGTTCTCAAAATAACTCTCTTTGAGAGGATCAGACGCGCTATTCACGATTGAATCGTGATCCTTTTTGGCGCGTTTAAAAGTCTCATCAATTTCCGTTAAAAGAGCTTTTACGTGCCCTTTGGATTTGCGCGCCGCGATATCCTTTTTAAATTCGTCGAAATCGTTTTGGCACTCTTTTAGCAACAGATCTTGACGTTCGATGTATTTTACCATCTTCGCCATTGTTAAAGGGTATTTTTTTTTTCAAAAAAGCACTTTTAGGTTTTCAGGTTTTTGTTTGTATATAGGATTATTTTTTATTTTTTTTTTTTTATATTTAATGGTAGCACATAAAACCAATAAGATTGAAATTAAAATAATTTCCTACCTTAATGTGCTTCTTTGCAACTGCCACTTCAGTCACTAACTTTCAGTTGCAGTTGCAGAAGGCTTTGTGATGCACAGTTCCTTGCTGTGATGCTGACGGTTGTTCACTTGGAGTAACCGCAGTATGACCGTTGGCTGTTCCGCTTGCTGACCGCTGTATACCGCTTGCTAACTGCTGTGCCGCTAGTAATTGGTGAACTGGTTGGTGCTGCGTCTGCCGTTGGATCCGTTGAATGCGGGATTTGTTGACTCGTTGGGTACTGTGGCCGATAGACAGTCCGCCTTAAATCGGATGTGATTTTAATTGGATTGTTGATCCAACTACACTCTCCCCACAGTACACTTTTTAAATTGTTATTGCTTTCGGCAAAAACGTTTCACTTCACTTTCACTAGTTCACTTCACAAAACTCGAAGGACCATGTTTTATACTTGGCGAGTATAAAATAATTGTTTTTAGTTGGTCTTAAGAAGTCGATTAAGACAAAGAGTGATAACTTCAGTTAGGCGAACTGACACTCTGGTTCTACAAGAAATCTACTTTTCAAATAAAAATGCCGAATTAAAGCACGTTATAAATATATTTCCTTGATGATGTTAACTCTTTGAAAGATGATACAAAAGTGTCTACAAATTGCAACTTAGCGTTCCACGAAATCTCGTTTCACTCACAGTTGCAATGAAACAGCTGATTGCCGTTTTTTTCTCATTTTCGATGACAATGTTCATATTTACAGCTGATTGTTGTCTTTGGCCATTGACCTTACAAATTTGTATTAAATTTAACATGTGTGTGTGTACATATAAATTTTCACCAACACATAAATATCAAACTTGGTTTTTTTTGTAACATAACATATTACATTTACATTAACTACCTAACAATAACAATGCCCACTATGTGGGTCCTAGTTAGAGTGAGACTTCATTGCATTCGGCCATCATTAAATTTATTAATGTGGCCACTGCACGTGAGAGGAGAGAGACTACATTGATTGCAGTTAAGCGTTAACACATTTGACAGTTGTCGAATAATTTTGTCGTCGGTGGTTGGTGCGCGCAACATTATAGGATTAAATATCCTTTATTTATTATTAAAAAGTTTATTTTCGCGATTTTGTGTTGTGTGCTTTGTCGCTAGCTACCGGGAACACAGATCCTCAATTTGAGGACTTCGATTTATGTGTACCGGCAACCAGCCCAATGCACAAACACCCACCTCCTTGTCTGTCAAATGTGTCGCGGCGTTTACATTCGTTTTTTAGTGAATTGTTTTATTTTGTTGGGAACCAACACAATTTTAAAGGGTAACGCCTAATACACTTTGTAGCCAAATTTCATTCAATTCGTGATAGTACTTTTTGCGTTATGACGTTCCGAACGAAGAATTGAGTTAATACCCCTCGAACCACCCCCCGCTGAAAATAGTACCATGTCATTTTCAAGAACAGTTTCCCATATATTAACTTGCCAAATTTCATTTTAATCTATTAAGCGGTTGACGAGTTATAAGGATTTGAAAAAAAAATCAGGATTTCTATGGAAAAAGTTTTGGAAAAAATCCAATTTTAGTACCAATTTGGTCAAATTTTCACGATTATTTTTTTAAGTTCGAATTTAATAGAAAATTTTTATATACAATTTTAAAGAGTAACGCCTAATACACTTTGTATCCAAATTTAATTCAATTCGTGATAGTACTTTTTGCGTTATGACGTTCCGAACGAAGAATTGAGTTAATACACCTTGAACCACACCCCGCTGAAAAAAGTACAATGTCAACTTCAAGAACAGTTTCCCATATATTAAGTTGCCAAATTTCATTTTAATCTATTAAGCGGTTTACAAGTTATAAGGATTTGAAAAAAAAATTCAGGATTTCTATGGAAAAAGTTTTGGAAAAAATCCAATTTTAGTACCAATTTGGTCAAATTTTCAAGATTATTTTTTTATGTTCGAAGTTTATTGAAAATTTTTTTATACCATTTTGAAGAGTAACGCCTAATACACTTTGTAACCAAATTTCATTCAATTCGTGATAGTACTTTTTGCTATATGACGTTCCGAACGAAGAATTGAGTTAATACCCCTTGAACCACCCCCGCTGAAAAAAGTACCATGTAATTTTCAAGAACAGTTTCCCATCTATTAACTTGCCAAATTTCATTTTAATCTTTTAAGCGGTTTACGAGTTATAAGGATTTGAAAAAAAAAATTCAGCATTTCTATGGAAAAAGTTTTGGAAAAAAATCCAATTTTTGTACCAATTTGGTCAAATTTTCAAGATTATTTTTTATGTTCGAAGTTTATAGAAAATTTGTTTATACCATTTTAAAGAGTAACACTTTGTAACCAAATTTCATTCAATTCGTGACACCACTTTTTGCGTTATGACGTTCCGAACGAAGAATTGAGTTAATACCCCTTGAACCACCCCCGCTGAAAAAAGTACCATGTAATTTTCAAGAACAGTTTCCCATCTATTAACTTGCCAAATTTCATTTTAATCTATTAAGCGGTTTACGAGTTATAAGGATTTGAAAAAAAAATCAGGATTTCTATGGAAAAAGTTTTGGAAAAAATCCAATTTTAGTACCAATTTGGTCAAATTTTCACGATTATTTTTTTATGTTCGAAGTTTATTGAAAAATTGTTTATACCATTTTAAAGAGTAACGCCTAATACACTTTGTAACAAAATTTCATTCAATTCGTGATTGTACTTTTTGCGTTATGACGTTCCGAACGAAGAATTTAGTTAATACCCCTTGAACCACCCCCCGCTGAAAGAAGTACCATGTCATTTTCAAGAAATCAGAGAAATCAGTCATTTTCAAAAGTACCGTTATGTTAAATTTTAGGGAAAAACGGGTTAGAGCTTACTTATAATCGTATTGAATGAAAAGCGTTACATGGAAGGTATCGTTAGTTTTAGTACAAGAACAAAACCCCTTTGTAGAACCACAAAAACACACATACCTACTCGAAATTTCAGTCAAATCGGCCGAGAAGTTTACGCTCCAGTATCAATACGACCAACTTCAGATCACAGAACACAAACACAGAATATTTCAAAACATAAGAACTTGTAATAATCTTTCAATAATCTCAAACAAAAAACATGAGAGGCTACAATCCGCTGTGCGGATCGTTGAATACCCTATCCCATCCCATCCTTAAAATTTATATCGTCAAAATATAGGCTTTATGGCGATGAAATACAGAAAATGACATTGTCACGATATATTGCTCAGACAGTTTCTCAAAATCTTTTATGGTTCGACAAAAAACAACGTATTTCTATTGCTAATGCCTTGGGATGGGGTATACAAATGGTTTTTGTAAGAAAACGCCCCCAAAATGTGGGCTTAGGTGAAAATGATCTATGGACAAAATGTTTATATTACCATTGCGGAAGTATTTGCACCAAAATTTTTTCGAAAGTTTTAAAATTTGGACAAAAAGCGTTTTTTACTAAAAACCCCCCCAAAAAGTGGGCGTGGCAAAAAACTTTGTATGAACGAAATATAGATATTAGGATTGTCTAAATATGTTGCCAACACACTTTTTTGAAATTCCTTACGGCTTGGCTTAAAACTACGTTTTTGCTAAAAGGGAGCGTGGCAGTGGGCGGATTTTAAAAATGTTTACACTTGTTCTGGTGACTCGGCCAAGGATCCTATATACCAAATTTCACTATCCTAGCTCAAAATTTAAGGCCCAAAAATCGCTGACGAACAGACAGACGGACGGACGGACGGACGGACGGACGGACAGACAGACATGGCTAATTCGACTCAGCTAGCGATTCTGAGTCGATCCATATACTTTGAGGTATATGTAGCTAAATTATTTCTCTATGTTACAAACTAAGTATCAAAACTAATATACCCCTATGGGATAGGGTATAAACATATTGACGGAACAATTAACTAAAACGATTGCAATAAGAGGTTATAATTTTATAAACAGCTTATCATAAACGGTTTTAACAAGGAGATCAAATGCAATAGGAATTTTATATTTCCTAGTAACCTATTAATCATATTAAAATAAAAGCTGGAAATGTGCCAGACTTCATTTCAAAAGTGTGGAATTTATCCAGTTAGGGGGCTCAGTGGCGCGATGGTTAGTGCAATGAACTGCCGCGCAGGAGGTCTGGGTTCGATTCCCAGCCGTAGCAACACCTAAATGATTTTTCACTGGCCCTCCTCTCGTGATGATCTGACAAATCATCCGAGTAGTATCAATTGTCAAGAATAGCTTATCTCGACTTAGCCGTTCGGAGTCGGCATAAAACAGGAGGTCCCGCCATCGTGCAAGAAGTACACACGCACACATGAATGGTTGTGAGAAAGCTAGGCCCTGGGTACTAACGAGCCTGTTGCGCCAAAAATTTGTATTTGTTTTTTTTTTTTTTTTGAATTTATCCAGTATTGAATAAAATAAAAAAACATATGAGAGGCTACAATCCGCTGTGCGGATCGTTGAATACCCTATCCCATCCCATCCTTAAAATTAATATCCTCAACATATGAGAGGCTACAATCCGCTGTGCGGATCGTTGAATACCCTATCCCATCCCATCCTTAAAATTAATATCCTCAAAATATAGGCCTTATGGCGATGAAATACAGAAAATGACATTGTCACAATATATTCCTCAGACAGTTTATCAAAATCTTTTGTGGTTCGACAACAAACAACGTATTTCTATTGCTAATGCCTTGGGATGGGGTATACAAATGGTTTTTGTAAGAAAACGCCCCCAAAATGTGGGCGTAGGTGAAAATGATCTATAGACAAAATGTTTATATTACCATTGCGGAAGTATTTGCATCAAAAATTTTTTCGAAAGTTTTAAAATTTGGACAAAAAGCGTTTTTTACTAAAAACGCCCCCAAAAAGTGGGCGTGGCAAAAAACTTTGTATGGACGAAATATAGATATTAAGATTGTCTAAATATGCTGCTCAGACACTTTTTTGAAATTCCTTACGGTTTGGCTTTAAACTACGTTTTTCTAAAAAGGGGGCGTGGCAGTGGGCGGATTTCAAAAATTTTTACACTTGTTCTGCTTCGTCGGCCAGAGAGTCTATATACCAAATTTGAACTCTCTAGCTCAAAATTTAAGGCCCAAAAATCGGTGACACACAGACGGACGGACGGACGGACGGACGGACGGACAGACAGACATGGCTTAATCGACTCAGCTAGCGATTCTGAATCGATCCATATACTTTGAGGTATATGTATCGAAATTATTTCTCTATGTTACAAACTTAATGTCAAAACTAATATACCCCCCTATGGGATAGGGTATAAACATATGAGAAGGCTACAATCCGCTGTGCGGATCGTAGAATACCCTATCCCATCCTATCTGTAAAACTAAAATCCCCACAAAGTGCACATGGCTAAAAACACGATGTGGATAAAATAACGAAAATGACATGGTGACAACAAATTCTTCAGACTGCTTACAAAAAACTTTTACGGTTCTACAAAAGACAAGGTTTTCTCCTGCATATGTTATGGGGTAGTGTATAAAAATGGTTTTTATATAAAAACGCCCCCAAAAAGTGGGGGTGGGTTAAAATGGTCTATGGACGAAATGTTCATATTTATATTACTAATGATTCTGCATCAAAAGTTTTTTCGAAAATTTTGAAATTTTACCGAAAAACGTTTTTAATTAAAAACGCCCCCAAAAAGTGGGCGTGGCAAAAAACTTTGTATGAACGAAATACAGATATTCAGATTGTCTAAATATGTTGTTCAGAAAGTTTTTCAAAATTCCTTATGGTTTGGCCAAAAAATACGTTTTTCTAAAAAGGGGGCGTGGCAGTGGGCGGATTTCAAAAATTTTTACACTTGTTCTGCTGGGAGCAACAAAGAGTACGTGTACCAAATTTCATCTTTCTAGCTCAAAATTTAAGGCCCAAAAACTGGTGACGTACGGACGGACGGACGGACGGACGGACGGACGGACAGACATGGCTAAATCGACTCAGCTATCGATTCTGAGTCGATCCATATACTTTGAGGTATATGTAGCTAAATTATTTCTCTATGTTACAAACTATGTATCAAAACTAATATACCCCTATGGGATAGGGTATAAATATGAAAAGTATAGAAAACATATGAGAGGCTACAATCCGCTGTGCGGATCGTTGGATACCCTATCCCATCACATCGTTATTATAAATATCCTCAAAATATAGGCCTTATGGCGATGAAATACAGAAAATGACATTGTCACAATATATTGCTCAGACAGTTTATCAAAATCTTTTGTGGTTCGCCAAAAAAACAACGTATTTCTACTGCTAATGCCTTGGGATTGGGTATACAAATGGTTTTTGTAAGAAAACGCCCCCAAAATGTTTATTTATATTACTAATGATTCTGCATCAAAAGTTTTTTCGAAAATTTTGAAATTTTACCGAAAAACGTTTTTAATTAAAAACGCCCCCAAAAAGTGGGCGTGGCAAAAAACTTTGTATGAACGAAATACAGATATTCAGATTGTCTAAATATGTTGTTCAGAAAGTTTTTCAAAATTCCTTATGGTTTGGCCAAAAAATACGTTTTTCTAAAAAGGGGGCGTGGCAGTGGGCGGATTTCAAAAATTTTTACACTTGTTCTGCTGGGAGCAACAAAGAGTACGTGTACCAAATTTCATCTTTCTAGCTCAAAATTTAAGGCCCAAAAACTGGTGACGTACGGACGGACGGACGGACGGACGGACGGACGGACAGACATGGCTAAATCGACTCAGCTATCGATTCTGAGTCGATCCATATACTTTGAGGTATATGTAGCTAAATTATTTCTCTATGTTACAAACTATGTATCAAAACTAATATACCCCTATGGGATAGGGTATAAATATGAAAAGTATAGAAAACATATGAGAGGCTACAATCCGCTGTGCGGATCGTTGGATACCCTATCCCATCACATCGTTATTATAAATATCCTCAAAATATAGGCCTTATGGCGATGAAATACAGAAAATGACATTGTCACAATATATTGCTCAGACAGTTTATCAAAATCTTTTGTGGTTCGCCAAAAAAACAACGTATTTCTACTGCTAATGCCTTGGGATTGGGTATACAAATGGTTTTTGTAAGAAAACGCCCCCAAAATGTGGGCGTAGGTGAAAATGATCTATGGACCAAATATTTATATTACCATTGCGGAAGTATTTGCATCAAAAATTTTTTCGAAAGTTTTAAAACTTGGACAAAAAGCGTTTTTTACTAAAAACGCCCCCAAAAAGTGGGCGTGGCAAAAAACTTTGTATGAACGAAATATAGATATTAGGGTTGTCTAAATATCCTGCTCAGACACTTTTTTGAAATTCCTTACGGTTTGGCCAAAAAATGAGTTTTTCTAAAAAGGGGGCGTGGCAGTGGGCGGATTTCAAAAATTTTTACACTTGTTCTGGTGGCACGGACGAGGATCCTATATACCAAATTTCATTATCCTAGCTCAAAATTTAAGGCCCAAAAATCGGTGACGAACAGACAGACGGACGGACGGACGGACGGACGGACGGACGGACGGACGGACAGACAGACATGGCTAATTCGACTCAGCTAGCGATTCTGAGTCGATCCATATACTTTGAGGTATATGTAGCAAAATTATTTCTCTATGTTACAAACTAAGTATCAAAACTAATATACCCCCCTATGGGATAGGGTATAAAAATGTACTTTAATTAAAGGATAATTTAAAACAAATGAGGGACTAGTTACGCTCCTCTACATCGTAAGCTTTTATTCGACAACTCAATCCATGTTTGAATTGAGCACGATGACGCGTAACATTTCTCATTATATTTCGACGTTTGTATAAACAAGGAGAAGCCTTATTAAAACAAAAAAAACAGCAACACATATATCTGATGTGACACATAAAACTTTATTGGGTTGGGTACGTTTACCCCAAAACATAATCCCCAAGACAAAATCCCCAAAAACAAAATCCCCAAACTGAAATCTCCAGCCGCAAAATCCCCAAAGAGTGAATCCCCAGGACTAAAATCCCCAATCCAAAATCTCCAAAAAAATGTTCAAGTTGTGAATCATGTGATTAAATCGCATTCACTACTTGAACATCTATCTTTTGGAGATACCTATTTCGTTTAGATTAGGATTAATGACAATTAATACACAAAGTCAATATATTTGCAGTCTTAATATAAATTAATTTTCAACTTCAATTCAAATTAAAAAGTAATAGGTAACAAAAATAATAACAAGAAACATATGAGAAGGCTACAATCCGCTGTGCGGATCGTTGAATACCCTATCCCATCCTATCCATAAAACTAAAATCCCCAAAAAAGGGGGCATGGCTAAAAACACGATGTGGATAAAATAGAAAAAATGATATAGTGACAACAAGTTCTTCGGACTGCTTACAAAACAATTTTGCGGTTCTACAAAAGACAAGGTTTTCTCCTGCATATGTTATGGGGTAGTGTATAAAAATGGTTTTTATATAAAAACGCCCCCAAAAAGTGGGGGTGGGTTAAAATGGTCTATATACGAAATGTTCATATTTATATTACTAATGATTCTGCATCAAAAGTTTTTTCGAAAATTTTAAAATTTGACCGAAAAACGTTTTTAATTAAAAACGCCCCCAAAAAGTGGGCGTGGCAAAAAACTTTGTATGTACGAAATACAGATATTCAGATTGTCTAAATATGTTGTTCAGAAAGTTTTTCAAAATTCCTTATGGTTTGGCCAAAAAATACGTTTTTCTAAAAAGGGGGCGTGGCAGTGGGCGGATTTCAAAAATTTTTACACTTGTTCTGCTGGGAGCAACAAGGAGTACGTGTACCAAATTTCATCTTTCTAGCTCAAAATTTAAGGCCCAAAAACTGGTGACGTACGGACGGACGGACGGACGGACGGACGGACGGACAGACATGGCTAAATCGACTCAGCTATCGATTCTGAGTCGATCCATATACTTTGAGGTATATGTAGCTAAATTATTTCTCTATGTTACAAACTATGTATCAAAACTAATATACCCCCCTATGGGACAGGGTATAAAAAGATTTTATTAATGGTCACAAACAAAACAGAAAAATTCGCAGACAAAACAGCGATTTGTCTATTGTCGACGAATACTAAAATACTGCATGCATTAATATTTTTTTGGATGCATACAAATTTTAATCGTTATCACAATTCACAATACTAAGGAGAGAATCGTAATATTTGGAGATTTTGGCAAAAAAGGATTTTTTCCTTGGGGATTTTGTTCATGTATATTTATACCCTATCCCATAGGGGTATATTAGTTTTGATACATAGTTTGTAACATAGAGAAATAATTTAGTTACATATACCTCAAAGTATATGGATCGACTCAGAATCGATAGCTGAGTCGATTTAGCCATGTCTGTCCGTCCGTCCGTCCGTCCGTACGTCACCAGTTTTTGGGCCTTAAATTTTGAGCTAGAAGGATGAAATTTGGTACACGTGCTCTTTGTTGCTCCCAGCAGAACAAGTGTAAAAATTTTTGAAATCCGCCCACTGCCACGCCCCCTTTTTAGAAAAACGTATTTTTTGGCCAAACCATAAGGAATTTTGAAAAACTTTCTGAACAACATATTTAGACAATCTGAATAGCTGTATTTCGTTCATATAAAGTTTTTTGCCACGCCCTCTTTTTGGGGGCGTTTTTAATAAAAAACGTTTTTCGGTCAAATTTTAAAATTTTCGAAAAAAAATTTTGATGCAGAATCATTAGTAATATAAATATGAACATTTCGTCCATAGACCATTTTAACCCACGCCCACTTTTTGGGGGCGTTTTTATATAAAAACCATTTTTATACACTACCCCATAACATATGCAGGAGAAAACCTTGTCTTTTGTAGAACCGTTAAAGTTTTTTATAAGCAGTCTGATGAATTTGTTGTCACCATGACATTTTCTTTATTTTATCCACATCGTGTGCTTAGCCATGTCCACTTTTTGGGAATTTTAGTTTTACAGATAGGATGGGATAGGGTATTCAACGATCCGCACAGTGGATTGTAGCCTTCTCATATGTTTTTTCTATGGAGATAAAGTCCAGTAAGATTATATTTTTTGGAGATTTTGTCAATGGAGTTTTTTTTGGGATTTCGTACCGCTCCCAGTAAAAAGATATAAGTGGTAGTTATTTTTCCATAAGCTCCAATATAGTTGGTGTGGAAAAAATAGTGATTAGATTAATTGTAATCCATCGAAAAGTATTAATGTAAGCGCGGAAATCAGTAAGGTCAGTAGCCAGTGGAATCATTTGGCTTAGTTTATTTTGCTTATCTTTTACTAAATGTAAAGTATTGCGATATTAAAATAATTTCTTATCAATTATGTAACGTAAGTACCTCAAAGAAAATCTAAAATGATTTTAAATCGGTACACCCTGATAACTATCGGGGATATCTTATGTTCCTAGAAAAGTAGAAGACAGTTAGGAAACATGTGGGGGCCCTATCCAACATTTTTTTTTGAAAAAAAAAAATATTATATTTTAACTAGACAATTAAATGTTTAAAAACACCCGGTACACAAAAAAAAAAGTCGTTAGCGAATGTTCGAATCATAACACTCAGAATTCCGACACCGATCAGCTGAGTTTACTTCGCCCCAAATCAGCGTAAGTTTGCTATATTCGGCAAGAATAGCTTTCCACCAATGTTGGCCAATGATTGACTTTCTTTTCAATTTTAACTCCACCAGAAGAAGTTCAGTAGAGTGTCCATAAGAGCGTTACCTGCATATATACGTATACATAAGCGACAACGTGGGTAAATTTATTTCTTTCAATAAGAAGTCGCGAATTAAATTAATTTCATTTAGAAAAAGAAAGAATCCTCGCCAACATATATGCATACGAATACATTGAAGGACGACAATTACCCGTACCCAAATAGTGTATCAGTGGTCGAGCAAAAAAAAAAAAAAAAAAATCAAACGTAAGTTTCAGTTTTATTTGCAAAAACAAAAAAGAATAAACGAAATTTGGTTTATTAGGCGTGTAATTAACATTCGAGCACTGGCTTAGGCGATCGTGCAACAAATCTGTTGTTTGGCACGTCAATAGCACGTACACGCGTTTGATCCCTTTTTCGGAATTGTGACCAACAAAAAAAAAAGTTCTTTTCAGGACTACCCAACCTTCGCGTACACAAAGGTAATCTTCAGTAATCCATACTGGGATAATTCCGGCTGAAAAGTGTACACTAGTCGGCATAAGTATTTTGACGAAATAAAAATCGTGCATTTTTGAGTTTAACTTCTAAATGGCTTGACAAGAATTCATGTTTATTTTTTCATTTTTATATATAACTAATACAAACTTAAAAATAGGCAAACAAATATTTTTTCATAGAAGTCAAAAAAGATATAAATTAATTTGTAATTTCGTGTGTTGGCATAAGTATTTTGACAAGTATATAACTCTAAGAAAAAACATTTTAAACTTAACAAAAGTAAATAAATAAAGAAGAATTTAGTAAAATATATAACCTCCTTTGGCTTCAATAACTTTTTGAAGGCGTCTCGGTACTGAATCTACTAAATTTTGAAGAATCTCTGGAGATATCTCTTCCCAAAGGGAAGTGACCTCAGAAATCGTCTCCTCTCTGGTTTTATTTAAAGAAACTGTTCTTTTGCGTTTCAAAAGAGACCAGACGTTTTCTATTATATTTAAATCTGGACTTTGAGGTGGCCAGTCCAAAGTGGCAACACCAACATCCTTCAAAAATTTAGTTATCATCCGGGCTTTGTGGCATGGGGCATTGTCCTGTTGCAGGATAAATGATTCACCAATAAGCCTACCTCCGGAAGGAAAGGCATTATCATTTAGGGTTCTTAAATATTGACCTTGGTTCATCGAGCCAGTGATAGGAACCAATTCACCAGGCCATTATACGCAACACATCCCCAGAACATGACAGAGCCTCCACCATGGCTCACTTTTTGACAAACGGGGCGTCTTTTTTGCCTTTGCCAAAGGGCAATCTAACGTAAAATTTGTTTTTTTATGAGTTATACTCAAAGGAGCTTTCATCTGTCCATAGAACGCTTCTCCAGTACTCCTTTGGCTAGTGCAGATGTTCCTTTGCGAAAGACAGTCTTTTAAGCTTGTTTACCTTTGACATGTACGGCACGTCCTTAGCTTTAAATGTTTTAAAATCTCCTTCCATTAAACATCGTCGGACAGTGCGCTCACTGATTGGATCCGTTGCCGTCAAATTCCATTGATTTGCAGCATTTTGAGGCTTCAGGAATATATTTCTTTTAAATTCCCGTAGAAGGGTTCGGTCTTCAGTGGGCGTTGTTTTGCGCTTAGCACCTGATCTCATTAGGTTTGTGATGTCATTATGCTTTTTAAACTTATTGATTTGATAGTGCACAGTTTGACGCGACACATTAAACTCACTTGCTATGTCTTTTACTGCCGTTCCAGCGTTAAACTTCGCTACCATTGAAGATCTGACAACCAAACTCAACTCAGCCGTTTTACCCATGGTTTTTAATAAATTTTAATAAATTTTTATTTTGTTATCAACGTTTAATGTAAATTAAAGTTAACTACACAAGTTTTTTGGTTATCACGTGCTCAAAACTGTTAAAATATTTACACAAAGTTTCCGTCAAAATACTTATGCCACGTAAAAATTCTTTGTCTGCATGCGTTCTTATCAGCAGAAAGAGAATGCAAAAGGTAAACAATACAAAACTTGGCATGCATAGAGCTAAAAATAGATTCTTTGTTTCGCGCATCATTTTTGCACCGTTGTTTTAACGATACCAAGCAAAGTTTCGTCAAAATACTTATGCCGACTAGTGTAGTTTCTAAACTGCATAAGCTACGTTTCAAGAAACCGCAAGCTCTTCGCACTGTAAATTGCTCAGACGTATGATACCGCGAGCAACAGCATAAAAAAATCCCTAAACGGCAGCTACACTGAACATTGGCTTTGGCAATAAGCTTGCAGACCGCAGTTAGTCACAGAGAGAGCGCCGCGCAAGTTACCACCGACGATCGAGCCATCACCGCTACCCACTAGTCGTGGGTACAAAACTCCTCTACAGACGCGTAAACAATATAAATATATACAACAACAAAACCCTGTGCTCCCTTCTGAACCCTGTCCTGATCCTATTCCTCCCATTGTGATATCCCTAATCCATAAAAGAAAAAAGTGTATAGAAAAAAAATTGGTAAAGTAAATACGGATTGATTAGAGTGTTAGAGTGAATCAATTTGATAGAGTATTGATTAAGCTAAAAATATTTTTATATAATGTGTAAAGAGCGTTCAAGTGATTACATATAAATCTTTCTAATATAAAAGTGTAGGCAACAAAACATCACAAAAATTACAACATCGCCGCTTCTATGTTGCTGTGCGTACACCATCATCGGAGATCGCAGGCCAATACATAATGTACAGGTTGAGTACATAAAATACCGGTGAGTCTTAAACATATCATTTTTTTTTATTTGAACGTTCTACTGTTCTAATAGCGAACTGTAATAAATAAAAGTAAACAATACAAAAAAATCTTTATATTAAAAAACTTTACATTAACTTAAAATTCAAACTAGCCTATCATATTCGATAAATTAGTAACAATTATTATTCTAATATTTCCTAAATGAGAATTAAAAACCAAAAAAGAAAAAAAAAATACAATCTAATTTAAAATTCAAGAACATAAACAATAAGCGAAAAATATATATACTTAGCAAACAAGATATGAAATACTTTCCACTCTAAATACTTACTTACTTACTTAAGTGGCGCTACAGTCCGGAATGAACCTGGGCCTCAACCAACATGCCTCTCCAATTAGCCCGGTCCTTAGCTAACTGCCTCCAGTTGCGCACTCCAAGTTGGTTGAGGTCGGTTTCCACTTGTGCGCGCCACTTAAGGCGAGGTCTTCCTCTACTGCGTCCGACGTCTGGCTGGGAATCGAAGACTCTGCGAGCCGGAGTATTGGTGTCCATTCGTTCTACATGTCCTAGCCATCTTAAACGTCCAATGCGGAGTTCTTTGACCAGGGGCATGCCGCTGTACAGCTCGTATAGTTCTTGGTTGAATCTTCGTCTCCATAGCCCGTCAACGCAAACGGGACCGAAGATTTTTCGAAGAATTTTCCTCTCGAATCTACCAAGGATTTCTTCATCCGCTTTTGATACGGTCCATGCTTCAGCGCCGTAGAGCAGGACTGGGATGATCAGGGTCTTATATAGGGTTTCCTTAGTAGTTCGAGTGAGGGCTTTACTACTAAATTGCCTTCTTAGCCCGAAGAAACAGCGGTTGGCAAGAGTAATTCTTCGTTTAATTTCTGACGAGATGTTGTTGTCAGAGCTAATAGCGGAGCCGTGGTAGTCAAAGTCCCGTACTACCTCAAAGTTATATCTGTCAATGGTGACGTTCTGTCCAATTCGTCGATGTTGTGAGTCCTTTCGTGATGACAGCATATACTTAGTCTTACCCTCATTTACTGCTAAACCCATTTTCGCCGCTTCCTTCTCTATACTAGCAAACGTGGCTATGACATCACGTTGAGTCCTGCCAATGATGTCAATATCGTCAGCGTATGCTAGTAGTTGCACCGACTTTTGGAAAATTGTGCCTCTGGTGTTGGCTTTGGAGTTTTGCACAATTCTCTCAAGAATCAGATTAAAGAAGTCACATGACAGCGCATCGCCTTGCCTAAATCCTTTTTTGGTATCGAATGTGTCGGTGAGGTCGTTTCCGACCCTGATGGAGCAGCGAGAATTCTCCATCGTTATCCTACACAAACGGACGAGTTTGGGCGGTATACCAAAACTAGACATGGCTCTATACAGTTCGTCTCTATAAATGCTGTCATATGCGGCTTTGAAATCGATGAATAGGTGGTGGGTATCGATTTGGACTTCTTGAGTTTTTTCCAGGATCTGCCGAAGTGTGAAAATTTGATCGGTTGTGGACTTTCCTGGCCTAAAACCACACTGATAAGGGCCAATCAGGTTGTTGGTAAACGGTTTCAGGCGTTCACATATTACGGCAGATAGGATCTTGTAGGCGATGTTGAGGAGACTTATGCCTCTGTAGTTGGCGCAGTTCAGAGGGTCTCCTTTTTTGTGGATCGGGCAAACGATGCTGAGGTTCCATTCTTCAGGCATATTTTAATCCGACCAGATTTGGCTTATGAGTTGGTGGATGTTACTTACCAAGTCATCTCCGCCGGCCTTATAGAGCTCAGCGGGAAGGCCGTCATTTCCGGCAGCCTTATTAAGCTTGAGTTTAGATATTGCTATCCTCACTTCACTCAGGTCGGGTGGTTGGCAGTCCATCAGTCAAGATAATCAAAATAGTGAACCAGACAGTGATACAAATTCTCAAGAACCTATCCGCCGAGTTGATCCTACCGATCAAATCGATAACTCAAATTCAACTAGGATTCGAAACGAAAGCTTAACGCTTTATGTACAAGAGGTTGTTAATGCCTCTATCGGTTTGAATAGATCAGCGGATCTGAGAAGAAGACGCGAAGAGTTTGAATCAGAACGAACTATTATTCGCGAGGATGTCGCTAAAACGGTGCATGAAATAATTCAGATGACTACGATGTTAATCGTCGCCAACATCATCAAAGCACTGCGAATCGGTCCAATCAGAATGTGCAAGGTCAAGCAAGGCAAATAAATCCACCCAATCAAGACAATGCACACGAATTTAGCGAAAATGTGCAGAATTTCGTTACTCAATTGAACGCACTTCATTTGGATGCCGATACCCCAAACGTACGGAATATTCCATCATCCAGCAATTCATATCACACATTAGAATTTCATAAATGGGGACTTAAATTCGACAACCATAATATGACCGTTGATGATTTCATATTTAGACTAGAGAAATTGCGAGAATGTTATGCTGCAACTTGGGACGAAATCTTCAGTCATTTTCATCAATTTGTTGCAGGACCAGTACAAAGTTGGTATTGGATGTACTTGAAATCCAACCCAAATGTTAAGTGGCTAACTTTTCAAATAGCTTTGTTCGAGCAATTTAGGAGCTTAGAAACAGATTCTGAACTGTCGCGTACAATGTTTGATCGTCGTCAAGGTATTAATGAAAGCTTTGACGATTTTTATAGCGCGATTCAACAGCTAAATACTCGACTATTCCGTCCAAAAACTCCTAAAGAGCTCATCGATTTGTTAAAACAAAACGTGAAGCGTCGGATAGGAGAACATCTTATAACATTCAACACAAATAGTCTACCTGAAATGGTATACATTTGCAGGACAATAGAGAAATATATAAATCAGAGTGATTGTTTGCGTTCGAAACCATTTCTTCAGCCAAACTTTCGTAGACAAGTAAGCGAACTAGACGCTGAACCTATTGAGCAGGAATTACTTGAAATAGATGCTATAAATGTTCCTTACATAAAACGAGATACAAGTTCATATACATGCTGGAACTGCAAACAAAAAGGACACTCGTTCGTTGATTGTAGCAATCCTCAACGGAACTTGTTTTGCTATAAATGTGGCTTCGAAAATACTACCACACCACATTGTCCAAGGTGTTCGGGAAACCCGAAACGGGGCATTCCGAAAACCGGGGAGAATTGCCCTCAAACAAGAAACCCGGAACGCACTTAAAAACAAACCAGTTCTTTCAAAATCCACCTGACGTACTTAATTCACCTGAAATTCACTCACCATCTGAAATAACACCCAAACAGTCAAAAGCTATTGTATCCATTTTGAAAAAAAGCGACAGTCAAATAGATTCACCCAAAACATTTGAAAAACCAAAATCTCTTCATGAAAGACTTCTTAACTATTACGAAGTTCGGGCTAGAATATTTAATTCTAATGTATCAAACCGAGTTCGAAAACTTAGAGAAAGATTTCGAGAAAAACGAAAAACTCATAAAGCCATTTCCGCAACACATCTATGTACATCAGATGATCCACTTCCTTATGCAAATGTATCAGTTTTTGACAAACAAATGCTTGGTCTTCTAGATAGTGGTGCAAGCATAAGCTGTCTAGGATCTGGATGTGTAGAAATGCTGAACAGTTTAAATATTCCGATTAAAAGATTCAAATCGAACGTGAAAACTGCTTGCGGACAGCAGCAATCAATAGTTGGTGTAGTTAGCACCAATATCACTTACAAAGGCGCGACGAAAAAGATTTCGCTTTTTCTTGTCCCTACTTTAGAACAGCAGTTGTACCTTGGAGTAAACTTCTGGAAGCTTTTTGAGATTGCTCCTCAAATACTTTCGGAAATCTCGTCCAGTACACTGCAAAATTTCGGTGATTCGAATGCTCACGAATTATCAGCAAATCAATCAGGACAACTCCAAAATGTGATCAGTTTGTTCCCGTGCTATGCTCATTCTGGCCTAGGGCGGACAAACCTCGAAGAGCACAACATTGATACAGGCAATGCTGAGCCTGTAAAACAACGACACTATCCTGTTTCCCCAGCAGTACAAAACCTTATGTATGAGGAATTGGATAGGATGCTCGAAATGGGCGTGATTGAGGAGAGTTCTAGTGCTTGGAATTCACCAGTGGTCTTGGTGCGAAAACCGGGGAAAAATCACCTATGCCTTGATTCGCGAAAAGTGAACCAAGTCACTAAGAAGGATGCCTATTCACTTCCTCATATAGAGGGACTGCTAAGTCGCCTTTCAGAGACACATTACATTAGTAGTGTGGATCTGAAGGACACCTTTTGGCAGATTCCGCTGGAGAAGTCGTCTCGGGAAAAGACTGCATTTACTGTGCCTGGCAGACCCCTGTACCAATTTAAGGTAATGCCCTTTGGCCTCTGCAATGCGGCTCAACGCATGTGTAGATTGAAGGACAAAGTGGTACCTCATAAGTTGAAACAGAATGTTTTTGTATATCTTGATGATTTGTTGATTATTTCGAGTACATTTGAAGAGCACCTAGATCTGTTGAAACTTATAGCCTTGCGAATTCAATCATCTGGACTTACAATTAATCTAAATAAGTCAAAGTTTTGTTTTAAACAGTTAAAATACCTGGGATATATCGTAGGAGGAGGATGTTTGAGAACGGATCCCGATAAAGTTTCAGCCATACGAGATTTCCCAATACCAAAAACACCACGTCAACTTCGACGATTCTTGGGATTATCAGGCTGGTATCGACGATTTATTAAAGACTATTCCTCCCGAGCTAGTCCCATAACTGATACTTTAAAGAAGAGTAAGACATTTGTTTTCGGGCCTGAAGCTACTACGGCATTTGAGGAGCTTAAATCGTCGCTAACATCAGCACCTGTTCTTGTCAATCCGGACTTCAATAAGCCATTTATAATATTATGCGATGCATCTACATCTGGGATAGGATGTGTTCTTTGTCAAAATGATGAAGATGGCGCTGAGAAGCCAATTTATTACTACTCCCATAAGCTCAACTGAGCACAGCGCAATTACAGCGTTACCGAGTTGGAGTGCCTTGCAGCAGTTTTGGGAGTTGAAAAATTTCGCTCATATATAGAGATGCAGCAGTTTAAGATCGTAACAGACCATGCGAGCTTAAAGTGGCTAATGAATCAAAAAGATCTTAGCGGACGTCTCGCTCGTTGGAGTTTAAAGCTACAAAGTTTCACGTTTGAGATAGAGCACCGAAAGGGATCACAGAATGTTGTACCGGATGCGCTCTCTCGAGTGTACTATGTCGATGAGATAGAACTCGATACCACAGATAAAGCGACCCCTTTCGATGTTCTACATGTAGATCTTGCGGATCCGTGTTTTAAATCGATTGAGTATGTAAGATTGGCAGAAACAATCGAGAACAGTAAAAACCAGCTGCCTGACCTTCAAGTCTAAGAAGGTTTTGTGTACAAGAAGGTTAAATACAGCACAGGGAATCCACAGGATGACGACCGTGTGTGGAAACTGTGGATTCCATCATCATTAACTAGTCGTTTGATTCGATTGGCTCATGATCCACCAAAAGCTTCGCATGGTGGCTTAGCGAAAACATTGTATCGCCTGCGTGAGCGGTTTTACTGGCCTAATATGGCGACTGAAGTAAAAACGTTTATTGCAAATTGTAGCGTTTGTAAGCAGTCTAAATCTCCCAATACAACCCTTAGATCTCCAATGGGACAAGCATTTGTGGTAAAGCGGCCATTTCAACATCTTTTCATCGATTACCTTGGTCCATATCCCCGATCAAGAAAAGGAAATGCTTATATGTTTGTGTGTCTTGACCAGCTCACAAAATTTGTATTTGTCAAACCATGTCGAAAAGCAACAAGCGAAGAAGCCATTAAGTTCCTTGAAGATCAGGTATTTTCTATATTTGGTGTGCCTGAATCCTTACTCTCCGATAACGGAAAGCAGTTCACTGGAAAAGAGTTTCAAAAGTTGTTGACAGCGTATGGTATTCATCATGTTAGGACGGCCGCATACTCACCACAAGCGAACGCAAGTGAGCGAGTAAACCGCTCCATCTTAGCTGCAATTCGGTCATATATACTAGACGAAGAAAATCAGTCAAACTGGGACAGAAACATTCAATCCATTGCTAGTGCACTTCGTTCCACAAAACATTCGACCATAGGAATGTCGCCATACGAAGCCATACGTTCTACCAAAAGCCCTTAAAATGAATTTAATTCATACTTACCTGCAAGAATCTTTAGAGCGAGCTCACAAGAATTATGAAAATTCTTATAATTTGCGAAGTAAGAATGTTCGGTATGTGACAGGTCAAATTGTTTATAAACGAAACTTTGTGCTCAGTGATGCTACCAAACAAAGAAGTGCTAAACTATGTCCTAAGTTTACGAAAGCTAGAATAAAAAGCATACCTAGTCAGAATCTCTATGAGCTAGAAGACATGAAAGGAAATAAAATGGGTATATTTCACGCGAAAGATATTCACAAATAGCTAAAGAGTCTTAAAATATAATTTCAAATTCGTGGGTCGATTGTTGATAGGTCCTTTTTCCATTCCACTTTAATTTGCTAGTGCTCAAGAAAGTAAAATGTTTTGTGGGGGCCCTATCCAACATTTTTTTTTTTGAAAAAAAAAAAAAATATTATATTTTAACTAGACAATTAAATGTTTAGAAACACCCGGTACACAAAAAAAAAAGGTCGTTAGCGAATGTTCGAACCATAACACTCAGAATTCCGACACCGATCAGCTGAGTTTACTTCGCCCCAAATCAGCGGAAGTTTGCTATATTCGGCAAGAATAGCTTTCCACCAATGTTGGCCAATGATTGACTTTCTTTTCAATTTTAACTCCACCAGAAGAAGTTCAGTAGAGTGTCCATAAGAGCGTTACCTGCATATATACGTATACATAAGCGACAACGTGGGTAAATTTCTTTCTTTCAATAAGAAGTCGCGAATTAAATTAATTTCATTTAGAAAAAGAAAGAATCCTCGCCAACATATATGCATACGAATACATTGAAGGACGACAATTACCCGTACCCAAATAGTGTATCAGTGGTCGAGCAAAAAAAAAAAAAAAAATCAAACGTAAGTTTCAGTTTTATTTGCAAAAACAAAAAAGAATAAACGAAATTTGGTTTATTAGGCGTGTAATTAACATTCGAGCACTGGCTTAGGCGATCGTGCAACAAATCTGTTGTTTGGCACGTCAATAGCACGTACACGCGTTTGATCCCTTTTTCGGAATTGTGACCAACAAAAAAAAAAGTTCTTTTCAGGACTACCCAACCTTCGCGTACACAAAGGTAATCTTCAGTAATCCATACTGGGATAATTCCGGCTGAAAAGTGTACACTAGTCGGCATAAGTATTTTGACGAAATAAAAATCGTGCATTTTTGAGTTTAACTTCTAAATGGCTTGACAAGAATTCATGTTTATTTTTTCATTTTTATATATAACTAATACAAACTTAAAAATAGGCAAACAAATATTTTTTCATAGAAGTCAAAAAAGATATAAATTAATTTGTAATTTCGTGTGTTGGCATAAGTATTTTGACAAGTATATAACTCTAAGAAAAAACATTTTAAACTTAACAAAAGTAAATAAATAAAGAAGAATTTAGTAAAATATATAACCTCCTTTGGCTTCAATAACTTTTTGAAGGCGTCTCGGTACTGAATCTACTAAATTTTGAAGAATCTCTGGAGATATCTCTTCCCAAAGGGAAGTGACCTCAGAAATCGTCTCCTCTCTGGTTTTATTTAAAGAAACTGTTCTTTTGCGTTTCAAAAGAGACCAGACGTTTTCTATTATATTTAAATCTGGACTTTGAGGTGGCCAGTCCAAAGTGGCAACACCAACATCCTTCAAAAATTTAGTTATCATCCGGGCTTTGTGGCATGGGGCATTGTCCTGTTGCAGGATAAATGATTCAC
Source organism: Rhingia campestris (assembly GCA_932526625.1). Classification (NCBI taxonomy): domain Eukaryota; kingdom Metazoa; phylum Arthropoda; class Insecta; order Diptera; family Syrphidae; genus Rhingia; species Rhingia campestris. The sequence continues at coordinate 17,661,936 of OW052186.1, forward strand.
CAATAAGCCTACCTCCGGAAGGAAAGGCATTATCATTTAGGGTTCTTAAATATTGACCTTGGTTCATCGAGCCAGTGATAGGAACCAATTCACCAGGCCATTATACGCAACACATCCCCAGAACATGACAGAGCCTCCACCATGGCTCACTTTTTGACAAACGGGGCGTCTTTTTTGCCTTTGCCAAAGGGCAATCTAACGTAAAATTTGTTTTTTTATGAGTTATACTCAAAGGAGCTTTCATCTGTCCATAGAACGCTTCTCCAGTACTCCTTTGGCTAGTGCAGATGTTCCTTTGCGAAAGACAGTCTTTTAAGCTTGTTTACCTTTGACATGTACGGCACGTCCTTAGCTTTAAATGTTTTAAAATCTCCTTCCATTAAACATCGTCGGACAGTGCGCTCACTGATTGGATCCGTTGCCGTCAAATTCCATTGATTTGCAGCATTTTGAGGCTTCAGGAATATATTTCTTTTAAATTCCCGTAGAAGGGTTCGGTCTTCAGTGGGCGTTGTTTTGCGCTTAGCACCTGATCTCATTAGGTTTGTGATGTCATTATGCTTTTTAAACTTATTGATTTGATAGTGCACAGTTTGACGCGACACATTAAACTCACTTGCTATGTCTTTTACTGCCGTTCCAGCGTTAAACTTCGCTACCATTGAAGATCTGACAACCAAACTCAACTCAGCCGTTTTACCCATGGTTTTTAATAAATTTTAATAAATTTTTATTTTGTTATCAACGTTTAATGTAAATTAAAGTTAACTACACAAGTTTTTTGGTTATCACGTGCTCAAAACTGTTAAAATATTTACACAAAGTTTCCGTCAAAATACTTATGCCACGTAAAAATTCTTTGTCTGCATGCGTTCTTATCAGCAGAAAGAGAATGCAAAAGGTAAACAATACAAAACTTGGCATGCATAGAGCTAAAAATAGATTCTTTGTTTCGCGCATCATTTTTGCACCGTTGTTTTAACGATACCAAGCAAAGTTTCGTCAAAATACTTATGCCGACTAGTGTAGTTTCTAAACTGCATAAGCTACGTTTCAAGAAACCGCAAGCTCTTCGCACTGTAAATTGCTCAGACGTATGATACCGCGAGCAACAGCATAAAAAAATCCCTAAACGGCAGCTACACTGAACATTGGCTTTGGCAATAAGCTTGCAGACCGCAGTTAGTCACAGAGAGAGCGCCGCGCAAGTTACCACCGACGATCGAGCCATCACCGCTACCCACTAGTCGTGGGTACAAAACTCCTCTACAGACGCGTAAACAATATAAATATATACAACAACAAAACCCTGTGCTCCCTTCTGAACCCTGTCCTGATCCTATTCCTCCCATTGTGATATCCCTAATCCATAAAAGAAAAAAGTGTATAGAAAAAAAATTGGTAAAGTAAATACGGATTGATTAGAGTGTTAGAGTGAATCAATTTGATAGAGTATTGATTAAGCTAAAAATATTTTTATATAATGTGTAAAGAGCGTTCAAGTGATTACATATAAATCTTTCTAATATAAAAGTGTAGGCAACAAAACATCACAAAAATTACAACATCGCCGCTTCTATGTTGCTGTGCGTACACCATCATCGGAGATCGCAGGCCAATGCATAATGTACAGGTTGAGTACATAAAATACCGGTGAGTCTTAAACATATCATTTTTTTTTATTTGAACGTTCTACTGTTCTAATAGCGAACTGTAATAAATAAAAGTAAACAATACAAAAAAATCTTTATATTAAAAAACTTTACATTAGATAACTTAAAATTCAAACTAGCCTATCATATTCGATAAATTAGTAACAATTATTATTCTAATATTTCCTAAATGAGAATTAAAAACCAAAAAAGAAAAAAAATACAATCTAATTTAAAATTCAAGAACATAAACAACAAGCGAACAATATATATACTTAGCAAACAAGATATGAAATACTTTCCACTCTAAATACTCTTACAAATAAAAATCTATATACATATATACTTATACTACTTACCTGATACATATAAATGAATTAAATCCTACTTACCAACACTATATTTACCACTACATGCTTAAACATTTTACCTAATGATTTTAATTTTGAAGTGAAATAAAATAATTTGTGGTATGAAACCTAATCGAATCAAATCTATTCTTTTTGCTACACTTAGTCTGTAAAAATGAATTTAGAGTAAAAACATATGAGAGGCTACAATCCGCTGTGCGGATCGTTGGATACCCTATCCCATCACATCGTTATTATAAATATCCTCAAAATATAGGCCTTATGGCGATGAAATACAGAAAATGACATTGTCACAATATATTGCTCAGACAGTTTATCAAAATCTTTTGTGGTTCGCCAAAAAAACAACGTATTTCTACTGCTAATGCCTTGGGATTGGGTATACAAATGGTTTTTGTAAGAAAACGCCCCCAAAATGTGGGCGTAGGTGAAAATGATCTATGGACCAAATATTTATATTACCATTGCGGAAGTATTTGCATCAAAAATTTTTTCGAAAGTTTTAAAACTTGGACAAAAAGCGTTTTTTACTAAAAACGCCCCCAAAAAGTGGGCGTGGCAAAAAACTTTGTATGAACGAAATATAGATATTAGGGTTGTCTAAATATCCTGCTCAGACACTTTTTTGAAATTCCTTACGGTTTGGCCAAAAAATGAGTTTTTCTAAAAAGGGGGCGTGGCAGTGGGCGGATTTCAAAAATTTTTACACTTGTTCTGGTGGCACGGACGAGGATCCTATATACCAAATTTCATTATCCTAGCTCAAAATTTAAGGCCCAAAAATCGGTGACGAACAGACGGACGGACGGACGGACGGACGGACGGACAGACAGACATGGCTAATTCGACTCAGCTAGCGATTCTGAGTCGATCCATATACTTTGAGGTATATGTAGCAAAATTATTTCTCTATGTTACAAACTAAGTATCAAAACTAATATACCCCCCTATGGGATAGGGTATAAACATATGAGAGGCTACAATCCGCTATGCGGATCGTTGAATACCCTATCCCATCCCATCCTTTAAATTAATATCCTCAAAATATAGACCTTATGGCGATGAAATACAGAAAATGACATTGTCACAATATATTGCTCAGACAGTTTCTCAAAATCTTGTGTGGTTCGACAAAAAACAACGTATTTCTATTGCTAATGCCTTGGAATGGGGTATACAAATGGTTTTTGTAAGAAAACGCCCCCAAAATGTGGGCGTAGGTGAAAATGATCTATAGACAAAATGTTTATATTACCATTTCGGAAGTATTTGCATCAAAATTTTTTTCGAAAGTTTTAAAATTTGGACAAAAAGCGTTTTTTACTAAAAACGCCCCCAAAAAGTGGGCGTGGCAAAAAACTTTATATGAACGAAATATAGATATTAGGATTGTCTAAATATGCTACTCAGACACTTTTTTCCAATTCCTAACGGTTTGGCCAAAAAAAAGGTTTTCCTAAAAAGGGGGCGTGGCAGTGGGCGGATTTCAAAAATTTTTACACTTGTTCTGGTGGCACGGACGAGGATCCTATATACCAAATTTCATTATCCTAGCTCAAAATTTAAGGCCCAAAAACCGCTGACGAACAGACAGACGGACGGACGGACGGACGGACGGACGGACGGACGGACGGACGGACAGACAGACATGGCTAATTCGACTCAGCTAGCGATTCTGAGTCGATCCATATACTTTGAGGTATATGTAGCAAAATTATTTCTCTACGTTACAAACTAAGTATCAAAACTAATATACCCCCCTATGGGATAGGGTATAAACATATGAGAGGCTACAATCCGCTATGCGGATCGTTGAATACCCTATCTCATCCTATCCTTTAAATTAATATCCTCAAAATATAGGCCTTATGGCAATGAAATACAGAAAATGGCATTGTCACAATATATTGCTCAGACAGTTTCTCAAAATCTTGTGTGGTTCGTATTTCTATTGCTAATGCCTTGGGATGGGGTATACAAACGGTTTTTGTAAGAAAACGCCCCCAAAATGTGGGCGTAGGTGAAAATGATCTATGGACAAAATGTTTATATTACCATTTCGGAAGTATTTGCATCAAATTTTTTTTCGAAAGTTTTAAAATTTGGACAAAAAGCGTTTTTTACTAAAAACGCCCCCAAAAAGTGGGCGTGGCAAAAAACTTTGTATGAACGAAATATAGATATTAGGATTGTCTAAATATGCTACTCAGACACTTTTTTGAAATTCCTTACGGTTTGGCCAAAAAATAAGTTTTCCTAAAAAGGGGGCGTGGCAGTGGGCGGATTTTAAAAATTTTTACACTTGTTCTGGTGGCACGGACGAGGATCCTATATACCAAATTTCATTATCCTAGCTCAAAATTTAAGGCCCAAAAACCGCTGACGAACAGACAGACGGACGGACGGACGGACGGACGGACGGACGGACGGACAGACAGACATGGCTAATTCGACTCAGCTAGCGATTCTGAGTCGATCCATATACTTTGAGGTATATGTAGCAAAATTATTTCTCTATGTTACAAACTAAGTATCAAAACTAATATACCCCCCTATGGGATAGGGTATAAACATATGAGAAGGCTACAATCCGCTGTGCGGATCGTTGAATACCCTATCCCATCCTATCCATAAAACTAAAATCCCCAAAAAAGGGGGCATGGCTAAAAACACGATGTGGATAAAATAGAAAAAATGATATAGTGACAACAAGTTCTTCGGACTGCTTACAAAACAATTTTGCGGTTCTACAAAAGACAAGGTTTTCTCCTGCATATGTTATGGGGTAGTGTATAAAAATGTTTATACCCTATCCCATAGGGGGGTATATTAGTTTTGATACTTAGTTTGTAACATAGAGAAATAATTTTGCTACATATACCTCAAAGTATATGGATCGACTCAGAATCGCTAGCTGAGTCGAATTAGCCATGTCTGTCTGTCCGTCCGTCCGTCCGTCCGTCTGTCTGTTCGTCACCGATTTTTGGGCCTTAAATTTTGAGCTAGGATAATGAAATTTGGTATATAGGATCCTCGTCCGTGCCACCAGAACAAGTGTAAAAATTTTTGAAATCCGCCCACTGCCACGCCCCCTTTCTCGAAAAACTTATTTTTTGGCCAAACCGTAAGGAATTTCAAAAAAGTGTCTGAAAAGCATATGTAGACAATCCTTATATCTATATTTCGTTCATACAAAGTTTTTTGCCACGCCCACTTTTTGGGGGCGTTTTTAGTAAAAAACGCTTTTTGTCCAAATTTTAAAACTTTCGAAAAAATTTTTGATGCAAATACTTCCGCAATGGTAATAAAAACATTTTGTCCATAGATCATTTTCACCTACGCCCACATTTTGGGGGCGTTTCCTTACGAAAACCATTTGTATACCCCATCCCAAGGCATTAGCAATAGAAATACGTTGCTTTTTGTCGAACCACACAAGATTTTGAGAAACTGTCTGAGCAATATATTGTGACAATGTCATTTTCTGTATTTCATCGCCATAAAGCCTATATTTTGAGGATATTAATTTAAAGGATGGGATCGGATAGGGTATTCAACGATCCGCATAGCGGATTGTAGCCTCTCATATGTTTTTTTTTTCAAATCCTTATAACTCGTAAACCGCTTAATAGATTAAAATGAAATTTGGCAAGTTAATAGATGGGAAACTGTTCTTGAACATGACATGGTACTTTTTTCAGCGGGGGTTGGTTCAAGGGGTATTAACTCAATTCTTCGTTCGGAACGTCATAACGCAAAAAGTACTATCACGAATTGAATGAAATTTGGTTACAAAGTGTATTAGGCGTTACCCTTTAAAATTGTATAAAAAATTGTCTATTAACTTCTAACAAAAAAAAATAATCGTGAAAATTTGACCAAATTGGTACTAAAATTGGATTTTTTCCAAAACTTTTTTCAATGAAATCCTGATTTTTTTTTTCAAATCCTTATAACTCGTATACCGCTTAATAAATTAAAATGAAATTTGGCAAGTTAATAGATGGGTAACTGTTCTTGAAAATGACATGGTAATTTTTTCAGCGGGGGGTGGTTCAAGGGGTATTAGCTCAATTCTTCGTTCGGAACGTCATAACGCAAAAAGTACTATCACGAATTGAATGAAATTTGGTTACAAAGTGTATTAGGCGTTACTCTTTAAAATTGTATAAAAAAAATTTCTATTAACTTCGAACATAAAAAAATAATCGTGAAAATTTGACCAAATTGGTACTAAAATTGGATTTTTTCCAAAACTTTTTTCAATGAAATCCTGTTTATACCCTATCCCATAGGGGTATATTAGTTTTGATACTTAGTTTGTAACATAGAGAAATAATTTAGCTACATATACCTCAAAGTATATGGATCGACTCAGAATCGCTAGCTGAGTCGAATTAGCCATGTCTGTCTGTCCGTCCGTCCGTCCGTCCGTGTGTCCGTCCGTCCGTCTGTCTGTTCGTCACCGATTTTTGGGCCTTAAATTTTGTGCTAGGATAATGAAATTTGGTATATAGGATCCTTGTCCGAGTCACCAGAACAAGTGTAAAAATTTTTGAAATCCGCCCACTGCCACGCCCCCTTTTTAGAAAAACTTATTTTTTGGCCAAACCGTAAGGAATTTCAAAAAAGTGTCTGAGCAGGATATTTAGACAATCCTAATATCTATATTTCGTCTATACAAAGTTTTTGCCACGCCCACTTTTTGGGGGCGTTTTTAGCAAAAAACGCTTTTCGTCCAAATTTTAAAACTTTCGAAAAAATTTTGATGCAAATACTTCCGCAATGGTAATATAAACATTTTGTCCATAGATCATTTTCACCTACGCCCTACATTTTGGGGGCGTTTTCTTACAAAAACCATTTGTATACCCCATCCCAAGGCATTAGCAATAGAAATACGTTGTTTTTTGTCGAACCACAAAAGATTTTGAGAAACTGTCTGAGCAATATATTGTGACAATGTCATTTTCTGTATTTCATCGCCATAAGGCCTATATTTTGAGGATATTAATTTAAAGGATGGGATGGGATAGGGTATTGTAGACTCTCATATGTTTTTTATATAAAAACGCCCCCAAAAAGTGGGGGTGGGTTAAAATGGTCTATGGACGAAATGTTCATATTTATATTACTAATGATTCTGCATCAAAAGTTTTTTCGAAAATTTTAAAATTTGACCGAAAAACGTTTTTAATTAAAAACGCCCCCAAAAAGTGGGCGTGGCAAAAAACTTTGTATGAACGAAATACAGATATTCAGATTGTCTAAATATGTTGTTCAGAAAGTTTTTGAAAATTCCTTATGGTTTGACCAAAAAATACGTTTTTCTAAAAAGGGGGCGTGGCAGTGGGCGGATTTCAAAATTTTTTACACTTGTTCTGCTGGGAGCAACAAGGAGTACGTGTACCAAATTTCATCTTTCTAGCCAAAATTTAAGGCCCAAAAACTGGTGACGTACGGACGGACGGACGGACGGACGGACAGACATGGCTAAATCGACTCAGCTATCGATTCTGAGTCGATCCATATACTTTGAGGTATATGTAGCAAAATTATTTCTCTATGTTACAAACTAAGTATCAAAACTAATATACCCCCCTATGGGATAGGGTATAATTATAGTGCAATTGGGGAGTGATGTGTGAAAGAAGATGCATCGACGATAAAATTACCGAATCATAAACAATGATTCGGCCTTACATTAGGGGTTATCGCAGATGTTAAGCGGCGCGATAACCAAGGTTGATCACCATTCATGCGATGGTCGATTGAGGGTGGGATGCGCTTCGGGAACCAACTCCAGCTATGGTTTCCCAAACAATTTTCGGTTTGAAAATCTTTATCGGCTTCCAATATTTTTTTTATTCTTGTGAAAGTTTCGTCGTCCCATACAATTTTTTTTATTAGTTCTATAGGCATGTAAAATGGAACGATCGTCCTACAGTAAGGTGCAAGAATCCACGCCTCCGGCGAGCTATAGCCGCGCCTGTGCAAGCATGCCTGCCGCACTTTACTATGAAGGACAACCCCATCTTAAGACCTTTTAATTTCCAACAAATTCCTGTTCTTGTGAAAATGTTACTGGTTTGGTGTTTCATACATCCGTAAGATGGGGGACAACTTTCGTTACAAACAGTCACTCTTTCTAAAACATGGTTGAACTCAAGAGTCCTTTGTGGCCTAAAAATCGGTGACGCACAGACGGACGGACGGACGGACAGACAGACATGGCTAATTCGACTCAGCTAGCGTTTCTGAGTCGATCCATATACTTTGAGGTATATGTAGCAAAATTATATCTCTATGTTACAAACTATGGTGGTTGGGTGTTGTAGAACGAGGGTAGACTCTGATTGGCGTTAACTTGGCAATGCCCAGTGTTGCAACTCTGACTACACATCAAATGTGCTTATCTTTACCTCCAAGTGGTAACCATCGGGTACTGGTCTCATCCAACCGGATTTGACTTGCTAAACGATAAGTGCGAGTGTTGATAACACGACGAAAAACAGCAACACTATAAACACCCTGGTGAGAATGGCACGGATGAATACCCGGCCTGCTGTCCCAGGCGAACCTAGATGAGCTGCTCTGACATATTCGGACAACAGGTTGTCTAGGAATTTCAAGGGTTAGTCAGGCCCCTTGAACAGAGATGGTGGCGGATGAACCGAAAGGCCAACGGCAGCGCTCAATCCCGTAGTGGATACTGATGGCCCCGTGTCCTAGGGGTATCTAATAAATTGGAACTGGCCCTCCAGGTTGGGGGTTGTGCTTTGGGTTAACTACCCACCCACAGAAAAAAACATGGTTACGAAGCAACCAATAGCCTCGGAAAGGACTGATATTATTGTTGACGACCCTGCTAAACGAAAAAAGGACAACGACGTTCGTATCTGCACCTGGAATGTGAGAACATTAAACAGGAGAGGTGCAGGCGAACAACTAGCGGAAGCCCTAAACTGCTACAAAGCAGACATTACTGCCATCCAGGAAATACGATGGGATGGGCCGGGCAAAAAGAGGATGAAAAACTGTGACATATACTACGGACCGTGTTATAGTGAGCAGAAACAGCGACTATTCGGATGCGGATTTGTTATAAGTGCCAGACTTAGGCAAGAAGTCTTATGTTTCCAAGACATTAGCGAACGCATAGTAACAATCCGCATCAAGGCCAAATTCGCCAACATAAGCCTTATATGCGCTCACGCTCCGACGGAAGAAAAAGATGATATAGCTAAGGATTGCTTCTACGAGCTCCTCGACAAAACCTATGAGCGACTACCGAAGTACGATGTTAAAATTGTGCTGGGAGATTTTAACGCAAAGGTAGGAAGAGAAGACATCTTTAGAAGTATTGTCGGAAAACATAGCCTACACGACAACACGTCTGGTAACGGACTTAGGCTAATTGATTTCGCTACGGAACGAAATGCCACTATAGCCAGCACACGGTTTCCTCACCTCGATATCCATAAGGGGACATGGCGGTCTCCAGATCAACGAACGGTCAACCAAATAGATCACATTGCGATAGATAAGAGGCACGCATCCAGTATTTTGGATGTCCGAACATTCCGAGGAGCTAACATCGACTCGGATCACTACCTTGTAGCAGCCAAGGTAAGAATGCGGATATCCACCACGCCACAACAATCCAGAAATACTGTGAAAAAATTTAATGTCGGAAGACTGCAATCGCAAGAGACCGCCAAGACCTTCGCACAACGCGTATCCCTTAACCTCTCGATTAACACCATACCACCAGCATCGAATGTCGAAGAGCAATGGCAACGATGCCAACAGGCCATTAGATCAGCCGCAACTGATGTGCTAGGTTTCTCGCGCCCACCAGCGAGAAACCCCTGGTTTGATGAGGAATGCCGACAGATGCTCGCAGCCAAGAACGAGGCCTACAAGGCTAAGCTGCAGGTGAAGACGAGAGCTGCCATTGAGCTCTATAGGCAAAGAAGAAGGGAAGAGCATCGGCTTTTCAGCAAGAAGAAAAAAGAGCAAGAAAAGCGCGCGATCGAGGATATAGAGAGGTGCCACTCCAGGAACGATGTTCGCAAGTTTTACCAAAGTGTAAAACGTCAAAGCCAAGGATACAAGGCTCGAACAGAATCCTGTCGAGATGAACAAGGAAATATTGTAGTTGAGACACAGTCGATGCTGAGGATATGGAAGAACCACTTCTGCAGACTGTTAAACGGCGATGACGAACAACATTCCGCTGTCAGGCAGAACGAACCATTCAATATTGGCAACGACAGCGAAGACTGCCAACCACCCGACCTGAGTGAAGTGAGGATAGCAATATCTAAACTCAAGCTTAATAAGGCTGCCGGAAATGACGGCCTTCCCGCTGAGCTCTATAAGGCCGGCGGAGATGACTTGGTAAGTAACATCCACCAACTCATAAGCCAAATCTGGTCGGATGAAAATATGCCTGAAGAATGGAACCTCAGCATCGTTTGCCCGATCCACAAAAAAGGAGACCCTCTGAACTGCGCCAACTACAGAGGCATAAGTCTCCTCAACATCGCCTACAAGATCCTATCTGCCGTAATATGTGAACGCCTGAAACCGTTTACCAACAACCTGATTGGCCCTTATCAGTGTGGTTTTAGGCCAGGAAAGTCCACAACCGATCAAATTTTCACACTTCGGCAGATCCTGGAAAAAACTCAAGAAGTCCAAATCGATACCCACCACCTGTTCATCGATTTCAAAGCCGCATATGACAGCATTTATAGAGACGAACTGTAAAGAGCCATGTCTAGTTTTGGTATACCGCCCAAACTCGTCCGTTTGTGTAGGATGACGATAGAGAATTCTCGCTGCTCCATCAGGGTCGGAAACGACCTCACCGACACATTCGATACCAAAAAAGGATTTAGGCAAGGCGATGCGCTGTCATGTGACTTCTTTAATCTGATTCTTGAGAGAATTGTGCAAAACTCCAAAGCCAACACCAGAGGCACAATTTTCCAAAAGTCGGTGCAACTACTAGCATACGCTGACGATATTGACATCATTGGTAGGACTCAACGTGATGTCACAGCCACGTTTGCTAGTATAGAGAAGGAAGGGGCGAAAATGGGTTTAGCAGTAAATGAGGGTAAGACTAAGTATATGCTGTCATCACGAAAGGACTCACAACATCGACGAATTGGACAGAACGTCACCATTGACAGATATAACTTTGAGGTAGTACGGGACTTTGTCTACCTCGGCTCCGCTATTAACTCTGACAACAACATCTCGTCAGAAATTAAACGAAGAATTACTCTTGCCAACCGCTGTTTCTTCGGGCTAAGAAGGCAATTTAGTAGTAAAGCCTTCACTCGAACTACTAAGGAAACCCTATATAAGACCCTGATCATCCCAGTCCTGCTCTACGGCGCTGAAGCATGGACTGTATCAAAAGCGGATGAAGAAATCCTTGGTAGATTCGAGAGGAAAATTCTTCGAAAAATCTTCGGTCCCGTTTGCGTTGACGGGCTATGGAGACGAAGATTCAACCAAGAACTATACGAGCTGTACAGCGACATGCCCCTGGTCAAAAAACTCCGCATTGGACGTTTAAGATGGCTAGGACATGTAGAACGAATGGACACCAATACTCCGGCTCGCAGAGTCTTCGATTCCCAGCCAGACGTCGGACGCAGTAGAGGAAGACCTCGCCTTAAGTGGCGCGCACAAGTGGAAATCGACCTCAACCAACTTGGAGTGCGCAACTGGAGGCAGTTAGCTAAGGACCGGGCTAATTGGAGAGGCATGTTGGTTGAGGCCCAGGTTCATTCCGGACTGTAGCGCCACTTAAGTAAGTAAGTAAGTAAGTTACAAACTATGTTTTAAAACTAATATACCCCTATGGGATAGGGAATAAACACACATGCACTATGTACAATTAATGTATACTATTGCTATGTACACAGCAACTCAATTAAATTTAGATTTTATCTAAATAGGTTTGCTGCTTCATTATTACAAATCGACTCACCTGAATGATGTGTATACAACAAAAAAGTTTAAATAAATAAATGAACAAAAATCGGTTACTTCATCGTTTATTAAAAAAAAAAAACCTCTTTACCATTAACAAAAATTAAAATTCATGTATTAATAAAAAAACAAACATCTTACATTAATGAACATCTTTACTTATTAAAAAATTATTTCAATATTACTCGAATATACTATATTCGTCATAGGACTTAATACGTTTTAAGTACAAAAAACAGATATATTGGTGAGCCAAGGAACAATAAATTAAACGACTTCAAGTGCAAGCAAATTATGTAGAACATGTGGAACCATAAGTCACAGCCTCCATCACATTGCACCCAGTCAACCTCTCGACCTAAATTATAAAGAAAATAAAAATATATTAGTGGTAGTTATTTTTCCATAAGCTCCAATATAGTGAGAAAAGTATTAATGTAAGCGTGGTAATCAGTAAGGTTAGTAGCCAGTGGAATCATTTGGCTTAGTTTCTTTTGCTTATATTTTACTAAATGTAAAGTATTGCGATATTAGAATAATTTCTTACCTATTATGTAACGTAAGTACCTCAAAGAAAATCTAAAATGGTTTTAAATCGGTACACCCTGATAACTATCGGGAATGTCCTATGTTCCTAGAAAAGAAGAAGATAGTTCGAAAACAAAATGTCGGAGAAGAAAGGCGAGAGTCACTCATTCTCAAACTTGGTTTCACTCAAGAGTCTTTTGTCCAAATGAAAAGTCACTTAAAAGTAGCATAGTTCTTGCTGTCACTAAATACCAAGATAAATATTTTATGTGACAAAAGTCAAAAGTATAATTTACTAGTGGTAAGCGGTATTTTCGCGTGTTTCATCTCTTGTGTTGTACTCTCCCCAGTTCCACAGTTATTTGTGTATGTTTAATTTTGTTTTAAAATTTGACCCCTCCCACTGTTTTCCTATAACCTATAATAATAACATACATTAACAGCAACCTTATAAGCCCAAGTGGTAAGGCAGTCAGCAACAATTGCGAAGACACTAATCTGTCGTTGGTTCTCATTTCTTTGCTATTGTTTTACTTTTAATTAAGTAGCGCAAAGCATTGCCATTCGGCTATTATACATATTCGGCTTTTATATATATAATGGATTGTTTAGCTCAAAAATGCGTAGAACCAAAAAATTCCACTAATGCCATTTTTGCTTGTTACGGCCCGTGTGGAAACATGTTTCACGCAAAATGCGTTGGCTCTTCCAACGCATTTATGGATAAAATAAATGCAACTGAAGGCGCATTCAGGTATTGCACTGCATGCCGTAAATTGTCCATCTCGAGCCTAGCTTTCAAAATGTCGGCATTTAAAGCCGATATTGTAAGGCTCTCAAAAGGTTTCAAAGACCATTTGAAAATAAAAAAGAGGTCGATTGTATATACACTGAATTTTCCAAAGCTTTTGACCAGTTATCACATAACATAATAATTTTTAAACTTAAGGCTTATCGTTTCCCTCCAGGTTTCATAAATTGGGTTCAATCATATCTCTGACTAAGAACATATCAGGTAAAATTTAGAGGCTCTGAATCCAACCCTTTTGTTGCCCAATCTGGAGTACCCCAAGGTAGTCATTTAGGCCCTATCTTATTTATTCTTGCTATTAACGATGCAAAAGCTTGTATTCGAGAGAGCAAAATACTGATATATGCTGATGACATGAAAATTTTCAAATGTGTAGGAGATATAAGCGATTCGCTTTAACTTCAAACTGATTTAAATAGCTTTACAATATGGTGTTTTAAAAACGGTTTGAATCTGAACCCCACTAAGTGCCAGCATATGTCATTTTCACGAAAACGTATTCCGTCCAATTTCAGTTATACTATGTCGGGGCATACTCTCTGTTGTATAGACAGTTTTAAAGATCTTGGTGTTTATTTTGATCCTAAATTGGAGTTTAATAAACACATAAACGTTATTGTGAATAAATCCAACTCTATGTTGGGATTTATAAAAAGGTGGTCAAAAGAGTTCAATGATCCTTATGTCACCCTTTCGTTATATAATTGTCTAGTTCGCCCTCACTTGGAGTATGCCTCACATGTGTGGACACCTTTATATGTCGTTCATTCAAATAGAATTGAGGCAGTCCAACGTAAATTTATAAGATTTGCTTTGAGAGGACTTCCATGGGATGATGTACACAATTTGCCTCCGTATAGGTGTCGAATTAAACTGCTGCAGTTGTTGCCTTTGTCTTAACGTAGACTTAACAATGACATGGTCTTCTTACACCAGATATTATCAGGACAAATAGATGCTCCTGATCTTTTAAGTGGCTATAAGTCGCATGAGTAGAGTTTACAATAAAAATAGCGATGTAGTTGAACTGCATGTTAGTAAAAGTAGTTTAAAAAACAGTTTGCGTAATTGTATTCTAGAGTCGTTATAAGTGTATGTTTATTTTTTGTTAATAATACAAAAATAAAGTTTAATTTCATCGTTTCTTGATTTTGTTACTGACGTCAAAATAACTTCTGTGTTTTGTTATGTCCCACTAACAAATGCACTAAATGGTGAGCCTGTGGATGCATTTTATATGCTGTGGCAAATCTCTGCTCGTAGATGCGCTTGTATTAAGCTCGCTACGACACAGCTCTGATAGTGTTATAAAAAACAAATCAACCAGTTCCAAATGTAATTGAACGAGCAAGCTGCCCGAGGAGACTACACAATATTTATAGGAAAATACCACATTGACATTCCAAGTATCCGCACTTCTCAGGCTAGGATATGCATAATCAATTTAAAGAATCGAGACTTTAGTAATCGAGTCATCCTTATGACCCAGTAGTCCAGTAGAAATTAAGGTATAGCGTTCTCTGCCAGTGCGGTAAGAATTTAGTGGTACAGAGATAATAACCTCACTGAAGTTTTCAAAAACAATTAAGTGAATCACTTACTTATATAAAATTCAAATCAGATTCGATATATATATGAACATGTCACGAAATTTCCGTAACTACCTAACGGATTTGAGTGGAGTTTTCTCCTATAGATACAGAATTCTTCTGCACAGTTTTTGAAGTAAAACTTCTTTTGGGACGGTGTGAATTGGATCTTATGAAAAATAAAAACATCACGATGACGGTGTTTTGATCCGGTTCCCCATGTGAATGTTATTAAAATAAATTAGTGCACTTAAAAATTCTCAAAATATAAATGGAGTATGAAAATATAATCGATCGCTGATTACAGAATATCAAAAATCCGATACTCGAATCTCGTATGCGATCATTATATATCAAATTTCAGTCACGCAGTATAACTCGATAACTGATGTGATAGTTCGACCCCAGTTTCACTTCTTACTATATATTAAGTTTCTTTTAACAAAAACGTTTTTTAGTTAAGGAGTTCACCTACCTCGGACTAGACTCCACGAATGCCACCCTAGTGGAGATCCGGCGAAGAATTACCCTAGGATCCTGCCAGTTCTGTTTTATGGCGCCGAATGCTGGACAATAAGCAAGAAGGGGAGCTGAGACTAAGCTCCTTCGAAAGAAAAAAAAATATGCGAGGCTACAATCCGCTGTGTGGATCGTTGAATACCCTATCCCATCCCATCCTTAAAATTAATATCCTCAAAATATAGGCCTTATGGCGATGAAATACAGAAAATGACATTATCACAATATATTGCTCAGACAGTTTATCAAAATTTTTTGTGGTTCGACAAAAAACAACTTATTTGTATTGCTAATGCCTTGGGATGGGGTATACAAATGGTTATTGTAAGAAAACCCCCCAAAATGTGGGCGTAGGTGAAAATGATCTATGGACAAAATGTTTATATTACCATTGCGGAAGTATTTGCATCAAAATTTTTTCGAAAGTTTTAAAATTTTGGAAACACATATGAGAAGGCTACAATCCACTGTGCGGATCGTTGATTTACCCTATCCCATCCCATCTGTAAAACTAATATCCCCACGGACGGACGGACAGACATGGCTAATTCAACTCAGCTAGCGATTCTGAGTCGATCCATATACTTTGAGGTATATGTAGCAAAATTATTTCTCTATGCTACAAACTATGTATCAAAACTAATATACCCCTATGGGATAGGGTATAAAAACGTTTTTTACTAAAAACGCCCCCAAAAAGTGGGCGTGGCAAAAAAATTTGTATGGACGAAATATAGATATTAGGATTGTCTAAATATGCTGCTCAGCCACTTTTTAACTTTCTCTTACAAAACGGCTCTAACGATTTTGATTAAACTTTATAAATACTATAACCACATTAGTTCCAACAAAACTGCATACCCAGTTTTTTCGAGAAAATCTATATAACGGATTTTGTCATTTAGGCCATATAAAGAAAATTGTTAATTTCTCGCAAACTATTGTGTCAAATTGAATGAAATTTAATATAAGCGATTTAATACTACAATTACAGTTTGAAGCAATTCTACATAATTAGTTTTAGCCCAACTATCACTAAACGGAATTTTCAGTTTTGGCCAATAACAGAAAATCAATCTTATTCACATTGACATCGATTCCTTCAAAATTCGGAGTAAACATTCGTATAAATATGTTTCGACATTATTTATATCATTTTAGCATCAATAATCAAAATGCTTATGATATGATCTAACACCCAACTTGCTGTGAAAGAGAAAGTTACGTACGACCCAGTCGTGCACCCACCACTCGTTTGAAATTCCTTACGGTTTGGCCTAAAACTACGTTTTTCTAAAAGGGGGAGTGGCAGTGGGCGGATTTCAAAAATTAAAAATTAAATATACCTCAAAGTATATGGATCGACTCAGAATCGCTAGCTGAGTCGATTAAGCCATGTCTGTCTGTCCGTCCGTCCGTCCGACCGTCCGTCCGTTCGTCCGTCTGTACGTCACCGATTTTTAGGCCTAAATTTTGAGCTAGGATAATGAAATTTGGTACATAGGATCCTCGTCCGTGCCTACAGAACAAGTGTAAAAATTTTGAAATCCGCCCACTGCCACGCCCCCTTTTAAGAAAAACTCAGTTTTTGGCCAGACCGTAAGGAATTTTAAAAAAGTTTCTGAACAACATATTTAGACAATCTGAATATCTGTATTTCGTTCATATAAAGTTTTTTGCCACGCCCACTTTTTGGGGGCGTTTTTAATAAAAAACGTTTTTCGGTCAAATTTTAAAATTTTCGAAAAAACTTTTGATGCAGATTCTTTAGTAGTATAAATATGAACATTTCGTCCATAGACCATTTCAACCCCCGCCCACTTTTTTGTGGCGTTTTTATATATAAACCATTTTTATACACTACCCCATAACATATGCAGGAGAAAACCTTGTCTTTTGTAGAACCGTAAAGGTGTTTTGTAAGCAGTCTGAAGAATTTTTTTTCACTATATCATTTTTTCTATTTTATCCACATCGTGTTTTCAGCCATGCCCACTTTTTTTGGGGATTTTAGTTTTATGGATATGATGGGATAGGGTATTCAACGATTTGCACAGCGGATTGAAGCCTTCTCATATGTTTCCAATACTAAATTAATGGATCTTAAAAAAGTTAGTACCGGATGGGACATATGCAAAGTGAATCAAATGTAAGTATAAATGTTTTATATGTTGTGGTTTTAACCATATAGCAAAATATTGTTTCAAGGAAAAGATAGGTATACATATTTATATTATATACGATTTAAAAGAGTGTTGAAGAAAAATGTGTCAAATGTTGTTTTGCTAAAAACAATTTAAATATTGATATAAATGTAATTCATTGTGCGAACACTCTTAATTGCAATTCATTGTGCGAACACTCTTAATTGCAATAAAAATCGCTGAAGAGGGAACTGATTATTAGAAATCAAGTGAAATAAAATGTGTCTAACTGAATATACAACGAATTTCCAAAAATTTTAATCAATGCATCTGATATATAATATATGCTGATGATTTTCATTTTCATTTTCAAATGTGTAGGAGATCTAAACGATTCGCTTCAACTACAAACCGATTTAAATTTGAACCCTACTAAGTGTCAGCATATGACATTTTCACGAAAACGTGCTCCTTCAAAATTTAGTTGTACTCTGTCGGGGCACACGCTCTGTTGTGTGAACAGTTTTAAAGATCTAGGTGTTTATTTTGATCCTAATATGGAGTTTAATAAACATATTAATGTTATCATCAATAAATCAAACTCCATGTTAGGATTTATAAAAAGGTGGTCAAAAGAGTTTAATGATCCTTATGTCACCCTCTCCCTTTATAATTGTCTAGTTCGCCCTCATTTGGAGTATGCCTCACAAGTTTGGACGCCCTTCTATGCAGTTCATTCAAATAGAATTGAAGCAGTCCAACTTTTATTCATAAGATTTGCTTTGAGAGGACTACCATGGGATGATCTACACAATTTGCCTCCATATAGACTTATCCCAATTATTATCGGGAAATATGGATGCCCCTGATCTTTAAAGTGCTATTGGTTTTAATACCCGGGGAGGTACCTACAACCTACGTAGATTAATTATATTACATATCCCTAGCCATAAACACAACTATGGTATGCATTAGGGTATTAGTCGCATGAGTAGTTGAACGATGTAGTTGAACTGCATGTTAGTAAAAGTAGTTTGAAACATATGAGAAGGCTACAATCCGCTGTGCGGATCGTTGAATACCCTATCCCATCCCATCTTTAAAATAATATCCTCAAATGTTGGCTTTATGGCGATACAATACAGAAGATGACATTGTCACAATATATTGCTCTGACAGTTTATCAAAACCTTTTGTGGTTCGACAAAAAACAACGTTTTTGTATTGCATATGCCTTGGGGTAGGGCATACAAATGGTTTTTGTAAGAAAACGCCCCAAAAAGTGGGCGTGGGTTAAAATAGTCTATTGACGAAATGTTCAAATTAATACTACCAATGATTGTGCATCAAATTTTTTTTCGAAAATTTTAAAATTTGGCCAAAAAAAGTTTTTTATTAAGAACGGCCCCAAAAAGTGGGCGTGGCAAAAAACTTTATATTAACGAAATATATATATTACGATTCTCTAAAAATGCCGCCCAGACACTTTTTTTAAATTCTTTACGGCTTGGCCAAAAAATTCGTTTTTCTAAAAAGGGGGCGTGGCAGTAAGCGGATTTTAAACATTTTTACACTTGTTCTGCTGGGAGAAACAAAGAGCACGTGCACCAAATTTCATCATTCTAGCTCCAAATTTAAGGCCCAAAAACTGGTGACGTACGGACGGACAGACAGTCTGAGTCGATCCATATACTTTGAGGTATATGTAGCAAAATTATTTCTCTATATTACAAGCTATGTATCAAAACTAATATACCCCTTTGGGATAGGGTATAAAAATCCATATTTCTTGGAAACGAAGAATTTGAACTCAATTTTGGATATATTTCGAAATAATATTGGTTAACGCTATTCACTATTTTCAAGGCTCTTCTGATTTGAAACAATTGGAGTGTTCGAAATCTCAGCTTTCCCAGGATATATTTTTGAACGCGCCTGTAGTGATCGTTGTTGATAACTTAATGAATTATTTACACCCCTATAACGTATTACGAAACAAGCGGAAAGTAGACATTAAGGAGCTTAAGTTAGTCACGACATCTTATGACAGGTGAAGATTTTAGAATGACAGCTATATTATATATTAAATGAATCCTGTGCCCTTATCGCGTAAGAAAATGATCTCTGACGACGACATTTTGACATTTGTTTCATAATCAATTGAATGCCATCGTTTAATGGAAATCGTTTGTACGTCATTCGACGTTTCAATGTTTGTATGCAATAAATTAAAACATCGTCATTAACGAGACGATCGTTTTTATGATCGCTGAGTGCTCATGGTTTCGAAAATAGCCTCATTGATCATCCATTGGATTTTGCTATCGAAAAGACATACAGTATAATCGTTAATCGAAATGGCAAGACATGATTTATTTTGACTAGATCATGTATATGGAAGCTCGGTGGTAGCAATTACTGTATTTCAAGAAACAAAATGACCTGTGCATACAAAAATGAGCTTTCAAACGGTAACGTGTTCGCTTGTAAAGCCTTCAATAAGCAATCAAAGTGATTGTTATATTTTTAAATACAAGTTTACAGAAAATTGTGCTGTTTTCTGAACACAGTCGAGTGTATTAAGATTTGACTTCATTGATGCTCTGAAGTTTTTTTTGCTTTGATGACAGGGGAGGGGGTCATTTGCATGTAGAAATATTCTTTTTTTTATTCTAACAAATAATAGAAAGCAAGACAATTGTCTGGACATTTTAGTGATCTTTTAAAACATTTGCTTTTTTTTCTTAAGGGTTCCAAACACAACAAATTGGTGTAAGAACAAAACTGGCTTTTAAATGACTCGAAATGTTGTTCAATGAAAAGTAGGCTAAGTTCGTAAATGCAAGACCTGCAAAGCAAGCGGAAATGCAGTTACAAGATCAAAAGCAAATTATTCAGGCCTATCGCGAATAAATTTTCCCGGGAAACTGTTCCCATTCAGCAATCTGCTTTACATTGCTGACAAGGAAAAAATTTTGGCATAAATCTGCTTTTGTTTACGTTGCCCAATATCACGTTTGCGAACTCACCTTTTTAATGAAATGAATAAAAAGTTTAACGATATTTTTGAACCACTGTTTGACTTTTTTTCAATACAATCCGATGGTATAGAGGCTTGGCTTTCCAAAATGTCCCTAATTCATCAATGTTCAGATGCAATTGCCAGCTTTAAAAATCGTCCACAGACTCCAAGTAACGGGTGATCCAAGTAGAGATACTTTTTTCAATAGCCTTTTTTGACAGATCACGTGTGAGTCGTGTCATGCTGTCATGTTATTTTTGTTTAGTATTGTTTGGCAT
The DNA here is from genome assembly GCA_932526625.1 of Rhingia campestris. NCBI lineage: Eukaryota > Metazoa > Arthropoda > Insecta > Diptera > Syrphidae > Rhingia > Rhingia campestris. Next base: position 17,682,864 of record OW052186.1, read on the forward strand.
TTCATAATGGAAAGACTTACGAGTGAACAACGTTTACAAATTGTTCAACTTTATTATGAAAATTCACGTTCTGCGAGGAATGTGTTTCGTGCACTTCGCTCATCTTATGGTCAACATAATCGGCCTACTGAGCGTACTATTTGCAACACCATCACCCATTTTGAGACCCAGCATTCATTATTGGATAATATTCGACCGAATAGACCAAGTCCAGCACGCTGTGAAGAAAATATAGCGGCCGTAGCTGAGAGTGTGTAAATTATGCCGGTGCGAACGTAACCGTCAATGGCGACCGTTATCGTTCCATGATAACCGACTATTTGATGCCTGAAATTGAAGCTCGGCGACATTTGGTTTCAGCAACACGGCGCCACTTCCCACACATCGCATCAATCAATGGACTTATTGAGAGAACATTTCGGTGAGCACATAATTTCACGTTTTGGGCCGGTCGATTGGCCACCAAGATCGTGTGATATCACACCGTTAGACTTTTTCCTGTGGGGATATGTAAAGTCAAAAGCTTATGCCGACAAACCCCTTCGACTCAGGCCTTGAGGAAAACATCACGCGTGTCATTCGCCAGTTACCAGTCGAAATGCTCGAACGATTGATCGAAAATTGGACTCAACGGATGGACCATCTGCGACGTAGCAACGGCCAACATTTGATAGACATAATCATCAAAAAATAAAAAATAAATAAAGAATGTTCTTTCAAATGATAATAAACATCCTCCATTAAATTTGAAGTTTCTGTGTTTTTTTCTTTAAAAAAGTAGGGAACCTCGAAATGGATTACCCTTTATTATCGGAAAAAATGGATGCCCCTGATCTTTTAAGTGCTATTGGTTTTAATACCCGGGGAGGTACCTACAACCTACGTAGATTAATTATATTACATATCCCTAGCCATAAACACAACTATGGTATGCATTAGGGTATTAGTGGCATGAGTAGAGTTTACAAACGTTTTTGTATTGCATATGCCTTGGGGTAGGGCATACAAATGGTTTTTGTAAGAAAACGCCCCAAAAAGTGGGCGTGGGTTAAAATAGTCCATTGACGAAATGTTCAAATTAATACTACTAATTGTTGTGCATCAAAATTTTTTTCGAAAATTTTAAAATTTGGCCAAAAAAAGTTTTTTATTAAGAACGCCCCCAAAAAGTGGAAGTGGCAAAAAACTTTATATTAACCAAATATAGATATTACGATTCTCTAAATATACTGCACAGACACTTTTTTTAAATTCTTTACGGCTTGGCAAAAAATAAGTTTTTCTAAAAAGGGTGCGTGGCAGTGAGCGGATTTCAAACATTTTTACACTTGTTCTGCTGGGAGCAACAAAGAGCACGTGCATCAAATTTCATCATTATAGCTCAAAATTTAAGGCCCAAAAACTGGTGACGTACGGACGGACAGACAGTCTGAGTCGATCCATATACTTTGAGGTATATGTAGCAAAATTATTTCTCTATATTACAAACTATGTATCAAAACTAATATACCCCTTTGGGATAGGGTATAAAAATCCATATTTCTTGGAAACGAAGAATTTGAACTCAATTTTGGATATATTTCGAAATAATATTGGTTAACGCTATTCACTATTTTCAAGGCTCTTCTGATTTGAAACAATTAGAGTGTTCGAAATCTCAGCTTTCCCAGGATATATTTTTGAACGCGCCTGTTGTGATCGTTGTTGATAACTTAATGAATTATTTACACCCCTATAACGTATTACGAAACAAGCGGAAAGTAGACATTAAGGAGCTTAAGTTAGTCACGACATCTTATGACAGGTGAAGATTTTAGAATGACAGCTATATTATATATTAAATGAATCCTGTGCCCTTATCGCGTAAGAAAATGATCTCTGACGACTACATTTTGACATTTGTTTCATAATCAAGTGAATGCCATCGTTTAATGGAAATCGTTTGTACGTCATTCGACGTTTCAATGTTTGTATGCAATAAATTAAAACATCGTCATTAACGACGACGATCGTTTTTATGATCGCTGAGTGCTCATGGTTTCGAAAATAGCCTCATTGATCATCCATTGGATTTTGCTATCGAAAAGACATACAGTATAATCGTTAATCGAAATGGCAAGACATGATTTATTTTGACTAGATCATGTATATGGAAGCTCGGTGGTAGCAATTACTGTATTTCAAGAAACAAAATGACCTGTGCATACAAAAATGAGCTTTCAAACGGTAACGTGTTCGCTTGTAAAGCCTTCAATAAGCAATCAAAGTGATTGTAATATTTTTAAATACAAGTTTACAGAAAATTGTGCTGTTTTCTGAACACAGTCGAGTGTATTAAGATTTGACTTCATTGATGCTCTGAAGTTTGTTTTGCTTTGATGACAGGGGAGGAGGTCATTTGCATGTAGAAATATTCTTTTTTTTATTCTAACAAATAATAGAAAGCAAGACAATTGTCTGGACATTTTAGTGATCTTTTAAAACATTTGCTTCTTTTTCTTAAGGGTTCCAAACACAACAAATTGGTGTAAGAACAAAACTGGCTTTTAAATGACTCGAAATGTTGTTCAATGAAAAGTAGGCTAAGTTCGTAAATGCAAGACCTGCAAAGCAAGCGGAAATGCAGTTACAAGATCAAAAGCAAATTATTCAGGCCTATCGCGAATAAATTTTCCCGGGAAACTGTTCCCATTCAGCAATCTGCTTTACATTGCTGACAAGGAAAAAATTTTGGCATAAATCTGCTTTTGTTTACGTTGCCCAATATCACGTTTGCGAACTCACCTTTTTAATGAAATGAATAAAAAGTTTAACGATATTTTTGAACCACTGTTTGACTTTTTTTCAATACAATCCGATGGTATAGAGGCTTTCCAAAATGTCCCTAATTCATCAATGATCAGATGCAATTGCCAGCTTTAAAAATCGTCCACAGACTCCAAGTAACGGGTGATCCAAGTAGAGATACTTTTTTCAATAGCCTTTTTTGACAGATCACGTGTGAGTCGTGTCATGCTGTCATGTTATTTTTGTTTAGTATTGTTTGGCATTTCATAATGGAAAGACTTACGAGTGAACAACGTTTACAAATTGTTCAACTTTATTATGAAAATTCACGTTCTGCGAGGAATGTGTTTCGTGCACTTCGCTCAACTTATGGTCAACATAATCGGCCTACTGAGCGTACTATTTGCAACACCATCACCCATTTTGAGACCCAGCATTCATTATTGGATAATATTCGACCGAATAGACCAAGTCCAGCACGCTGTGAAGAAAATATAGCGGCCGTAGCTGAGAGTGTGTAAATTATGCCGGTGCGAACGTAACCGTCAATGGCGACCGTTATCGTTCCATGATAACCGACTATTTGATGCCTGAAATTGAAGCTCGGCGACATTTGGTTTCAGCAACACGGCGCCACTTCCCACACATCGCATCAATCAATGGACTTATTGAGAGAACATTTCGGTGAGCACATAATTTCACGTTTTGGGCCGGTCGATTGGCCACCAAGATCGTGTGATATCACACCGTTAGACTTTTTCCTGTGGGGATATGTAAAGTCAAAAGCTTATGCCGACAAACCCCTTCGACTCAGGCCTTGGAGGAAAACATCACGCGTGTCATTCGCCAGTTACCAGTCGAAATGCTCGAACGATTGATCGAAAATTGGACTCAACGGATGGACCATCTGCGACGTAGCAACGGCCAACATTTGATAGACATAATCATCAAAAAATAAAAAATAAATAAAGAATGTTCTTTCAAATGATAATAAACATCCTCCATTAAATTTGAATTTTCTGTGTTTTTTTCTTTAAAAAAGTAGGGAACCTCGAAATGGATTACCCTTTATTATCGGAAAAAATGGATGCCCCTGATCTTTTAAGTGCTATTGGTTTTAATACCCGGGGAGGTACCTACAACCTACGTAGATTAATTATATTACATATCCCTAGCCATAAACACAACTATGGTATGCATGAGGGTATTAGTGGCATGAGTAGAGTTTACAAACGTTTTTGTATTGCATATGCCTTGGGGTAGGGCATACAAATGGTTTTTGTAAGAAAACGCCCCAAAAAAGGGCGTGGGTTAAAATAGTCCATTGACGAAATGTTCAAATTAATACTACTAATGGTTGTGCATCAAAATTTTTTTCGAAAATTTTAAAATTTGGCCAAAAAAAGTTTTTTATTAAGAACGCCCCCAAAAAGTGGAAGTGGCAAAAAACTTTATATTAACCAAATATAGATATTACGATTCTCTAAATATACTGCACAGACACTTTTTTTAAATTCTTTACGGCTTGGCAAAAAATAAGTTTTTCTAAAAAGGGTGCGTGGCAGTGAGCGGATTTCAAACATTTTTACACTTGTTCTGCTGGGAGCAACAAAGAGCACGTGCACCAAATTTCATCATTATAGCTCAAAATTTAAGGCCCAAAAACTGGTGACGTACGGACGGACGGACAGACATGGCTAAATCGACTCAGCTATCGATTCTGAGTCGATCCATATACTTTGAGGTAAATGTAGCTCAATTATTTCTCTATAATACAAACTATGTATCAAAACTAATATACCCCTATGGGATAGGGTATAAAAATCCATATTTCTTGGAAAACAACAATTTGAACTGAATTTTGGATAGATATATTTCGAAATAATATTGGTTAACGTTATTCACTATTTTCAAGACTCCTCTCATTTGAAACAATTGGAGTGTTCGAAATCTCAGCTTTCCTAGGATATACTAGATGAAACTTTGTCCTCAATTGCCAAAGCGGAAAGTCACAAAAAACGCCTTACACAGGCGGATCAGATATCTCAAGTCTCGTTAGGCGATTCTATGTCTGATTTTTGAACGCGCCTGTTGTGATCGTTGTTGATAACTGACTGAATTATTTACACCCCTATAACGTATTACGAAACAAGCGGAAAGTAGACATTAAGGAGCTTAAGGAGAAGATTTTAGAATGACAGCTATATTATATATTAAATGAATCCTGTGCCCTTATCGCGTAAGAAAATGATCTCTGACGACTACATTTTGACATTTGTTTCATAATCAAGTGAATGCCATCGTTTAATGGAAATCGTTTGTACGTCATTCGACGTTTCAATGTTTGTATGCAATAAATTAAAACATCGTCATTAACGACGACGATCGTTTTTATGATCGCTGAGTGCTCATGGTTTCGAAAATAGCCTCATTGATCATCCATTGGATTTTGCTATCGAAAAGACATACAGTATAATCGTTAATCGAAATGGCAAGACATGATTTATTTTGACTAGATTCATGTATTTCAAGAAACAAAATGACCTGTGCATACAAAAATGAGCTTTCAAACGGTAACGTGTTCGCATGTAAAGCCTTCAATAAGCAATCAAAGTGATTGTAATATTTTTATACCCTATCCCATAGGGGTATATTAGTTTTGATACTTAGTTTGTAACATAGAGTAATAATTTAGCTACATATACCTCAAAGTATATGGATCGACTCAGAATCGCTAGCTGAGTCGAATTAGCCATGTCTGTCTGTCCGTCCGTCCGTGTGTCCGTCCGTCCGTCTGTCTGTTCGTCACCGATTTTTGGGCCTTAAATTTGGAGCTAGGATAATGAAATTTGGTATATAGGATATTTGGCCGAGTCACCAGAACAAGTGTAAAAAATTTTAAAATCCGCCCACTGCCACGCCCCCTTTTAGAAAAAACGTAGTTTTAAGCCAAACCGTAAGGAATTTCAAAAAGTCTGTTAGCAACATATTTAGACAATCCCAATATCTATATTTCGTCCATACAAAGTTTTTTGCCACACCCACTTTTTGATGGCGTTTTAAGTAAAAAAAACGTTTTTTGTCCAAATTTTAAAACTTTCGAAAAAAATGTTGATGCAAATACTTCCGCAATGGTCATATAAACATTTTGCCCATAGATCATTTTCACCTACGCCCACATTTTGGGGGCGTTTTCTTACAAAAACCATTTGTATACCCCATCCCAAGGCATTAGCAATAGAAAACCGTTGTTTTTTGTCGAGCCACAAAAGATTTTGATAAACTGTCTGAGCAATATATTGTGATAATGTCATTTTCTGTATTTCATCGCCATAAGGCCTATATTTTGAGGATATTAATTTTAAGGATGGGATGGGATAGGGTATTCAACGATCCACACAGCGGATTGTAGCCTCTCATATGTTTAAATGCAAGTTTACAGAAAATTGTGCTGTTTTCTGAACAGTCGAGTGTATTAAGATTTGACTTCATTGATGCTCTGAAGTTTCTATTGCTTTGATGACAGGGGAGGAGGTCATTTGCATGTAGAAATATTCTTTTTTTAGCTTTAACAAATAATAGAAAGCAAGACAATTGTCTGGACATTTTAGTGATCTTTTAAAACATTTGCTTTTTATTCTTAAGGGTTCCAAACACAACAAATTGGTGTAAGAACAAAACTGGCTTTTAAATGACTCGAAATGTTGTTCAATGAAAAGTAGGCTAAGTTCGTAAATGCAAGACCTGCAAAGCAAAGGGAAATGCAGTTACAAGATCAAAAGCAAATTATTCAGGCCTATCGCGAATAAATTTTCCCGGGAAACTGTTCCCATTCAGCAATCTGCTTTACATTGCTGACAAGGAAAAAATTCCCTAGAAAGCTTTTTCGCGATAGGCCTGATTATGTAATGTTGGCATAAATCTGCTTTTGTTTACGTTGCCCAATATTACGTTTGCGAACTCACCTTTTTAATGAAATGAATAAAAATTTAACGATATTTTTGAACCACTGTTTGACTTTTTATACCCTATCCCATAGGGGTATATTAGTTTTGATACATAGTTTGTAACATAGAGAAATAATTTAGCTACATATACCTCAAAGTATACGGATCGACTCAGAATCGATAGCTGAGTCGATTTAGCCATGTCTGTCCGTCCGTACGTCACCAGTTTTTGGGCCTTAAATTTTGAGCTAGAAGGATGAAATTTGGTACACGTGTTCTTTGTTGCTCTTAGCAGAACAAGTGTAAAAAATTTTGAAATCCGCCCACTGCCACGCCCCCTTTTTAGAAAAACGTATTTTTTGGCCAAACCATAAGGAATTTTGAAAAACTTTCTGAACAACATATTTAGACAATCTGAATATCTGTATTTCGTTCATATAAAGTTTTTTGCTACGCCCACTTTTTGGGGGCGTTTTTAATAAAAAACGTTTTTAGGTCAACTTTTAAAATTTTCGAAAAAAACTTTTGATGCAGAATCATTAGTAGTATAAATATGAACATTTCGTACCACGCCCACTTTTTGGGGGCGTTTTTATATAAAAACCATTTTTATACATTATACATTTATACATGATTGGTCAATCCTTTGGAACGTGTTGATATGATTCAAGTGAATTTGACATTAAGATGTTGTCTTTGAAATCGCCTCTCACAAAAGACCCAATTTGTATCCGAGACCAGATGTTGAAAAAAAAAACAATCTGTCTAGTACTAGCTGGGCAATTTACTTATTCGTGTGTTTGGTTCAATTTATTGCTTTAAACACAATGGAGAAGGAGCTGAGGCTTTAAAAATCGTCCACAGACTCCTAGTACTTGTTGCGAAAATGACTTGTTCCTGTGTTTGGTTCACTTTATTGCTGTGGGGCAGGAGCTGAATCTAGAGAAATTTAAGTAAATTATCAATTGACTTATTTCCTGTACACTTTGGAGCTAGAGTTATACCTGTATATGCTTTCAAACATTGAATTCGGGAATATGATAATACGAATGTGGATGTTTTTTTAAACTTAAACTTCTTCAGCTTCTCTTACATCCCCTTTAACAGATTTTGTTTTAATTTGTGATTTTTTTTAACCTTTTTTGAACTTAGTAAGGGAAAATTTTGTTCTTTGGATAGAAACTGTTGGGTTTCTCATTCATGTGAAACGATTTGTTTCCATTTAACAATCCCATCAAATACATGCAACTTATAAGAAAATCCCTTAGTTTTCTACTACAAATAAACAAGGATAACAATATGAGGAACGCCAAAGTCATGGTAGATATTTTCAGAAAAGAGCTATACGAAAGCTAAAAAAAATGATCGTTCAACAATTGGGAATATAATTACACAAAAGCGAATATCATTCCACAAAAACAAGTATCGTTTCATAAAGACGATTATCGTTTCATAAAGACGAGTATCGTATTTCATATAAAATGAGTTTTATATACAAAGATATGAGAAGGCTACAATCAGCTGTGCGGATCGTTGAATACCCTATCCCATTCCATCTGTAAAACTTATATCCCAAAAAGTGGATATGGTTTAAAACACGGTGGGGATTAAATACAGAAAATCACATTGTCACAGCAAATTGTTAAGACAGTTTATAGAACACTTTAATGGTTCTACAAAAGACAATGTTTTTCTCCTGCATATGTTATGGGGTAGTGTATAAAAATGTTTTTTTTTTATATAAAAACACCCCCAAAAAGTAGGCGTGGGTTAAAATGGTCTATAGGCGTAATGTTTATATTAATATTACAAATGATTCTGCATCAAATTTTTTTTTCGAAAATTTTAAAATTTGACCTAAAAAAGTTGTTTACTGAAAACGCCCCTAAAAAGTGGGCGTTGCAAAAAACTTTATAGAGACGAAATATAGATATTATGATTGTCTAAATATGTTGTTCAGATTTTTTTTTCAAAATTCCTTACGGTTTAGCCAAAAACTACGTTTTTATAAAAAGGGCGCGTGGTAGTGGGCGGATTTCAAAAACTTGTACACTTGTTCTGGTGGCACGGATAAGGATCCTATATACAAAATTTCAAAAAATCGGTGACGAACAAACAGACGGACGGACAGACAGACATGCCTTAATCGACTCAGCTAGCGATTCTGAGTCGATACATATACTTTGAGGTATATGTAGCTTAATTACTTCTCTATGTTACAAACTATGTATCAAAACTAATATACCTCTATGGGATAGAGTATAAAAACAACTGTTTTTCTACAAAAATGATTCTTTTTAAGGTAATAGCGATGTTTTAAAGGATAATCGTAGTAATATTAATTGGAGTGATACAATAATAATTTTTTTTTGGGATTTAATAATATACTCCAAAAAAATCTAAGGATTCAAAAGGTATCTGATTCTTTGCAGCTAATCTATTATAAATTTTAACTTTATTCAAGAGATATAAAGTTTCACCCCTGTACTCGCGCAAATGTCACAATTTAGTCACTCAGTGCTTATTTATACGGGGGTTAATTTTTAAGTTCAATTAGAACGTCGGAATAAAGTAAAGTAAATCAAGTAAAGGGTAGCAATTCAATGATTTCTTAAATATAGAACGACATTCTTGTTATTTTATATGATGAAGAAATTTTCTGAAAACTGAAAAGATGTGAAATGTGTTTTGTAAAATTGAGCTCAACAAAACGAGAGTGACATTATCCGGAGTAGGAAGTGCAAAAGGGGGGTGGTTGATACCATCAATAGTTCGTAAAGCATTTTTACCCATAATTTGCAAAATGTTTATTTCTTTGGACAAAGATGCAATTAATGATTTTTCTTTTTCAAGGGAGACCTGAAGTAATTGAACTGTAACTTGGTGTTTTTGAGCAACAACATATCGTTTGATTATGTTTAGACAAGTACCAATATGTATGCAAAATAGAACATCGCACGTAAAGTTACTGCCATCCATGATAAAGGATCATTTACTTCATGGGACTAGAGTATTAAATCAATTCTCAAACACTCTTCTTTATGTGGACGAAATATAGATATTAATATTGTCTAAATATGTTGTTCAGAAACTTTTTTTAAAATTCCTTACGGTTTGGTCAAAAACTGAGTTTTTCTTAAAAGGGGGCGTGGCAGTGGGCGGATTTCAAAAATTTTTACACTTGCTCCTTAGGCAGAGACGAGGATCCTATATACCAAATTTCATTATCCTAGCTCCAAATTTAAGGCCCAAAAATCGGTGACGTACAGACGGACGGACGGACGGACGGACAGACAGACATGGCTTAATCGACTCAGCTAGCGATTCTGAGTCGATCCATATACTTTGAGGTATATGTAGCAAAATTATTTCTCTGTTACAAACTAAGTATCAAAACTAATATACCCCTATGGGATAGGGTATAAAAAAGTCTATCTTGTGGGTTTCTTAGTGGCTCTGTAGATTGACACACGTCTGCCGTATCACCACATCACCGCATCACATAGTTTCGCTGTTTTCTTTTCGGTTAAAAATAAATGAAATAATTTTTTACTTTTTTTTACTTCTTCACCAATGTGCGATTCCCTTTAATGGGATTCAATGAACTTGTAGAGGCATTCGGGAACGTTTTCTTCGTATTTGATTCGATGCCTTTGTATTGTTTTGGCAGCTAGGCATTTGAGGGTTGTATACTTGATGGGATTGACGATTTGATGGATTTTATGGGTTTCCAGCAGGGTTTCAAATGTCTCTCCGTTGGAGTTTTTGGTGTCCTGTATGGAGTAAATAAACCAGAAAATATGATTAGTTATTGGGGAAAGCAACAAAATGATAAAATAAAGTTTTTGATCAGAAGCTGCACTCAAGGCTAGTAAACAAGACGGCGCAACATACAAGATTGGCCAAAAGAGATCACCCTATTGGAAGATGCTCTTATTTTTGCAACTGGCCGCCAATGTCAAATCTGTTTTGACATTTGTGGACTAGACAGATGTAGAATAAAAGAGAACAAGCCATGGAGGGATACACTCCTCAAGAACGCGGAATAATCGTGTCTATTTTTTTGCGTAACAATTCTTCTGTAGTGTTGGCCCTGCCCGAATTCCGTCGCCGATTCCCCGGCCATCCGACACCGACTGCGCAAACACTGCGCCGTTTGGCCACCAACCTTGAAGTGTTGGTTGGAACACGAGACGTTCCCAAAAGTGGTCGGCTCCGGAGCGCCCGTTGGGCCAAGAATATCGCCGCTGTTGCCGAGTATGTCGAGCTGTCCCCGGAAACAACCACTAGACGCTGTGTCTCGCAATAAGCCATCATCCGGTTGTCCCTAAGGCGAATTTTGGTCAAAGAATTGCGCATGTTCCCGTACAAAGTCCAGTCCGTGCATCAGCTGCTGCCTGTCGACCGCCAAACGCGTGTAACCTACGCCCAAGCCATCCTCAGTCTCGAGGACGAAGTGGGCGATTTTTCAACCAAAATCACAATGAGCGATGAGGCTCATTTCCACCTAACAGAAATGAGAGTTAACAGAGTTTTTTCTGCCGCAATTGGACGAATTAGGACTGGAGGCCAACCGATATTCTGAAGGGCTAAACAACATCTTGTAGCTAGTGCCACAATTGATTTGTTGAAGGAAACGTTCGGTGAGCGCATAATTTCGGGTTTGGTCTCCAAAACGTTCGATTTAACGCCGCTTGACTATTTTCCGTGGGGATATGTGAAGTCGGTAGTCTACGCCCGAAACAATTGACCACTTGGAGGACAAGTGGTCCGCGTTATTGCCGATATACGGCCACAAATGTTGAAAAAAGTCATCGCGAATTGGACCTCCAGAATAGACTACGTACGTGCCAGCCTTGGCGGTCATATTTAAATTATAATGCTAGAAGATTATCATTCGAATAAACTAAATTTCATGTCAATTTAAAAAAAAAAAACATGAGAAGGCTACAATCCGCTGTGCGGATCGTTTAATACCCTTTCCCATTCCATCCTTAAAATTAATATCCCCAAAATGTGGTCCTTATGGTCATAAAGTATTGAAAATGACGTTGTCAAAACATATGGTTCAGAAGGTTTATCAAATTCTTTTATGGTTCGACAAAAAACAACGTTTTTCTATTGCATATGCCTTGGGGTAGGGCATACAAATTGTTTTTGTAAGAAAACGCCCCCAAAAAAGTGGGCGTAGGTTGAATTGGTCTATTGACGAAATGTTCATATTATGATACCAATTATTGTGTATCAACATTTTTTTCGAAAATTTTAAAATTTGACAAGAAAACGTTTTTTATAAAAAAAAAAAACGCCCCAAAAAGTGGGCGTGGCAAAAAACGTTATATTAACGAAATATAGATATTACGATTCTCTAAATATGCTGCTCAGACACTTTTTTAAACTTCTTTACGGTTTGGCCAAAAATAAGTTTTTCTTAAAAGAGGGCGTGACAGTGGGCTGATTCCAAAAATTTTTACACTTGGTCTGCTGGGAGCAACAAAGAGCACGTGTACCAAATTTCATCCTTCTAGCTCAAAATTTAAGGCCCAGAAACTGGTTACGTACGGACGGACAGACGGACAGACATGGCTAAATCGACTCAGCCAGCGATTCTGAGTCGATCCTTATATTTTGAGTTATATCTAGCTAAATTATTTCTCTATGTTACAAACTATGTATCAAAACTAATATACCCTTATGGGATAGGGTATAATCATCTTTGTTTTATTCCATTTCAAAGTTCTATACCTCTAAACAAAACACCCTTTAGAACTTATTTACAATTAAGTATTTCACTATGATTGCTTTCTCCGATATAGAACGACTTAAACAATGACATGGTCTTATAACTTCATGTTTATAGACCTCTAATCAATGCAGAGCTGTTTGCATGCATAATGGTGGTCAATAACAGCTAGGTTCCAGAAATCGAGTGAAATGAAAGTGAAATTACTTTTGTAAATCGAGTGAATTTGTTTTTGGTGTTCCACGTTCTGACCGATTTCATTACTTCGAAAAGTTTTCGAAATCACTCGGTGAAATGAAAGACAGCTGATACCATCTGTCATATGGGACATTGCAAAATTATTTTTATTTTGATAAATTGTTTTGTTTACAAATTCTGCTTCATTTTTTTAAATAAATAATAAATTATGAAATATTGAGTAGTATTTATATTGTAAAGTAAAAAGGCGAACGATTAGACCCCTTTCTAATCCTTTAGAAATTGCTGATGCTGCGTAACTGAAACAATGAAATTTCAAATTAAAATTAAAAATGGTTATTTAGTTTAGATTTATGTCATATTATCGACTTAATAAACATGATTTCCAAATTGTGCTGTAAACTTTTGCGCCACATCTAAAACCATCATCGATTTCTTGAGTGTTGCAATTGTTGCAGTGTGTTGCTTTCTGAGATCATTTGGAAAAGATTCCGATGCTGTCTTGCGCCGTAGCACTATGTCAAAGATATTGAAAAGAGTTCTCAATGTTTTGGAGAGCAAAATTTGTTCACGATGGTCAAAACATTCCATGTCGAATGAAGAAAAACGGAAATCAAAACAACATTTTTAATGGACGAATTTCGTATTCCTGGGGTCATCGACGTCGACGGCAGGAAAGAATACTTCTCAGTTAATGCACTGATTGTGAGTAGGATTCAACAATAGTATCATTTCAAAAACAAAGCGTCCGCAGCAATTCGATCTCATTTCATAAATCCTCTGGAAATATTTGTATGCCTCTCCATAATCTCAATAAATTTTGCCTCCTGGGAAGTATTTTTGTGTTTACCTTTGGTAAAATACATTATCTTTAAATATATCTATTCAAGATCTAAACAACATTAGTACACTCAGATATTATTCACTTACATTTTCAATCATGTCCGCTCATCCCAACAATTTCACAGATACTAAAATGCTCGAATTGAAATCACACACAAAACGATAAAACCGAATTGTGGAACATGGAAATTCAATTTTTTTTTAACTTCAAAAATATGTGAAATTGAAATCGGTAAAAGTGAAATGTGAAACCCAAAATTTCACATTAGACCGATTTCAATTTCATTTCGAGTGAAAGTGAAACGTAGAACCTAGCTGTAAACGTTTACTTTAATTACAGAGGGAGGATTGCAGGACAGTTATCTATACGAACGACGTAATCATTACTAAACCAGTTAGCTGAAAGCATTTACCCTCTGGAATTCAATATGCTTAGTATCAAATAATTAGAATCTGTCTGGTAGTTGGGTCTAGTTCTTGTATACGAAACTAATCTGGAGAGCACACATTGCCTATATACGCTTGTGTATGTAATTTCGAATCACGCTCTGGCTTAACGTGACTATTATCTGGTTAACGGCTACACAAAGCCTTATGCCGTTTTTTTTTAAATCAGATATGCATCAGGAAGCTTTAATAACGAACGCTTTTGCAGCTTTAGATCAGTAATTAGGTAAACATAATAGAGAACACAATTTCGGGTATACCAGCCAGGCAACTATTCCTAGTCGTTCTGAAAAGGATTCAGACTTGGTTGAGTGTGGTAACTAATTTTAAAGCGAGAGCATGCCATACTGTATTTATAATCGGTAAAACGTTTTCGAGAAGGATATCATGCCAATTGAAGAGGTCTATTCTGGTGGAAGTATGTTGTGAATCAAAGATGAATATATGTGACTTCACTAAAAGCCAAACGGCAATCATGTTTCTGGTATCATCTTCATAAGCATCAGAGAGCCCACCAAGCCTTTTCCTTTGATACTATGCGAACTATCTAACAAAAGTGTCGGAAGCCTGGGGGGGCATTCCGTAACTTTGAAAACAATTATCACCTAACCGGTAGTCGTGGGCGATATCGTCATCAATTTGCTTCACGTAACTAGACACCTTTGGTATCGTCAATCGTTTATTTGAGATACTCTCAAACTCTTAACTTAGTAACTAATTCTCAAATTATTTATTAGATGTCATATACATTGTCATTAATGACATTTGAATTTTTTTAATTGTTTGGTGCCGCACAATTTCATTAAAAAGAATGCAAAATGTAAGTAATTGATGATTACAAACTTATACAGATACATTTTTTTAATAGCTCAGTTACGGTGAAGCAAATTGACATGCTAGGTAAACATTTTGTAAACATTGGTAAATGTGCCAATTTGACATATACACAAAACATATGATTAAATAACAGTGACATAATCTACTTTTATAATCTTCAAATAAAAGTGGGGCAGTGGGGGTTACAAATGCTTTTGTATGTTTTAAATACAAAATCAATTTTAAATACCGGAATTTGACCGTTATAATGGTCTTTAAAAATTAAAAACATATAAAATGGCTATTCATAGCTTTAAAAGTCATGAAATATGCTTAAGTTGTCCTTACAACATCCAAATTGATGCAAGACGAGACCTCATGAGCACTCGCTCAATAATCGTCTGTGATTTGACGATTATTGTTTTACGCGAAACAAATAAAGTGATATCGCCGACAGCAAAAATGATTATTGATCTTACGTGATGCAAGACTACCGTCGAAACGTTATCGTCAAACGATAATCACTTTACGGAATGAGGGGCCTGCTTTTAAGAAAGTTTGATAGGTTCACAAAGGCATGAATGATTACAGGTACAAGTGGTTTCACAATAAACCTGGCATACCCAAGGTGTACACGTGCATAAGCTACCTTAACATAATAAGGTAGCTAGACTCTATAAAATTATTTGGGTAAATAACAAAGGCAACCTCATGCCAGTTCTGCAGTTCTGCTTTCTGAATGAAGATTGAGAAGTGTGAGGACTTATTCAACCTGAAATCCTGTTTAATATCCCAAGCTGTCAGCTGATAGGATTGCATAAAACTGGTGCTACTTAAGCCGTATGAATGAGTTCCTAATTGTTGTAGGACCCACCCGTACTAATAATAGACTATAGTTCATTTTTTGTATCAAACAGTAAACTTACCAAATGTGCACCATGGTCTAATAGGGTCTTTGCCAAAACACGCGGGCATGGTTTGGCTTTTGCGGCCAAATGCAGCGGTGTATTGCCCGCAATATCTTTTGCATTTGGATCGGCTCCAACCATTAGTAAAGCTTTCGTAAATGGAAACTGACACGCTTGATATCTATCGGCAAGTCCACCCTCCGTAAAGCAGGCGTAATGTAGCGCCGTTCGTCCTGACCGCAGCGCAAACTTCAGACTAATCAAGTTATAGAGAGCGGTGTGTATTTCATGCTTCATATTCGGGCTGAAATCTTCATTGTAGTCGAGATACACCAGCAGGCAACCAATGTGTATAGCACTGAAATATGTAAGACTCAAGGCATTCTGATCGTTCTCCGACACGGGCATTGATGAATATTTCACTTGTTCATGGAACATAATTTTTCCTGAAGAATAGATGGATGAAACGTTAGTACAATCATTTATTGGGATTCGAGTTTTAATCGAACTTACCTCGTTCAACTTCTAATACAGCCTTATAGAAGATCATCAGCATATCGCGGGCTTCGATTGGTGCCACCACATGTCCAAGTGGCAAGGGACCTACGGCTTGGTCTAACATAAAACTAAATAGTTCGGCAAGCGAGAGCACCGATGATTGTGTTTCCGGACTCAACGGTTGCAAGATTTCTTGTTGCATTGTGAGAGCATATGTCCAAAGTTCGATGCAGCGATCATATCGTCCTTCATTAGCGTAATGTGCTCCTCTGAAAACAAAATACACACAGACAATACAAAAATTTATTAGAGCCTGACAGGAGATGAAAGAATGCGACTTACCTAAATCTTATATAATAATGAGTGTATGGATGCGTTGGTCCGAGTATTCGTTGACGAATCAACAATGCCTGCATCCTCATCCCGTCTGGATCCATGACTAATTCATCCAGTGCGTCAATGTTTGTCACTTCGGTGACAAAATTGTAGGCTGCTATCGGCTCACTGACAATCTTTGGTATCTTTTGGTCCAGGTTTCGATCCTCCATGGCGCGACGCCACAGCGACAGTGCATTCAATATATCACGTTTTTCATCTACATAGGTGGCGCCCAATAGCTCCAGTGCGTTGATGCGATCCTCACGCTTTACACTCGGCAAACTAATCAGATGCTCAACGATTGGCAGGTGGCCCTTAAAACTGGCCGCCAATAGCGGTGTCATACCGTAATAGCCTACATCCATGGTGGCGCCATGTTTCAGCAGGAGTTGCAAAATGTCCAAAGAGCCAGATTCAACACAATCGTACAGCGCCGTATAGCCAGTCTCACTGCATCGGTTCACGTCCGCATTCAGTGACAGTAGGTATTGGGCAATTCTAAAGTGTCCCTTGTAGCAGGCAATCATCAAGCATGTGTGACCGTGTCCATTCGCTACTTCAAAGTCTAGAAACAGAGAATAGTTCAGTGATAGCCATCAGTGGCGGCTAGAGAAAGGTAAAACTCACCTGCACCGTGATTCACTAGATATCTAACAATTTCAAAGTGGCCTTCGAAACAGGCCACCCTCAGCGGTGTGGATTTTGTTCGCATCGTACTGTTTACATTAGCACCACGTCTAACTAATAACTTAACTATGTCTAAATGGCCGGCGGCCGCAGCGCACCACAATGGTGGCGCATCGTCTACTGTCACCCCATCAAAGGTTACCGAACCGACTTTTTCAACATCCGCATGGCATTTGGTCAATAAATATTCTACAATATCGTAATTACCGTGACGGCATGCTCTTATTAGAGGGGTTTCGCCATCCATTTTCGCTGAATCTAATGACTTGTAAAAATTGAGGTGGAAAAATGGTGGAAGTATAATTTACGCAGTCGTTAAAGAGCCTACGCAGTTATAGAGCGTCTGCCAGAGATAAGAAAAGAAAAAGCTAGTCAGGTGAAGAAGAGATAGGAAACTTTCCAGGACTTTACGTTTAGCCAACAAGCTAATCCTGGAATTTTCCAGGATTTTGACAGATAAATACCCCACACGACACAAATAGGTGGAGGTGCACACATGTTTGATTTACACACACTTGTCTGCCGCCTGGTCATTAAACGTCAAAACGTAAATTAACTGCCAAATTTGAAATTTCAAACATAAAAATAACCACCAAGTTCAAAAATGTCCCCACTTTTGCCCACACCTCATGGAATGCTGGGAAAGTGGGTGTTACATTTGTTAATTTCCAATGAAATTAAATTTGAATTTTGACGGTTGAAAATAGTTTAATCATTTATTCGTCATATATATAATTTCAGTTTCTAATATATTTTGTAACATATTCAGCCTTATTTATAAAAGCATTTTAGAGGTTGCCAAACACCTTATCGTTTGAGTGTATAATGTACGTATTAGATATTTTAACATTTGAACAGCGTTGCTTTGAGCTCGCTTAAATTAAATACAAAAGATCTAGCTTGCAGGTTATAAAAGAGGAAAATGGCTTTAAGAGAGCTCTGAAAAAAACAAGTGCATTAGGCTTATTCTGTGCACATCTACAAAAACGTTCTTCAGTGATAAGAATAGACGGTTATTTCTTATCTCTCTCTACTGACATTCGTTTTTTTTTTGCTGACGAAAATTAAAACCACAATTATTTTATTTAAATTTATACGATTCAAGGTTCAGAATTCATAAGGAAACAAACACATACACATAAAACCATTTTTCAAGTATGGGACATTTTAATCAGTAGCTAGCTCTCCATTCTTTATATATTTGGCCCTAGCGAGGTATCCGTCGGAGCGGAAAATTCTCCGATTTTGTACGATTCCGATGATTTTTGCTTCGAGGTATTCTTCCGAATAGCTGTTCGGAATATTTCTCCGACATTTTGTAACGCATCCCAGCGAATTGCGTTGAAGTGCGTTCAGGTGCATTTTTCGATCAATTTTTGACAGCTAAGTGCAATTCCTTTTCCGATTTCCTCCGACACAAATTCTTCGCGGAATTTGTTTACGAAGTCAAGTGGAGTAATAGAAAAATGTATGTAATTATATAAGACTATTTATTTCATTAATTTTCGTACTGATCGTTTGAATTTATGCTTCCAATGCGAGCTTAAAGAAAAAACCACCCTCAACAGTACGAGCTTCGTCGTCGCATATGTGTAGTATTTCTTTCCGATGACACATACCTCGAATGGAATTTGAATCTCCGACGAAGTATGCGCTGCGGAAATTTTTCCGCTCCGACGGATACCTCGCTAGGGCAGATTGTTTTTGTTTCATACTTATTTTTACAATGAAAGGCGATATATATATATATATATATATATATTTATATAATATACTGTTGGCGACTGGCAACGCCGACAAAATTGAATTCATTGCAAATCGGACAGTTCGGTTTTTTTTGTACCCTTTGGTTGGTAATAACCAAAACGATGTGACTTTTGGCGCTGAAAAATCTTACGTCATCGAAAGAAGAAATCGCAAATTGATCTTTTTTAACAAATGTTATCTCAAATTAGTAGTTCGTTTTAAAATACTAAAAGTAAGTTTATTATTATAACACAACAATAAGATACTAATAAAGTATTATGCATTTTAGGAAATTTGTAGTTGTTCAGTTAACGCTGATTCTACAAATTTTGAAACAAGAAAAAATCGAATTTTATTTCTGTTGCTAAAGCAACATTTCTACAAATTTCTTTTATTCGAATAAAAGAAAATGACGTCAACCCCCAATAATACTCCAGCGCCTCGGAAAAGCCAAAGAATCGCCAAAGGAAGCACCAAATGTTTAGTTTGCAACAAAGCTGATAATGACGATATGGTGCAGTGCGATGTGTGCAATGTTTGGTACCACTTTGTGTGCGTCGGGGTGACGGCTGACATCGAAAACCAGGACTGGATTTGTGCTAGCTGTGAGAAAGAAAATAATAAAACTATTACAGTCCAATGTTCGGGTAGGCCAACGAAATCGACGACCAGTTCAAAGCGACGCGCTCTAGATCTTCAAATGATGGAAGAAAAAAGAAAAATGCAGGAGAAACGAGACCAAGAATTTAGGAAGCTGCAAGAACAACGTGATGCAGAGTATCTGAAAAAGAAATTCGATCTCCTAATGGAAGACAGCCAAAGCGACTTGGAATCAAATGCTGAGGAAAACACGCAACAAATTGTTTCTGAGTGGCTTCTTAAAGATCGTCCCGAACCTATCAACGAAGTTGTCAAGCAAGACGTAAATGTAGCGGACACAAAACCGGTTCCACAATCACATAATGTACCAAAAAACGAGTTACATTTTCAACTTCCTTCTAACGCGAATATAAAAAAATTATATGTGCAAGAAGAATTAGCTCCTTTAACGAACCATCAGTTGGCGGCCCGACAATCAGTGTCAAAGGAACTTCCCTACTTCGGTGGAGATCCTCAAGAATGGCCACTGTTTATCTCTAGTTTTGAGGGCAGTACTTACGTTTGTGGGTACTCACATCATGAGAATCTTCTCCGTCTGCAAAAGTGCTTGAAAGGCCGCGCATTGGAAGCAGTGCGCAGTAGATTATTATTGCCGTCAAATGTTCCTAGCATTATATCGACTCTGAGAATGTTGTACGGACGTCCAGAAGTAATTGTTCAAACACTTTTACAAAAAGTTCGGTCTGAACCACAACCCCGTCCAGATAAGTTGGAGACGTTAATCCCATTTTCGCTAGCAGTCCAGAATTTAACATCAACCATGGAAGCATGCAAATTATATGATCATCTCGCAAACCCAATGCTGTTGCAGGAACTTGTCGATAAGTTGCCAGCTCAAATAAAAATTATTTGGGCCATTCATCGACAAAGTTTGTCTTACATTAACATGGAAAACTTTAGTTCTTGGTTGTCTCAGCTGGTCGAAACCATTAGCAGCGTGAGCCTTACAACGTCTTTCGCGCCTGAAGCAAAAACGCAGCGCTTTCAGAAAGAAAAGGGTCACGTTAATGCGCACCGTGAGGAAATAAGCAACAAGTCGAACAACAACCAGTGCATAATTTGTAAGCAAACATGCAATCGCGTAGACAACTGTAGTCGATTTCAAAATATGGACATTAACGATAAATGGAGATCGGTCAAACAGCATCAACTTTGCAGGACATGTCTGTTTTCACATCCTAGAACTAGATGTAGCTCCAATGCCACCTGCGGAGTGGAAGGTTGTGTGTACAGGCATCATCGACTTCTTCACAAAGTGACAAGTGAAGCACACGCGGTAGTGCCAACACCAGCTGCAAGTACATCAGGGTATCCTAAGATTGATGAGTCACCAACAACAGCGCCAACGAATGTTCAACACTGCAATGCACACAGCTCAGCTCAAGGCATAAAATATAGAGTTGTGCCAGTCATCTTACACAGCAATGAAGTAAGCGTTGAAACCTATGCATTCTTGGATGATGGGTCGTCCCTCACAATGATGGAGCAGTCGTTAGCTGCTGAACTAAAACTAAAAGGGACTCCAAAATCGTTAACTATTTGGTGGACTGGTAACACTTGTCGGCAGGAAAACAACTCACAAATCGTATCAGTGCAAATATCAGGTGTGCACAGCAATAACAAGAAGTTTGTTCTTCCTACAGTGCGAACTGTGAAGTCGTTAAGTCTACCTAAGCAATCACTCGACGTAGCAGATTTGGTAACAGATTACCCATACTTGCGAGGATATCCCATTAAATCGTATCATCAAGCTGTTCCTCGATTGCTCATTGGACTCGATAACTTAAACTTGACAGTTCCCCTGAAAGTCATCGAAGGCAGCGTAGGAGATCCCGTAGCTACGAAGACACGACTGGGATGGGTTGCCTATGGACCATCGTTATCAGAGGCCAAAGATTCGGGTGAGTCATCTTTTCAAAATGTACATGTTTGTGAATGTGAAGAGGAACATCATGACAAAATCCTAAACAAAATGATGAAGGACTATTTCTCGCTGGACAGTCTCGGAGTATTTAAGGTTGACAAACTTCTGAAGTCACATGAAGAAGAACGTGCATGTCGAATTTTGAATTCGACCACTATCCGGAGTGGTGATCGCTTCGAGACAGGCCTACTATGGAAGAGCGATAATATTCAACTTCCTGATAGCTTTCCCATGGCGCTTCGTAGATATGAATGTCTTCGAAAAAGAATGCTCCGAGATTCTGAGTTGGCAAAAAACCTTAAGCTAATATTTGAGGATTACCTAGCAAAAAACTATATAAAAAAGTTGACTGCTGAGGAATTGCGCCACGATTGCCCCCGGAAATGGTATCTTCCTGTCTTTGTGGTAACAAATCCAAATAAGCCAGGTAAAAGACGAATAGTTTGGGATGCTGCTGCTGAGGTCAATGGAATTTCATTAAATTCTACACTTTTGAAGGGACCGGATGAACTTACTTCATTGCTATCGGTTTTATACCATTTCCAAGAGAGATCCATTGCCATCTGCGGAGATATCCGGGAAATGTTTCACCAGGTGAATGTGAAACCTGACGATCAGCACTCGCAAAGGTTTCTTTGGAACCCTGATCTAAACGCCACACCAGATGTTTACGCAATGAGAGTCTTAACATTCGGATCCAAGTGCTCTCCTAGTAGTGCACTTTTCGTAAAGAATAAAAATGCCGACGAATTTGCTGTACAATATCCAAGGGCTGTCACCTGCATACGTCAACATCATTACGTTGATGATATGCTTGAGAGTGTGGACACTGAGGAGGAAGCTATTCAACTCGCCAAAGAAGTTCGATTTATACATTCCTGCGGTGGGTTTGAAATCCGAAATTGGGTATCCAATTCCCGTAATGTCATCGCAGCGCTCGGGGAAGGTCAGCCAGGAGAAAAAAGGGATCTTAATATTAGCCCAGAGAAGCCAACAGAGAAGGTCCTAGGAATGTGGTGGTGCACGACGGCAGATAGTTTCACTTATGCACTTTCACCAAAAGCATCTGTAAGCGAGTTGATAGCCGGGCACATTCGGCCGACAAAACGTCAAGTATTACGAGTCTTAATGACAATTTTCGACCCTCTCGGACTCATAGCCAACTTCTTGGTGTACATAAAAATTCTCATGCAGGAGATTTGGCGGTCGAAAACTGAATGGGACGAAGGAATCAATGATGAGATGTATAGTAAATGGCAGATTTGGGTCAAACAAATTCAACGAATAACCCATATACAAATTCCCAGATGTTATCTTCAAAATATTCGATTCGGGGAGCATGATTCCTGTCAAATGCACGTCTTTGTGGATGCCAGCATAAACGCCTTTGCAGCTGTCGCCTATATAAGAGTGGCAAAGGGTAGACTCGTGGAGTGCAGAATTATTGCTGCAAAAACCCGTGTGGCCCCTCTTAGTTTAACATCCATACCTCGCCTTGAACTGGAAGCAGCTAGGCTCGGAGTCAGATTAGCAAACAACATCAAGAATGGACATACAATCAAATTCGATGACATAATATTTTGGTCAGACTCTAAAACAGTTCTTTCGTGGATTCAGTCCGATCATCGCAACTACCGTCAATTCGTTGGATTTAGAGTCAGCGAAATTCTTGAATCAACCGAGATGAATCAGTGGCGGTACGTTCCTACCAAACTTAACGTAAGCGATGATGCTACCAAATGGCATAACGTTCCTGACCTTAGCTCATCAAGTCGTTGGTTTTTGGGACCACCGTTCCTTAAGCTATCCGAACAAAATTGGCCGAAAAAATGCAAAGGACTTCAGCCAACGTCAGAAGAAATGAGATCATCAGTGTTGTTTCACCGTATAATAATTAAACCCGCGCTTGTTCGTCCAGAACGTCTTTCAAGTTGGACAAAACTTGTTCGATCGCAAGCATTTGCCATGCGATTTATATGGAACTCCAGAGCAAAGGCGAACAATGCACCAAAACGAAATGACAGTTACATCACAAAAGAAGAATTTTTGGAAGCAGAAAACCATCTTTACCGTCAAGCTCAATACGATGTGTACCGCGATGAAATAGCTACTTTGAAAACCAATACAGGCCTAGATTTCGACGATAGAAAGCAGATAAGCAAATCCAATTCAATTTACAAACTGTCACCGTATTTGGATAGTAAAGGAGTTTTACGTATTCGGGGAAGAATTGACGCATCGAGTAACGTATCCAGCGACGTAAAAAGACCTATTATAATGCCTAAGGGACATCCAATAACAATGCTAATAATTAAGTGGTATCATGAACGTTTTCACCACCATAATCATGACACTGTTTTAAATGAGTTAAAACAAAAGTTTGCGATTCCAAACCTACGAGTAGCAGTCAAAAATCAACGGAACATGTGCCAGCATTGCAAAAACCTGCGGGCGAAACCAAGACCTCCAGAAATGGGACAACTTCCACCAGCAAGATTCACAACATTCACTCGGCCATTTACTTGTGTTGGATTGGACTATTTTGGTCCAATGTACGTAGCCGTTGGAAGAAGTACCTTAAAACGCTGGGGTGTTTTGTTAACCTGCATGACTACCCGTGCCGTACACCTCGAAATAGCAAATAGTTTAACATCTGATTCCTGCATCCTTGCAATCAAACGTTTCATAAGTCGACGTGGAATTCCCAGCGAAATCAGATGTGATAATGGTACGAACTTTCATGGAGCTGAAAAAGAACTCGGTGAGGCGTTAAAGCGGCAGAACCATAGACTAGCAGCTGAGTTTTCCAGTCCACTCACTAAATGGGTGTATAATCCACCTTCTTCACCGCACATGGGCGGCTGTTGGGAACGGCTCGTCCAGTCAGTAAAGAAAACTTTACGGTGCATCCTTCCATCGCGTAATCCATCGGACGAACTTCTTCACAGTATGCTGCTGGAGGTGGAGCGGGTGGTGAATTCTCGCCCTTTGACGTATATACCACTCGAAAATGAGAGCGACGAAGTGCTGACTCCGAATCACTTCCTTCTTGGAACATCAAATGGCGAAAAAACGGATAGTCTACTTTCAGATGACACTACACTTCTACGCCAGAACTGGCTCAAATCACAGCAGTACGCAAATATGTTTTGGAAGCGTTGGATACTGGAATATCTTCCAACCCTTACTCGTAGAAGCAAATGGCACGATAAAGTAAAACCTATTGCCGTCGGCGATATCGTCATTATAGTCGACGAAGATAACCCAAGAAATCTATGGCCCCGTGGACGAGTGCTAGAAGTTATCAACGGTAAGGATGGACAGGTGCGAAAGGCGAGAATCCAGACGGCAACGGGAATTTATGTACGCCCAGCAGTAAAATTGGCAGTTCTCGATATCCAAGGAGGTAAGCCGACCCACTAACTATGGAGTCGTCATACCGGAGGGGAGTGTTGGCGACTGGCAACGCCGACAAAATTGAATTCATTGCAAATCGGACAGTTCGGTTTTTTTTGTACCCTTTGGTTGGTAATAACCAAAACGATGTGACTTTTGGCGCTGAAAAATCTT
The DNA here is from genome assembly GCA_932526625.1 of Rhingia campestris. Taxonomy (NCBI): domain Eukaryota; kingdom Metazoa; phylum Arthropoda; class Insecta; order Diptera; family Syrphidae; genus Rhingia; species Rhingia campestris. Next base: position 17,708,016 of record OW052186.1, read on the forward strand.
ACGTCATCGAAAGAAGAAATCGCAAATTGATCTTTTTTAACAAATGTTATCTCAAATTAGTAGTTCGTTTTAAAATACTAAAAGTAAGTTTATTATTATAACACAACAATAAGATACTAATAAAGTATTATGCATTTTAGGAAATTTGTAGTTGTTCAGTTAACGCTGATTCTACAAATTTTGAAACAAGAAAAAATCGAATTTTATTTCTGTTGCTAAAGCAACAATATACAATTCATGTAGTAACAACATTTTTTTTTAATTTGGAAACTTCCATGCAGATAATATATAAAGCTTAAAATTGATAAAATTATATTTTTATTCATAAAAAAACCCTATCAGTAGAGGGAGGATAAAAACAGGCAATTGAATATTATTTTTATTATTGAACGTATTTGTATTTTGTATACTCAGCAACGTTTCTTAAATTTAAAAATCGATTATAACATACTTATATACTTAAAGATTAAAATATACTTAGAAATATTTTAAATTAAGCAACCAGGAAATTATTTTAAATTTGGCATCTCTATAATTGAGACTTTTTCGGCAAAAAGGTTAAGCAATAATTCCATAAGCAGTTTTATTTATTTACGCTACATTTATTTTTCTTTACTATTTTGCACATATATCTTGTCGCTTTGTGTCCATTTATTATTTTCCTTTGTTATTTCTAGTTTTCATTGTTAATAAATACTCGCAAATAACTTCAATTCACTTTGACAACGGAATAACGACAGAAAAACATTAATAACTACTGATGACTTCGGAAATTGAATCTACTGATTGTAAATGATTTAGTAATAGATATGTCATTAAACGTCAATCAGCTATTACATGGGCTTTTATTTTTTAACAGTAAAATATATTAGACAACTATTGTGACAAAGAGTATAATAAGTCATTTTTTCATTAAAATAATGATTTATACATAATTATATACTTTAAATATCATCCGTCATTTTAAAAGCATACCATGATTTATTCCCGAAATGTGTAAATAAATTTGAACCAAATCAATACTGAATAATATAAATTAATACTGTTGAATTTCAAATTAACGAATTTTCTAACGTATATTTTTAAAATATCTGTCTTCCGCATTGGAATGTAATCCCACCACATATTGATGTAAGCCGACCCTCGGATTTTCCCTTTTTGTACATGTCAACATCAGCTGTTTTTATTTACCTCAAACCATTCGATAGACACAAGTGGCAAGTGGGGATTGTTTACATTTTTCGTGCGGAAACAAAATATATTTTCTATTAATTTATTTCTCATTAAGTTTATTAAATTCGTGTGTTATATTTTATTAATCCAATTGAACCTGTTCAGAATGCAAGTACAAAAGATTCTCGTGGAATTAAAAGTGAAACAGAAATACACAAGTGTGTCAACTCGTGGATGTATAATTGTACAATTGTACACATTACAGGATTTCTAAGGAAACTTAATACGGAGAAGGTAAATTAAGCGGTCTCGGCAATGATCACATTCAAGTTGTTTCTAGAGGATAATCTCGTAAGTGTTTCTTTCCACACTGAAAATACCTACATTCGCATCTAAAACAACAAACAAAATGCATTTACATTCGATTTTGTTTCACTCATCACAAGATGACGTTGCTTCTGATTTCACTGATGAAGAACTAGTTCACGAGATCCCACAATATGATGCCAGCAAGTTCTTCTTTGTGGATCATTTCGATGATATTGAGTTTTCCGAGACATCGTGGAAGCGATATCAAGCAAACAGAGATTAAATAGCTGAAGAAATCGCACAATATTACGGGCAATGAAGTTTCGTATCACCCCAAAGTATTGTTTGGAAAAACGATATTATGCTTGTACTTTATTCGAAATCAAAACACGCTGCAATCTCATCATTCCTAAAGAACCATTCGTCTTCAACACCACGACATTAGTGGTTCAATATGAAGTCACAATGCAGGTAATACAATCAGACTAACTTCAACTACATCTGCATATATATAAATGCTAGTACTTTCTTGTAGGACGGAGTGCGGTGGTTCTTACATTACTGTCTGCAGGCAAACAAACAGAGGATCTCAAAAAGGTATGTCAAAGTGACTACATAAGAAACGACCCGGCCCGGACAAGTGCGGCAATGATATCAACCTACATTTCATTTTCCATGTTAATACAATTAATGGTTCCATTGAAGAGAAACACACCCGGAAATCAAAGTACGATGATTTTACTTACTCCTAATCGATAGTCACAGTTGTTGATTGACCTGCATAACTTTTGTTTACAGATATTGCAACAAAAACAAACTCGCTCATTTGTATCAATTACTTGTGAAGCCTGACAACACATTCCGAATTCGTGTAGACCATAAAGTAGTAATGAGGGTTCATTGCCAAGCGATATCACTCCAGCCGTCAATCCACCATGGAAAATTGACGATTCAGAGGACAAGAAATCAGACGGATAGCGTGAGAAGGTAATATGCAATTTGAGAAATGTCGGCAGTCGTAAACTTGTAGTAATTTATTTAATGTATATTCCAGATTTAGATGCAGATAAACCAAATGACTGGGATGAAGATGCACCACCACAGTTTCACGACCCATCGGCTCCCAAACCCCATGGTTGGTTGGGTGAAGAACCAGAAATAAAAGTAAACGAAGACAGCAAGCAACATTCTAGTCCAAAGGTGAACAAGGCTGATTTGGAAGTGAAAGAGACAACTGAGCCTGGAAACGAATAGTGGTGGCAGTGGCAGCAGTGATGAAGCAGTAGTAGAAGAGGAGGATGAAGGTGTTAATAAGGAGCAGCAAAGCGCAGGAGCTTCCGAAGAGACTGAAGTAAGTTATTGAAACAAATTCATTTCATATTCTTTTGCTAAACAATACATTTTCGTTATAGGAGCGAACAACCTCACTTGCCACTGAAGGTACTCGAAAGCGGAATCCACGCAAAGATTAGCTAAATTAATTTCCATTAATTTTAACTAAAGCTCTATTTAATATGATTTCAAAATTTATATTATATTTATATATAGCGACAGTGTCGCTTAGTATTCATATAACAAATAATGTATACAATTTAATTTCATTTAATGCAACGATTTAGTTTTAGTTTGAAGTGTTTTCATAAAATGCAAAATTATAAATAAAAATCAAAACACCAAATCATGCAAAGGGTTTTTAATTAAGAGCAGGTAGCAAGTTACTCCTCTGGTTTATAAAGTTCAGCGTTAATAGTTTGAAAGCTATTTATAGGAAAGATAACAAAGAGTTACCCTTTTAGTAATGGTTGCTTGCTTGCTTTGGATTTCTTGATTTGATCTGTTCGTGACTCAAAACCACGCTGATGGGGGCCGATCAGGTTGTTGGCGAAGGGTTTTAGGTGTTCACATATTACGTCGTATTGGATTTTGTAGGTGATTTTTAAGACTTGTGACGCTTGAGATTCCAGTTTTTCGATATTAATTTTGTTCAAACAATATCATATTTGTAGCTGCGTAGATAAGGAATATCCGCATTCTTATTTCAGGATGTTCAGATATCTGAAGTTCTTGATACGTGGTGAGTTGCTAATGGTGTTGCTTATTTCATTCATTGTTTAACACTCGATCTTTACTTTTTACTTTTAAAAGAACAAATTAAATCCAGTAGTCCAGACAAGCTATGTCGGACTCATGTCCTAATCTATAGACAAATGTATGATGTGCTACTTACGCTTTACTTCCTTAATCTCAAATTTTACTATTGGCTTAGAATTGGCCGGTTAAGGATCTAAATTTGTTGACAATTGAAGTTGACAAACGTTTCGATAATAAAATCATCGATGAGGACATAAATTACAGATTAAATTTTAAAGGAAATGTTTTGTTTTATTTAAACTTTTTTTTTTTAATATTTGTAAATAAACATTAACATTGGTGTATGTAAAAAAAATATAATGGAACAATTATTGTATTACATTGTTGTTATGAGAAGTTATTGACTGAGTAGTAAGTTATAGTAGTAATTACAAATTAGATAATCTTGTAACTTAAAATAAGTTTGGAAAATTACTCGTGACAGGCTCCTCACCAGTGAAACTCTGTGGACAAATTCGTTTGTTGCGTGGAGGTTGTGGAAATGATTATTGGGGCGACGCTTTCGGTATCAATGTTTTTCCTGATGAACTGAGACTCGAATGAAGATAGTCCATCTCCAGCTATTCGTTTAAAGCCGCATGTTGTTCAGCCAAACATTAATTAGCCTTGACGTTATGTGAGTGTTATACTTGGAGTTGAATTCAAAGAAAAAATAAGTTAATACGTGGTAAATGTGCAAACTCCTTCTCCAAGAAACTTACCTATTTCGACGGCCTGTTTCGTTGTGAGGCCGGCAGACATTGTTGTTGTTATTTAAGAAAGGTCTACGGATCAGCATGCATTGCCTACATTTAGCATTTAGACTATCCTTTGATGGAACACCACTCATAGCCATATGTTGCAGTGCTGATGATGATTCACCTTTCGATTCGGGTTTACTTCGGATAGTGTTAAATGTAAACTCGTTCCTCTTTGTCAACATGACTCTCATAAGAAAGCATCCTTACTTCCTGGGACACTGTCTGTCTCTGATGGTTTTGATTACTCTGGCTAGGCATGGTCGATAGGACATTTATCGGCATAACCGATACACTTGGTGTAATTGGTTGTTTTTCGACGAAGTATAGAAGGGAAAGTCGTTTGCTATCCGCCTTCGATAATCCATGAACTTTCTAAGTCTCTTCTCGTTGCCGACGACAGGTTCTTTGAATGTCTGTGAAGGATAATTATCCAATCGGTTTTTCTTTTTGCCCTTGTTGGAAGGTTTAATGCAGTTGTTCTTTTCATTATTTTACGTTGAGTTTTCTTTTGTTGCCTTGGACAACGCAGCCACAAACGACACCACTCACGAAGGGTGTAACTTGCACTTTCACTGCTGTTATGTATAGGTGTAGTAATCTGCAATGAGAAGCAGAATAGAATTCAAGTTTAACAAAACAAAAAGATTCTCTAAACCAGAGATCAAGTAAGGAACATCACCAGACCAGATTCGCATCACTATCTTTCACAGGGAAGCTAAGAGTATCGGCTTATTCAGATTTTCGTTAAGGATATTATGTCCATGGCCGGGTGGTTGCGGCAGCGATAGTTGAAACGGTGTATTGAAGTAATGTTGTTGTTCCTCCGATTTATGTAAAAAATTATCGTCTCGCTGTGTACACGGTGCTGTTCTTACGATTCAGTACCGGTAGTGCAGTCCAAGATTGTTTTCTCTTGCTCCAGAAACTATAGGCGAAAAGATTAATGTTAACATAGTGGACCAGGCGCTACCGTAATTAACAATGAAATTAAATTTGGAAAACAATTTTGCAAATTTTTTTATTGAGCCTGTTTCGGTTTTTTTTTGTACATTCTATTCAAATTTTTTGGTGCTTAGGTTATGGAGACTTTAGTGTATGGCCATCACATTCTGTTATAATACTTAGATACTTAATGCCACATGGCGTATTTTGCTTTTATATTTTTGCTCTTGCTCCCGGAGCTATGTATTTGTTACTTTTGACTTAAGTGTCTTCCCCTTCTTAAAAACTACCCTAGGTATTTACATTTTATTATTTACATTTGTACAAGTGGGGATGAGAAGACCTTTAGGTGATTTGGCATTTCGATTTTTTTTTTCAGTTTAATTTACTATATTTCGAGCTGTGACGTGTTGCGACGATTTATCTTGCCGTTGGTTCGGTGCTGGCATGCAAGTTCCCTCTACAGCTCGTCGGTGGGTGTGGGACTTGACCCTTTTTAAATCACAACAAAAAAATGTTCCATGCCAGTCTTTTGCGTCTGGGTGTGATAACGCTTGCGAGATATTTTCCTACCCTCCCTACCATGGTTATTTTGCTCGCCTCAATAACCCCATATGTTGCCTCCCTTCACTTCCTATTTTTTGCCTCCATTATCGCCCTTCCCTACTCTACCATCCTCATCCTTTACTGCTCCCGCTTAGTTCAAACACATCTTTTGGGTTTATATTCTAATTAACATTTTTATTTTTCTGTCTCGTATAATACTCATGATCTTATAAAGAAATTATTATGTGGCTTGATCTATGTTTTTTTTACGATTAAATAATTAAACAAATAAACTGACAAAATAAATATGTACGTAAATTGGTACTTAATTACTTTAAATTTAAAAAAAAATTACAAAAGACTAACTGACGAAGAGAGGGTAAAAACTATATATATGATTTGGCATTACACAATAAAACGCGTATTCTATACATATGCATATAGCATATATATATTTGAATTTGGGGACTTAATTATTGTTCACTTGTTATATTTATATATAAATAATTAATTAATGACCGGTGAGTCAGGTTTATTTTATTGGGGTACCTTTGTGGTTCTGCAACGTTGATCCAATGGCCACTGCATCCGCTGCTGCACCGTGTACCTATAGCGATTTTCACTCGCGAAAATTTCAAATTAATTAATTTGTATATATATATAGATATATATATATATATATATATATATATATATGTTAAGTGTAGTCCTTTACCTTTGTCGAGATTTACTTATGGATTTTTACCTTTTCTTCGTTAGATTATCTATATTATTTGCCACTATATATAAAAAAAAGTTAATTTCAATTTAAAAAAAAAAATATTATTGGGTGGTGGGTGTTAGGTTTTGAACCCAAGCTCGCTGCATGCCAATCCGGGTATTGGGGATACTGCTCCCCAGAAGTGTTCTAAACGTTCGATGTTCTTTTTAAAAATGTATTTTAATTCGAGGAACTCGAATTAATGCGTCTTCAGTTAACACTTCTGGGCAATTTTATTTCCACTATGTTTGTGGGTTTTAATCCTCAGGATTGTTTTAATGCAATATGGCGGACTGTGTAAAAACAAAAATGACTTTTTAATTTTTTTTTTTAAATTCTGACCTGCCTCAGCAGTACTATACACATCGACCTAAAAGATCTATTGTGCTTACCGTCAGATGCTTTTTAGGTTAGTAGCGCTTCTACTTTCCTAATGTAGCTGATAATACTTTCAGCCGAAGATTTCCTCAATTCTTCGGGACTTAAGAATTCCCTGAAGAATGATTCTCTTCTCATACCGTAAAGGGCCGGGCATTCACATATGATATGCTCGGCTGTTTCGTCTTCTTCTAGACATAGTCTGCACTCCGGTGAGTCGACTAGACGCATTTTGTTTAGGTGATATCGCAGACCGTGATGACCAGTTAGGTAGCCTACTAAGTTTTTGATATCGTGCCTGCGAAGATTTAGTATCTTGTTGGCATCTGATTTGAAGGGCTGAATAGCTCTTTTGGCCTGTCTTAGGCCTGGGATGTTTCCCCAGTATGAAACACATCTGTTTTGTTCCCAGTTTTTTATGACTAGATTTATGGCTGATTTGGGGATTGCACAGAAGGGTTCAGGTCCAATGAAGGGGGTTTCCGAACCTTTTCTGGCTAGTTCATCAGCTTTTTCGTTACCTTCAACTCCCTTATGTCCGGGGACCCACCATAGTTTGGTTTTGTTCCTGGAACTGAGTGTTTGGAGGGAGTTGAAGCAGTGTAGTACTGATTTGGAGTCAATGATGTGTGAGCTAAGGGCTTTTATAGCTGCTTGACTGTCCGTGAATATATGGATGTTTGCGCCTTTAATACCTGAGTTGTGTATTAGGTTTGCGCATTCTTTCATGGCATGGAGCTCAGCATGGAATACACTAGGGTTTTTTCCCATAGGTATTGAGATGTTTTTATTTGGTCCATGTATGCCAGCTCCTACCCCTGAGTCCATTTTAGAACCATCCGTATACCACTTTAGGCCGTTTAGGCAGTTTGGAGGGTTGTTGCTACACCATGCTTCTCTGGTTGTGATCTCCGTTGAGAATCTTTTGTCGAAGCATAGTGTCTTTGGTAAGCGGTCTGTAACCGCACAGATCATGTCAAGTTCTGGAAGTTCGGATAGAAGTTCAATTAGTTTTAGATGTTCACTAATGTTTAATTCTTCCGCTTGTGTCAAACTTGCTGAGCTGCGAATTGCCACTTTTTTTATTTAATGTGGAGAGGTGTTAGTCCTATTAAGGCTTCCATAGCCGCCGTGGGACAGGTACGCACATTGTTGTACATTGTTTAATTTATTTATAGTTGTTTTTTGGGTGACTTTGTTCCACCATACTATTGAAGCGTATGTTATAATGGGCCTGACCATGATCGTGTAGATCCAGTGTGTGGTCTTTGGAGAGATTCCCCAGGTTTTACCATACATGCTTCGGCAAGCCCAGAAAGCTTTGGTTACTTTTTGAATTTTGTTGTTGATGTGGGAGTTCCAGCTTAGTTTTTTATCGAGGATCACTCCAAGATATTTTACTTCGTTGGAATACTCAATGTATGCACCATTAATTAAAATTTGGGTAAGATTTAATTTCCTCCTTTTTGTAAAAGGGACGATGATAGCCTTGCTGGGGTTTATAGAGAGACTTTCTTTATTACACCAGTCTATGACTATCTTAAGGGCGTTTTGCAAACGTGTTGTAACTTCGTTTGGTTCTTTGCCCTTTATTATGATGACTAGGTCATCGGCGTATCCAATTATATTGAAACCTGCATTACTTAGGTCTTGAAGTAGGTTATCGATAACCAGAGACCAATAGTAGGGGTGAGAGTACTCCTCCCTGAGGGCAGCCTTTAACGGCTGTTACTGATACTGAGGTCTGTGCTGATGAAGCAGTTATTTTCCGACTTTCAAGCATCGCTTTGATCCATTTGATGGTGGGATGATCTATTCTTCTATGAGTCAAAGCATTTGATATGGAGTCATATCCAGTGTTGTCAAAAGCGCCCTCTATGTCTAGGAAGGCACATAAAGGTACTTCTTTGTTTTCGTATGCACTTTTTATTTGTGATGTTAAACTTAGAAGTGCTCCTTCCGTGGATTAACCTTTTTGGTAGGCGAATCGACATGGGTGCAGAGGAGAAATGCTTTCATTTAAGCACTCTCTAATGTGTACGTCAAGTATTCTTTCCATTGTTTTCAGCAAAAACGATGTTAAGCTTATTGGACGGTGTGATTTAGGTAGTTCTATTGGTTTGCCTGGTTTGGGGATAAATACCACGTTTACCTCCCTCCAGGTTTGTGGTATGTAGCCCCAATTGAAACTAAACCTAAATAAGGCTACCATAGTGGGTAGGAAAAAGTCCAAGCCCTTTTGTATAAGAACAGGAAAGATTCCGTCTGTCCCTGGTGCCTTGTATGGTTTAAATGAGTTGATCGCCCATTTGACCTTATCCGGAGTGAAAAGTGTGCCGGATAAACTATTAATCCTTTTCAGGTTTATAGGGGGTGAGTCATCTATCATGTGTTCATGAAACTCACTTGTGATTGTAGAGCCGGGAAAGTGTACCTGAAGAAGTGTGGTCAACGTTTCTTCCCGGTCGCATGTGATTTTACCGTCAGATTTGACTAGTAATCCCATGCAGTTTGTTTTATCTTTCGAGAGTGCCCACTGAAGACGCGCCACCGCCGGAAGCTCTTCGAGTTCCTCACAGTATTTGCGCCAGGATGCTCTTTTTGATTTTCGCAACTCTATGTTGTATTGGGTAAGTAGAGATTTATATTGGTCCCACTTACCGGTGCGTTTGGCTTTATTGAAAAGTTTTCTTAATCTTTTACGGAAACTTTCTAGGTTATCGTTCCACCATGGTGTGCACCTCTTTGCCACAGTGCGTCATTTAGTTGACATTGTGCGACTTCCGCTTCACTTACACATGAAGGTTTTTCTGGAAGTATGTCACATTTAATCGATAGATTTTCTCGATACGTTCTCCAATTTGTGAGTTTGTTGTCGTATTTAATCGGCGCATCCTCGGTGTTGCATCTTAATTGGAAACTTATGTGCATGTGATCCGATAAAGATTCTTCACCAGAAACGTGCCAATTTTCGACGGTGTTTTGTACAAACGGAGAAGATATGGTAAGGTCTAAAACTTCTTCTCTTAAAACGTTTCTAAACGTGGGTTTATTACCCTTATTAGTATAACTAAATTGTTGCTATATAGGTATTCTAATAAGGACTCACCTCTTTTGTTTATATCTCGACTGCCCCATATTGTGTTATGCGCGTTGGCGTCGCAGCCGAAGATAAGATGTAGTTGCTGGGTCTGGCAGTACTGGACAAGTTCCTGTACTGGGCGAGGTGGTATTTCGTCATCACCAGCAAAGTACGCCGATGCGCATACAATTTTTTGTAGCTCTCGGCCGTTGCGTCTTTCTAAAAGGACAGCCACCAGATCTTTGGTAATGAAACCTGGAATGGGAGAGAATTTTATATCTTTTGCAACTAAAAGAGCTGCCCTTGGTCTAAAATTTCCCCGGTCGAAGATGAGCTCTCTGGTTTTACTTTGTAAACCAAATATCTTACCCTCTGTTGCCCATGGCTAATGGATTAAACCTAGAGCGATGTTCCCTTCGGCACATCTTTGGTTGTAGGTGTCCGAGGCACCTATAGCTCGGTGCAGGTTTGCCTGCAGCACATTTAGTGGTCACCGTTTCCTACCGTGCTCAGGGTTTCGTACCCTATAAGGCTTGTTATCGCCTCATCTACGTACGATACCCAGTTGAGAAAATATACGTAAAGTACACATATTTTTAAATGTTTGTTTGCTATTTTTTATTTATTATTTGTTCTTGTGTTTAGGGATACCACCCACCGCAAAACCGCATGAGTTTAAGTTCGATTGTTTTAGTTCGAACAAAAGGTTAGAACTGGGCATGCGATATCTATGTAAACTATATTATCTATGGAAAAACTCTTAATAATGAATTTAAAGGAAATCAGTGAAAGCTTAATCAGAAAATTGTGATTTTTCGTTATTGGGCAAAATTTAAAATTCTGTTAAGGCTTTAAGGCTTAAATTGTGACAAATGTCAAGAGTAACATTGGTTTTAATTAGCTAGACAATTATACAAAAAACTGTATGTAAAACCATTTGCATTGTTATTTCTTATGTCGATATTGTATTGTTTTCCCTTATATTGATAACTCAGTTAGACGTTCACACATTTGTGCACCATTTTAATACGCTCATGGGAGATGTCATGGTGACCATACCAGACAGCTTATTAATTTTCACCCAGCAAAGTCAGCAAAATAAATATTCTCTTATTACTGACCTTGTTGATTATAGTTTGTAATTTAAGTTGTACATTTTTGTAACATAGACAATATTTTAGTATTAAAGGCAGTTGAATAAACGAAACTGATTCATTCGTAAAAGATTAATTAAAGAGTTTCACTTTTAGACTTTCCCCCACCAGCGGTAAGGAGTCTTTGACTTTTTAAACTTTACATTTGGTCCTTCGATCCATTAACGAAACGAATCAGAAAACAATTATATGCGTTACCAAGGCTACAAACATTGGTAAAAGAGAAACATAACATACTACATTAGTATTTAATCGTAATCCTAAAAGGTATAGCGTTGCCAGGGCTAACACTGGTAGTGAACAAAAGTGTTAACAGTGTAATTCCATTCAGTGATAAAAAAAAAACGAAACATGGCTGATGAGGTTGAAGTGTTCATCATCGTTGCAAGACAAAAGGCCCTAGCGGAAGAGCTAGAGAAAGCAGCGATAAATTTCAAGAAGGATAGCGTGTCTAGGAAGACTCAACGCTATAAAGAAGAGCGCTTGAAAAAAAAATTCAAGAAATTTGGGAGGAGTTTAACAACAACCATATAAAAATTAAAGAAAAAATAAAACACGATACTCCATATATTGAGAGGGACACATATGGAAAGGTTAAACATATGTTTAACGAACTCAAAACTTTGCTCGAAAATATTACACCTGCAGAGGAAGTGCCTACCTACTCACCACCATCCAATAACACATCAGATAGTACTCTCCAGACTCAAAGATTGAGGAAGCTCCATATAAAAATCGAGGCTATAATCGGAAACATGGAGGAATTCGAGGAAACATTCCGAGAGTATTCGACACAGATGTGTGAATACCAACAAAAAATTCTGTTGGAACAACTGAAAAACATGACAGAATTACATGAAGATTTCATGTCATATGCAACAGAGCAAGATATGAAATCCCCATATGTCGTTGATCAAAAATATAATGACATCAAGAGAGATATAAACCAATGCCTCCATAGAATGGCCTCGGCATTAGGTAAGACCAGTGAAAAAAAGGAAGCAAATCATTCCGACACCAAATTGCCACCTCTGAAGATACCTACATTTAGGGGAAATTATCTAGAATGGTGTTCATTTGCTGATATATTTTCTACAATAATACACAACAAGCAAAATTTGAATACCACCGAAAAATGGAATATTTGAAAACGCATTTAGAAGGAGAACCAATGGCATTAATTCAACATCTAACGATCTCAAGTGCCAATTATACATGTGCCTGGGAGACATTAAAGGCACGGTATGGCAATGAGAGAAAGATTGTATCAATGCACTTAGACAAGATGCTTAAGGCTGGTCATCAAGGAACCCAATCATCAGCAAACTCTATAAAGGCAATCTTAGATGCAACCAGGGAAGGATTGTCAGCTATAAATAATATGGGAATCAACACGAAATCGTGGGATCCTATAATTGTTCACCTAGTAACCAGGGCATTGGACCAAGAAAGCAGAACTCTGTTCGAACAAGGTCTGGAACAACCAAATAAGATGCCCACGCTTCAAACACTATACGATTTCTTAGCAAGAAGATATCAGGCTTTGGATGTATTATCTTCCACCAGGCAAAGGCATTTTAAAGCCGTAGACGACACTAAACATATTACGCGAAACTACCATGTTTCAACCATACCAACCTGTGTATTTTGCAAAGGAGAACACAATATATATTCCTGCCGCAAGTTCATGGGCTGGACTCCTAAGGAGCGCAATGACCATGTAAGGACAGCGAGACTCTGTGTAAATTGTTTACGACATGATAAACAAAGTCCCTGCATGAGTAAAAATAAATGCAAGCAATGCAATAAAAAACATCATTCCTTGTTGCATTTGGAAAAAGTAGAAGGAAGACAACCAGATCATCCCCAGAACGATGTACAGATTCAATCTAATCATGGACATCAGAGCCAAAATACACGGTGCTAGTGAACATGGTCAGTGCACCGAACTCCGTGCACTTATTGATCAAGGTTCACAAGCCACCCTAATAACGGAAGCTGTGGCTCAAACGTTAAGACTCAGAAAGCAAAAGGTTCACGTTGAAGTAAGTGGTCTGGGAGCTACTGATGCAGGAACAGCACGCAGCAAGGTAGAGTTAACAATTCTCCCGAGATTCTCCTCAAACTTCAAGATAAACATAGAAGCTCTTGTTTTACCAAAACTAACAAGAACTTTACCAGATAAAGAAGCTAACAATATGATGAATGACCAGTTTAAAACTATAAAACTAGCAGATCCAACATACAACATTCCTGGAGGAATAGACCTGATCATAGGAGCTGACATCTATGGAGACGTAATTCTTGACGGCTTGAAAAGAGGAGTTGGAAATGCTCTTATAGCCCAGAATTCCCATCTAGGATGGCTTATCTCCGGTCGGACATCAACTCGAAGGAATGACAAAATCAAAATCAATGGTCTTGTCGTTCAAACATCATTAGATAAACAACTCGAAAGATTTTGGGACATTGAAGAAGTCTCTCGACAAGGCCACCAGAATACAAGTGATCAAGAATGCGAAGATTTTTATCACGAATCTCATTTTCGTGACAAGGATAGCAGATACGTAGTAAAAATTCCATTCAAAAAGGAAGCGGATGAACATAAGTTGGGAGAATCCAAGAACAGGGCCATAGCTAGGCTGCGGCAGCTCGAAAAGAAGTTCAGTACCAACAAGGAACTTAAGGCTGATTACACAAAGGTGATGAATGATTTCCAACAACTAGGGCACATGGTAGAAGTGACCAATATGGATAAGTTCAGCACCAAAGGTTACTACTTACCTCATCATGCAGTGCTTAAACCTGATAGTACTACGACGAAATTACGCGTAGTATTTGACGGATCGGCAAAAACGTCAACTGGAGTAAGCCTAAATCAACTAATGATGGTGGGCCCCAGGCTCCAAGCGGACATTACAACAATTATAATGCGCTGGAGAACTAACAAGTGCGTCTTCACCGCAGATATTGAAAAAATGTACAGGCAGATAAAACTCAATAGCGAGCATCAGACCTATCAACGTATCCTATGGCGAAGTGAAATCAATCAACCAATAAGGGAGTACAAACTTACAACAGTCACATATGGTACCGCGTCAGCACCATACCTAGCCATTAAAACACTGCAACAGTTAGCTACCGATGAACAACGAAGATATCCCTTAGCAGCAGAGATTGTCAAAAACGATTTCTACGTGGACGACGTAATGGCTGGAGGAGATACACTAAAGGAATGTAAGGAAGCTCAAGGACAACTAATTAAGTTATTAAAAGGCGGTGGATTTCATCTTCGAAAATGGGCAGCAAACCATTCGTCTCTTCTAAATTCAATTTTGGATGCACAGAACCAATCTGATGTTAATTTTGATAAGGAGGAAACAATTAAAACTCTGGGAATTCATTGGAATCCTTTAGCTGACACATTTCAGTTTAAGGTACACGTAACCACATCATTACAAGAAAATCATGGATCCACAAAACGTGCCACGCTATCGGAAATAGCACGTCTCTTTGATCCATTAGGATGGCTTACGCCAGTGACCATCATTGCCAAGGTATTAATGCAACGGATTTGGAAGGCAGAAATAGGTTGGGATGAACCGTTAACATATGAACTACAACAATGTTGGGATCGATTCAGGCTTGAACTTCCGCATGCTGAATCCATCAAAATTCCTAGATGGATCGGTTCCAACAAACGGCAGAAATTCGAATTACATGGGTTTTGTGATGCTTCTGAAGGCGCTTATGCAGCTGTTGTATACGCCAGAACAACTAAGGATAATACAAAATATATAACTACATTGTTGACGTCCAAAACAAAGGTTGCACCCATAAAAAACAAGCTTACTACGCTCAAGCTTGAGCTATGTGGGGCACATTTGCTATCAAAACTTCTGAAGGAAGTGCAGCTGATATTTGGGACACAGATCATTAAGGTATTCGCATGGACGGATTCAACAATTGTACTATCATGGATAAGGAAGAATGAATGCAATCAAAAGATATTTATTGCCAACAGGGTATCTCAAATCAAGGAAACATCGGATTCAGATTCTTGGAGACATGTCAGATCTGCAGAAAACCCCGCAGATTGTGCATCGAGAGGTTTAACTCCATCACAACTGAAAGATCATTCACTATGGTGGAACGGACCGAAATGGCTTGAACGTAGCATGTTTAACTGGCCTATACAACCAGAAAATGAACAGACAAGGTCGGAAACTATGACCTGTGAACCAAAGGTAGTCTTAACGTCGATAGCAACGGAAGACACTGTAATGAACAGATTTTCCTCGTACACAAGGCTGATCCGAACTATAACCTACTGTAGACGATTTGTGTTTAACAGTCGAAATCAAGAAAGGCGAACAGGGGAGCTAACACTTGGCGAAATTGAAGAGACAAACAAGTTTTTAGTCCATTTGGTGCAATTGAAGGCGTTTCCGGAGGAAATAAGATGCTTGACTAAAGGAGATGACATCCCCAAGAGGAGCAACCTACTGTCGCTGAATCCTCGCCTAGACAACGACAACATTTTAGTTGTTGAAGGGCGCCTAGAGAACTCAAGCATAACTACCAACGAAAAACATCCGTACATTTTACCGTATGACAGCGTGTTCACCAAACTACTGGCAGAATACGTACACAAGAAAACTCTTCACTGGGGTATCAATTTGATGATGGCGACATTGAGGCAGTCATATTGGATTCCTCATGCCAAACGATTGGTTCGAAAAATTGTACATCGCTGCGTCCGATGCTATCGGTTTAATGCATCGCCAAAACATCAAATAATGGGAATGCTGCCATCTCCACGAGTAACACCATCCAGGCCATTTACACACTCTGGAGTAGACTACGCAGGACCATTGACCATCAAAATCTCTAAGGGAAGAGGAACTAGGTCTACAAAGGGCTACATAGCAATATTTGTATGTTTAGCCACGAAGGCTATTCATATTGAGGTAGTTAGTGACCTCACATCCGAAGCCTTTCTCTCAGCTGTAAGGCGTTTCGTATCAAGAAGAGGTTTGCCACTTCACATCTACAGTGACAATGGAACAACATTTATCGGAGCTAATAAAGAACTTCAAAACCTAAGAACACTCACCATCAACCAAGCGGAGAGGGATGCTTCAACGAGATTAGTTATGAATGGAATACAGTGGCATTTCATACCACCAGCAGCTCCACACTTCGGCGGCCTGTGGGAAGCCGGAGTTAAGTCTACAAAATATCACCTCAAACGTATAATTGGTGATACCAATCTTACCTTCGAAGAACTATCCACTCTCCTGACGCAAATAGAGGCATGCCTGAACTCCCGACCGCTAATAAAAGTAAGCAATGATATAGATGACACTCCAATTATCACTCCGGGTCACTTCCTGATTGGATCCGCTCTCAATGCAGTACCTGAACCCTGTTTAGACGATATACGACATTATGGATCCCGCTGGCGGTTATTACAAAAGATGACTCAAGATTTCTGGAAGATCTGGTCTACAGAGTATTTATCAAATCTTCAACAACGAGGGAAGTGGAAGGGCACTGAAACGAACATAAACATTGGCGATATCGTGTTGATTAAGGAAGATCGATTACCCCCAACAAACTGGTTGATGGGCCGCATCACCGAAACACACCCTGGGCAGGATAATCATGTTCGACCGGCAACTATTTACTGCAACAAGAAATACATCAAGAGACCCATAACAAAACTTTGTCTACTACCTATTGAAGATGTAAGGGTATTGTCAAATGAAATAGAAAAACCGAAACCTGTAGTAAACGTTCATCTTGGCCTAAATCATAGCAGATCTACGAAATGGCTGACGACGAAGAATTCAGAGCCAATGGACCAGTTTCAACCAACTACACGCGACATCAAAAGCTCACACACTTTGAAAAGGGAAGGCAAAACGACTTGTAGACTAAGCCCAATAAGGTGGTTGTTCTTCACCAGCTTGGTGATGATGGTTCTTGGACAAGGTAACACATTGACATCGAACGAAGAAATTGATCCCGTAAAGGTTATTCCGTTCAAAAACCGCCCAGGAATTTA
Source organism: Rhingia campestris (assembly GCA_932526625.1). Taxonomy (NCBI): domain Eukaryota; kingdom Metazoa; phylum Arthropoda; class Insecta; order Diptera; family Syrphidae; genus Rhingia; species Rhingia campestris. Next base: position 17,725,321 of record OW052186.1, read on the forward strand.
CTTTGAGAAGATTGGAAGCTTAAATTTGATAACCAGTGACTGGAAAATAATTGTCTATTATGACATGATCAATTATTGGAGAGAATTTGAAGGATTCCAGGAACTTGTGAAGGATATGAACGACTTTTGCAGTAAAAAGAGGTCTAATGGATTGACTCACAACATAGTTCATCAATTCAACCATCAACTAACGATTATAAAAAGCAACAACGACTTGCTGCATGCGCAAGGTGCTGGAAGTTCTCTCAAGGTTAGACCAAAACGATCCCCTTTCGACTTTGTTGGTACAGTGGCAAACAAGCTGTTTGGGGTATTGGATGAGTCGTATGCTGATCACTATGAGCAACAAATTCAGCAAACTCGGGCGAATGAGAATCACCTACTTGAGTTGATGAAAAATCAGACCTCAGTAGCAGAAGCAACAAGTAATATATTACAGAAAAATACTGAAACAATTACAGCACAACTGCAAGCATTTCAAACCGACCTAGAGAACCTTAAGAACATGACAGCTAAATCAATCAACCAGAACACAGCAGAACAGATATTTTTAGAAGTGGCAACATATGCGACGTTAGCTATGATGAATTATCAACAGACACAGAATTCCCTTATGAATGTTTTGACAGATCTTCATCATTCCAAAATTAATCCTCTGGTGATAACACCAGACCAACTTAGATCACAGCTGATGTTGATAAAGAGCCACTTGCCTCCACAGCTGTCTGTAGCAGGAGAGGAAACGCGATCGAGCTTGCTAGGACTGTACAAAATGTTCACAGCAAAGGCGAGAATAACTGATCGGAATCTCATATTCGACTTGAGAGTGCCATTAGTTAACACAGAAGACTTTGATTTATTCAAGGTCATACCCGTTCCGACTCCCCATAACAATGAATACGTTTTTATTGAACCATCGTTGGATTATCTAACAGTCAATCTGTTACGAGAAGCTTACTATAGACTGACAAGGGAGGAGCTAGCTGGCTGCATCAGAACCAGCGGAAAATATCTATGCAAGCAACAGCACCCGATGTTCAACCGCCGGTCCAATGTCAGCAGGTGTGAAATGGATCTACTTACGCATGCGAAGGAATTATCATCCCACTGTAAATTGCGCAGCATCGAACCATCTCCTATATGGATTCAGCTAACCAACGGCAACAGTTGGATCTACGTCCTGGACAGGATGTACACCTTTAACGTGATTTGTGGTAGACATATCGTGGAGATATCCTTGCAAAATGACGGGATATTGACAATACAGCCAAACTGTATATTCAAACACGATTCGATGACCATCACATCATATAGCAGTAGTTCCAGTAGCATCAACGCTGCATTCATTCCGTTGGCAAACCTAACAGAGCTGCTGTCCAAGCCCAAGGAACATATCCAAGCCGCTAGTTATTCCACACATCATACTCCAATCGGACAATGAAGACATCAAAATGATAAACAAATGGATAACGGATATCAAAAATAAGGAGCATTTACCCGTCCCCAACACATCAACAGTACATCCGATTCACCATCGACTGACGTATAGCTTGATCACAGTGCTATTTATTTTAATGATCTCCTACATCTTATGGCGATACTGTAAGACCAGAAGACACATCCAGATGGAGGTCCAGGCTCATGAACTACCACCAATACCTGCAAATAGGCGATTTTCTGACGCCGATTTCTCCGTGGCTTAAAGGGTGCATGTCATGGTGACCATACCAGACAGCTTATTAATTTTCACTCATATAGTATTTCAATTTAGTTCCCAGCAAAGTCAGCAAAATAAATATTCTCTTATTACTGACCTTGCTGATTATAGTTTGTAATTTAAGTTGTACATTTTTGTAACATAGACAATATTTTAGTATTTAAGGCAGTTGAATAAACGAAACTGATTCATTCGTAAAAGATTAATTAAAGAGTTTCACTTTTAGACTTTCCCAGACCAGCGGTAAGGAGTCTTTGACTTTTTAAACTTTACAGGAGATTTAAGTTAATATATTTAAAAAAGACACACACACATGCACTATGATCAGTTAATCGGTTACTTCAACGTATTATTAAAAAAATAAACCTCTTTATCATTAACAAAATATAGAATTCATGTGTTATTAAAAAAAACATCTTACATTAATTAACATATTTAGTTATTAGAAAAATTATTTCAATATTACTCGAATATACTTTCTTTTAGCCGTCATAGGACTTTATACGTTTAAAGTACAAAAAAAAAAAAATTGGTGATCCACCTATTTAGAAAGGAACAATAAATTAAACGACTTCAAGTTTAAGCCAATTATTTAATTTATTGTTTCTTTCCTATTTCCTTTTTTTATTATTTGTTTATATATGTACTGTTAATTAATACATGTAATTTATATAATATATTTTAAATCACAGTTTTATTGGCATTTGTATAGATAAATTATAAAATAAATTGCAATCAATTGAAATATTGATTTTATATATATATATATATATTATTATTATAAAAAAAGTTTAAGTTAGTTAAAAAAAACATATTGACGGAACAATTAACTTAAACGATTGCAATACGAGGTTATTATTGTATAAACAGCTTATCATAAACGGTTTTAACAAGGAGATCAAATGCAATAGGAATTTTATATTTCCTAATAACCTATTAATCATATTAAAATAAAAGCTGGAAATGTGCCAATATGTGCCAGACTTCATTTCAAAAGTGTGGAATTTATCCAATATTGAATAAAATAATAAAATATGAAAAGTATAGAAAATATGTACTTTTAATTTAAGGATAATTTAAAACAAATGAGGGACTAGTTACGCTCCTCTACATCGTAAGCTTTCAATCCATGTTTGAATTGAGCACGGTGACGCGTAACATTTCTCATTATATTTCGACGTTTGTAGTTATAAACAAGGAGAAGCCTTATTAAAACAAAACAAAAACAACAACACATATTTCTGATGTGACACATAAAACTTTATTGGGTTGGGTACGTTTACCCCAGAACATAATCCCCAAGACAAAATCTCCAAACCCAAAATCCCCAAACTGAAATCTCCAGCCGCAAAATCCCCAAAGAGAGAATCCCCAGGACTAAAATCCCGAATCCAAAATCTCAAAAAAAAAAATGTTCAAGTAGTTAATCATGATTCTATCTATTCTATCTTCTGGTGATACCTATTTTGTTTAGATTAGGATTAATGACAATTAATACACAAAGTAAATATATTTGCAGTCTTAATATAAAATAAATTGATTTTCAACAATTCAAATTAAAAAGTAATAGGTAACAACAATAATAACAAGAAAAAGATTTTATTAATGATTACAAACAAAAGAGAAAAATTCGCTGACAAAACAGCGATTTGTCTATTGTCGACGAATACTAAAATACTGCATGCATTAATATTTTTTTGTATGCATGCAACTTTTAATCGTTATCACAATTCGCAATACTAAGGAGAGAATCGTAATATTTGGAGATTTTGGCAAAAAAGGATTTTTTCCTTGGGGATTTTGTTCATGTATATTTTTTCTATGGAGATAAAGTCCAGTTAGATTATATTTTTTGGAGATTTTGTCAATGGAGTTTTTTTTGGGATTTCGTACCGCTCCCAATAAAAAGATATAAGTGGTAGTTATTTTTCCATAAGCTCCAATATAGTTAGTGTGGAAAAAATAGTGAATAGATTAATTGTAATCCATTGAAAAGTATTAATGTAAGCGCGGAAATCAGTAAGGTCAGTAGCCAGTGGAATCATTTGGCTTTGTTTATTTTGCTTATCTTTTACTAAATGTAAAGTATTGCGATATTAAAATAATTTCTTATCAATTATGTAACGTAAGTACCTCAAAGAAAATCTAAAATGATTTTAAATCGGTACACCCTGATAACTATCGGGGATATCTTATGTTCCTAGAAAAGTAGAAGACAGTTAGGAAACAGTCAATCTTTCTTAAACATGGTTGAACTCAAGAGTCCTTTGTGGCATAAAAATCGGTGACGCACAGACGGACGGACGGACGGACAGACAGACATGGCTAATTCGACTCAGCTAGCGTTTCTGAGTCGATCCATATACTTTGAGTTATATGTAGCAAAATTATATCTCTATGTTACAAACTATGTTTCAAAACTAATATACCCCTATGGGATAGGGTATAAACACACATACACTATGCACAATTAATGTATACTATTGCTATGTACACAGCAACTCAATTAAATTTAGATTTTATCTAAATAGGTTTGCTGCTTCATTATTACAAATCGACTCACCTGAATGATGTGTATACAACAAAAAAGTTTAAATAAATAAATGAACAAAAATCGGTTACTTCATCGTTTATTAAAAAAAAAAACCTCTTTACCATTAACAAAAATTAAAATTCATGTATTAATAAAAAAACAAACATCTTACATTAATGAACATCTTTACTTATTAAAAAATTATTTCAATATTACTCGAATATACTATATTCGTCATAGGACTTAATACGGTTTAAGTACAAAAAACAGATATATTGGTGAGCCACCTATTTGGAAAGGAACAATAAACTAAACGACTTCAAGTGCAAGAAAATTATTTAGAACATGTGGAACCACAAGTCACAGCCTCCATCACATTGCACCCAGTCAACCTCTCGACCTAAAGTATAAAGAAAATAAAAATATATTAGTTGTAGTTATTTTTCCATAAGCTACAATTTAGTGAGTGTGGAAAAAATAGCGATTAGATTAATTGTAATCCATAGAAAAGTATTAATTTAAGCGTGGTAATCAGTAAGGTTAGTAGCCAGTGGAATCATTTGGCTAAGTTTCTTTTGCTAATATTTTACTAAATGTAACGTAAGTACCTCAAAGAAAATTTAAAATGATTTTAAATCGGTACACCCTGATAACTATCGGGGATGTCCTATGTTCCTAGAAAAGAAGAAGATAGTTCGGAAACAGGATGTCGGAGAAGAAAGGCGAGAGTCACTCTTTCTCAAGCTTGGTTTCACTCAAGAGTCTTTTGTCCAAATGAAAAGTCACTTAAAAGTAGCATAGTTCTTGCTGTCACTAAATACCAAGATCAACCAGTTCCAAATGTAATTCAACAAGCAAGCTGCCCGAGCAGACTACACAATATTTATAGGAAAATATCACATTGACATTCCAAGTATCCGCACTTATCAGGCTAGGATATGCATAATCAAATGATTAAAAGAATCGAGACTTTAGTAATCGAGTGATCCTTATGCCACAGTAGTCCAGTAGAAATTAAGGTATAGCGTTCTCTGCCAGTAAGAATTTAGTGGTACAGAGATAATAACCTCACTGAAGTTTCAAAAACAATTAAGTGAATCACTACTTATATAAAATTCAAATCAGATTCGATGTATATATGAACCTGTCACGAAATTTCCGTAACTACCTAACGGATTTGTGTGGAGTTTTCTTCTATAGATACAGAATTCTTCTGCACAGTTTTTGAAGTAAAACTTCTTTTGGGTTGGTGTGAATTGGATCTTATGGAACATGAAAACATCACGCTGACGGTGTTTTGATCCGGTTCCCCATGTGAATGTTATCAAAATAAAATAGGGTACTTAAAAATTCTCAAAATTTAAATGGAGTATGAAAATATACTCGATCGCTGATTACAGAATACCAAAAATCCGATACTCGAATCTCGTATGCGATCATTATATATCAAATTTCAGTCACGCAGTATAACTCGATAACTGATGTGATAATTCGATCCCAGTTTCACTTCTAACTATATATTAAGTTTCGTTTAACAAAAACGTTTTTTTTAGTTAAGGAGTTCACCTACCTCGGACTAGACTCCACGAATGCCACCCTAGTGGAGATCCGGTGAAGAATTACCCTAGGATCCTGCCAGTTCTGTTTTATGGCGCCGAATGCTGGACAATAAGCAAGAAGGGGAGCTGATACTAAGCTCCTTCGAAAGAAAAAATACTTCGGTGAATTTTTGTATGCAATGATATGAATCAGTAAAAAATTAGTGTTAAATCGTGGAATTAGGCAGTGTTTCCAATACTAAATTAATGGATCTTAAAAAAGTTAGTACCGGATGGGACATATGCAAAGTGAATCAAATGTAAGTATCACTATATGTTTTATATGTTGTGGTTTTAACCATATAGCAAAATATTGTTTCAAGGAAAAGATATGTATACATATTTATATTATAAACGATTTAAAAGAGTGCTGAAGAAAAATGTGTCAAATGTTGTTTTGCTAAAAACAATTTAAATATTGATATAAATGTAATTCATTGTGCGAACACTCTTAATTGCAATTGATTGTGCGAACACTCTTAGTTACAATAAAAATCGCTGAAGAGGGAACTGATTATTAGAAATCAAGTGAAATAAAATGTGTTTATCTGAATATACAAGGACTTTCCAAAAATTTTAATCAATGCATCTGATATATATTGATATATGCTGATGATATGAACATTATCAAATGTGTAAGAGATTTAAACGATTCGCTTCAACTACAAACCGATTTAAATAGTTTTACCATATGGTGTCTTAAAACCGGTTTGAATTTGAACCCTACTAAGTGTCAGCATATGACATTTTCACGAAAACGTGCTCCATCCAAATTTAGTTATACTCTGTCGGGGCAAACGCTCTGTTGTGTGAACAGTTTTAAAGATCTTGGTGTTTATTTTGATCCTAATATGGAGTTTAATAAACATATAAACGCTATCATCAATAAATCAAACTCCATGTTAGGATTTATAAAAAGGTGGTCAAAAGAGTTTAATGATCCTTATGTCACCCTCACCCTTTAAATTGTCTAGTTCGCCCTCACTTGGAGTATGCTTCACAAGTTTGGACGCCCTTCTATGCAGTTCATTCAAATAGAATTGAAGCAGTCCAACGTTGATTCATAAGATTTGCTTTGAGAGGACTACCATGGGATGACCTACACAACTTGCCTCCATATAGGTGTCGAATTAAACTACTACAGATGTTGCCTTTGTCTCAACGTAGACTTAACAGCGACATGGTTTTCTTACACCAACTAACGAGTGATCCAAGTAGAGATCACCCGTGTGAGTCGTGTCATGCTGTCATGTTATTTTTGTTTAGTATTGTTTGGCATTTCATAATGGAAAGACTTACGCGTGAACAACGTTTACAAATTGTTCAACTTTATTATGAAAATTCACGTTCTGCGAGGAATGTGTTTCGTGCACTTCGCTCAACTTATGGTCTACATAATCGGCCTACTGAGCGTACTATTCGCAACACCATCACCCATTTTGAGACCCAGCATTCATTATTGGATAATATTCGACCGAATAGACCACGTCCAGCACGCTGTGAAGAAAATATAGCGGCCGTAGCTGAGAGTGTACACGAAGACCGTGGAGAGTCGATTCGGCGCCGTTCGCAGCAACTCGGACCATGATAACCGACTATTTGATGCCTGAAATTGAAGCTCGTGATATCGGCGACATTTGGTTTCAGTAAGACGGCGCCACTTCCCACACATCGCATCAATCAATGGACTAATTGAGAGAACATTTCGGTGAGCACATAATTTCACGTTTTGGGCCGGTCGATTGGCCACCAAGATCGTGTGATATCACACCGTTAGACTTTTTCCTGTGGGGATATGTAAAGTCAAAAGCTTATGCCGACAAACCCGCTTCGATTCAGGCCTTGGAGGAATACATCACGCGTGTCATTCGCCAGTTACCAGTCGAAATGCTCGAACGAGTGATCGAAAATTGGACTCAACGGATGGACCATCTGCGACGTAGCAACGGCCAATATTTTATAGACATAATCTTCAAAAAATAAATGCCAAAGAATGTTCTTTCAAATGATTATAAACATTCTCCATTAAAATTGAATTTTCTGTGTTTTTTTCTTTAAAAAAGTAGGGAACCTCGAAATGGATCACCCTTTACTCGTTGCGAAAATCTCTTGTTCCTGTGTTTGGTTCACTTTATTGCTGTGGGGCAGGAGCTGAATCTAGAGTAGTTTAAGTAAATTATCAATTGACTTACCTCCTCTGTACACTTTGGAGCTGGAGTTATACCTGTACATGCTTTCAAACATTGAATTCGGGAATATGATAATACGAATGTGGATGTTTTTTTAAACTTAAACTTCTTCAGCTTCAGCTTCTTTTACATCCCCTTTAACAGATTTTTTTTTAGTTTGTGATTTTTTTTTTAACCTTTTTTGAACTAAGTAAGGGAAAATTATGTTCTTCGGATAGAAACTGTTGGGTTGCTCATTCATGTGAAACAATTTGTTTCCATTTAACAATCCTATCAAATACATTCAACTTATAAGAAAATCCCTTAGTTTTATACAACAAATAAACAAGGATATGAGGAACGCAAAAGTCATGGTAGATATTTTCAAAAAAGAGCTACGAAAGCCAAAAAAAATGATCGTTCAACAAATGGGAATATAATTATACAAAAGCGAATATCATTCCACAAAAACAAGTTTCGTTTCATAAAGACGATTATCGTTTCATAAAGACGAGTATCTATCGTATTGCATGTAAAATGAGTTTTATATACAAAGATATGAGAAGGCTACAATCCGCTGTGCGGATCGTTGAATACCCTATCCCATTCCATCTGTAAAACTAATATCCCAAAAAGTGGATATGGTTTAAAACACGATGGGAATTAAATACAGAAAATCACATTGTCACAGCAAATTGTTAAGACAGTTTATAGAACACTTTTATGGTTCTACAAAAGACAATGTTTTTCTCCTGCATATGTTATGGGGTAGTGTATAAAAATGTTTTTTTTTTTATATAAAAACACCCCCAAAAAGTAGGCGTGGGTTAAAATGGTCTATAGGCGTAATGTTTATATTAATATTACAAATGATTCTGCATCAATTTTTTTTTTTTTCGAAAATTTTAAAATTTGACCTGAAAAAGTTGTTAACTGAAAACGCCCCTAAAAAGTGGGCGTGGGAAAAAACTTTATAGAGACGGAATATAGATATTATAATTGTCTAAATATGTTGTTCAGAATTTTTTTCAAAATTCCTTACGGTTTAGCCAAAAACTACGTTTTTATAAAAAGGGGGAGTGACAGTGGGCGGATTTCAAAAACTTTTACACTTGTTCTGGTTGCACGGATAAGGATCCTATATTCAAAATTTCAAAAAATCGGTGACGAACAAACGGACGGACGGACAGACAGACATGCCAGTAATATCAATTAGGGTGATACAATAATAATTTTTTTTTGGATTTAATAATATACTCCAACAAAATCTAAGGATTAAAAGGTATCAGATTCTTTGCAGCTAATCTATTAAAAATTTTAACTTTATTCGAGAGATATAAAGTTTCACCCCTGTATGCAATTTAGAAAGCCAAAATTAATGATTTTTCTTTTTCAAGGGAGACCTGAAGTAATTGAATTGTAACTTGGTGTTTTTGAGCAACAACATATCGTTTGATTATGTTTAGACAAGTACCAATATGTATGCAAAACATCGCACGTAAAGTTACTGCCATCCATGATAAAGGATCATTTACTTCATGGGACTAGAGTATTAAATCAATTCTCAAACACTCTTCTTTAAGCTTTGATTCCTGGAAACAAATAAAACCTTGCATGCAATTAGGCACACGCTCAACACTGAACATTTAAGCAATTTCTCCCTTCAAACGTGTGCTTAATTTCATGCAAGGAATTTTTCGTCTAAATAAAAAAAAGAAACAATTTTCTTTCAACTATAAAGAATGACCTAAGCTTCAGAATTATAATTAAAACTCTGTCCAACACTCACCTTTTACATTCTCTCCTGATCAAAACAAAAAGAAAATTCCTACTAAAAATAAATATAAATGAAAAAACAACTTAAGACTCCTTACTCACTGAGATGAAAATTAATAATCTGGTACGAAGAAGAAGAAAAAGGGGAAAATAAATATAAAACAGATAAGAATCGCTTCAATTAATGTTTTAAACAAACAAAAAAGTAAATATAATAATATGTATAAAAAATGTTATATATATAAGTCTCACTTACAACAACAATGTTCCGAGAAAAATTCGGACAACAAAAAAAAAAAACAAATGATGAATATTTTTTCTTCTAATTAGAGTTGTTCGCTATTTCTCCTCCTCGCCATTATGGGTTCCCTTCCGGAACAAGAATTAACTAGGAAGGACAATCTATTTTTTTTTCAAGAAGAAGTACAATATGAACTTTTTTTTTTTTGAAAATTCAGCTAATCTCAGTTTTTCTTTTTTGCTTTTTGCAGAACAACAAAATAAAAATAAAAATAAGTCTATCTTGTGGGTTTCTAAGTGGCTCTGTAGATTGACACACGCCTGCCACATCACCGCATCACATAGTTTCGCGGTCAAAGAAGTATAATTCGGTTAAAAACAAATAAAATAATTACCAAACTTTTGTTTACTTCACCACCGATGTGCAATTCCCTTTAATGGGATTCAATGAACTCGTAGAGGCATTCGGGAACGTTTTTGTAGTATTTGATTCGATGCTTTTGTATTACTTTGGCAGCTAGGCATTGGAGGGTTGTATACTTGATAGGATTGACGATTTGATGGATGTTCTGGGTTTCCAGCAGGGTTTCAAAGGTCTCTCCGTTGAAGTTTTTTGTGTCCTGTATGGAGTAAATAAAACAGAAAATATGATTAGTTATTGGGGAAAGAAACAAAATGATAAAATAAGTTTTTGATCAGAAGCTGCACTCAGGGCTAGTAAACAAGACGGCGCAACATGTCACATACAAGGTGGGTCAAAAGAGATCACCCTATTGGAAGATGCTCTTATTTTTGCAACTGGCCGCCAATGTAAAATCTGTTTTGACATTTGTGGACTAGACAGATGTGGAATACAAGAGAACAAGCCATGGAGGGATGCACACCCCAAGAACGCGGAATAATCGTGTCTATTTTTTTTCGTAACAATTCGTCTGTAGTGTTGGCGCAGCGCAAATTCCGTCGCCGATTCCCCGGCCATCCGACACCGACTGCGCAAACACTGCGCCGTTTGGCCACCAAACTTGAAGTGTTGGTTGGAACACGAGACGTTCCCAAGAGTGGTCGGCTCTGGAGCGCCCGTTGTGCCAAGAATATCGCCGCTGTTCCCGAGTATGTCAAGCTGTCCCCGGAAACAACCACCAGACGCTGTGTCTCGCAATAAGCCATCATCCGGTTGTCCCTAAGCTGAATTTTGGTCAAAGAATTGCGCATGTTCCCGTACAAAGTCCAGTCCGTGCATCAGCTGCTGCCTGTCGACCGCCAACCGCGTGTAACCTACGCCCAAGCCATCCTCAATCTCGAGGACAAAGTGGGCGATTTCTCAACCAAAATCACAATGAGCGATGAGGCTCATTTCCACCTCAGCGGGTACGTGAACAAGCAAACTATCGCTTCTGGGGCACCGAAAATCCATTAGTAATGCACGAGGAGCCATTACACCCGCTCAAAGTTACTGCATGGTGCGCTGCTCACGCTGGAGGAGTCATCGGGCCATTTTTTTTCGAGAACGCCGCTGGCCAAATGACAACAGTGGACGGTGCGCGCTATAGGACCATGTTAACAGTTTTTTTCTGCCGCAATTGGACGAATTAGGACTGGAGGCCAACCGATGTTCTGAAGGGCTAACATTCTTTTGGCCCATCTTGTAGCTAGTGCCACAATTGATTTGTTGAAGGAAACGTTCGGTGAGCGCATAATTTCGGGTTTGGTCCTGTGATTTGGCCTCCAAAACGTTCGATTTAACGCCGCTTGACTATTTTCCGTGGGGATATGTGAAGTCGGTAGTCTACGCCGAAAAGCCCGAAACAATTGACCACTTGGTGGACAACATTCGCCGCGTTATTGCCGATATACGGCCACAAATGTTGAAAAAAGTCATCGAGAATTAGACCTCCAGAATAGACTACGTACGTTCCAGCCTTGGTGGTCTTATGACAGAAATCATATAAATTATAATGCTAGAAGATTATCTTTCGAATAAACTAAATTTCATGTCAATTTAAAAAAAAAATGAATGGAGAGGCATGTTAGTTGAGGCCAAGGTTCTTTCTGGACTGTAGCACAACTTTAAGGAACAGATGAGAGGCTACAATCCGCTATGCGGATCGTTAAATACCCTATCCCATCCCATCCTTAAAATTAATATCCTCGAAATATAGGCCTTATGGCGATGAAATATAGAAAATGACATTGTCACAATATATTGCTCAGACAGTTTCTCAAAATATTTTGTGATTCGACAAAAAAACAACGTATTTCTAATGCTAATGCCTTGGGATGGGGTACACAAATAGTTTTTGTAATAAAACGCCCCCAAAATGTGGGCGTAGGTGAAAATGATCTAATGATCTATGGACAAAATGTTTATATTACCATTGTGGAAATATTTGCATCAACAATTTTTTCGAAAGTTTTAAAATTTGGACAAAAAGCGTTTTTTACTAAAAACGCCCCAAAAAGTGGGCGTGGCAAAAAACTTTGTATGGACGAAATATAGATAGGATTGTCTAAATATGCTGCTCAAACACTTTTTTTAAATTCCTTACGGTTTGGCTTAAAACTACGTTTTTCTAAAAGGGGGCGTGGCAGTGGGCGGATTTCAAAAATTTTTACATTTGTTCTGCTTCGTCGGCCAAAGAGTCTATATACCAAATTTCAACATTCTAGCTCAAAATTTAAGGCCCAAAAATCGGTGACACACAGACGGACGCACGGACGGACGGACAGACAGACAGACATGCCTTAATCGACTCAGCTAGCGATTCTATCTAAATTATTTCTCTATGTTACAAACTCAATGTCAAAACTAATATACCCCCCTATGGGATAGGGTATAAAAACATATGAGAAGGCTACAATCCGCTGTGCGGATCGTTTAATACCCTACCCCATTCCATCCTTAAAATTAATATCCCCAAAATGTTGTCTTTATGGTCATAAAGTATTGAAAATGGTTAAGAAGGTTTATCAAATTCTATTGCATATGCCTTGGGGTAGGGCATACAAATAGTTTTTGTAAGATAACGCCCCCAAAAAAGTGGGCGTGGGTTGAAATGGTCTATTGACGAAATGTTCATATTAATACTACCAATGATTGTGTATCAAACTTTTTTTCGAAAATTTGAAAATTTGACCAGAAAACGTTTTTTATAAAAAAACGCCCCAAAAAATAGGCGTGACAAAAAACGTTATATTAACGAAATATAGGTATTACGATTCTCTAAATATGCTGCTCAGACACTTTTTTAAAATTCTTTACGGTTTGGCCAAAAAATAAGTTTTTCTTAAAAGAGGGCGTGGCAGTGGGCTGAATTCAAAATTTTTTTACACTTGTTCTGCTGGGAGCAACAAAGAGCACGTGTTACAAATTTCAGCCTTCTAGCTCAAAATTTAAAGCCCAAAAACTGGTTACGTACGGACGGACAGACATGGCTAAATCGACTCAGCTAGCGATTCTGAGTCGATCCTTATACTTTGAGTTATATCTAGCTAAATTATTTTTCTATGTTACAAACTATGTATCAAAACTAATATACTCCTATGGGATAGGGTATAATCATCTTTGTTTTATTCCATTGCAAAGTTCTATACGTCTAAACACAACACCCTTTAGAACTTATTTACAATAAAGTATTTCACTATGATTGCGTTCTCCGATATAGAGCGACGTTTACTTAAATTACAGAGGGAGGATTGCAGGATAGTTATCTATACGAACGACGTAATCATTACTAAACCAGTACGCTGAAAGCATTTACCCTCTGGAATTCAATGTTCTTAGTCTCAAATAATTAGAATCTGTCTGGTAGTTGGGTCTAGTTCTTGTATACGAAACTAACCTGGAGAGCACACATTGCCTATATACGCTTGTGTATGTAATTTCGAATCACGCTCTGACTTAACGTGACCATGATCTGGTTAACGGCTAAACAAAGCCTTATGCCGTTTTTTTAAATCAGATATGCATCAGGAAGCTTTAATAACGACCGCTTTTGCAGCTTTAGATCAGTAATGAGGTAAACATAACAGAGAACACAATTTCGGGTATAACAGCCAGGCAACTATTCCTAGTCGTTCTGAAAAGGATTCAGACTTGGTTGAGTGTGCATGCCATACTGTATTTATAATCGGTAAAACGTTTTCGAGAAGGATATCATGCCAATTGAAGAGGTCTATCCTGGTTGTGAATGAAAGATGAATATCTGTGACTTCACTTAAAGCCAAACGGCAATCATGTTTCTGGTATCATCTTCATAAGCATCAGAGAGCCCACCAAGCCTTTTCTTTGATACTATGCGAACTATCTAACAAAAGTGTCGGAAGCCTGGGGGGATTATCACCCAACCGGTAGTCGTGGGCGATATCGTCATCAATTTGCTTCACGTAACTAGACGCCTTTGGTATCGTCCATCGTTTATTTGAGATACTCTAAAACTCTAGTAACTTAGGAACTAATTCTCAAATTATTTATTAGATGTCATATACATTGTCATTAATGACATTTGAATTTTTTTAATTGTTTGGTGCCGCACAATTTCATTAAAAAGAATGCAAAATGTAAGTAATTGATGATTACAAACTTATACAGATACATTTTTTTAATAGCTCAGTTACGGTGAAGCAAATTGACATGCTAGGTAAACATTTTGTAAACATTGGTAAATGTGCCAATTTGACATATACACAAAACATATGATTAAATAACAGTGACTTACATTCTACTTTTAGAATCTTCAAATTACAGTGGGTTACAAATGGTTTTGTATGTTTCAAATACAAAATCAATTTTAAATACCGGAATTTGACCGTTATAATGGTCTTTAAAAATTAAAAACATATAAAATGGCTATTCATAGCTTTAAAAGTCATGAAATATGCTTAAGTTGTCCTTACAACATCCAAATTGATGCAAGACGAGACCTCATGAGCACTCGCTCAATAATCGTCTGTGATTTGACGATTATTGTTTTACGTGAAAAAAATAAAGTGATATCGCCGACAGCAAAAATGATTATTGATCTTACGTGATGCAAGACTACCGTCGAAACGTAAAACGATAATCACTTTACGGAATAAGGGCTTGCTTTTTAGAAAGTTTGATAGGTTCACAAAAGCATGAATGATTGCAGGTACAAGTGGTTTCACAATGAACCTGGCATACCCAAGGTGTACACGTGCATAAGCTACCTTAACATAATAAGGTAGCTAGTCTCTATAAAACTGTTTGGGTAAATAACAAAGGCAACCTCATGCCAGTTCTGCACTTCTGCTTTCTGAATAAAGATTGAGAAGTGTGATGACTTATTTAACCTGAAACCCTATTTAATATCCCAAGCTGTCAGCTGATAGGATTGCATAAAACTGGTGCTACTTAAGCCGTATGAATGAGTTCCTAATTGTTTAAGGACCCACCCTTACTAATAATAGACAATAGTTAATTTTTTGTATCAAATAGTAAACTTACCAAATGTGCACCATGGTCTAATAGCGTTTTTGCCAAAACACGCGGGCATGGTTTGGCTTTTGCGGCCAAATGCAGCGGTGTATTGCCCGCAATATCTTTTGCATTTGGATCGGCTCCAACCATTAGTAAAGCTTTCGTAAATGGAAACTGACACGCTTGATATCTATCGGCAAGTCTACCCTCCGTTAAGCAGGCGTAATGTAGCGCCGTTCGTCCTGACCGCAGCACAAACTTCAGACTAATCAAGTTATAGAGAGCGGTGTGTATTTCATGCTTCATATCCGGGCTGAAATCTTCATTGTAGTCTAGATACGCCAGCAGGCAACCAATGTGTATAGCACTGAAATATGTAAGACTCAAGGCATTCTGATCGTTCTCCGACACGGGCATTGATGAATATTTCACTTGTTCATGGAACATAATTTTTCCTGAAGAATAGATGGATGAAACGTTAGTACAATCATTTATTGGGATTCGAGTTTTAATCGAACTTACCTCGTTCAACTTCTAATACAGCCTTATAGAAGATCATCAGCATATCGCAGGCTTCGATTGGTGCCACCACATGTCCAAGTGGCAAGGGACGTCCGGCTTGGTCTAACATAAAACTAAATAGTTCGGCAAGCGAGAGCACCGATGATTGTGTCTCCGGACTCAACGGTAGCAAGATTTCTTGTTGCATTGTGAGAGCATATGTCCAAAGTTCGATGCAGCGATCATATCGTCCTGCATCAGCGTAATGTGCTCCTCTGAAAACAAAATACACACAGACAACAATACAAAAATTTATTAGAGCCTGACAGGAGATGAAAGAATGCGACTTACCTAAATCTTATATAATAACGAGTGTCTGGATGCGTTGGTCCGAGTATTCGTTGACGAATCAACAATGCCTGCATCCTCATCCCGTCTGGATCCATGACTAATTCATCCAGTGCGCCAATGTTTGTCACTTCGGTGACAAAATTGTAGGCTGCTATCGGCTCACCGACAATCTTTGGTATCTTTTGGTCCAGATTTCGATCCTCCATGGCGCGACGCCACAGCGACAGCGCATTCAACATATCACGTTTTTTATCTACATAGGTGGCGCCCAATAGCTCCAGTGCGTTGATGCGATCCTCACGCTTTACACTCGGCAAACTAATCAAATGCTCAACGATTGGCAGGTGGCCCTTAACACTGGCCGCCAATAGCGGTGTCATACCGTAATAGTCTACATCCATGGTGGCGCCATGTTTCAGCAGCAGTTGTAAAATGTCCAAAGAGCCAGATTCAACACAATCGTGCAGCGCCGTTTTGCCATTCACACTGCATCGGTTCAAGTCCGCATTCAGTGACAGTAGGTATTGGGCAATTCTAAAGTGTCCCTTGTAGCAGGCAATCATTAAGCATGTGTGACCATATCTATTCGCTACTTCAAAGTCTAGAAACAGAGAATAGTTCAGTGATAGCCATCACTAGAGAAAGGTAAAACTCACCTGCACCGTGATTCACTAGATATCTTACAATTTCAAAGTGGCCATCGAAACAGGCCGCCCTCAGTGGTGTGCACTTTGTTCGCATCGTACTGTTTACATTAGCACCACGTCTAACTAATAACTTAACTATGTCTAAATGGCCGGCGGCCGCACCGCACCACAATGGTGGCGCATCGTCTATTGTCACCCCATCAAAGGTTACCGAACCGACTTTTTCAACATCCGCATGGCATTTGGTCAATAAATATTCTACAATATCATAATAGCCGTGACGGCATGCTCTAATTAGGGGGGTTTCGCCATCCATTCTTCTGACTTACGCCCTTCAAATCAGCTGTGTAAAAATTGAGATGAGTGTTTGTTTTAAAAAAAAATGGTGGAAGTATAATTTACAGAATCGTTAAAGCGCCTACGCAGATATAGAGCGTCTGGCAGAAATAAGCAAAGTGAAAACTTGGGTAATTTTAACCAACGATCAGGTAACGAAGCGATAGGAAACTTTCCAGGACTTTACGTTTTGCCAATAAGCTAATCTTGGAATTTTCCAGAACTTTGACAGATAAATTCCCCACCACGACCCATATAGGTGCACACATGTTTGATTTACACACACTTGTCTGCTGCCTGGTCATTTAAACGTCAAAACGTAGACTAACTGCCAAATTTGAACATTCAAACAAAAAATAACGGCCAAATTCAAAGATTTCCCCACTTTTGCCCACACCTCATGGAATGCTGGTAAAGTGGATGTTACATTTCGTTCCCTTTCTGAGTTAAGCACGTATCGACAAAACATCAACTTCAACTTGTCAGGAATTTAAAAAAGAATGGTTTCCCTTCATCGTAAACAATACTGATACCTTATTTGTTTTTCATTTATATTTCACTTTTGTTAATGTTTAACAATTTGCATTATTGTTTGAATATAAATACATTCATGTTATAAATGTTTTCGCTATGTACGAGTTTTCATCTCATATGTTTTGATGATCAATTAGCAGATACGAGGTTGTTGCTTTTATATGCATATGTATATGAAACACCTTTTAATGATTGATACTGCAACCTTCAGGCTAATCAAACTGTTATATTATAAATAAAACAAAGATTTAAATGAAAATGTACATTTATTCCTGAAATGTTCTTATATCAAAATGGATGGCAATGGTTAGGGTTATAAACATTTAATATTATTAATAAGGAACATAATTGTTATCATGATTAGGAACTTTTAGTAATATTCAAATTAAAAAAAAGAATAGAAGCTTTAATTTTTTAAAAGAAAAACTCAAAATGTTTCTATTCCTTGTTAGAATGAAACCTTAGGTTATCATAGAAGCTATGATAGTCTTTTGGAATTCGTTTCTTTAAACTCTGTAGGTCGTTATATTTTTTTAACGGTAAAGGGATTGAATTATCATATAATGGTTTTAAAATAATTTTCGAAATACTCGTTTTCGCTTTTCTTTGGGGTGATAATGTCCAATCATTGTCAAAGTCAAGTTTATAGTACATTCCCGTGGAATCATATTTTATGCAATTAACCCCCAATGCAATCTCGACGCAACGGACGGTATCGACGCAGACGGTTTCGCGTTGAAATGTCAAAAACTCATCGAGCTTATGGGAACATGTATAAGTGGGCAATCTGAACGCCGACGCTACGCAATGGACGTTAGCTACACAGAAAAGTTGATTCAACTTCAACTTTCTTGCGCATCGAAGCATTGGAATGTCAGTTTGAAAGCTGTCAGATGGTATGTTTGTGAGAATCTTGAGATTACTTTCATAGGTTATAAATAATTTTTGACCAGGGGCATGTCGCTGTACAGCTCGTATAGTTCTTGGTTGAATCTTCGTCTCCATAGCCCGTCAACGCAAACGGGACCGAAGATTTTTCGAAGAATTTTCCTCTCGAATCTACCAAGGATTTCTTCATCCGCTTTTGATACGGTCCATGCTTCAGCGCCGTAGAGCAGGACTGGGATGATCAGGGTCTTATATAGGGTTTCCTTAGTAGTTCGAGTGAGGGCTTTACTACTAAATTGCCTTCTTAGCCCGAAGAAACAGCGGTTGGCAAGAGTAATTCTTCGTTTAATTTCTGACGAGATGTTGTTGTCAGAACTCATAGCGGAGCCGAGGTAGACAAAGTCCCGTACTACCTCAAAGTTATATCTGTCAATGGTGACATTCTGTCCAATTCGTCGATGTTGTGAGTCCTTTCGTGATGACAGCATATACTTAGTCTTACCCTCATTTACTGCTAAACCCATTTTCGCCGCTTCCTTCTCTATACTTGCAAACGTGGCTATGACATCACGTTGAGTCCTACCAATGATGTCAATATCGCCAGCGTATGCTAGTAGTTGCACCGACTTTTGGAAAATTGTGCCTCTGGTGTTGGCTTTGGAGTTTTGCACAATTCTCTCAAGAATCCGATTAAAGAAGTCACATGACAGCGCATCGCCTTGCCTAAATCCTTTTTTGGTATCGAATGTGTCGGTGAGGTCGTTTCCGACCCTGATGGAGCAGCGAGAATTCTCTATCGTCATCCTACACAAACGGACGAGTTTGGGCGGTATACCAAAACTAGACATGGCTCTTTACAGTTCGTCTCTATAAATGCTGTCATATGCGGCTTTGAAATCGATGAATAGGTGGTGGGTATCGATTTGGACTTCTTGAGTTTTTCCCAGGATCTGCCGAAGTGTGAAAATTTGATCGGTTGTGGACTTTCCTGGCCTAAAACCACACTGATAAGGGCCAATCAGGTTGTTGGTAAACGGTTTCAGGCGTTCACATATTACGGCAGATAGGATCTTGTAGGCGATGTTGAGGAGACTTATGCCTCTGTAGTTGGCGCAGTTCAGAGGGTCTCCTTTTTTGTGGATCAGGCAAACGATGCTGAGGTTCCATTCTTCAGGCATATTTTCATCCGACCATTGGCTTATGAGTTGGTGGATTTTACTTACCAAGTCATCTCCGCCAGCCTTATAGAGCTCAGCGGGCAGGCCGTCATTTCCGGCAGCCTTATTAAGCTTGAGTTTAGATATTGCTATCCTCACTTCACTCAGGTCAGGTGGTTGGCAGTCTTCGCTGTCGTTGCCAATATTGAATGGTTCGTTCTGCCTGACAGCGAAATGTTGTTCGTCATCGCCGTTTAACAGTCTGCAGAAGTGGTTCTTCCATATCCTCAGCATCGACTGTGTCTCAACTACAATATTTCCTTGTTCATCTCGACAGGATTCTGTTCGAGCCTTGTATCCTTGGCTTTGACGTTTTACACTTTGGTAAAACTTGCGAACATCGTTCCTGGAGTGGCACCTCTCTATATCCTCGATCGCGCGCTTTTCTTGCTCGTTTTTCTTCTTGCTGAAAAGCCGATGTTCTTCCCTTCTTCTTTGCCTATAGAGCTCAATGGCAGCTCTCGTCTTCACCTTCAGCTTAGCCTTGTAGGCCTCGTTCTTGGCTGCGAGCATCTGTCGGCATGACTCATCAAACCAGGGGTTTCTTGCTGGTGGGCGCGAGAAACCTAGCACATCAGTTGCGGCTGATCTAATGGCCTGTTGGCATCGTTGCCATTGCTCTTCGACATTCGATGCTGGTGGTATGGTGTTAATCGAGAGGTTAAGGGATACGCGTTGTGCGAAGGTCTTGGCGGTCTCTTGCGATTGCAGTCTTCCGACATTAAATTTTTTCACAGTATTTCTGGATTGTTTTGGCGTGGTGGATATCCGCATTCTTACCTTGGCTGCTACAAGGTAGTGATCCGAGTCGATGTTAGCTCCTCGGAATGTTCGGACATCCAAAATACTGGATGCGTGCCTCTTATCTATCGCAATGTGATCAATTTGGTTGACCGTTCGTTGATCTGGAGACCGCCATGTCCCCTTATGGATATCGAGGTGAGGAAACCGTGTGCTGGCTATAGTGGCATTTCGTTCCGTAGCGAAATCAATTAGCCTAAGTCCATTACCAGACGTGTTGTCGTGTAGGCTATGTTTTCCGACAATACTTCTAAAGATGTCTTCTCTTCCTACCTTTGCGTTAAAATCTCCCAGCACGATTTTAACATCGTACTTCGGTAGTCGCTCATAGGTTTTGTCGAGGAGCTCGTAGAAGCAATCCTTAGCTATATCATCTTTTTCTTCCGTCGGAGCGTGAGCGCATATAAGGCTTATGTTGGCAAATTTGGCCTTGATGCGGATTGTTACTATGCGTTCGCTAATGTCTTGGAAACATAAGACTTCTTGCCTAAGTCTGGCACTTATAACAAATCCGCATCCGAATAGTCGCTGTTTCTGCTCACTTTAACACGGTTCGTAGTATATGTCACAGTTTTTCATCCTCTTTTTGCCCGGCCCATCCCATCGTATTTCCTGGATGGCAGTAATGTCTGCTTTGTAGCAGTTTAGGGCTTCCGCTAGTTGTTCGCCTGCACCTCTCCTGTTTAATGTTCTCACATTCCAGGTGCAGATACGAACGTCGTTGTCCTTTTTTCGTTTAGCAGGGTCGTCAACAATAAAATCAGTCCTTTCCGAGGCTATTGGTTGCTTCGTAACCATGATTTTTTTCTGTGGGTGGGTAGTTAACCCAAAGCACAACCCCCAACCTGGAGGGCCAGTTCCAATTTATTAGATACCCCTAGGACACGGGGCCATCAGTATCCACTACGGGATTGAGCGCTGCCGTTGGCCTTTCGGTTCATCCGCCACCATCTCTGTTCAAGGGGCCTGACTAACCCTTGAAATTCCTAGACAACCTTTTGTCCGAATATGTCAGAGCAGCTCATCTAGGTTCGCCTGGGACGGCAGGCCGGGTATTCATCCGTGCCATTCTCACCAGGGTGTTTATAGTGTGGCTGTTTTTCGTCGTGTTATCAACACTCGCACTTATCGTTTAGCAAGTCAAATCCGGTTGGATGAGACCAGTACCCGATGGTTACCACTTGGAGGTAAAGATAAGTACATTTGATGTGTAGTCAGAGTTGCAACACTGGGCATTGCCAAGTTAACGCCAATCAGAGTCTACCCTCGTTCTACAACACCCAACCATTAAGGTTAAGGCGCAGAAAATTCTGTATGACAAGTCGTCAAGTGGGTACAAAAATGTACATTTGAAAGCAGAGAAGTGGAGGGAGATTTCGGAAGCATTGCATACAGATGGTAACCAAAATTAGAAATTTTACATTAACAAATAATGAGAACCAACTATTATATATATTTGTTATAATTTATATTTGCAGAGAAAGAGTGCATTGCCCGGTGGAAGAGCCTCCGTGACAAATTCGGAAGAGAAATCAAAGAGGGGAAGCAGGCAACATCTGGAAGTGCAAAGCGCTATAGGGCAGAGTGGGAATTCTACAACCATCTTGCGTTCTTAAAAGACCACATGAAGCCAAGAAGGTATATTTGTCTCTTTTAATTACCTAATAAAAATTATATTCAACTAATGTATACCTACTTTATCAAGAACCGTTGGAAATTTCATACCAACAAATAGTGTGAATAAAGAGCTAGACAATTTGGAAGAATTTGGCGACCCTCATAGTGGCTCCTTCCTAGAGGAACATGTGGAATTCGAAGTCACTCCCAACACCAGTCAGGATGAAGTCAGATCAACTTCAAAAACCACAAGAAAAAGACACTGTTCAGAGGTGGATGATGCGGTTGGGAAGAACATTATTGACACTATGACTGCGCTACAGGATTTCCTGAAAAGCTAGCCATCTACCTCCGGCACAACGAAATTCTCCGATCGTGTCGACGCCCTGCTATGTGGATTTGTTAATCCTGAAAACAGAGAAAAGGCTGAAAAGAAAATAATGAAGTTCCTCTGCAAGTGTCAAATAAACGACATTGAAAATGAAGATATCAACGATGTCGATTTATAAATATAAATGTGTAACAACCTCATTTTTAAACAGAAACTGAATATGTATTGAAAACTGAATATAGACTGAATTATATGACTGAACATAATTTTGTATTAAAGTAATTTATATTGAAAAAAAAACAATTTATCTTATTTTATTTTGCAATAATATAGCTCCTTCCGATAGAAAATACGATTTAAGTTGGTCTCGGAGTAAGAACGCATGTCGTGTGTAATTGTTTGATCCAATTTTGGCATTTTTATTTCTCTTCAACGGCGTGATTACTTCTTCCTTCCATCTTCCAGGCACAACATTTCCAGAATCGTCTTCGCTATCCACGAAACATGGTGGACAGTATTTTTGTGCAGCCAACTGATTAGATTTAATGTAGTTGTGTAATGCCACTGTTGCTAATACCACCTAAATACGAATAACTATCAGTATCTCGTTGTATAAACACACATTACAAATTAAACTACTTAACTTTTCTGCATTTTCAGGTATACCAAAATTCCAAATGCGTTTTCTATAACAACGCGTGCTCGAGAAATACGGTAGTTAAATATCTTCTTATCCGAGGACAAGCATTTGCCTGGATATGGTCTCATAAGATTTGACTTTAATGGAAAGGCAGGGTCTCCTATGAAGAAATGAGGAAATTTCAGGTTGGACTTAGGTAAATTTACATCAGGTGGTACTACCAGTTTTCCAGATAACAACTCCTTTCCAAATTCACTTTCCATCAAAATTCCTAAAAATAAAGAGAAGTTTTTATGTTTAAAGATACTATTATAAAATATATCACTAAAAACACAAACCTCCATCACTTTGGCTGCCGTATGCGCCTATGTCAAGCATTGTAAACTTATATCGGGCATCGCAAGTTGCTAAAAGAACCAGACTATAGAAATTTTTATAATTGTGAAACTGAGATCCAGTATGAGGAGGACACTGTATTGAAATGTGCTTTCCATCTATTGCACCGATGCAGTTAGGTAAATCCCAAATATTCTTGAATTCACTGGCAATTATTTTGTAGTCATCAAGGGTTGGTTTGCACACATACAATGTAGCCAAAACATCCCAAATGACATCACAAGTATCGAGAATTATTTTGCGGGAGCTAGTCCTTCCAACTTTAAAGCTCCAGCCCAAAAATGTATGACTTACTCCTTGCGAAAGATAACTACATATAGGATAAGAGTAGGAATAGTATAAATATTCAATTGTGGATCTATAATTCACGTAATGTTTACTTACGACATAGTGATTGCCAACCGTGCTTCTGGGCTTATAGTATACGATGTATGGCGCCTGCACAATTTTGGGCCAAGTAATAATAATAAATCGTTGTACACTGGCACCGTCATTCTGGTGTATTTAAAAAATTCCTCTTCATTACGCTTAATAGAGGAAAATGATGCCTCATAAAAACCAAATATGTGTCGATCTATATTATCTGTCCGGCAATAGAATCTTCGTCTTTTTTTCGATTTCCTTCTTTTCAACCAGGCGTAAGCAGTATAATACGTAACCAATGCGCAATATGTTACAATTAATTTTCTTTTATTTACACGCATTTTATTTAATTTATTTAACAACTAATTAAACTGTGAGAATTGAAAAACAAACAAAATCTTCGACGGCTAATGGTGAACTGTCAATCAAGTGACATCGCATCGCGTCGCGTCGTGAGCGTCGAGATTGCCACCACCACTCAAATCCTCACCATTTTTGACACTTCAATGAGAAACCGTCTGCGTCGCGTTCGTCGCGTGCGTCGAGATTGCCACCACCATAAGATTTGTAACTTGTGGGTCACCAGTTTTATAGCCTGGTCTTATGGATTTATAAAAATTAATATTCGAATAGTTTTTAAAAAAATGTGTGGTCTACGTAGGTCACTTTGTATGGTTCTGGAATGGTTCTAGATTCTGCAATGATTTGGATAAAATCAGCAGGAACGTACATCTACTTGGACTTTTTTTTTTCTTTCTATTGTTGAGTGAACAGAATCAAATTCCATCTGGGTATGCCCAACAGTTAAATACTTTTGATAAATTGTAGTATTATATTTGGTCACAATAAATTGTAAAAGGTTAGCTAAGTTGACGTTTCGATTTTGTGCGCTACAACCATCGCTTAATAATAATTTTCTTAGACATGAGAAACACATGAAGCAAAAACATTTGAGTCCATTCCACCTTCTCCTTCATGCCATGTTGTTTTTAAATTAAAAAAATGTAAACTGATGCACAGCAATCTTTTGCTTAAAGTAAAGTGCTGATGCAGCTATAAAAGGCACCAATTGAACAGCTAGGACATCCAAAGTAAATGCATTTATTTCATTCTTTTAAGCTTTATATTAGTCAATATCTTTCTCCAACCTTGCTTTATTTTTATTATAAACGTGTTCATTGTATGTGCGTTTGTCAATATTTCCGTTCTTAAAACTAAAGCACAAATCACACTGGTCTTTTTTGGTTTATACAAACCAATATTAAAGGAATGTGTTAATTTCAAGAAGGACAAATAGGATGATTTTTCATTTTGTGGTATATTTTCATCCATCATAAACTGTTCATAAATTTTATAAATATCTTTAAAAGAACTGTAATTCAAATCCAAATATTCGGCCCTAGCGAGGTATCCGTCGGAGCGGAAAATTCTCCGATTTTGTACGATTCCGATGATTTTTGCTTCGAGGTATTCTTCCGAAAAGCTGGTCGGAATATTTCTCCGACATTTCGTAACGCATCCCAGCGAATTGCGTTGAAGTGCGTTCAGGAGCATTTTTTGTTCAATTTTTGACAGCTAAGTGCAATTCTTTTTCCGATTTCCTCCGACACAAATTCGTCGCGGAATTTGTTTACGAAGTGAAGTGGAGTAATAGAAAAATGTATGTAATTATATAAAACTATTTATTTAAGTAATTTTCGTACTAATCGTTTGAATTTGTGTTTCCAGGGCGAGCTCAATTGAAAAAACCACCCCTGAACAGTACGAGCTTCGTCGTCGCATTTGTGTAGTATTTCTTTCCGATGACAAATACCTCGCATGGAATTTGAATCTCCGACGAATTATGCGTTGCGGAAAATTTTCCGCTCCGACGAATACCTCGCTAGGGCAGATTGTCTATCTGTTTTTTTCCTGCAGTAATGAGATTCAAGCTTGGGCAGGCCTGTTAGAAAATCTTTGACATGTTTTTGTTTTTTTAGGTTAATCGCGGAAACTTTCTTTCTTAACTTTTCAGTTTGTAGGCGAATTCCATGACTATTGCTTTCTGTAATCCAATTTCGTACCATCCATTCTCCTAAACTAAATGTGTTCAAAAACATTTTCTTACAAACGGGTACAACATCATTTTCAGTTTTCAACTGATATTTCATAGATTTATTACGTCTTGAATTATCACATTTATTTGTACGACGAGCTACGTGTCGCTTTTCTACAAGAGTTCCAATCATCGCTCTACGTTGATCCCAAGACAATCAAACAATCAAAGAGAATCAAACAATTCTTTCCTTTGGGATTGGGTAATTTCATTGCATTTAAAATATTTGCCTTTTTTACAATTGAATTACAACCAGGTTTAAGCACACGTTTTTCCCGTTTTTGTTTTCCCACTGTTTGTCCTCTTATTTTTTTAGTACTGTAATATTGTTTTCCTTCTTGCCTAGCTCTTTATACCCTATCCCATAGGGGGGTATATTAGTTTTGATACTTAGTTTGTAACATAGAGAAATAATTTTGCTACATATACCTCAAAGTATATGGATCGACTCAGAATCGCTAGCTGAGTCGAATTAGCCATGTCTGTCTGTCCGTCCGTCCGTCCGTCTGTCTGTTCGTCAGCGGTTTTTGGGCCTTAAATTTTGAGCTAGGATAATGAAATTTGGTATATAGGATCCTCGTCCGTGCCACCAGATCAAGTGTAAACAATTTTGAAATCCGCCCACTGCCACGCCCCCTTTTTAGGAAAACTTATTTTTTGGCCAAACCGTAAGGAATTTCAAAAAAGTGTCTGAGTAGCATATTTAGACAATCCTAATATCTATATTTCGTTCATACAAAGTTTTTTGCCACGCCCACTTTTTGGGGGCGTTTTTAGTAAAAAACGCTTTTTGTCCAAATTTTAAAACTTTCGAAAAAAATGTTGATGCAAATACTTCCGAAATGGTAATGTAAACATTTTGTCCATAAATCATTTTCACCTACGCCCACATTTTGGGGGCGTTTTCTTACAAAAACCATTTGTATACCCCATCCCAAGGCATTAGGAATAGAAATACGTTGTTTTTTGTCGAACCACACAAGATTTTGAGAAACTGTCTGAGCAATATATTGTGACAATGTCATTTTCTGTATTTCATCGCCATAAGGCCTATATTTTGAGGATATTAATTTAAAGGATGGGATGGGATAGGGTATTCAACGATCCGCATAGCGGATTGTAGCCTCTCATATGTTTTATAATATTTTTCTTCCACTGATATGGGTTTCCCTGGCTTTTCTTTCTCCTTCTTTTAGTATTAAGACCAGAAGCGTCGTCAACAATGAATTGTTACGGAAATCAGAATGGTTATAATCATCATAATAAGATATTGTTGAGGGTTGGTAACCGCTTGATATATCACTGATAGAATTTTGATAATGATTTGACTCAATAAATATTCCTGTTTGACCATCTAAGATAAGACCGGAGTAATCTGATGTAGGAATATTTTCTTCGGCTTCACATTCAATAATCTTAAATTCACCTGTGGTTTCATCTAACATCAAAATATGTCCAGTCAAAATGGTTGATCCCTTGTCCAACATAGTTTTCTTTGTTCTAATGTTAATTTTAAAAAGTACATATTTATTATATAAAAATGTACCTATTTATTTTGCTTTGTATTTTGTTTTTTTTTAAGGAGATTAATTCTTTGAGGTGAAATAAAACCAGAAGTTCTCATAAAGTATAACCCGCAGGCTCAAATACACTCTAATGAACACG
This sequence comes from Rhingia campestris, assembly GCA_932526625.1. NCBI lineage: Eukaryota > Metazoa > Arthropoda > Insecta > Diptera > Syrphidae > Rhingia > Rhingia campestris. Next base: position 17,753,172 of record OW052186.1, read on the forward strand.
CTGCAGTATTCGAGGTTATTAATACTTCTGATAAATGAACTACTCGAACTTTCCAACGTGAAAAAATTGCTGCCAACTTAATTCCGATTTACGGTACGTATACCTGTTGTTGAAGATCCGTGGCCCTTGCTGCGAAATAAACTTTCATACGCCTCGTACGATTGTGACGTTGTACGTCGTAATGTTCGTTTATTCTCTGAAATTTACATTTTAGTGATTTCTTACATATTGTGTTCCTACTTACTATTTTTTAGCAGCGTTCCGGTGGCTTGGGCTGGTATTCTTCAAATGATTGGCGGTAAATGAACTCGTTAATATTTGACGTCTATTTGACATCCGCTCAAACAGAACTGTTCGTGAAGAATCATAGCGCAAGCCACCGTAGAACCGTTTGTTCTTACATTTACTTTAAACCTGTCAAATGTTGATCATGCAATAACTATAAACAGCAGTAGCGATAACCTTACAAATTACAAATTAATATTAGGTATATAACACAAGCTGCTGAGCCTTACGGTTAAACCATCACAAAGTATTTACAAGGTTTTCGTCGAAACTCAACAATGTGAATGTAGTTACGTGGAAGAATAATTAGCTGTAAAATATGTAAGTTGTTTTTTTTTCGACATTGATTGTTTCCCCTATATATTTTATTAGTGTTTCACAGTGATGTTATGTAGAAAGACGCAGAAAGGGGACGATTTGTAAAATTCCCATGAACCTAAAATTTAAATTTCGACGGTTGTAAACAATTAAATCATTATTTTATACGTCATATAAATAAATTCAGTTTCTAATATTATTTATAACAGCATTCTAGAGGTTGCCAAACTAAAATGCACCTTATCGTTACATTTGAACAACGTTGCTTAGCTCGCTTAAATTAAACATACAAGACCTAGTTTGCAGGTTATAAAAGGGAAAAATGGCCCTAAGAGAGGTGTGAAAATAAACAAATGCCCAGTCTTATTATGTGCACAACTACAAAAACGTTCTGCAGTGTTAAGAATAGGCGGTTATTTCATTTTAATCTCTCTATACTGACATTCGTTTTTTTACTGACGAAAATTAAGAGCACAATTATTTTATTTTATTAGAATTTATAAGAAAACAAACACATACACATAAAACCATTTCTCAAGTATTGGACTTTTCATTCAGTAGCAAGCTCCCCATTCTTTATATATATTTTGTAGATGTTCTATACTTATTTTTACAATGAAAGGCGATATGTATATATAGGAAATAATTTTAAATTTGGCGTCTCAATAATTGAGACTTTTTCGGCAAAAAGGTCCGACAATAATTCCATAATCTGTTTTTTTTTTTCATTTCTTCATTTATTTTTTTTTACTATGTATTTTGCACTTACTTTTTCGCTTTGTGTCCAATTTTCGGTTATTTTCCTTTTTTTACTACCAGTTTTCATTGTTAATAAATACTCACACATAACTTCAATTCACTTTGACAACGGAACAACAAAAGAAAAACATAAATAACAACTGATGACATCGGAAATCATTAAACGTCAATCAGCTATTACTTTTTAACTTATTTTTTATTTTTTTTACAATAAGAAATATTAGATAACTTCTGAATAAGAGTATAATAAGTCATTTTCATTAAAATAATGATGAATCTATAATTATATACGTCATTTTAATAGCATACCGGGATTTATTCCCGAAATATTTTTTTTTTCCGTGGGCTGGTGGAAACCTTCATAGACACGATGAGCACGTGCCCAAAGTAGTGTGAGATTTTTATTCACTAAAACCACCAGCCATGTTGTATTTCTATTGCAACTAAGTATTCGACTTATCCAGCAATTATTTTTATCACTAGTATATAATATGTTTGGCAGGTAATATTCCTTTGAGAGTTCCTGCTTTTCCGCAATTTATAGCGCGGTTTAATATTATCGGGCCAAATCTAAGGGTTTAGTTCATTGGTTTAGCATGCCTTACCTCGGGTATATTCTGACCAATAACCCGAAGGGGTTTCCCGAAATATGTAAATGAATTTGAATCAAATCAATATTGAATAATATAAATTAATAGTGTTGTATTTCAATTTAACGAATTTTCTAACGTATTTTTTTTGAAATATTTGTCTAATGCATTGGAATGTAATCCCACCACATATTGATGTAAGCTGACCATCGGATTTTTCTTTTATGTACTTGTCAACATCAGCTGTTTTTATTTACCACATACCATTTGATAGACACAAGTGGCGATTGTTTACTTTTTTCGTGCGGAAAAAAAAAGTAGTTTCTATTAATTTATTTCTTATTTATTTTATTAAATTCGTGTGTTCTATTTTATCAATCTAATTAAACCTGTTCCGAATGCAAGTACCAGAGATTCTCGGGTAATTAAAAGTGAAACAGAAATACACCAAGTGTGTCAACTCGTGGATGAACACAATTCACGAATCTAAATACGGAGAAGTTAAAATAAGATTCAGAATCAGAAATTGGTCTCGGGAAAGATCAGATTCGAGTTGTTTCGTAAGGATAATCTCGTTAGTGTTTCTTTACACACTGATAACACCTACATTCGCATCTAAATCAACAAAAAGCAATATGATGCCAGCAAGTTCTTCTTTGTGGATCATTTCGATGACATTGAGTTGTCCGAGAAATCGTGGACCCGATCTCAAGCAAAGAAATCGCGCAATATGACGGTCAATAGAGTTTCGAATCACCCCAAAGAATTGTTTTGAAAAACGATATTAGGCTTGCTCTTAAGTCGAAAGCAAAACACGCTGCAATCTCATCATTCCTAAAGAACTATTCGTCTTCAACGCCAAGACATTAGTTAGTTAGTTAGTTAGTTAGTTAGTTAGTTAGTTGTATTTATTTAGCTATTAAGCCATTTTTTGGTTAAATATTTACAATAATCATTACATTATTTGGTTTACATTATGTTATAATAATTTATAGAATGTTTTCTTTTGTATATAGAATTAACAATCTTTGAAAATCATTTAAGTTAGACAATAATTTTATTTCAGCTGGTAATCTGTTGAAATACTGGAATCCCATGTATTGTAGAGTGTGCTGTCCACCGGTAGTATGCATTCGTTGAATTTCTATATCCGTCCGATTTCTAAGGGTATATGTCGTCGCTTCATTTACTGTTGTCATCTTTTCTCTCAAATATTGTGGGCTTAGATTGTTTTTTATTTTGAAGACTAATACCATAGTTGCAAAGAATAATCGTTGGTTTATGTTAAGCCAGTTTAGTGCATTGAGCATGAATACTATATGTGTATACACATCGCATCTTAAAATTATTCGCATAGCTTTATTTTGTAATTTTTGCATTCGGTTTTTTGATGTTATATCACAGAAAAACAAGACACTTGGACAATATTCAAAATGTGGTTTAATAATAACATTATATACCTTTATTGCACTGTTCATTGATATATCTTTTCTTATTTTACGTAGGACACCAATTTTTTTAGACACTTTATTGCACAAGTAGTTAACATGATCTTTAAATTTGAGTTTATTGTCTAATATAACACCAAGATATTTAACACTCTCAACAATTTCAATAGGACAATTATTAATATTAATGTTTATTTGGGGCAGTAGTGTATTCACATTTAACAACATGCACTTTGATTTCGTCACATTTAGTATAAGACGATTTACTTTTAACCACATATATATTGCACTTAAATCACAGTTAATATTGTCTATACATTGTTGCATATTCTCATTTGATGTATAAATCAATGCGTCATCGGCAAACAAAACCAGTTTTGAAAATTTTAGCACTTTTTCTATGTCATTGATAAATATGAGAAATAGTAGAACTCCTAATATTGTACCTTGTGGAATACCAATATTTATACCCACTGCTGTTGATATGCTATCATTTACTTTTGTTTTTTGTGTTCTTCCTTTGAGAAAGCTTTTGAACCATTTTTGTTCAGTCGATCTAATTCCATATTTGTAAAGTTTTTTTAATAGAATCGTATGATCAACAGTTTCAAATGCACGTTTGAGATCTAAAAAAACAGCTATGACAGGTTTCCGTTGGTCAATTTGTTGCTTCCATTCACCTAGAACATAGTTTATGCATGTTTCACATGAATGCTTTGTTCTAAAACCAGACTGGTATTTACTTAAAATGTTCTGGTTTTCAAGATGCTCTTGAAGTTGTCCCATTACAATTTTTTCAAGCACTTTTTCATAAACTGGAACCATATTTATAGGTCTGAAGTCAGCACAGAGTTTAGCATCATTTATTTTCTTTATAGGGATCACTAAGGATTCTTTCCAAGTTTGGGGGAATATTCCACTTGAAAGAGATATATTTATGATGCGCATTAGAGGTGGTCCTATAAAATTTATTGCATCTTTTATCATATTAGTATTCATGAAGTTGAAGTCGTTTTTTGAGTTTATGGATTTTATTGCACTTAAAATATGATTTATATTTATAGAATGTAACTTAAAGTCTATATTGCACACATTAGTGGTTCAATATGAAGTCACAATACAGGTAACACAATCAGATTTAAATCAACTACATCTAGATATATATAAATGCAATTTCTTTCTAATAGGACGGACAAGAATGCGGTGGTTCGTACATAAAATTAGTGTCTGCAGGCAAACTAACAGAGGACCTCAAAAAGGTATGTCAAAGTAATAAGAAACGACGACACAATATTATATTAAATTTCTTCAACCAATTCCATAGTTCAATGACAAAACACCATACACTATCATGTTCGGCCCGGACAAGTGCGGCAATGATATCAAGCTACATTACAGATAACGCAACAAAGATAAACTCCGCATTTGTATCAATTACTTGTGAAGCCAAATTCGTGTATATCATAAAGTAGCTTACGAGGGTTCATTGCTTAAAGATTTCACGCCAGCCGTAGATCCACCAAGGAAAATTTACGATTAGGGACAAGAAATCAGACGGATAGGATGAGTGTGAGAAGGTAATAATGAAATTTTAGAAATTTCGGCAGTCGTATACTGGTAGTAATTTATTTTATGTATATTCCAGATCCAGATGCAGATAAACCAAATGACTGGGATGAAGATGCACCACCACAGGTTCTCGACGCATCGGCTGCCAAACCCCATGATTGGTTGGATGAAGAACCCAAAATGAAATTAAGCAACGGCAACAAATAGTGGTGGCAGTAGTGGTGATGAAGTAGTAGAAGAGGAGGATGAAGGTGTGAATAATTAGCAGCAAAGTGCAGAAGCTTCCGAAGAGCCTGAAGTAAGTTAAACAAAGTCATTTCATATTCTTTTGCTAAACAATACATTTTCTTTATAGGAGCGAACAACCTGCCACTAAACGTACTCGAAAGCGCAATCCATCCACGCAAAGATTAGCAAACCTAATTTTCATTAATTTTAACTAGAGCTCTATTTAATATGATTTTCAAAATTTATATTGATATTGATAACGAAAAAACCTAATCGACAGTGTCGCTTAGTATTCATATAAGAAATAATGTATACAATTTAATTTTATATAAGCCAGCGATTTAGTAAATAAAAATCAAAACACCAAATCATGCAAAGGGTTTTTATTTGAGAACAGTCAGGTTGTTGGCGAACGGTTTTAGGTGTTCACATATTACGGCGTATTGGATCTTGTAGGCGATGTTTACGAGACTTGAGCCGCTTGTGATTTCAGTTTTTCGATATTAATTTTGTTCACATAATATCATATTTGTTGCGGCGTAGATAAGGAATATCCGCATTCTAAATTCAGGATGTTCAGATATTTGAAGTACTTGATACGTGGTGACGGTGCTAATGGTGTTTCTTATTTTCATTCATTGTTCAACATTCGATCTTAACCCCGCTGACAAAATGGGAGAACAAATTACATACAGTAGTCCAGACAAGCTACGTCAGACTCATGTCCTAATTCATAGACATATGTTTGATGTGCTACTTACGCTTTACCTCCTAGTTAAGGATCTAAATTTGTTGACAAATGAAGTTGACAAACGTTTCAATAATAAAAACCTCGATGAGAACCTTCTCACAAAAACATAACATTACAGATTATATATAAAGGAAATATTTTGTTTTATTTGAACGTTTTTTTGATATTTGTAAATACATATAGAATTGGTTTATGTTAAAAAAAATATAATGGAACAAATTATTGTATGTATTACATTTTTGTGGTCAGAATTTGTGTGGTACTACATAAGTAGTAAGTTATAGTAGTATATACAAATAAGATATGACAATAATTAAAGTGTTAAGTCTTAATATTGTTACTTAAAATAAGTTAGGAAAATACAAACAAAAATTTGAATACTGAGTTTTTATCAAAAAGTCTAAATGGTTCATTTGTAGTCTAACTGATCAGCGCCCATGGCACAGCCTTTGCATTTATTGTAACTGTAGATGGTGCATATGACGCGCCTGTTGTGTCCTCAGGAAGGGTTTAAGTTGAACTTGGTGTTGATTTCGCAACTGACGTTCAGGTCAGCATTGTGATCATAGTTTGTCTGTTTTTGGGGATCATCAAACCTCTTTTATACTGTTATTGAATTGCTGCTTTCAATTTAATTCTGCTTGATCCGTGTTTGAGTTCCTATGTTAGAATTGGATTGTTGTTACTGCTGTTCGTTGTTTGGTAAAGCTGAATCTATGAAAAAGAGGATTACAATAAACATAGTCGATATAACAGGGAGTTTAACACTTACATGCATGTGATGACAATTTTTTATATTTTCCGAATTTGGTAGTGACAGTCGAACACTATTTGGCTGTGGTTTTGCTCTTTGTGTAAAAGAAGGTCAGGCATTGGATTCTGCATGTGCTCCAGCTATTTGTGATCTAATTTTTAGGTTTGGTTGTCCGTAAGCCTAAACAAAAGAATGGGTTATTCTCTGCCAACTGTATTCCACACTTTGATTACTTACCACTGCATCAATCTCTTCAATTGTGGTGCATTATTTTCTGTTAATCGTCTAATGGTAATAGTAATGGTCTAGTAAGTTGTTGCGGCAGCTGTGGAGGTGGTTATTGGGGCGACGCTTTCGATGTTTGTCCTGACGAACTTCGACTCGAAAGGCGATACATTCAGCTATTCTTTTAGAGCAATATTTTGTTCAGCCAAACCTTGACGTCATGTGGGTTACACTTGGAGCTGAATTTAAAGAAAAGTATATAAATTCGTTTTAAATGTGCCCACTTCTTCTTAAGAAAAAACTTACCTCATTTTGACGGCCTGTTTTAGCTTGTATTGTCTGTGCTAATAGAGCGTTTAGGCCATCCTTTTATGAAACATCATGAATAGCCATATGTTGCAGTCCAGTAAAAAATCCATGATTAGGACCATCATTCCGTAAAGTAATTGTCGTATGACGATAACATTTCGACGGTACATCTTGCATCACGATAGATCAATAGTAGTTTTTGCTGTCGGCGATATCACTTTATTTGCTTCACTTAGAACAATAATCGTCAAATCATAGACGATTATTGAGCGATTGCTCATGAGCAGAGATGACAGTGAAGAAATCTACTCGATTACGCGTAGTAAATCGGATAGACTACATGCCTGATTTGCTTCATTTACTACCTACATTTCTTACGTATGTAAAACATTAAATTTCATAAGCATATTATATCCATTACTTAATCAAGTCCTAAATACCCCAGATCAAACGGACTTTCTGAAAAGGGCGTGCATATAGCTAAAATGCTAATAAAAACATATGAGAGGCTATAATACGCTATGCGGATCGTTGAATACCCTATCCCATCCCAATTAATATCCTCAAAATATAGGCTTTATGGCGATGAAATACAGAAAATGACATTGTCACAATATATTGCTCAGACAGTTTATCAAAATCTTTTGTGGTTCGACAAAAAACGTTTTTGTATTGCATATGCCTTGGGGTAAGGCATACAAATGGTTTTTGTAAGAAAACGCCCCCAAAAAGTGGGTGTTAGTAAAAATACCCGTACATTCTTTATACCTGTACCAGTTATACCTGTACATTCTTTCAAACATTGAATTCGGGAATATGATAATACGAATGTGGATGTTTTTTTAAACTTTAACTTCTTCAGCTTCAGCTTCTTTTACAGCCCCTTTTAACCCCCTTTAAGCCCCCTTTTTAACCTTTTTGAACTTAGTTAGGGAAAATTATGTTCTTTTCATAGAAACTGTTGGGTTTCTCATTATGTGAAACGATTTGTTTCCATTTAACAATCCCATCAAATACATTCAACTTATAAGAAAATCCCTTTAGTTTTCTACAACAAATAAACAAAGATAACAATATGAAGAACGCAAAAGTCATGGTAGATATTTTCAGAAAAGAGCTATACGAAAGATAAAAAAAATGATCGTTCAACAAATTTGAATATAATTATGCAAAAGCGAATATCATTCTACAAAAACGAGTATCGTTTCATAAAGACGATTATCGTTTCATTAAGACGAGTATCGTATTGCTTGTAAAATGAGTTTTATATACAAAGATATGAGAAGGCTACAATCCGCTGTGCGGATCGTTGAATACCCTATCCAATTCCATCTGTAAAACTTATATCCCAAAAAGTGGATATGGTTGAAAACACGATGGGAATTAAATACAGAAAATCACATTGTCACAACAAATTGTTCCGACACTTTATAGAACACTTTTATGGTTCTACAAAAGACAATGTTTTTCTCCTGCATAATATGTTATGGGGTAGTGCATAAAAAAGTTTGTTTACATAAAAACACCTCCAAAAAGTGGCCGTGGGTTAAAATGGTCTATAGGCGTAATGTTGTTATTAATATTACAAATGATTCTGCATCAATTTTTTTTTTTCGAAAATTTTAAAATTTGACCTGAAAAAGGTGTTTACTGAAAACGCCCCTATAAAGTGGGCGTGGAAAAAAACTTTATAGAGCCGAAATATAGACATTAAGATTAACTAAATATGTTGCTCAGAATTTTTTTTCAAAACGGTTTAGCCAAAAACTACGTTTTTATAAAAAGGAGGCATGGCAGTGGGCGGGTTTCAAAAATTTGTTCACTTGTTCTGGTGGCACGGATAAGGATGCTATATACCAAATTTCAATATCCTAGTTCAAATTTAAGGCCCAAAAATAGGTGACGAACAGACAGACGGACGGACGGACGGACAGACAGACATGCCCGAATCGACTCAGCTAGCGATTCTGAGTCGATCCATATACTTTCCGGTATATGTAGCTTAACTATTTCTCTATGTTACAAACTATGTATCAAAACTAATATACCTCTATGGGATAGGGTATAAAAACGACTATTGTTCTACAAAAATGATTTTTGTTAACGTAATAGATACAAGGCTCGAACAGAATCCTGTCGAGATGAACAAGGAAATATTGTAGTTGAGACACAGTCGATGCTGAGGATATGGAAGAACCACTTCTGCAGACTGTTAAACGGCGATGACGAACAACATTCCGCTGTCAGGCAGAACGAACCATTCAATATTGGCAACGACAGCGAAGACTGCCAACCACCCGACCTGAGTGAAGTGAGGATAGCAATATCTAAACTCAAGCTTAATAAGGCCGGCGGAGATGACTTGGTAAGTAACATCCACCAACTCATAAGCCAAATCTGGTCGGATGAAAATATGCCTGAAGAATGGAACCTCAGCATCGTTTGCCCGATCCACAAAAAAGGAGACCCTCTGAACTGCGCCAACTACAGAGGAATAAGTCTCCTTAACATCGCCTTCAAGATCCTATCTGCCGTAATATGTGAACGCCTGAAACCGTTTACCAACAACCTGATTGGCCCTTATCAGTGTGGTTTTAGGCCAGGAAAGTCCACAACCGATCAAATTTTCACACTTCGGCAGATCCTGGAAAAAACTCAAGAAGTCCAAATCAATACCCACCACCTATTCATCGATTTCAAAGCCGCATATGATAGCATTTATAGAGACGAACTGTATAGAGCCATGTCTAGTTTTGGTATACCGCCCAAACTCGTCGACGAATTGGACAGAACGTCACCATTGACAGATATAACTTTGAGGTAGTACGGGACTTTGTCTACCTCGGCTCCGCTATTAGCTCTGACAACAACATCTCGTCAGAAATTAAACGAAGAATTACTCTTGCCAACCGCTGTTTCTTCGGGCTAAGAAGGCAATTTAGTAGTAAAGCCCTCACTCGAACTACTAAGGAAACCCTATATAAGACTCTGATCATCCCAGTCCTGCTCTACGGCGCTGAAGCATGGACCGTATCAAAAGCGGATGAAGAAATCCTTGGTAGATTCGAGAGGAAAATTCTTCGAAAAATCTTCGGTCCCGTTTGCGTTGACGGGCTATGGAGACGAAGATTCAACCAAGAACTATACGAGGTGTACAGCGACATGCCCCTGGTCAAAAAACTCCGCATTGGACGTTTAAGATGGCTAGGACATGTAGAACGAATGGACACCAATACTCCGGCTCGCAGAGTCTTCGATTCCCAGACAGACGTCGGACGCAGTAGAGGAAGACCTCGACTTAAGTGGCGCGCACAAGTGGAAACCGACCTCAACCAACTTGGAGTGCGCAACTGGAGGCAGTTAGCTAAGGACCGGGCTAATTGGAGAGGCATGTTGGTTGAGGCCCAGGTTCATTCCGGACTGTAGCGCCACTTAAGTAAGTAAGTAAGTAAGTAATAGAGATGTTTTAAAGGATAATCGTAGTAATATTAATTGGGGTGATACAATAATATACTCCAACAAAATCTAAGGATTAAAAAGGTATCTGATTCTTTGCTGCTAATCTATTATACATTTTTCGAGAGATGTAAAGTTTCACCTCTGTATTCATAAACGCTGATTAGCTAATCAATGACTAAGAAGACATAAGAAGTACTCGCGCAAATGTCAGTGCATATATATACAGGGGTTACTTTTTAAATTCAATTAGAACGTCGGAATAAAGTAAAGTAAATCAAGTAAAGGGTAGCAATTCAATGATTTCTTAAATATAGAACGACATTCTTGCTATGTTATATGATGAAGAAATTTTCTGAAAACTGAAAAGATGTGAAATGTGTTTTGTAAAATTGAGCTCAACAAAACGAGTGTGACATTATCCGGAGTAGGAAATGTGAAAGGGGGGTAGTTGATACTAACAATATTTCGTAAAGCATTTTTACCCACGAAAACGACATAATTTGCAAAATGTTTATTTCTTTGGACAAAGATGCAATTTAGAAAGCCAAAATTAATGAATTTTCTTTTTCAAAGGAGACCCGAAGTAATAAAACATGGTGTAATTTTTGAGCAACAACATATCGTTTGATTATGTTTAGACAAGTACCAATATTTATGCAAAATATAACATCGCACGTAAAGTTACTGTCATCCATGATAAAGGATCATTTACTTCATGAGACTAGAGTATAAAATATATTCTCAACTTTTTTAAGCTTTGATTCCTGGAAACAAAAAAAAAAACCTTGCATGCAAGTAGGCACACGTTTAACACTGAATATTTTAGCAATTTCTCCCATCAAACGTGTGCCTAATTTCATGCATGGACTTTTTCGTCTAAATAAAAAAGAGAACAATTTTCTTTCAACTATAAAGAATAACCTAAGCTTCACAATTATAGTTAAAACTCTGTCCAACACTCACTTTTACGTTCTCTCCATGATGAAAACAAAATGAAAATTCCTACTAAAAATAAGAATAAAAAAAACTTAAGACTCCTTACACACTGAAATGAAAATTAATAATCTGGTACGAAGAAGAAGAAGAAGAAAAAGAGGAAACTAGCCACTAACTCTTAAATATAAATATAAAACAGATAAGAATGTTATAAAAATGTTATAAAATTAATGTTATAAAAAAATATATATATAATAATATGTATAAAAAACATATGAGAAGGCGAAAATCCGCTCTGGGGATCGTTGAAAACTAATATGCCCAAAAAGTTGGCTTGGCTTAAAACACGATGGGGATTAAATATACAAAATGAAATTGTCACAACAAATTGTACAGAAAGTTTGTAAAACACTTTTATGGTTCTACAAAAGACAAGGTTTTTCTTTTGCATATGTTATGGAGTAGTGTATCAAAATAGTTTTTATATAAAAGCGCCCCCAAAAGTGTGCGTGGGTTAAAATTGTCTGTAGACAAAATGTTCATATTAATATTACTTATGATTCTGCATCAAAAGTTTTTTTTTCGAAAATTATAAAATTTGACCGAAAAAAGTTTTTTTTTTATTAAAAACGCCCCTAAAAAGTTGGCGTGGCAAAAATCTATATATGATCGAAATATAGATATTACGATTCTCTAAATACGCCCTTAAGACACTTTTTTCAATTTTTTTTCAAAAACAAAAAAAATGATGAATATTTTTTCTTCTATTTGGAGTTATTCGCTATTTCTCCTCCTCGCCATTGTGGAGCAAGAATTAACTAGGAAGGACAATATGAACTTTTTTTTCTAGAAGAAGTGCAATATGAACTTGTTTTTTGAGACTTTATTTATTTATTTATAAATTTTTTTTGAAAAATCAGCTAATCTCAGTTTTTCTTTTTTTGCTTTTTTGCAGAACAACAACAAAATAAAAATAAAAAAAAGTCTATCTTGTGGGTTTCTTAGTGGCTCTGTAGATTGACACACGTCTGCCGTATCACCACATCACCGCATCACATAGTTTCGCTGTTTTTTCGGTTAAAAACAAATGAAATAATTTTTTACTTTTTTTTACTTCTTCACCAATGTGCGATTCCCTTTAATGGGATTCAATGAACTCGTAGAGGCATTCGGGAACGTTTTCTTCGTATTTGATTCGATGCTTTTGTATTGTTTTGGCAGCTAGGCATTTGAGGGTTGTATAGTTGATGGGATTGACGATTTGATGGATTTTATGGTTTTCCAGCAGGGTTTCAAATGTCTCTCCGTTGGAGTTTTTGGTGTCCTGTATGGAGTAAATAAAACAGAAAATATGATTAGTTATTGGGGAAAGAAACAAAATGATAAAATTAAGTTTTTGATCAAAAGCTACACTCAGGGCTAGTAAACAAGACGGCGCAACATGTCACATACAAGGTGGGCCAAAAGAGATCACCCTATTGGAAGATGCTCTTATTTTTGCAACTGGCCGCCAATGTCAAATCTGTTTTGACATTTGTGGACTAGACAGATGTAGAATACAAGTGAATAAGGCATGGAATAATCGTGTCTATTTTGTGCCTAACAATTCGTCTGTAGTGTTGTCGCAGCGCGAATTCCGTCGCCGATTACCCGGCCGTCCGACACCGACTGCGCAAACACTGCGCCCTTTGGCCACCAACATTGAAGTGTATGGGACCACACGAGACGTTGCCAAGAGTGGTCGGACCCGGAGCGCCCGTTGTGCCGAGGATGTCGAGCTGTCCCCGGAAACAACGACCAGACGTTGTGTCTCGCAATAAGCCATCAGCCGGTCGTCCCTAAGGCGAATTTTGGTCAAAGAATTGCGCATGTTCCCGTACAAAGTCCAGTCCGTGCATCATCTGCTGCCTGTCGACCGCCAAACGCGTGTAACCTACGCCCAAGCCATCCTCAATCTCGAGGCCGAAGTGAACGATTTTTCGACCAAAATCAAAATGAGAGATGAGGCGGCTCATTTCCACCTCAGCGGGTACGTGAACAAGCAAAACTATCGCTTCTGGGGCACCGAAAATCCACGAGTAATGCACGAGGAGCCATTACTCCCACTCACAGTTACTGCATGGTGCGCAGTTCACGCTGGAGTAGTCATCGGCCCTTTTTTTTTTGTCGAAAACGCCACTGGTCAAACGAAATCAGTGGACGGGGCGCGCTATAGGGCCATGTTAACCGAATTTTGTTTTGCCGCAATTGGACGAATTAGGACTGGAGGACAACCGATATTCTTGTAGCTAGTGCCACAATTGATTTGTTGAAGGAAACGTTCGGTGAGCCCATAATTTCGGGTTTGGTCCTGTAAATTGGCCTCCGAAACGTTCGATTTAATACCACTTGACTATTTTCTGGGGGGGGGGGGGGGGATATGTGAAGTCGGTAGCCAACGCTGATAAGCGCGAAACAATTGACCACTTAGAGGACAACATTCGCCGCGTTATTGCCGATATACGTCCACAAATGTTGAAAAAAGTCATCGAGAATTGGACCTCCAGATTAGACTACGTCCGTGTCAGCCTTGGTGGTCATATGACAGAAATCAAATTTAAATTATGATGTCAGAAGATTATCTTTCGAATAAACAAAATGTCATGTCAATTTAAAAAAAATCATCTTTGTTTTATTCCATTTCAATGTTCTATACCTCTAAACAAAACACCCTGTAGAACCATACAGAGCTGTTTACAAGCATAGTGGTGGTCAATAAACGTTTACTTAAATTACAGAGGGAGGATTGTAGGATAGTTATCTTTACGAACTTCGTAATCATTACTAAACCAGTACGCTGAAAGCATTGACCCTCTGGAATTCAATATTCTTAGTCTCAAATTATTAGAATCTGTCTGGTAGTTGGGTCTAGTTCTTCTATACGAAACTAACCTGGAGAGCACACATTGCCTATATACGCTTGTGTATGTAAGTTCGAATCGCGCTCTGGCTTTACTTGACAATTGTCTGTCTGGTTACCAGCTAAACAAAGCCTTATGCCGTTTTGTTTTTTTAAATCAGGTATGCATCAGGAAGCTTTAATAACGAACGCTTTTGCAGCTTAAGATCAGTAATGAGGTAAACATAACAGAGAACACAATTTCGGGTATAACATCCAGGAAACTTTTCCTAGTCGTTCTGTAAAGGATTCAGACTTGGTTGAGTGTGGTAACTAATTTTAAAACGAGAGCATGCCATACTGTATTTATAATCGGTAAAACGTTTTCGAGAAGGATATCATGCCAATTGAAGAGGTCTACCCTGGTGGAAGTATGTTGTGATATCAAAGATTGCATAAGCTACCTTAACATGATAAGATAGCTAGAAACTACAAAACCGTTTGGGTAAATAACAAAGGCAACCTCATGCCAGTTCTGCAGTTCTGCTTTCTGAATAAAGATTGAGAAGTATGAGGACTTATTAAACCTGAAACCCTATTTAATATCCCAAGCTGTCAGCTGATAGGATTGCATAAAACTGATGCTACTTAAGCCGTATGAATGAGTTCCTAAATGTTGTAAGACCCACCCTTACTAATAATAGACAATAGTTAATTTTTTGTATCAAACAGTAAACTTACCAAATGTGCACCATGGTCTAATAGGATCTTTGCCAAAACACGCGGGCATGGTTTGGCTTTTGCGGCCAAATGTAGCGGTGTATTGCCCTCAATATCTTTTGCATTTGGATCGGCTCCAACCATTAGTAAAGCTTTCGTAAATGGAAACTGACACGCTTGTGAACCCTCCGTAAAGCAGGCGTAATGTAGCGCGGTTCGTCCTAACCGCCCCACAACCTTCAGACTAATCAATTTATATAGAGCGGTGAGTATTTCATGCTTCATATTCGGGCTGAAATCTTCATCGTCCATTAGATACGCCAGCTGGAGACCAATGTGTAGACCACTGAAAAATGTAAAAATCAAGGCATGCTGATCGTTCTCCGCCACGGGCATTGATGAATCTTTCATTTGTTCATGGCACATAAGTTTTCCTGGAGAATAGATGAATGAAACGTTAGTTCAATCATTTATTGGGATTCGAGATTCAATTGAAGTTACCTCGTTCAACTTCTAATACAACCTTATTCAAGATCATCAGCATATCGCGGGCTTCGATTGGTGCCACCACATGTCCACGTGGCAATGGACGTCCGGCTGCTCCTAACATAAAAGTAAATAGCTCGGCTAACGAGAGCAACGATGATTGTGTCTTCAGACTCAACGGTTGCAAGATTTCTTGTTGCATTGTGAGAGCATATGTCCAAAGTTCGATGCAGCGATCAAATCGTCCTTCAGAAGCGTAATTTACTCCTCTGAAAACAAAACACACACAGACAATACAAAAATTGATTAGAGCCTGACAGGAGATGAAAGAATGCGACTTACCTAAATCTAATATAATAACTAGTGTCTGGATGCTTTGGTCCGAGTATTCGTTGACGAATCAACAATGCCTGCATCCTCATCCCGTCTGGATTCATGACTAATTCATCCAGTGCGTCAATGTTTGTCACTTCGGTGACAAAATTGTAGGCTGCTATCGGCTCACTGACAATCTTTGGTATCTTTTGGTTCAGATTTCGATCCTCCATGGCGCGACGCCACAGCGACAGCGCATTCAACATATCACCTGTTTTATCTACATAGGTGGCGCCCAATAGCTCCAGTGCGTTGATGCGATCCTCACGCTTTACACTCGGCAAACTAATGAGATGTTCAACGATTGGCAGGTGGCCGTTAACACTGGCCGCCAATAGCGGTGTCATACCGTTATAGTCTACATCCATGGTGGCGCCATGTTTCAGCAGAAGTTTTAAGATTTCCAAAGAGCCAGATTCAGCACAATCGTGCAGCGCCGTATTGCCTTTCACACTGCATCGGTTCACGTCCGCATTCAGTGACTGTAGGTATTGGGCGATTCTAAAGTGTCCCTTGTAGCAGGCAATCATCAGACATGTGTGACCGTGTCTATTCGCTGCTTCAAAGTCTAGAAACAGATAATAGTTCAGTGATAGCCATCAGTGGCGGCTAGAGAAAGGTAAAACTCACCTGCACCGTGATTCACTAGATATCTAACAATTTCAAAGTGGCCATCGAAACAGGCCGCCCTCAGTGGTGTGGAATTTGTTCCTATCGTACTGTTTACATTAGCACCACGTCTAACTAATAACTTAACTATGTCTAAATGGCCGGCGGCCGCAGCGCACCACAATGGTGGCGCATCGTCTATTGTCTTCCCATCAAAGGTTACCGAACCGACTTTTTCAACATCCACATGGGATTTGGTTAATAAATTTTCTACAATATCGTAATTACCGTGACGGCATGCTCTTATTAGAGGGGTTTCGCCATCCATTTTCACTGAATCTAATGATGCAATCTCTTCTGACTTACGTCCTTCAAATCAGCTGTGTAAAAATTGAGGTGAGTGGTTGTTTTTAAAAAAATGGTGGATGTATAATTTACTGAGTCGTTAAAGCGCCTACGCAGATATTATAGAGCGTCTGCCAGAGAAAAGGAAAGTAAAAGTTTAGATAATTTTAACCACAGATCAGGTAAAGAAGAGATAGGAAACTTTCCAGGACTTTAAGTTTTGCCAACAAGCTAATCCTGGAATTTTCCAGAATTTTGACAGATAAATTCCCCAACACGGTCCAAATAGGTGCACACATGTATGATTTACACACACTTGTCTACCGTCTGGTCATTTAAACGTCAAAACGTAGACAAACTGCCAAATTTGAAATTTTAAACAAAAAATAACGGCCAAATTCAAAGTTTTCCCCACTTTTGCCCACACCTCATGGAATGCTGGTAAAGTGGATGTTACATTTGTAAAATTCCCATGAACCAAAAAATTTAAATTTCGACGGTTGAAAACAATATAACCATTATATTATACGTCATATAAATAAATTCAGTTTCTAATATTAACTTCAGTTTCTAATATTATTTATAACAGCATTCTAGAGGTTGCCAAACTAAAATGCACCTTATCGTTACATTTGAACAACGTTGCTTAGCTCGCTTAAATTAAACACAAAAGACCTAGTTTGCCGGTTATAAAAGGGAAAAAGAGAGGTGCGAAAATAAACAAATGCACAGGCTTATTCTGTGCACAACTACAAAAACGTTCTGCAGTGTTAAGAATAGACGGTTATTTCATTTTAATCTCTATATACTGACATTCGTTTTTTACTGACGAAAATTAAAAGCACAATTATTTTAATTTATTAGAATTCATAAGAAAACAAACACATACACATAAAACCATTCTCAAGTACTGGACTTTTCATTCAGTATCAAGCTCCCCATTCTTTATATTTATTTTGTAGATGTTCATTTCATTTTTTCATTTCATTTTATTCATATTTTGTAATGCCTATACACTTTAAGATAAAATATCTTATAAACTAGTGATAAGCTATATTCGCAGGAAAAAATGCTACTGAGGAAGACGATATAATTAAAAAATGTTAAATGTTAATGTTAAAATGAAACTGCAATTGGCAAAAACTTCACACCCGTACAACAATTTTGGTATAACCAGCGTTTTGGCTAGCATGAGACGAATTTTTAAGGGGGTGAAGACTTTTGTTGCCCATATCGTTCGAAGAACCGCATATGTTTTAATAGTCGCAACATTTATGTGATTATCCCAGGTTAGTTTCCGGTTAAATACCATACCAAGATATTCTATACTTATTTTTACAATGAAATGCGATACACATATAAAATAATCAATTCATGTAGTATACATTTTTTTTTTAATTCTGAAACTTCCATGCAGAGAATACATATAGCTTCAAATTGATAAAATTTTATTTTTAAAAATCCTTATCAGTAGGGGGAACATAAAAAGACACAATTGACTATTCTTTTCATGAGAAAACGTATTTGTGTACACAGCAATATTGCTTAAATGTAAAAATCGATTGTATACACCGACTTAAATATACTTAGAGGTATTTTAAACTAAGCAATCAGGAAATAATTTTAAATTTGGCGTCTCAATAATTGAGACTTTTTTTCGACGAAAAGTTCCGACAATAATTTTGTAATCTGTTTTATATAATCTAATGCATATACCTTGTCGCTTTGTGTCCAATTTTCGGTTATTTTCCTTTTGTTATTACCAATTTTCATTGTTAATAAATACTTACAAATAACATCAATTCACTTTGACAACGAAGAAAAACATAAATAACAACTGATGACATCGGAAATCATTAAACGTCAATCAGCTATTACTTTTGAACTTATTTTTTATTTTTTAACAATAAGAAAAGGTAACTTCTGAATAAGAGTATAATAAGTCATTTTCATTAAAATATTGATTTATATATGATTATATACTTTAAATTTCATCCGTCATTTTAAAAGCATTCCAGGATTTATTCCCGAAATATGTAAATGAATTTGAATCAAATCAATATTGAATAATATAAATTAATAGTGTTGTATTTCAAATTAACGAATTTTCTAACGTATTTTTTTTAAACATTTGTCTAATGCATTAGAATGTAATCCCACCACATATTGATGTAAGCTGACGCTCGGATTTTCCTTTTTTGTACTTGTCAACATCAGCTGTTTTTATTTACCACATACCATTTGATAGACACAAGTGGCGATTGTTTACTTTTTTCGTGCGGAAAAAAAAGTAGTTTCTATTAATTTATTTCTTATTTATTTTATTAAATTCGTGTGTTGTATTTTATCAATCTAATTGAACCTGTTCCGAATGCAAGTACCAGAGATTCTCGGGTAATTAAAAGTGAAACAGAAATACACCAAGTGTGTCAACTCGTGGATGAACACAATTCACGATTTCTAAAGAAACTAAATACGGAGAAGATAAAATAACATCCAGAATCAGAAATTGGTCTCGGCAAAGATCAGATTCGAGTTCGAGTTGTTTCGTAAGGATAATCTCGTTAGTGTTTCTTTACACACTGATAATACCTACATTCGCATTTTAATCAACAAAAAGCAATATGATGCCAGCAAGTTCTTCTTTGTGGATCATTTCGATGACATTGAGTTGTCCGAGAAATCGTGGACCCGCTCTCAAGCAAAGAAATCGCGCAATATGACGGTCAATAGAGTTTCGAATCACCCCAAAGAATTGTTTTGAAAAACGATATTAGGCTTGCTCTTAAGTCGAAAGCAAAACACGCTGCAATCTCATCATTCCCAAAGAAGTATTCGTCTTCAACGCCAAGACATTAGTGGTTCAATATGAAGTCACAATACAGGTAACACAATCAGATTTATTTCAACTACATCTAGATATATATAAATGCAATTTCTTTCTAATAGGACGGACAAGAATGCGGTGGTTCGTACATAAAATTAGTGTCTGCAGGCAAACTAACAGAGGACCTCAAAAAGGTATGTCAAAGTAATAAGAAACGACGACACAATATTATATTAAATTTCTTCAACCAATTCCATAGTTCAATGACAAAACACCATACACTATCATGTTCGGCCCGGACAAGTGCGGCAATGATATCAAGCTACATTACAGATAACGCAACAAAGATAAACTCCGCATTTGTATCAATTACTTGTGAAGCCAAATTCGTGTATATCATAAAGTAGCTTACGAGGGTTCATTGCTTAAAGATTTCACGCCAGCCGTAGATCCACCAAGGAAAATTTACGATTAGGGACAAGAAATCAGACGGATAGGATGAGTGTGAGAAGGTAATAATGAAATTTTAGAAATTTCGGCAGTCGTAAACTGGTAGTAATTTATTTTATGTATATTCCAGATCCAGATGCAGATAAACCAAATGACTGGGATGAAGATGCACCACCACAGGTTCTCGACGCATCGGCTGCCAAACCCCATGGTTGGTTGGATGAAGAACCCAAAATGAAAGTAAAGCAACGGCAACAAATAGTGGTGGCAGTAGTGAAGAAGAAGTAGTAGAATAGGAGGATGAAGGTGTGAATAATTAGCAGCAAAGTGCAGAAGCTTCCGAAGAGCCTGAAGTAAGTTAAACAAAGTCATTTCATATTCTTTTGCTAAACAATACATTTTCTTTATAGGAGCGAAAAACCTGCCACTAAACTTACTCGAAAGCGCAATCCATCCACGCAAAGATTAGCAAACCTAATTTTCATTAATTTTAACTAGAGCTCTATTTAATATGATTTTCAAAATTTATATTGATATTGATAACGAAAAAACCTAATCGACAGTGTCGCTTAGTATTCATATAAGAAATAATGTATACAATTTAATTTTATATAAGCCAGCGATTTAGTAAATAAAAATCAAAACACCAAATCATGCAAAGGGTTTTTATTTGAGAACAGTCAGGTTGTTGGCGAACGGTTTTAGGTGTTCACATATTACGGCGTATTGGATCTTGTAGGCGATGTTTACGAGACTTGAGCCGCTTGTGATTTCAGTTTTTCGATATTAATTTTGTTCACATAATATCATATTTGTTGCGGCGTAGATAAGGAATATCCGCATTCTAAATTCAGGATGTTCAGATATTTGAAGTACTTGATACGTGGTGACGGTGCTAATGGTGTTTCTTATTTTCATTCATTGTTCAACATTCGATCTTAACCCCGCTGACAAAATGGGAGAACAAATTACATACAGTAGTCCAGACAAGCTACGTCAGACTCATGTCCTAATTCATAGACATATGTTTGATGTGCTACTTACGCTTTACCTCCTAGTTAAGGATCTAAATTTGTTGACAAATGAAGTTGACAAACGTTTCAATAATAAAAACCTCGATGAGAACCTTCTCACAAAAACATAACATTACAGATTATATATAAAGGAAATATTTTGTTTTATTTGAACGTTTTTTTGATATTTGTAAATACATATAGAATTGGTTTATGTTAAAAAAAATATAATGGAACAAATTATTGTATGTATTACATTTTTGTGGTCAGAATTTGTGTGGTACTACATAAGTAGTAAGTTATAGTAGTATATACAAATAAGATATGACAATAATTAAAGTGTTAAGTCTTAATATTGTTACTTAAAATAAGTTAGGAAAATACAAACAAAAATTTGAATACTGAGTTTTTATCAAAAAGTCTAAATGGTTCATTTGTAGTCTAACTGATCAGCGCCCATGGCACAGCCTTTGCATTTATTGTAACTGTAGATGGTGCATATGACGCGCCTGTTGTGTCCTCAGGAAGGGTTTAAGTTGAACTTGGTGTTGATTTCGCAACTGACGTTCAGGTCAGCATTGTGATCATAGTTTGTCTGTTTTTGGGGATCATCAAACCTCTTTTATACTGTTATTGAATTGCTGCTTTCAATTTAATTCTGCTTGATCCGTGTTTGAGTTCCTATGTTAGAATTGGATTGTTGTTACTGCTGTTCGTTGTTTGGTAAAGCTGAATCTATGAAAAAGAGGATTACAATAAACATAGTCGATATAACAGGGAGTTTAACACTTACATGCATGTGATGACAATTTTTTATATTTTCCGAATTTGGTAGTGACAGTCGAACACTATTTGGCTGTGGTTTTGCTCTTTGTGTAAAAGAAGGTCAGGCATTGGATTCTGCATGTGCTCCAGCTATTTGTGATCTAATTTGTAGGTTTGGTTGTCCGTAAGCCTAAACAAAAGAATGGGTTATTCTCTGCCAACTGTATTCCACACTTTGATTACTTACCACTGCATCAATCTCTTCAATTGTGGTGCATTATTTTCTGTTAATCGTCTAATGGTAATAGTAATGGTCTAGTAAGTTGTTGCGGCAGCTGTGGAGGTGGTTATTGGGGCGACGCTTTCGATGTTTGTCCTGACGAACTTCGACTCGAAAGGCGATACATTCAGCTATTCTTTTAGAGCAATATTTTGTTCAGCCAAACCTTGACGTCATGTGGGTTACACTTGGAGCTGAATTTAAAGAAAAGTATATAAATTCGTTTTAAATGTGCCCACTTCTTCTTAAGAAAAAACTTACCTCATTTTGACGGCCTGTTTTAGCTTGTATTGTCTGTGCTAATAGAGCGTTTAGGCCATCCTTTTATGAAACATCATGAATAGCCATATGTTGCAGTCCAGTAAAAAATCCATGATTAGGACCATCATTCCGTAAAGTAATTGTCGTATGACGATAACATTTCGACGGTACATCTTGCATCACGATAGATCAATAGTAGTTTTTGCTGTCGGCGATATCACTTTATTTGCTTCACTTAGAACAATAATCGTCAAATCATAGACGATTATTGAGCGATTGCTCATGAGCAGAGATGACAGTGAAGAAATCTACTCGATTACGCGTAGTAAATCGGATAGACTACATGCCTGATTTGCTTCATTTACTACCTACATTTCTTACGTATGTAAAACATTAAATTTCATAAGCATATTATATCCATTACTTAATCAAGTCCTAAATACCCCAGATCAAACGGACTTTCTGAAAAGGGCGTGCATATAGCTAAAATGCTAATAAAAACATATGAGAGGCTATAATACGCTATGCGGATCGTTGAATACCCTATCCCATCCCAATTAATATCCTCAAAATATAGGCTTTATGGCGATGAAATACAGAAAATGACATTGTCACAATATATTGCTCAGACAGTTTATCAAAATCTTTTGTGGTTCGACAAAAAACGTTTTTGTATTGCATATGCCTTGGGGTAAGGCATACAAATGGTTTTTGTAAGAAAACGCCCCCAAAAAGTGGGTGTTAGTAAAAATACCCGTACATTCTTTATACCTGTACCAGTTATACCTGTACATTCTTTCAAACATTGAATTCGGGAATATGATAATACGAATGTGGATGTTTTTTTAAACTTTAACTTCTTCAGCTTCAGCTTCTTTAACAGCCCCTTTTAACCCCCTTTAAGCCCCCTTTTTAACCTTTTTGAACTTAGTTAGGGAAAATTATGTTCTTTTCATAGAAACTGTTGGGTTTCTCATTATGTGAAACGATTTGTTTCCATTTAACAATCCCATCAAATACATTCAACTTATAAGAAAATCCCTTTAGTTTTCTACAACAAATAAACAAAGATAACAATATGAAGAACGCAAAAGTCATGGTAGATATTTTCAGAAAAGAGCTATACGAAAGATAAAAAAAATGATCGTTCAACAAATTTGAATATAATTATGCAAAAGCGAATATCATTCTACAAAAACGAGTATCGTTTCATAAAGACGATTATCGTTTCATTAAGACGAGTATCGTATTGCTTGTAAAATGAGTTTTATATACAAAGATATGAGAAGGCTACAATCCGCTGTGCGGATCGTTGAATACCCTATCCAATTCCATCTGTAAAACTTATATCCCAAAAAGTGGATATGGTTGAAAACACGATGGGAATTAAATACAGAAAATCACATTGTCACAACAAATTGTTCCGACACTTTATAGAACACTTTTATGGTTCTACAAAAGACAATGTTTTTCTCCTGCATAATATGTTATGGGGTAGTGCATAAAAAAGTTTGTTTACATAAAAACACCTCCAAAAAGTGGCCATGGGTTAAAATGGTCTATAGGCGTAATGTTGTTATTAATATTACAAATGATTCTGCATCAATTTTTTTTTTTCGAAAATTTTAAAATTTGACCTGAAAAAGGTGTTTACTGAAAACGCCCCTATAAAGTGGGCGTGGAAAAAAACTTTATAGAGCCGAAATATAGACATTAAGATTAACTAAATATGTTGCTCAGAATTTTTTTTCAAAACGGTTTAGCCAAAAACTACGTTTTTATAAAAAGGAGGCATGGCAGTGGGCGGGTTTCAAAAATTTGTTCACTTGTTCTGGTGGCACGGATAAGGATGCTATATACCAAATTTCAATATCCTAGTTCAAATTTAAGGCCCAAAAATAGGTGACGAACAGACAGACGGACGGACGGACGGACAGACAGACATGCCCGAATCGACTCAGCTAGCGATTCTGAGTCGATCCATATACTTTCCGGTATATGTAGCTTAACTATTTCTCTATGTTACAAACTATGTATCAAAACTAATATACCTCTATGGGATAGGGTATAAAAACGACTATTGTTCTACAAAAATGATTTTTGTTAACGTAATAGATACAAGGCTCGAACAGAATCCTGTCGAGATGAACAAGGAAATATTGTAGTTGAGACACAGTCGATGCTGAGGATATGGAAGAACCACTTCTGCAGACTGTTAAACGGCGATGACGAACAACATTCCGCTGTCAGGCAGAACGAACCATTCAATATTGGCAACGACAGCGAAGACTGCCAACCACCCGACCTGAGTGAAGTGAGAATAGCAATATCTAAACTCAAGCTTAATAAGGCCGGCGGAGATGACTTGGTAAGTAACATCCACCAACTCATAAGCCAAATCTGGTCGGATGAAAATATGCCTGAAGAATGGAACCTCAGCATCGTTTGCCCGATCCACAAAAAAGGAGACCCTCTGAACTGCGCCAACTACAGAGGAATAAGTCTCCTTAACATCGCCTACAAGATCCTATCTGCCGTAATATGTGAACGCCTGAAACCGTTTACCAACAACCTGATTGGCCCTTATCAGTGTGGTTTTAGGCCAGGAAAGTCCACAACCGATCAAATTTTCACACTTCGGCAGATCCTGGAAAAAACTCAAGAAGTCCAAATCAATACCCACCACCTATTCATCGATTTCAAAGCCGCATATGATAGCATTTATAGAGACGAACTGTATAGAGCCATGTCTAGTTTTGGTATACCGCCCAAACTCGTCGACGAATTGGACAGAACGTCACCATTGACAGATATAACTTTGAGGTAGTACGGGACTTTGTCTACCTCGGCTCCGCTATTAGCTCTGACAACAACATCTCGTCAGAAATTAAACGAAGAATTACTCTTGCCAACCGCTGTTTCTTCGGGCTAAGAAGGCAATTTAGTAGTAAAGCCCTCACTCGAACTACTAAGGAAACCCTATATAAGACTCTGATCATCCCAGTCCTGCTCTACGGCGCTGAAGCATGGACCGTATCAAAAGCGGATGAAGAAATCCTTGGTAGATTCGAGAGGAAAATTCTTCGAAAAATCTTCGGTCCCGTTTGCGTTGACGGGCTATGGAGACGAAGATTCAACCAAGAACTATACGAGCTGTACAGCGACATGCCCCTGGTCAAAAAACTCCGCATTGGACGTTTAAGATGGCTAGGACATGTAGAACGAATGGACTCCAATACTCCGGCTCGCAGAGTCTTCGATTCCCAGACAGACGTCGGACGCAGTAGAGGAAGACCTCGACTTAAGTGGCGCGCACAAGTGGAAACCGACCTCAACCAACTTGGAGTGCGCAACTGGAGGCAGTTAGCTAAGGACCGGGCTAATTGGAGAGGCATGTTGGTTGAGGCCCAGGTTCATTCCGGACTGTAGCGCCACTTAAGTAAGTAAGTAAGTAAGTAATAGAGATGTTTTAAAGGATAATCGTAGTAATATTAATTGGGGTGATACAATAATATTGTATGATAATAATCGACGATTTCTTAATCGAGAACAAAATTCCAACGCCAAGGCAAAAAGAAACGAGCAAAATCCTCAAACGTTATAAATTTTATTTTGTGTTACCTATTGCGATGCTGGTCCAAACTCAAGTGAACGAGAAAATCTGATCTCGTTGCGCACTAACATTGCATAGTTAACAAAATATAATGAAGAATAGAATAATAAAGCATAATACAAAAGAGAATAAGAAAGTAACTTAATTAGAGCAAGTCTGCAAACTGCACAATTGGAAGAGCGAGAGAGAGCAGCTTACAGCAAGAGCAATTAACTTAGTAACAAATTGGAGAATTAATTGATAAGCATGAATTACAATTATTAAATGAATTAATGTTGGTTTAATTTAGTTTTACGCTAAATTTTTTAGATATTCCTAAACATTCACCCACCCCTGAAACACAGTTTCAGCATAAGGGTAAACGAGCCAGCTTATGAATTGGACGAAGAAAATTTCCTTTGCTGGTCTTCAGAGAAACTACTCGAATACGTCCATCTTTTCCAGGGTGAGTGCGGATAACTCGACCCATCATCCATTTTCCGGGTGGTAGATTTGAGTCCTTTATAAGAACTAAGTCATCAATTTTCAAATCAGGTTGAGATTGTTGCCATTTAGGTCGGTTTTGAAGGGATGTGATGTACTCCATGCTCCAACGTTTCCAGTAGCCTTGAACTTTTGCCTGTATGGATTGCCAAGATGATAATCGATTTGTTGGTATATCCAATGATGGTTCCGGAACTGATGTATAAGGTTCACCTAGAAAGAAGTGAGCAGGAGTTAGAACATCAATATCATTGTCAGACATCTGACATAAAGGTCTAGAATTAAGTATTGCTTCTATCTGCGTAAGAAGTGTATACAATTCTTCGAAATTAAGAACATCTTCTCCGATTACCCGTCGGAGATGATGTTTGACGGATTTTACGCCCGCTTCCCACAGTCCGCCGAAGTGTGGTGCGGAGGGGGGTATAAAATGCCATGTAATGCCATCTCGCGCCAATGTCTCTTCCACAGATGAATTATGTTGTTGGGAGAGAACAAGATTGTGTAATTCAGATAATGTGCGAGCGGCTCCTCGAAAATTCGTCCCGTTATCGGTATACATATGGGACGGCTTTCCTCTTCGAGAAACGAAGCGATGAAGTGCAGCTATGAACGCATCCGTACTGAGGTCACTTACGAGTTCCAGATGGATGGCCTTCGTTGATAAGCATACAAACAAGGAGATGTATCCCTTGGTGACGTGTGATTTCCTTCCAGCCTTCGTTTTGATGGCGATCGGACCTGCGTAATCGCATCCACAGTGAGCGAATGGTCTGGATTGAATTATTCTTTGGGGTGGTAGATTTCCCATTAGTTGGTTCGCTGTAGCTTTTCTCTGCTTGAAACACGAAATACATTCGTGTGAGATCTTCCTCAGTAAGTTTCTGCAACCGATTATCCAGTATTCCTGGCGAACAAGTGCGAAGAGCGTAGAAACACCTGGATGCAGAAATCTATGGTGTGCGTCGAGTAGAATTAGCTTTGTAATGCGATGATCTTTGGGTATTATTATGGGATGCTTTGCGTTGTAGGCGATGTTAGCTTCCTCGATTCTTCCACCAACGCGAAGTACTTTTTCGTCATCTAAAAATGGATTGAGATTTAAAATTTTGCAATTGTTGTTTAATTTACCACATTTTTCAAGATCCTGCATCGATTTTCCGAAATACTTGTTTTGAAGCCATTTGATGAGATTCAGTTTTGCGTTTCGTAGTTCCTGACTTTTTAAATGAGGAGAAAAGTGGTTAGTTTGTTTTCGACTATTTGAAATGAACCGAAACAGAAATGCAACGCTTCTGATCAGTTTGTTCCAGGATGAAAATGCATTTGCGAGGTTTTCGAAGGGATGAACGGAAGTCACGATATGGAGGGTTTGTTGTTTATGTTTCCTTTCTTCCCTTGCACATTCCGGGTCTTCTTCAGTGTCAATGGTGATGGGCCAGTTTTCCTCGTTTTGCAGTAGCCAATTTGGACCAAACCACCATATAGAGTGTTCCAACAATTTCGATGGCGATAGTCCACGGGATGCGCAATCCGCAGGGTTGTTCTCCGACCTTACATGAAACCATCGACTTCGTGGAATGGTATTCAATATTTCTGCTGTGCGATTACCTACAAATGTGTCCCATCGGCGACACGGTGAAGACAGCCATGACAGTACGACCGTCGAATCACTCCATGCGTAAACATTAGGAAATCTTATTTTTAAAGACTTTTGCACTGCTTCAAGAAGTCTAGCAAGTAACAACGCTGCACACAGCTCGAGTCGTGGAATGCTCAGTTGTTTTAGTGGAGACACACGCGTTTTAGCTGCTACAATTTGAGTATGAATTTGTCCATTTGGTAATTGGTACCGAGAATAAATTACAGCAGCATAAGCGGCCTGCGACGCATCCGAGAATCCATGTAATTGAAAAGAGATAGCAGATAAACCTATAGAACGAGGAATTTCGAGTTGACTAAGTGCAGGTAATTCCTCTCGATGTCTTAGCCAAAGGGTTGCAACCGATTCGGGGACTTCATCATCCCAGTCTAACTTCCGATGCCAAAGGTTCTGAAAGAGTATCTTTAGAAGAATAACCGAGGGAGCGAGAAACCCGAGAGGATCAAAAATACTCGCGACATCTCTCAAGATTTGTCGTTTTGTAACTCGTTCTATAGGGCGCAGATTTAAAAGAAAACCGAATATGTCCTTCTTAGGGTTCCAGCACAAACCTAACACCTTTATCCACGGTTCACTATCGGTATCCAATGAAACTATTTCGTTTGGCACCTCTATCGAATTCTGCAAAAGCTCTATGGAATTACTTTGCCATTTGCTGAGCTCGAATCCTCCTTTGGAAAGAAGTTCTATCAGCGTTTTCTTCTTCGAGATTGCTTCCTCTAAGGAGTCAGCACCTGTTGCAACGTCGTCTACATAGAAATCGTTGAGTATAATGTCAGCTGCGATTGGGTATTCGTTTTGGTAGTCGCGTGCAAGTTGTTCAAGCACCCGAATTGATTGAAAGGGTGCACATGATGTGCCATAAGTGACTGTGCACAGTTGAAAGTGCTCGAGAGGGTCCTTAGGCGATTTTCGCCAAATTATCCGTAAAAATTTTCTGTCTTTTTCGGAAATCCATATTTGACGGAACATTTTGATTATATCCGCTGTGAAAACGAATTTATGTTTTCGAAATCTTAAACAAACTGAGAAGAGATTTCTTTGAATTGGTGGTCCGATCATTAAACTTTCATTAAGCGAGTGACCATTGGTATCCTTGAAGGATCCATCGAAAACCACACGAAGTTTAGTGAAGGCGCTGTCCGGTTTTAGAACGGCATGATGGGGTAAGTAGAATACGTTTTTCATATTAGTATCTGCCTCCGCAACTTTACACATATGTCCTAGCGAGAGGTATTCTTCAAGAAACTTGTTGTAGCCTATCCGAAGTAGTTCATTTTTTTGAAACTTTCTTTCCATCGAGTTCAGTCGATGAATTGCACCATGAATGGTGTCCGAAAACTGTGTAGGTACCTTGAAAGGAAGGTCAACTATATATTTCCCTTCAGCATCTCTACAATAGGTTTTTAGAAAGTGATCCTCGATTTCCTTTTCCTCTTCCGAAAGAAACGCTTTTGGATCTACTTCCTCAATATTCCAAAAAGCTTGTAGCATTGTATCAACGTTTAATATGCCGAGATTCGAATGAATATTAAGTGGGTTGATATGAGACAACTTCCCTGCTAAGACCCAACCAAAGACTGTTTTTTGAGCAATAGGGTATCCTCCTTCACTATATCTTATTTCGCCTTCTAATAAGTCCCACATCTTATCAGCTCCTAACAGCATATCAACTGAGCAAGATTGATTAAATGATGGGTCCGCCAAGTCGAGGTCATTAATATTCTTCCAATCCGTAACATCAAAAGAAATAGTTGGTAATTTTGCGGTTACCTGAGGCAAGACATATGCATCAACGAAAATTGTTACTGAATCGATACGAGGGCTGATGCTCAATGAAACTAAACCCCTAGCTTCTCCTGCAGCGGAAGAACCAATTCCGTTTATTAAAACTCGTGCATTTCGTCGTTTCAACCCTAGTCGTTGAACACACGATTCAGAGACAAAAGATACCTCAGATCCCGAGTCCAAGAGAAACCGAACTTGTTGATATTCGCCCCGGCTATCCAACACCTTGCCTATAGCCGTGGGTAATAGAGTTTGAGGAAACCGTTGTGTGTCCTTCAGAGAATGATTTGTAGTTACATTGTTCTCCAATGGTAACTGCTGCGTCGTCTGTAAGCTACTACTGCTAGTACCAGGTTGTACTGCCTGGTTTCCTTGTGCTACGTTTGTAGACGTCGAATTTGTAGAAGCCGATGTCGTGGACTCGAAATGAACGAGGCTATGATGACGAGTGTTACAAGTTCTGCATCGAGACTTTGACAAACAGCGAGATGAAATATGTCCAGAACGAAGACAATTAAAACATAACCTACTCGACTTCACAAACTCCCTTTTTGCTTGAATGCTCAGCGATAAAAATTCAGAACATTGGGGCAACAGATGCAATCCTGAACATTTTGGACAGCTTGATGACGATGATGATGAAGCGTGATTACTTCTCACCGCAGGATTTCTAGTTCTGTTTGGTTCACGAACATTATGGCTTCTGCAATTTTCCAATGCCTCACATCTTCGCTCTAAGAAATTCAAGAACTTGTCAATGGTAGGATAATCTTCATCCACACTGACTTCTGACCAAGACTGTCGTGTTTCCCCATCTACCTTGTTCAACAAAAGGTAAATTAACCAAGGATCACGATCTAATGAATTAATGGACGAAAGAGTCCTGACTACCTCATCTGCTCCGTCCGATATCTTGCGCAAAGTAAAGACATTAGGAGCATTAATGGATGGTAAGTCAAGAAATGTTTTTATATAATTGTTGATGATATGACGTGGTCTATCATATCGACTTTCTAGTCGTTCCCAAGCTTGAGCATATGTAGCGTCGGCAATAGTGATATGACTCAACAACTGTAGCGCCTCTCCACGAAGATGAGATTTCAACAGATGAAATTTTTGAGTTGGGGTCAGATGTGTTCGATTATGTATGGCACCTTCAAACATATCTCGAAAGGTGGGCCATTCTCGATAATTTCCCGAAAATGGTTCAATTCGAATCTGAGGTAAAAATGTGTCTACCCTATGTGACGAAGACAAATCGGCTGAGATATTTAGCCGTTCTGCTAACACAGCTTGCTGTTGCGTTAAGCGATTTACCGCAGCAGTCTGCTCCTGCAGACCAGCTACGTTATTTGTTGAACTAGGAGTAGCGCGTTCTCTAACTGCTGAATTATTTGTTGAAGTAGGAGTACTGCGTTCTCTAATTGCTGCTAATAAAATGGATTTCACAACTAGATATTTAGATTCGAACTCCTCAAAGTCTGGGTCAGGATCTACATAACCTTCCTCATCAATAAACTCGTACATATAATCTTGCGAACTCTTGAAATCAATCCACAACTCATTAACTTTTTCCATTCGCACTTCTAATGCCTCCAATGACACGGTGTCTACAATTGCTTCCGTAAAAGAAGCATGTTTCGTCAAGGAACCTTTTATGCGTCCACGTGTGCCACGTAAAGCAGCTAACTTTGCCTTTGAAGTCATTTTAATACGCAATGTTAATGAGTTCTAAATCACGTGATCAACTTTGTACAAGCAAAGTATATTGCAAAAAACCGCACGTAATTCAAATGCACAGCAACTAGCAATCACCTCTCTCTTTATATCCACAACAAATGCCGATTGAAAAACTTCGCAATCCCAAATTTCAAAGCTAATCTACACTTCACGTACTCCAGTCAATAATCCACAAATAACTATCCACCTCGAAATATCCATCCAATGCTTATCGAAAGAAAATCATGCAATCGATCAACCAAACAGCAACCAAAATATCACATGTGCGAAAAACAAAAATTCCAAATGAGCGAGCGATTGACGGAATGGAAAAGCTTTATACAAATTGATTTAAAGCGAAATGACGACGATCCAAAACGAATCCAAAATTATTTAAGTCGAAACGAAGACGATATCCAAAATTAATCCAAAAAATAATCCGGCTCGATATGGACCAGAATGTATGATAATAATCGACGATTTCTTAATCGAGAACAAAATTCCAACGCCAAGGCAAAAAGAAACGAGCAAAATCCTCAAACGTTATAAATTTTATTTTGTGTTACCTATTGCGATGCTGGTCCAAACTCAAGTGAACGAGAAAATCTGATCTCGTTGCGCACTAACATTGCATAGTTAACAAAATATAATGAAGAATAGAATAATAAAGCATAATACAAAAGAGAATAAGAAAGTAACTTAATTAGAGCAAGTCTGCAAACTGCACAATTGGAAGAGCGAGAGAGAGCAGCTTACAGCAAGAGCAATTAACTTAGTAACAAATTGGAGAATTAATTGATAAGCATGAATTACAATTATTAAATGAATTAATGTTGGTTTAATTTAGTTTTACGCTAAATTTTTTAGATATTCCTAAACAAATATACTCCAACAAAATCTAAGGATTAAAAAGGTATCTGATTCTTTGCTGCTAATCTATTATACATTTTTCGAGAGATGTAAAGTTTCACCTCTGTATTCATAAACGCTGATTAGCTAATCAATGACTAAGAAGACATAAGAAGTACTCGCGCAAATGTCAGTGCATATATATACAGGGGTTACTTTTTAAATTCAATTAGAACGTCGGAATAAAGTAAAGTAAATCAAGTAAAGGGTAGCAATTCAATGATTTCTTAAATATAGAACGACATTCTTGCTATGTTATATGATGAAGAAATTTTCTGAAAACTGAAAAGATGTGAAATGTGTTTTGTAAAATTGAGCTCAACAAAACGAGTGTGACATTATCCGGAGTAGGAAATGTGAAAGGGGGGTAGTTGATACTAACAATATTTCGTAAAGCATTTTTACCCACGAAAACGACATAATTTGCAAAATGTTTATTTCTTTGGACAAAGATGCAATTTAGAAAGCCAAAATTAATGAATTTTCTTTTTCAAAGGAGACCCGAAGTAATAAAACATGGTGTAATTTTTGAGCAACAACATATCGTTTGATTATGTTTAGACAAGTACCAATATTTATGCAAAATATAACATCGCACGTAAAGTTACTGTCATCCATGATAAAGGATCATTTACTTCATGAGACTAGAGTATAAAATATATTCTCAACTTTTTTAAGCTTTGATTCCTGGAAACAAAAAAAAAAACCTTGCATGCAAGTAGGCACACGTTTAACACTGAATATTTTAGCAATTTCTCCCATCAAACGTGTGCCTAATTTCATGCATGGACTTTTTCGTCTAAATAAAAAAGAGAACAATTTTCTTTCAACTATAAAGAATAACCTAAGCTTCACAATTATAGTTAAAAATCTGTCCAACACTCACTTTTACGTTCTCTCCATGATGAAAACAAAATGAAAATTCCTACTAAAAATAAGAATAAAAAAAACTTAAGACTCCTTACACACTGAAATGAAAATTAATAATCTGGTACGAAGAAGAAGAAGAAGAAAAAGAGGAAACTAGCCACTAACTCTTAAATATAAATATAAAACAGATAAGAATGTTATAAAAATGTTATAAAATTAATGTTATAAAAAAATATATATATAATAATATGTATAAAAAACATATGAGAAGGCGAAAATCCGCTCTGGGGATCGTTGAAAACTAATATGCCCAAAAAGTTGGCTTGGCTTAAAACACGATGGGGATTAAATATACAAAATGAAATTGTCACAACAAATTGTACAGAAAGTTTGTAAAACACTTTTATGGTTCTACAAAAGACAAGGTTTTTCTTTTGCATATGTTATGGAGTAGTGTATCAAAATAGTTTTTATATAAAAGCGCCCCCAAAAGTGTGCGTGGGTTAAAATTGTCTGTAGACAAAATGTTCATATTAATATTACTAATGATTCTGCATCAAAAGTTTTTTTTTCGAAAATTATAAAATTTGACCGAAAAAAGTTTTTTTTTTATTAAAAACGCCCCTAAAAAGTTGGCGTGGCAAAAATCTATATATGATCGAAATATAGATATTACGATTCTCTAAATACGCCCTTAAGACACTTTTTTCAATTTTTTTTCAAAAACAAAAAAAATGATGAATATTTTTTCTTCTATTTGGAGTTATTCGCTATTTCTCCTCCTCGCCATTGTGGAGCAAGAATTAACTAGGAAGGACAATATGAACTTTTTTTTCTAGAAGAAGTGCAATATGAACTTTTTTTTTGAGACTTTATTTATTTATTTATAAATTTTTTTTGAAAAATCAGCTAATCTCAGTTTTTCTTTTTTTGCTTTTTTGCAGAACAACAACAAAATAAAAATAAAAAAAAGTCTATCTTGTGGGTTTCTTAGTGGCTCTGTAGATTGACACACGTCTGCCGTATCACCACATCACCGCATCACATAGTTTCGCTGTTTTTTTCGGTTAAAAACAAATGAAATAATTTTTTACTTTTTTTTACTTCTTCACCAATGTGCGATTCCCTTTAATGGGATTCAATGAACTCGTAGAGGCATTCGGGAACGTTTTCTTCGTATTTGATTCGATGCTTTTGTATTGTTTTGGCAGCTAGGCATTTGAGGGTTGTATAGTTGATGGGATTGACGATTTGATGGATTTTATGGTTTTCCAGCAGGGTTTCAAATGTCTCTCCGTTGGAGTTTTTGGTGTCCTGTATGGAGTAAATAAAACAGAAAATATGATTAGTTATTGGGGTAAGAAACAAAATGATAAAATTAAGTTTTTGATCAAAAGCTACACTCAGGGCTAGTAAACAAGACGGCGCAACATGTCACATACAAGGTGGGCCAAAAGAGATCACCCTATTGGAAGATGCTCTTATTTTTGCAACTGGCCGCCAATGTCAAATCTGTTTTGACATTTGTGGACTAGACAGATGTAGAATACAAGTGAATAAGGCATGGAATAATCGTGTCTATTTTGTGCGTAACAATTCGTCTGTAGTGTTGTCGCAGCGCGAATTCCGTCCCCGATTACCCGGCCGTCCGACACCGACTGCGCAAACACTGCGCCGTTTGGCCACCAACATTGAAGTGTATGGGACCACACGAGACGTTGCCAAGAGTGGTCGGACCCGGAGCGCCCGTTGTGCCGAGAATATCGGCGCTGTTTCCGAGGATGTCGAGCTGTCCCCGGAAACAACGACCAGACGTTGTGTCTCGCAATAAGCCATCAGCCGGTCGTCCCTAAGGCGAATTTTGGTCAAAGAATTGCGCATGTTCCCGTACAAAGTCCAGTCCGTGCATCATCTGCTGCCTGTCGACCGCCAAACGCGTGTAACCTACGCCCAAGCCATCCTCAATCTCGAGGCCGAAGTGAACGATTTTTCGACCAAAATCAAAATGAGAGATGAGGCGGCTCATTTCCACCTCAGCGGGTACGTGAACAAGCAAAACTATCGCTTCTGGGGCACCGAAAATCCACGAGTAATGCACGAGGAGCCATTACTCCCACTCACAGTTACTGCATGGTGCGCAGTTCACGCTGGAGTAGTCATCGGCCATTTTTTTTTTGTCGAAAACGCCACTGGTCAAACGAAATCAGTGGACGGGGCGCGCTATAGGGCCATGTTAACCGAATTTTGTTTTGCCGCAATTGGACGAATTAGGACTGGAGGACAACCGATATTCTTGTAGCTAGTGCCACAATTGATTTGTTGAAGGAAACGTTCGGTGAGCCCATAATTTCGGGTTTGGTCCTGTAAATTGGCCTCCGAAACGTTCGATTTAATACCACTTGACTATTTTCTGGGGGGGAGATATGTGAAGTCGGTAGCCAACGCTGATAAGCGCGAAACAATTGACCACTTAGAGGACAACATTCGCCGCGTTATTGCCGATATACGTCCACAAATGTTGAAAAAAGTCATCGAGAATTGGACCTCCAGATTAGACTACGTCCGTGTCAGCCTTGGTGGTCATATGACAGAAATCATATTTAAATTATGATGTCAGAAGATTATCTTTCGAATAAACAAAATGTCATGTCAATTTAAAAAAAATCATCTTTGTTTTATTCCATTTCAAAACAAAACACCCTGTAGAACCATACAGAGCTGTTTACAAGCATAGTGGTGGTCAATAAACGTTTACTTAAATTACAGAGGGAGGATTGTAGGATAGTTATCTTTACGAACTTCGTAATCATTACTAAACCAGTACGCTGAAAGCATTGACCCTCTGGAATTCAATATTCTTAGTCTCAAATTATTAGAATCTGTCTGGTAGTTGGGTCTAGTTCTTCTATACGAAACTAACCTGGAGAGCACACATTGCCTATATACGCTTGTGTATGTAAGTTCGAATCGCGCTCTGGCTTTACTTGACAATTGTCTGTCTGGTTACCAGCTAAACAAAGCCTTATGCCGTTTTGTTTTTTTTTTAAATCAGGTATGCATCAGGAAGCTTTAATAACGAACGCTTTTGCAGCTTAAGATCAGTAATGAGGTAAACATAACAGAGAACACAATTTCGGGTATAACATCCAGGAAACTTTTCCTAGTCGTTCTGTAAAGGATTCAGACTTGGTTGAGTGTGGTAACTAATTTTAAAACGAGAGCATGCCATACTGTATTTATAATCGGTAAAACGTTATCGAGAAGGATATCATGCCAATTGAAGAGGTCTACCCTGGTGGAAGTATGTTGTGATATCAAAGATGAATATCTGTGACTTCACTAAAAGCCAAGCGGCAACAAAAGTGCCGGAAGCCTGCTTTTTAGAAAGTTAGATAGGTTCACAAAGGCATGAATGATTACAGGTACAAGTGGTATCACAATGAACCTGGCATAACCAAAGTGTGCACTTGCATAAGCTACCTTAACATGATAAGATAGCTAGAAACTACAAAACCGTTTGGGTAAATAACAAAGGCAACCTCATGCCAGTTCTGCAGTTCTGCTTTCTGAATAAAGATTGAGAAGTATGAGGACTTATTAAACCTGAAACCCTATTTAATATCCCAAGCTGTCAGCTGATAGGATTGCATAAAACTGATGCTACTTAAGCCGTATGAATGAGTTCCTAAATGTTGTAAGACCCACCCTTACTAATAATAGACAATAGTTAATTTTTTGTATCAAACAGTAAACTTACCAAATGTGCACCATGGTCTAATAGGATCTTTGCCAAAACACGCGGGCATGGTTTGGCTTTTGCGGCCAAATGCAGCGGTGTATTGCCCTCAATATCTTTTGCATTTGGATCGGCTCCAACCATTAGTAAAGCTTTCGTAAATGGAAACTGACACGCTTGTGAACCCTCCGTAAAGCAGGCGTAATGTAGCGCGGTTCGTCCTAACCGCCCCACAACCTTCAGACTAATCAATTTATATAGAGCGGTGAGTATTTCATGCTTCATATTCGGGCTGAAATCTTCATCGTCCATTAGATACGCCAGCTGGAGACCAATGTGTAGACCACTGAAAAATGTAAAAATCAAGGCATGCTGATCGTTCTCCGCCACGGGCATTGATGAATCTTTCATTTGTTCATGGCACATAAGTTTTCCTGGAGAATAGATGAATGAAACGTTAGTTCAATCATTTATTGGGATTCGAGATTCAATTGAAGTTACCTCGTTCAACTTCTAATACAACCTTATTCAAGATCATCAGCATATCGCGGGCTTCGATTGGTGCCACCACATGTCCACGTGGCAATGGACGTCCGGCTGCTCCTAACATAAAAGTAAATAGCTCGGCTAACGAGAGCAACGATGATTGTGTCTTCAGACTCAACGGTTGCAAGATTTCTTGTTGCATTGTGAGAGCATATGTCCAAAGTTCGATGCAGCGATCAAATCGTCCTTCAGAAGCGTAATTTACTCCTCTGAAAACAAAACACACACAGACAATACAAAAATTGATTAGAGCCTGACAGGAGATGAAAGAATGCGACTTACCTAAATCTAATATAATAACTAGTGTCTGGATGCTTTGGTCCGAGTATTCGTTGACGAATCAACAATGCCTGCATCCTCATCCCGTCTGGATTCATGACTAATTCATCCAGTGCGTCAATGTTTGTCACTTCGGTGACAAAATTGTAGGCTGCTATCGGCTCACTGACAATCTTTGGTATCTTTTGGTTCAGATTTCGATCCTCCATGGCGCGACGCCACAGCGACAGCGCATTCAACATATCACCTGTTTTATCGACATAGGTGGCGCCCAATAGCTCCAGTGCGTTGATGCGATCCTCACGCTTTACACTCGGCAAACTAATCAGATGCTCAACGATTGGCAGGTGGCCCTTAACACTGGCCGCCAATAGCGGTGTCATACCGTAATAGTCTACATCCATGGTGGCGCCATGTTTCAGCAGGAGTTGTAAAATGCCCAAAGAGCCAGATTCAGCACAATCGTGCAGCGCCGTATTGCCTTTCACACTGCATCGGTTCACGTCCGCATTCAGTGACAGTAGGTATTGGGTGATATCAAAGTGTCCCTTGTAGCAGGCAATCATCAGGCATGTGTGACCGTGTCTATTCGCTGCTTCAAATTCTAGAAACAGATAAAAGTTCAGTGATAGCCATCAGTGGCGGCTAGAGAAAGGTAAAACTCACCTGCACCGTGATTCACTAGATATCTAACAATTTCAAAGTGGCCATCGAAACAGGCCGCCCTCAGTGGTGTGGAATTTGTTCCTATCGTACTGTTTACATTAGCACCACGTCTAACTAATAACTTAACTATGTCTAAATGGCCGGCGGCCGCAGCGCACCACAATGGTGGCGCATCGTCTATTGTCTTCCCATCAAAGGTTACCGAACCGACTTTTTCAACATCCACATGGGATTTGGTTAATAAATTTTCTACAATATCGTAATTACCGTGACGGCATGCTCTTATTAGAGGGGTTTCGCCATCCATTTTCGCTGAATCTAATGATGCAATCTCTTCTGACTTACGTCCTTCAAATCAGCTGTGTAAAAATTGAGGTGAGTGGTTGTTTTTAAAAAAATGGTGGATGTATAATTTACTGAGTCGTTAAAGCGCCTACGCAGATATTATAGAGCGTCTGCCAGAGAAAAGGAAAGTAAAAGTTTAGATAATTTTAACCACAGATCAGGTAAAGAAGAGATAGGAAACTTTCCAGGACTTTAAGTTTTGCCAACAAGCTAATCCTGGAATTTTCCAGAATTTTGACAGATAAATTCCCCAACACGGTCCAAATAGGTGCACACATGTATGATTTACACACACTTGTCTACCGTCTGGTCATTTAAACGTCAAAACGTAGACAAACTGCCAAATTTGAAATTTTAAACAAAAAATAACGGCCAAATTCAAAGTTTTCCCCACTTTTGCCCACACCTCATGGAATGCTGGTAAAGTGGATGTTACATTTGTAAAATTCCCATGAACCAAAAAATTTAAATTTCGACGGTTGAAAACAATATAACCATTATATTATACGTCATATAAATAAATTCAGTTTCTAATATTAACTTCAGTTTCTAATATTATTTATAACAGCATTCTAGAGGTTGCCAAACTAAAATGCACCTTATCGTTACATTTGAACAACGTTGCTTAGCTCGCTTAAATTAAACACAAAAGACCTAGTTTGCTGGTTATAAAAGGGAAAAAGAGAGGTGCGAAAATAAACAAATGCACAGGCTTATTCTGTGCACAACTACAAAAACGTTCTGCAGTGTTAAGAATAGACGGTTATTTCATTTTAATCTCTATATACTGACATTCGTTTTTTACTGACGAAAATTAAAAGCACAATTATTTTAATTTATTAGAATTCATAAGAAAACAAACACATACACATAAAACCATTCTCAAGTACTGGACTTTTCATTCAGTATCAAGCTCCCCATTCTTTATATTTATTTTGTAGATGTTCATTTCATTTTTTCATTTCATTTTATTCATATTTTGTAATGCCTATACACTTTAAGATAAAATATCTTATAAACTAGTGATAAGCTATATTCGCAGGAAAAAATGCTACTGAGGAAGACGATATAATTAAAAAATGTTAAATGTTAATGTTAAAATGAAACTGCAATTGGCAAAAACTTCACACCCGTACAACAATTTTGGTATAACCAGCGTTTTGGCTAGCATGAGACGAATTTTTAAGGGGGTGAAGACTTTTGTTGCCCATATCGTTCGAAGAACCGCATATGTTTTAATAGTCGCAACATTTATGTGATTATCCCAGGTTAGTTTCCGGTTAAATACCATACCAAGATATTCTATACTTATTTTTACAATGAAATGCGATACACATATAAAATAATCAATTCATGTAGTATACATTTTTTTTTTAATTCTGAAACTTCCATGCAGAGAATACATATAGCTTCAAATTGATAAAATTTTATTTTTAAAAATCCTTATCAGTAGGGGGAACATAAAAAGACACAATTGACTATTCTTTTCATGAGAAAACGTATTTGTGTACACAGCAATATTGCTTAAATGTAAAAATCGATTGTATACACCGACTTAAATATACTTAGAGGTATTTTAAACTAAGCAATCAGGAAATAATTTTAAATTTGGCGTCTCAATAATTGAGACTTTTTTTCGACGAAAAGTTCCGACAATAATTTTGTAATCTGTTTTATATAATCTAATGCATATACCTTGTCGCTTTGTGTCCAATTTTCGGTTATTTTCCTTTTGTTATTACCAATTTTCATTGTTAATAAATACTTACAAATAACATCAATTCACTTTGACAACGAAGAAAAACATAAATAACAACTGATGACATCGGAAATCATTAAACGTCAATCAGCTATTACTTTTGAACTTATTTTTTATTTTTTAACAATAAGAAAAGGTAACTTCTGAATAAGAGTATAATAAGTCATTTTCATTAAAATATTGATTTATATATGATTATATACTTTAAATTTCATCCGTCATTTTAAAAGCATTCCAGGATTTATTCCCGAAATATGTAAATGAATTTGAATCAAATCAATATTGAATAATATAAATTAATAGTGTTGTATTTCAAATTAACGAATTTTCTAACGTATTTTTTTTAAACATTTGTCTAATGCATTAGAATGTAATCCCACCACATATTGATGTAAGCTGACGCTCGGATTTTCCTTTTTTGTACTTGTCAACATCAGCTGTTTTTATTTACCACATACCATTTGATAGACACAAGTGGCGATTGTTTACTTTTTTCGTGCGGAAAAAAAAGTAGTTTCTATTAATTTATTTCTTATTTATTTTATTAAATTCGTGTGTTGTATTTTATCAATCTAATTGAACCTGTTCCGAATGCAAGTACCAGAGATTCTCGGGTAATTAAAAGTGAAACAGAAATACACCAAGTGTGTCAACTCGTGGATGAACACAATTCACGATTTCTAAAGAAACTAAATACGGAGAAGATAAAATAAGATCCAGAATCAGAAATTGGTCTCGGCAAAGATCAGATTCGAGTTCGAGTTGTTTCGTAAGGATAATCTCGTTAGTGTTTCTTTACACACTGATAATACCTACATTCGCATTTTAATCAACAAAAAGCAATATGATGCCAGCAAGTTCTTCTTTGTGGATCATTTCGATGACATTGAGTTGTCCGAGAAATCGTGGACCCGCTCTCAAGCAAAGAAATCGCGCAATATGACGGTCAATAGAGTTTCGAATCACCCCAAAGAATTGTTTTGAAAAACGATATTAGGCTTGCTCTTAAGTCGAAAGCAAAACACGCTGCAATCTCATCATTCCCAAAGAAGTATTCGTCTTCAACGCCAAGACATTAGTGGTTCAATATGAAGTCACAATACAGGTAACACAATCAGATTTATTTCAACTACATCTAGATATATATAAATGCAATTTCTTTCTAATAGGACGGACAAGAATGCGGTGGTTCGTACATAAAATTAGTGTCTGCAGGCAAACTAACAGAGGACCTCAAAAAGGTATGTCAAAGTAATAAGAAACGACGACACAATATTATATTAAATTTCTTCAACCAATTCCATAGTTCAATGACAAAACACCATACACTATCATGTTCGGCCCGGACAAGTGCGGCAATGATATCAAGCTACATTACAGATAACGCAACAAAGATAAACTCCGCATTTGTATCAATTACTTGTGAAGCCAAATTCGTGTATATCATAAAGTAGCTTACGAGGGTTCATTGCTTAAAGATTTCACGCCAGCCGTAGATCCACCAAGGAAAATTTACGATTAGGGACAAGAAATCAGACGGATAGGATGAGTGTGAGAAGGTAATAATGAAATTTTAGAAATTTCGGCAGTCGTAAACTGGTAGTAATTTATTTTATGTATATTCCAGATCCAGATGCAGATAAACCAAATGACTGGGATGAAGATGCACCACCACAGGTTCTCGACGCATCGGCTGCCAAACCCCATGGTTGGTTGGATGAAGAACCCAAAATGAAAGTAAAGCAACGGCAACAAATAGTGGTGGCAGTAGTGAAGAAGAAGTAGTAGAATAGGAGGATGAAGGTGTGAATAATTAGCAGCAAAGTGCAGAAGCTTCCGAAGAGCCTGAAGTAAGTTAAACAAAGTCATTTCATATTCTTTTGCTAAACAATACATTTTCTTTATAGGAGCGAAAAACCTGCCACTAAACTTACTCGAAAGCGCAATCCATCCACGCAAAGATTAGCAAACCTAATTTTCATTAATTTTAACTAGAGCTCTATTTAATATGATTTTCAAAATTTATATTGATATTGATAACGAAAAAACCTAATCGACAGTGTCGCTTAGTATTCATATAAGAAATAATGTATACAATTTAATTTTATTTAAGGCAGCGATTTAGTAAATAAAAATCAAAACACCAAATCATGCAAAGGGTTTTTATTTGAGAACAGTCAGGTTGTTGGCGAACGGTTTTAGGTGTTCACATATTACGGCGTATTGGATCTTGTAGGCGATGTTTACGAGACTTGAGCCGCTTGTGATTTCAGTTTTTCGATATTAATTTTGTTCACATAATATCATATTTGTTGCGGCGTAGATAAGGAATATCCGCATTCTAAATTCAGGATGTTCAGATATTTGAAGTACTTGATACGTGGTGACGGTGCTAATGGTGTTTCTTATTTTCATTCATTGTTCAACATTCGATCTTAACCCCGCTGACAAAATGGGAGAACAAATTACATACAGTAGTCCAGACAAGCTACGTCAGACTCATGTCCTAATTCATAGACATATGTTTGATGTGCTACTTACGCTTTACCTCCTAGTTAAGGATCTAAATTTGTTGACAAATGAAGTTGACAAACGTTTCAATAATAAAAACCTCGATGAGAACCTTCTCACAAAAACATAACATTACAGATTATATATAAAGGAAATATTTTGTTTTATTTGAACGTTTTTTTGATATTTGTAAATACATATAGAATTGGTTTATGTTAAAAAAAAATATAATGGAACAAATTATTGTATGTATTACATTTTTGTGGTCAGAATTTGTGTGGTACTACATAAGTAGTAAGTTATAGTAGTATATACAAATAAGATATGACAATAATTAAAGTGTTAAGTCTTAATATTGTTACTTAAAATAAGTTAGGAAAATACAAACAAAAATTTGAATAC
This sequence comes from Rhingia campestris, assembly GCA_932526625.1. NCBI lineage: Eukaryota > Metazoa > Arthropoda > Insecta > Diptera > Syrphidae > Rhingia > Rhingia campestris. Next base: position 17,797,101 of record OW052186.1, read on the forward strand.
TGAGTTTTTATCAAAAAGTCTAAATGGTTCATTTGTAGTCTAACTGATCAGCGCCCATGGCACAGCCTTTGCATTTATTGTAACTGTAGATGGTGCATATGACGCGCCTGTTGTGTCCTCAGGAAGGGTTTAAGTTGAACTTGGTGTTGATTTCGCAACTGACGTTCAGGTCAGCATTGTGATCATAGTTTGTCTGTTTTTGGGGATCATCAAACCTCTTTTATACTGTTATTGAATTGCTGCTTTCAGTTTAATTCTGCTTGATCCGTGTTTGAGTTCCTATGTTAGAATTGGATTGTTGTTACTGCTGTTCGTTGTTTGGTAAAGCTGAATCTATGAAAAAGAGGATTACAATAAACATAGTCGATATAACAGGGAGTTTAACACTTACATGCATGTGATGACAATTTTTTATATTTTCCGAATTTGGTAGTGACAGTCGAACACTATTTGGCTGTGGTTTTGCTCTTTATGTAAAAGAAGGTCAGCCATTGGATTCTGCATGTGCTCCAGCTATTTGTGATCTAATTTGTAGGTTTGGTTGTCCGTAAGCCTAAACAAAAGAATGGGTTATTCTCTGCCAACTGTATTCCACACTTTGATTACTTACTGTGATGGCAAAGTCTTTGGCGACGTTAATAACTACAACACAGCTTGAATGTTTGATAGTGACTGACTTTATTGTATGGATACTTTTATTGTGTATAACAGTGTTTATGCTATAAGTGCATGTGTGTATTATGTGTGAAGCATATGTTCATTTTATAGTATGAGATACTGTGACATCTCCCCTCTAAAAAAATAAATATTTTATATAATTTCAATAATAAAGTTTGAAAGTAAAGATTGAATTTCATTTAAAGTACATATTATTTTGTTAAACTAGAATATCAAGTAGAAATTAAATTATTGTTGCGAAAAAAAATTTTTTTTTGATTTCAAGTACATAACTGATTGAAATTTCAATTTAAAATCGTTTATTACATCTTGTGTTGGGGATTAATTCAGGATATAATAATAATATCTATAATTATAAATAAAGAACATATAAATAATATAAAACTATAAATTTAAGCGTTTTAATGGTTTAATAACTCTTCCGCTACGCGTGGTTTTGGTTGCTGAATGTGTAGGTTGTTGAATCTGGTCTTGGTTGTTTATAGTCTCTGTTGACTTCTCTGGATGGTTGTACGGTCTTGGCTTGATTCAGCCGGCCTAGACAACTCTCCGGTTGCTGCGAGTTCTTCTGATGGCCAACCAATGGTCGGTGATTGAATGTCAGCCTTTGTCTTGTGCAGATGGTGGGTGTTCCTGCGATACCGCTTGCCTTCATTAGTTTCAATGATGACTGACCTTGGATATTGTGTTTCTTCAACAACTTTTGCCGCAATCCATTCTCGATGTCCAGTTTGCATGCGCACCTTATCGCCAGTTTTGATTGCCTCTGATGATTTAGTACCTCTGTCTGCGTAAACTCTTTGTTGATTACGTAGTTTCTTCAATTCATTTTGAACTCCAACGATAACTTTAGGTTTCAATTCATCCTTCAATGTTGGTATAACTGTTCTGGTGGCACGGCTATACAGACGTTGACAGGGTGATTTAAGAACATCATTTCGTGGTGTATTTCTCAGCATAAGCAGTGCGAGATATATGTCTGATTTGTCAAGGTAACATCTTTTTAATAGGTTTTTCGCCGTCTGGACGTTGCGTTCTGCAAAACCGTTCGATTTTGGGTAATACGGGCTTGATACTTGATGTTTGAATTGCCACGTTGACGCAAAATCGGCGAATCTTTTTGATGTGTACTGTGGTCCACCATCAGATTCTAGTATCTCTGGAGTGCCATGAACTGAAAACCATCGTCGCATGTGGTCGATGACCTCTTGAGAATTCGCTGACTTCAAAATTTCAAAGTCCATGTATCCTGAATAATGATCGGCTATTAAAACATATTCATCTCCCTTGAAATTGAATATGTCGGTTGACACAAGTTGAAATGGGTATTCTTGAATATTTCGTTCCAATTGAGGTTCTCGAACGTTACTTCTTTGTGTCTGCTGACACACGGAGCATCTCTGGATGTAGTCGCTAATGTTTTTGCTCTGTCCAAACCAGTATAGCGATTGACGAGCTCTTGCTATCGAGCTAGTAACTCCAGCATGTCCTGAATGAAGATCACGAACGATTTTATTAATTTCAGATTTTGGTACAATTACCTTATGTCCTTTGAATAGTAGACCTTGTTCAAAGGTTATTTCTTCTTTAAAATTAGTGTATTTTTTTACATTTTCCGGTAACTTTTCTTCCTTATCAGGCCATCCTCTCAAGACAACCTGTTTCAGCAACTGCAACTCGAGATCGTCGGATGTTGATTTTATAAATCGATCACGTGCCTCATCGGTAAATGAAAGTACGATGTTGACTGAATACTCTTTATCATTGCCTGCGTCTATTGGGTTGCAATTTCGGCTAAGTGTGTCAGCTATCGGAATTTGGGTGCCTTTTTTGTAGGTGACAATTGGAGAGTATTGGATGACGTCCCATATAATGCGTTGTAATCTCAGTGGTGCATCTTGTAGCGGTTTCTTAAAGATGGTTTCGAGTGGTTTATGATCTGACTCGACTTCGATCCGTTTACCATACACGTACTCATGGAATTTCTTGCATGCGAATTTTATCGCCATCGCCTCTTTTTCTATCTGAGGGTAATTTTGCTGAGTAGGTGTTAGTGCGCGTGTAGCGTACGCCACTGGCTGGTCATTTTGCAACAAGCATGCTCCAAGTGCTTTTGAGCTTGCATCAACAGAAAGTTTCACTGGTTGGTTCACGTCGTAGAACTTTAGCACAGGAGTTGAACTTAATGTTTTTTTTACATTTTCAAATGCTTTTTTTTGTTCAACATCCCAGTACCATTCAGTTTCTTTGTGGAGCAATTTTCGTAGTGGTTCGGTGATATCGGATAAATTGGGTATGAACTTAGACAAATACGTGACCATTCCCAGAATGCATTGAAGTTCTTTAACGTTTGTCGGTTCACGCAAATTCTTAATCGCTTCAATTTTGTCGGTATCAGCTTCAATACCTTTGGCTGTAAAGACATGACCAAGAAATTTAACTTTTTGCTTTTCATACTCACATTTTTTCTTGTTCAGCGTAAACCCGGCTACCCTCAAACGATCGACTACTTTTGTTGTTGTTGCGCGAAGCTTTTCAACATTTTCTGCATATAAAAATATATCGTCCAAAGCAACTTTGCAACCTGGTATGCCTTCCAATGTGTTGTTCATAATTTCAGAGAAAATCTCTGGGGAGGATGATATTCCAAACGGAAGTCTTAAAAATTGGTATCTGCCCCACGGTGTTGAAAATGTTAAATATTCCGATGTTTTCTTCGTCACGGGTATTTGCCAGAATCCCTTTTGGCAATCTAATTTAGTAAATATTTTAGCATTTTGCACACTCGCTGCAATTTCTTCAACTGTCTGCAGAGGATAATGCCGACGTTTAATATTTTTATTAAGGTCAGTCGGATCCATGCATATTCGAATTTTGTCCTTTTTTGTGACGATGACTATTGGACTTACTGCTGGTGTTGGGTGACTCACCGGTCGAATGACTTTCATTTTGACCATGTTGCTCAATTCAGCCTTGACCCTATCGCGCAGAGCATGAGCGATAAGACGTGGAGGTATAATTTTGAATTTTGGATCATCGATGAGATCAATTTCGTATGTGAAATTCTTGCAACAACCAATTTTTTCATCATCTGTCGTTGCCTCATGTATGCGAGCTATAAGTCCTAGTTTTTCGCATGATAAACGTCCTAGTATCGGCGTCAAGTCTTCAGCCACAATTTTGAATGAGACCAATTTTGAAATTCTTCTTGTTTCACAACTCGCTATTGCTTCTCCAATTACCTGAATACTGTGATTATTGTATGTGATGATTCGTTTCGTATTCGAATTTTCGATTGCGAGTTTTAATCTTACAGCTTCTTTCTTTGGCAGCACATTGCATTCAGCTCCAGTATCAAGCTTAATTGTTAATGTCTTGTTCCCTATCTTCAAAATTTCGGACCATTTGTCAGCTTCTGCAATATTGTTCACTTTTGCAAACTTGGTAACTGCACTGATTTGGTACTCATCTGAATCGGATAACTCGTCGTCGTGATCAAAAGCGTTCACTTGTTTGAAAGATTTCTTAAATTTATTATTTATCGGTTTGTTTGAGTTTTTCGTCTGACGAATCGATGCGTTTTTCTTCGCACGGCACACCACAGCCCAATGTCCTACTCCGTTGCATTTTTTGCATACTTGACCGTACGCTGGACACTGCTTTGGACTGTGGTTTCTGCCGCACCGCCTACAATTGAATGTCTTTTCCCTTTGCAATGTATTCACATTTTGGTCAATGCCAGTCGACTGCAGTTCACTCATTTGTTTCGATGCTCTTTCGGCAGCTCTACAGATCCTTTTGGTTTTTTCTAAACACAATTCGTCTTCTGTCCACAGCTTCTGTCGTGTTGAGTCCGAGTATATGCCAACGACAATTTGGTCCATCACAAATTCATCGGCATTTGCACCATAGCTGCATTTCTTTACTTGAGACTGTATTTTTTGCAAAAAATCTTCAAAATTTTCGTTGGACTGTTGTTTAATGCGATGGAATTGGCATCTCTCGTAGGTCTTGTTTTTCGAGGGTGCAAAGTGATCAGTCAGTTTAGTTTTAATTGCTTTTAAATCACCCTTCTGTGCTTCAGTGAGATTCATATTATTAATTACTCTTAGTGCTTCGACTCCGACACAAGCCTTGAAGTTGGCAACCTGTATTGGTGCAACTTCTGCAGACAATTTATTCGCTGTGAAATAATTTTCATATAATTCCAGCCACTCGGTCCATTGCTGTGACATATCAATGTCGCTGTTTACCACAAGCGGCTTTGGAGGTTTTATTCCAGACATTTCTAAAAACAAAACAATAGGTATATAGCTATATTTTTCGTCGCCTATGAGTCACTCCCACTGTCAGCAAACATGCACAGACAGGATTTCTTCTCGGGATAAATTAAATTTATTTGTAAAAACTCGGTGTTGCGAACCCGATGTAACTGCCTCTTAACACGTTTACATCCCTGAAACTTTATATGTCATTTTTTGTAAATTCCTAAGTTGTACTGTCACTTAGACATTCCTTATTTGTAACCTGCCAAGGAAAGACCAAATTGTAAGATATTAACCTTATTTTTTCGTGTAAAATCTAACATTTAATTTACAGGAAATAAAAACTCCTCTAAACCACAAACGGGAGTTGTTTTTTTTATATCCGAAGCAAATAAGGAACACATTTTTTATTTCAATTTGTGGTTGAAAATGGTTCTCCATTCGCCGCCGCCGCCGCCGCTTAACAGCAACCAGCCGATCCCGTTGTCAACGCCGGCCAACATAGTTAACTTGCCGTTGCACAATGCCGTTAGTGAACAGCAATCAGACAGCCAGGACAACGGGACAGATCCAGAAAACGCGGGATTAAGAAGAAGCCACCGTGGGAACAAGGGAATCCCGCCGGTCAGATTGGATGACTATGACATATCAGCCGAAACACGTAGTGGCAGACAGCCGCCAAACATCGCCACGACACATGGCGACGCCACCATTTCCGGTAGCGGCCAGCCTCCAGGTACCTCGTCACATGCCGCCGAGCAACGTAATTTGTCTGCAGCAACGTGCAGTGGCAGCCAGCCATCAAAAACTGATCATGTAAGTACCGCCGCCGACAATTCTCAGAATTCAATAGCAGACGTCCACCAGCCAGAGTTCTTCAATGCCGAAAGTAACAGGGTGAGATGTCTTGAATCTGCAAATGCGACGTTATCAGCGCAGTTAAATGCATTGCAAATCCAGTTCGCCAACCTGATGTCACAAATAGAAGCCAGTCCATTCGAAGGAAACTCTTCATCCGTAAGTACAAAAAGTAGTCATGCCCAGCTACAGCCACTTGCATCAATGAATGCAAATAATCCAGCGGTCGTCAGTCAGTTGCAAAGTCACCAGCCTACAACGTCATCGAAATCAGTCGCCACCGCCACAGTTCAACAGCAGCCGATCTACACAGCTCAGACAATTCGTGTCGATACAGTTCAGCCAAGTTACGTGTATACACCACCACCACCTATACCAAGTCATTCGTACACATCTTATCGACCCAAGCTGCACGATTTGCCAATTTTTAGTGGATACCCGGAGGAATGGCCGATGTTCATTGCTTCCTTCAGCGAGTCCACTACTGCATATGGCTATACTGATCTGGAGAACATGCTGCGTCTGCAAAAAAGCCTAAAGGGTAGTGCCAAAGAATGTGTGGAAAGCATTTTAATTCACCCGAACAATGTTGCAGCGGTAATTGAACAGTTGCAGTTCCGCTTCGGCCGCCCCGAACACCTCATACGAAGTCAGATGTCCAAAATGAGGTCCTTGCCGAACATATCTGACAATCGCATTGATTTAATTATACCTTTCGCCACAAAGGTACAAAACTTGTGTACACTGCTGGAGTCAACCAAAAGCCAACAACACCTGGCCAACCCTATGCTGCTGGATGAATTAGCTTCGAAATTACCTATTTCAAAACGCCTTGACTGGGCGCAGTTTTCGGGCAACATTCAACCCTACCCCAGTGTAAAAGATTTTAGTGGATGGTTGCAACAGTATGCCAAATACGCCAGCATTGCAACGCTACCTCAGTACCCAGTTGCAACGAAGTCACATAGAAATCTACGCCAAGATCCTATTCTGCATGCTTATGAGAAAAACACAGCGTCTGTTAATGCGAAAACCACTAAGGTATGTACCATTTGTTCGCAAAAGCATAATAATTTATCTCAGTGCACAGCCTTCTTGAAAATGAGTATAGCCGAGCGATGGAAATTTGTGAAAGAGAAACGAGTTTGTTTTTCGTGCCTGGTGCCAGGGCATGTTGTTTTTTCTTGTCGCTCCAGAAGACGTTGTGAAGAAGACGGTTGCAGTCGATCCCATCACAGTTTACTTCACGAAAAGCGACAGTCAGAGGCGACATCAGAAGCAACAAATTGTAATACAGAGCCAGAAGTGAATCATCATGCACATGCTGTTACAACCAAGAAAATTCTGTTTCGTGTGCTACCTGTCAATTTATATGGTCCAAAGGGTGTCGTAAGTACATATGCGCTTTTAGATGATGGGTCATCCGTAACCATACTAAACAACAGCATCGTTTCGCAACTGGGTCTAACCGGAATTAGCCATACAATGTCACTTACATGGCTTGGTCAAAAGGGAACTTCAGAGCAGTCAAGTTTAGTCAACTTAAAGATTAGTGGTGTTGCAAATGGAAGTACTCGGTACGAATTGAAAAATGTACGTACACACAACAACCTCTCTCTACCAATGCAGACGGTCGACTTCGATGAGCTGAAAATTGGAGATGATGTGAAATCTCTGCCAATCTATGAATTCAAGAACGCAGTGCCGCAAATCTTGATAGGGCTAGACAACTGGCGATTGATGTTAGGTAGCTCAACTGTAATGTGTACTGCGGATGGGCCAGTTGCTGTGGAAACACCACTAGGATGGATTGTTTATGGTAGTGTAGATCGTGGTCAAGCGACACCTGCTTCTGTTCATCACATCTCTGAAGACAACGACATAATGGTAAATGACAGCCTGTCTCAGTTAGTCAAGCATTATTTTTTACTGGACAGCGTGGATGCTGCATCGTTATCAGAGCCGAAGGAGTCTCAGGAGAATGTGAGAGCAAGAAATTTACTGGAAAGTAAGACCGTCAAGTTGCAAAACCGCTACGAGACTGGACTTCTCTGGAAAGATAATGGTATTGTACTGCCTGATAGCCTGCCGATGGCTAGAAGACGTCTAACATCTGTCAAACGCACACTAAGCAAGGATTCTTCGTACGCTGCCGATTACGAGGACATCATAAATGGTTACGTTGCCAAGGGATACGCACGCAAGTTGTCAGCCGACGAAGCCGAGGCAAAGGGTCCGAGGACATGGTACCTTCCTCATTTTTGCGTTCGTAATCCACATAAACCAGGTAAATTGCGTTTGGTGTTTGACGCTGCGGCCAGAGTAAACAATATTTCGCTTAACACATCATTGCTGAAGGGTCCAGAACAATGCCAAGACTTGCTAACAGTTTTGCACAAATTCAGAGAAAAGCCAGTGGGAGTGTGTGCAGACATTTGTGAGATGTTCCATCAAATTGCCATTAGGAAGGAGGATCAGGACGCACAGCGCTTTTTATGGCAACAAAACAATAGTTCTGGAACCGTGGAGACTTTCGTGATGCAAGTGATGATCTTTGGCGCGACCTGTTCACCTTGTTCCGCCGAATATGTCAAGAATCTTAACGCCCAAAGATATGCCGACGAATTTCCACAAGCCGTCAAATGCATCATAGAAAATCATTACGTCGATGATTTTGTATGTAGTTTCGAGACTGAAGAGGAAGCACTAGCTGTGACAAGGGACGTCATTAAAATTCATCTTGACGGAGGGTTCAGACTTCACAAATTCTCTTCGAACTCATCTGTACTACTGAACGCGCTGCAAGAGGACGACACACAAGAGTCATTGGCTAACATGGACATCGAAGGTAGTTCGGAGAAGGTGCTTGGCATGCATTGGATGCCTGCTGCTGACGTTTTCACCTTCTGCTTGAACCTTTATCGAACCAGCCAGAGCATCGTGAGTGGTGAACGTTATCCAACCAAAAGGGAATGCCTTAGTATTTTGATGTCTATCTTCGATCCGTTTGGACTTTTGGCGGACTTTACTATTCACGGAAAGCTGATGTTGCAGTCAATGTGGAGAACAAATATTGAATGGGACGAGGAGATACCAACCGGAATTCATCGTAGATGGCGGCAATGGATCCTTATGTTTGACGCAGTCGGGCGATTGCGTGTTCCACGTTGTTACTTAGCCGAAGTGCCTAATGCTGCTGACATACAGCTACATTTGTTTGTGGATGCGAGTGAGGAGGCATTTGCGGCGGTGGCGTATTGGAGAATTGTCAGTCAAAATGGGTCTATATCCACAGCGTTCGTCTCAAGCAAAACCAGATGTGCTCCGCTCAAACTTACGTCTATTCCTAGACTTGAGCTGCAGGCGGCTATATTAGGCGTGCGACTTCGTCGAAGAATTCTCAAATCTCACAACATGCAGCCAGCTAAGTGTATTTTCTGGAGTGACTCACGAACAGTGCTGGCCTGGATCAAGTCTGCCGATCCCCGAAAATATAAGCCGTTCGTGGGTCACAGAGTTGCCGAAATCTTGGAGCTGTCTGAAGTAAGAGAGTGGCGATGGGTTCCCACAAAACTGAATGTTGCCGATGTGGCAACTAGAGCCAAACATCTAACGAGTTACAAGCCAGGAGGAATATGGGTGAAGGGCCCAGATTTTCTGCTCTTAGATGAAACTGGGTGGCCTTTGGGTCCCAGCGAAGATGTATTATTGGACGGGGCGGTAGAAGAAGAACTACGATTTAAACACGGAAACGAGCTTTTTCATGTAAGTAGCTCATGGATTGATTTTAATAAATTTTCGAATTTCTTGAAGCTGAAACGTGTCATGGCCTGGGTGCTTCGTTGGCGATGTTCGGCTCTCAAATCACGCAAGACGTTATGTGTCGATGAACTTCGTTACTCCGAAGTCGTTTTATGCCGAATTGTACAGAAGCAGTATTTCGGAGACGAGTATGCAGCCTTGAAGAAAGGACGTCAGATTGAAAAGTCGAGCCATTTGTACAAATTAACTCCATGTTTGGATGAATGTGACGTCATTCGACTGTCTGGTCGTATCGACTCTGCCGTCTGTGTTCCTGTGCAAACTAGGAGGCCAATTATACTTCCTAAAGACTGCTGGCTAACTAAGCTAATTGTGCAACATTTCCATGAACGCTTTCATCACCAAAACCTGGAGACAATCGTGTGCGAAGTCCGTCGCTTCTTTTGGATTCCTCACTTGCGAACTCTAGCCAAGAAGATAACACGAACGTGTCAGAAATGCAAGCTTCAATCAGCTAAGCCCATCACGCCACAAATGGGTCAACTTCCAGAAGATCGTCTTACACCCTTTGTGCGACCCTTTACGTTTACAGGAGTGGACTACATGGGACCTTTCTTGGTGGCTATTGGTAGACGCAGAGAAAAGCGTTGGGCTGCTCTGTTCACGTGTTTAACGACACGCGCCGTTCATCTGGAGGTGGCCATGGACCTATCTACTGACGGCTTCATTGTCTGTCTCAGAAACTTTGTCAACCGAAGAGGAGTACCTGTTCGCATCCGTAGCGACAATGGGACAAATTTTGTCGGGGCAGATAAGGAGCTCAAGGAGCAGTTAGACATGTTCGATCATGATGCAATTCAGGCGCATCTCTCAACGAAAGGGATCCAATGGCTATTTAACTGCCCATCGAACCCGAGTGCTGGAGGCTGTTGGGAACGACTGGTGAGGTCCGTTAAAAGGGTATTATCTTTCATATTGAAAGATACAGTGCCTAAGGAAGATACTCTTCGAAGCGTTCTAGTCGAGGCGGAGAATATCGTAAATTCAAGGCCTCTTACACACCTGCCTTTGACATCGGAAGAAGATGAGCCTCTTACGCCCAACCATTTTATCCTGGGATGCGCGAACTCAACACAAACACCAGGGCCCGATGACGCGAAGCTCGTATGTTTGAGGAAGCAATGGAAAATTGCCCAAGCCATTAAAAACCGTTTTTGGCACCGATGGATTGCCGAATACTTACCGGATCTAACTCGTAGGACTAAATGGTACGGAAAGACAATACCACTGGCTCAAGGCGACTTGGTCATAATATGTGATTCGACAGTGGCTAGAAGTTCTTGGCGGCGTGGAAGAGTCCTAAAACTGTTTCCAGGACGTGACGGTCAAGTACGTTCAGCAGAAGTGCAGACATCGATGGGGGTACTTAGACGACCTGCCTCCAAACTAGCAAAACTGGATGTTGGTGAATCTTCATGAGGGCGATTCACGTGGGGTGGGATGTTGCGAACCCGATGTAACTGCCTCTTAACACGTTTACATCCCTGAAACTTTATATGTCATTTTTTGTAAATTCCTAAGTTGTACTGTCACTTAGACATTCCTTATTTGTAACCTGCCAAGGAAAGACCAAATTGTAAGATATAAACCTTATTTTTTCGTGTAAAATCTAACATTTAATTTACAGGAAATAAAAACTCCTCTAAACCACAAACGGGAGTTGTTTTTTTTATATCCGAAGCAAATAAGGAACACTCGGACTAGAACTAATTAATTTCCAATTGTTGGCTATTTCTTAATATTTTTGTTTTGTTTACCGGTTTACTTATTTTTCACGTTTTTACTAAATTTTTACTTCTGACACCATGTGATGGCAAAGTCTTTGGCGACGTTAATAACTACAACACAGCTTGAATGTTTGATAGTGACTGACTTTATTGTATGGATACTTTTATTGTGTATAACAGTGTTTATGCTATAAGTGCATGTGTGTGTTATGTGTGAAGCATATGTTCATTTTATAGTACGAGATACTGTGACACTTACCACTGCATCAATCTCTTCAATTGTGGTGCATTATTTTCTGTTAATCGTCTAATGGTAATAGTAATGGTCTAGTAAGTTGTTGCGGCAGCTGTGGAGGTGGTTATTGGGGCGACGCTTTCGATGTTTGTCCTGACGAACTTCGACTCGAAAGGCAATACATTCAGCTATCCTTTTAGAGCAATATTTTGTTCAGCCAAACCTTGACGTCATGTGGGTTACACTCGGAGCTGAATTAAAAGAAAAGTATATAAATTCGTTTTAAATGTGCCCACTTCTTCTTAAAAAAAAACTTACCTCATTTTGACGGCCTGTTTTAGCTTGTATTGTCTGTGCTAATAGAGCGTTTAGGCCATCCTTTTATGAAACATCATGAATAGCCATATGTTGCAGTCCAGTAAAAAATCCATGATTAGGACCATCATTCCGTAAAGTAATTGTCGTATGACGATAACATTTCGACGGTACATCTTGCATCACGATAGATCAATAGTAGTTTTTGCTGTCGGCGATATCACTTTATTTGCTTCACTTAGAACAATAATCGTCAAATCATAGACGATTATTGAGCGATTGCTCATGAGCAGAGATGACAGTGTAGTTTACGTGAAGAAATCTACTCGATTACGCGTAGTAAATCGGATAGACTACATGCCTGATTTGCTTCATTTACTACCTACATTTCTTACGTATGTAAAACATTAAATTTTAAATTTCATAAGCATATTATATCCATTACCTACTCAAATCCTAAATACCCCAGATCAAACGGACTTTCTGAAAAGGGCGTGCATATAGCTAAAATGCTAATAAAAACATATGAGAGGCTATAATACGCTATGCGGATCCCATCCCAATTAATATCCTCAAAATATAGGCTTTATGGCGATGAAATACAGAAAATGACATTGTCACAATATATTGCTCAGACAGTTTATCAAAATCTTTTGTGGTTCGACAAAAAACAACGCTTTTGTATTGCATATGCCTTGGGGTAAGGCATACAAATGGTTTTTGTAAGAAAACGCCCCCAAAAAGTGGGTGTTAGTGAAAATACCCGTACTTTCTTTATACCTGTACCAGTTATACCTGTACATTCTTTCAAACATTGAATTCGGGAATATGATAATACGTGGATGTGGATGTTTTTTTAAACTTAAATTTCTTCAGCTTCAGCTTCTTTTACAGCCCCTTTTAACCCCCTTTAAGCCCCCTTTTTAACGTTTTTTAACTTAGTTAGGGAAAATTATGTTCTTTGGATAGAAACTGTTGGGTTTCTCATTATGTAAAACGATTTGCTTCCATTTAACAATCCCATCAAATACATTCAACTTATAAGAAAATCCCTTTAGTTTTCTACAACAAATAAACAAAGATAACAATATGAAGAACGCAAAAGTCATGGTAGATATTTTCAGAAAAGAGCTATACGAAAGATAAAAAAAATGATCGTTCAACAAATTTGAATATAATTATGCAAAAGCGAATATCATTCTACAAAAACGAGTATCGTTTCATAAAGACGATTATCGTTTCATTAAGACGAGTATCGTATTGCTTGTAAAATGAGTTTTATATACAAAGATATGAGAAGGCTACAATCCGCTGTGCGGATCGTTGAATACCCTATCCAATTCCATCTGTAAAACTTATATCCCAAAATGTGGATATGGTTGAAAACACGATGGGAATTAAATACAGAAAATCACATTGTCACAACAAATTGTTGCGACACTTTATAGAACACTTTTATGGTTCTACAAAAGACAATGTTTTTCTCCTGCATAATATGTTATGGGGTAGTGCATAAAAAAGTTTGTTTACATAAAAACACCTCCAAAAAGTGGCCGTGGGTTAAAATGGTCTATAGGCGTAATGTTGTTATTAATATTACAAATGATTCTGCATCAATTTTTTTTTTCGAAAATTTTAAAATTTGACCTGAAAAAGTTGTTTACTGAAAACGCCCCTATAAAGTGGGCGTGGAAAAAAAACTTTATAGAGCCGAAATATAGACATTAAGATTAACTAAATATGTTGCTCAGAATTTTTTTTCAAAACGGTTTAGCCAAAAACTACGTTTTTATAAAAAGGAGGCATGGCAGTGGGCGGGTTTCAAAAATTTGTTCACTTGTTCTGGTGGCACGGATAAGGATGCTATATACCAAATTTCAATATCCTAGTTCAAATTTAAGGCCCAAAAATCGGTGACGAACAGACAGACGGACGGACGGACGGACAGACAGACATGCCCGAATCGACTCAGCTAGCGATTCTGAATCGATCCATATACTTTCCGGTATATGTAGCTTAATTATTTCTCTATGTTACAAACTATGTATCAAAAGTAATATACCTCTATGGGATAGGGTATAAAAAAGACTGTTGTTCTGCAAAAATGATTCTTGTTAACGTAATAGAGATGTTTTAAAGGATGATCGTAGTAATATTAATTGGGGTGATACAATAATAAAAAGGACAACGACGTTCGTATCTGCACCTGGAATGTGAGAACATTAAACAGGAGAGGTGCAGGCGAACAACTAGCGGAAGCCCTAAACTGCTACAAAGCAGACATTACTGCCATCCAGGAAATACGATGGGATGGGCCGGGCAAAAAGAGGATGAAAAACTGTGACATATACTACGGACCGTGTTACAGTGAGCAGAAACAGCGACTATTCGGATGCGGATTTGTTATAAGTGCCAGACTTAGGCAAGAAGTCTTATGTTTCCAAGACATTAGCGAACGCATAGTAACAATCCGCATCAAGGCCAAATTCGCCAACATAAGCCTTATATGCGCTCACGCTCCGACGGAAGAAAAAGATGATATAGCTAAGGATTGCTTCTATGAGCTCCTCGACAAAACCTATGAGCGACTACCGAAGTACGATGTTAAAATCGTGCTGGGAGATTTTAACGCAAAGGTAGGAAGAGAAGACATCTTTAGAAGTATTGTCGGAAAACAAAGCCTACACGACAACACGTCTGGTAACGGACTTAGGCTAATTGATTTCGCTACGGAACGAAATGCCACTATAGCCAGCACACGGTTTCCTCACCTCGATATCCATAAGGGGACATGGCGGTCTCCAGATCAACGAACGGTCAACCAAATTGATCACATTGCGATAGATAAGAGGCACGCATCCAGTATTTTGGATGTCCGAACATTCCGAGGAGCTAACATCGACTCGGATCACTACCTTGTAGCAGCCAAGGTAAGAATGCGGATATCCACCACGCCACAACAATCCAGAAATACTGTGAAAAAATTTAATGTCGGAAGACTGCAATCGCAAGAGACCGCCAAGACCTTCGCACAACGCGTATCCCTTAACCTCTCGATTAACACCATACCACCAGCATCGAATGTCGAAGAGCAATGGCAACGATGCCAACAGGCCATTAGATCAGCCGCAACTGATGTGCTAGGTTTCTCGCGCCCACCAGCAAGAAACCCCTGGTTTGATGAGGAATGCCGACAGATACTCGCAGCCAAGAACGAGGCCTACAAGTCTAAGCTGCAGGTGAAGACGAGAGCTGCCATTGAGCTCTATAGGCAAAGAAGAAGGGAAGAACATCGGCTTTTCAGCAAGAAGAAAAAAGAGCAAGAAAAGCGCGCGATCGAGGATATAGAGAGGTGCCACTCCAGGAATGATGTTCGCAAGTTTTACCAAAGTGTAAAACGTCAAAGCCAAGGATACAAGGCTCGAACAGAATCCTGTCGAGATGAACAAGGAAATATTGTAGTTGAGACACAGTCGATGCTGAGGATATGGAAGAACCACTTCTGCAGACTGTTAAACGGCGATGACGAACAACATTCCGCTGTCAGGCAGAACGAACCATTCAATATTGGCAACGACAGCGAAAACTGCCAACCACCCGACCTGAGTGAAGTGAGAATAGCAATATCTAAACTCAAGCTTAATAAGGCTGCCGGAAATGACGGCCTTCCCGCTGAGCTTTATAAGGCCGGCGGAGATGACTTGGTAAGTAACATCCACCAACTCATAAGCCAAATCTGGTCGGATGAAAATATGCCTGAAGAATGGAACCTCAGCATCGTTTGCCCGATCCACAAAAAAGGAGACCCTCTGAACTGCGCCAACTATAGAGGCATAAGTCTCCTCAACATCGCCTACAAGATCCTATCTGCCGTAATATGTGAACGCCTGAAACCGTTTACCAACAACCTGATTGGCCCTTATCAGTGCGGTTTTAGGCCAGGAAAGTCCACAACCGATCAAATTTTCACACTTCGGCAGATCCTGGAAAAAACTCAAGAAGTCCAAATCGATACCCACCACCTATTCATCGATTTCAAAGCCGCATATGACAGCATTTATAGAGACGAACTGTACAGAGCCATGTCTAGTTTTGGTATACCGCCCAAACTCGTCCGTTTGTGTAGGATGACGATGGAGAATTCTCGCTGCTCCATCAGGGTCGGAAACGACCTCACCGACACATTCGATACCAAAAAAGGATTTAGGCAAGGCGATGCGCTGTCATGTGACTTCTTTAATCTGATTCTTGAGAGAATTGTGCAAAACTCCAAAGCCAACACCAGAGGCACAATTTTCCAAAAGTCGGTGCAACTACTAGCATACGCTGACGATATTGACATCATTGGTAGGACTCAACGTGATGTCATAGCCACGTTTGCTAGTATAGAGAAGGAAGCGGCGAAGATGGGTTTAGCAGTAAATGAGGGTAAGACTAAGTATATGCTGTCAACACGAAAGGACACACAACATCGACGAATTGGACAGAACGTCACCATTGACAGATATAACTTTGAGGTAGTACGGGACTTTGTCTACCTCGGCTCCGCTATTAACTCTGACAACAACATCTCGTCAGAAATTAAACGAAGAATTACTCTTGCCAACCGCTGTTTCTTCGGGCTAAGAAGGCAATTTAGTAGTAAAGCCCTCACTTGAACTACTAAGGAGACCCTATATAAGACCCTGATCATCCCAGTCCTGCTCTACGGCGCTGAAGCATGGACCGTATCAAAAGCGGATGAAGAAATCCTTGGTAGATTCGAGAGGAAAATTCTTCGAAAAATCTTCGGTCCCGTTTGCGTTGACGGGCTATGGAGACGAAGATTCAACCAAGAACTATACGAGCTGTACAGCGACATGCCCCTGGTCAAAAAACTCCGCATTGGACGTTTAAGATGGCTAGGACATGTAGAACGAATGGACACCAATACTCCGGCTCGCAGAGTCTTCGATTCCCAGCCAGACGTCGGACGCAGTAGAGGAAGACCTCGCCTTAAGTGGCGCGCACAAGTGGAAACCGACCTCAACCAACTTGGAGTGCGCAACTGGAGGCAGTTAGCTAAGGACCGGGCTAATTGGAGAGGTATGTTGGTTGAGGCCCAGGTTCATTCCGGACTGTAGCGCCACTTAAGTAAGTAAGATACAATAATATAATCCAACAAAATCTAAGGATTAAAAAGGTATCTGATTCTTTGCTGCTAATCTATTATACATTTTTCGAGAGATGTAAAGTTTCACCCCTGTATTCATAAACGCTGATTAGCTAATCAATGACTAAGAAGACATAAGAAGTACTCGCGCAAATGTCAGTGCATATATATACATATAGCAATGCAATGATTTCTTAAATATAGAACGACATTCTTGCTTGTTATATGATGAAGAAATTTTCTGAAAACTGAAAAGATGTGAAATGTGTTTTGTAAAATTGAGCTCAACAAAACGAGTGTGACATTATCCGGAGTAGGAAATGTGAAAGGGGGGTAGTTGGTACTAACAATATTTCGTAAAGCATTTTTACCCACGAAAACGACATAATTTGCAAAATGCTTATTTCTTTGGACAAAGATGCAATTTAGAAAGCCAAAATTAATTATTTTTCTTTTTCAAGGGAGACCCGAAGTAATTGAACATGGTGTAATTTTTGAGCAACAACATATCGTTTGATTATGTTTAGACAAGTACCAATATTTTTGCAAAATATAACATCGCACGTAAAGTTACTGTTATCCATGATAAAGGATCATTTACTTCATGAGACTAGAGTATAAAATATATTCTCAAATTTTTTAAGCTTTGATTCCTGGAAACAAAAAAAAAACCTTGCATGCAAGTAGGCACACGTTTAACACTGAATATTTTAGCAATTTCTCCCATCAAACGTGTGCCTAATTTCATGCAAGGACTTTTTCGTCTAAATAAAAAAGAGAACAATTTTCTTTCAACTATAAAGAATAACCTAAGCTTCACAATTATAGTTAAAACTCTGTCCAACACTCACTTTTACGTTCTCTCCATGATGAAAACAAAATGAAAATTCCTACTAAAAATAAGAATAAACGAGTGGTGGGTGCACGACTGGGTCGTACGCAACTTTCTCTTTCACAGCGACTTAGGCGTTAAATCAAACAGTACGCATTTTGATTAATGATATAAATAATGTCGAAATGAGTTTATACGAACGTTTACTCCGATATTTGAAGAAATCGATGTCAATGTGAATAATAATGATTTACCGTTATTGGCCAAAAGTGAAAATTCCGTTTAGTGATATTTGGGCTAAAACTAATTATGTGGAATTGCTTCAAGCTGTAATAGTAGTATATATATTGAATTTCATTCAATTTGACTTAATAGTTTGCGAGAAATTATCAATTTTCCTTATATGGCCTATATGACAAAATCCGTTATATGGATTTTCTCGAAAAAACTGGGTATGCAGTTTTGTTGAAGCTAATATGGTTATAGTATATATAAAGTTTAATCAAAATCGTTAGAGCCGTTTTCGAGAAAATTGAGGTTATGTGTAATTTTTATATGGCAGGTACCATTATTAACATGGCTAAAAGCAAACAAAAAAAATGGCCTAGAATTATGACTAAAACTAGCTCGTATACGAAGTTTGAAGAAAATCGGTCTAGCCGTTTAGGCTGGGGAGACCATCACGGACAGACGGACCGACGGACGGAATTCCAAAAACCACTTTTTTAGGCTCCGCTATCATCGTAATGTTAGAATCAATCAAAATCTCGAGGTCGAAAATTTTCACGAAAACAATATCTTTCTCTTTGTAAGAGAAAGTTAAAAAAACTTAAGACTCCATACACACTGAAATGAAAATTAATAATCTGGTACGAAGAAGAAGAAAAAGAGGAAACTAGCCACTAACTCTTAAATATAAATATAAAACAGATAAGAATGTTATAAAAATGTTATAAAATTAATGTTATAAAAAAATATATATATAATAATATGTATAAAAAACATATGAGAAGGCGAAAATCCGCTCTGGGGATCGTTGAAAACTAATATGCCCAAAAAGTTGGCTTGGCTTAAAACACGATGGGGATTAAATATACAAAATGAAATTGTCACAACAAATTGTACAGAAAGTTTGTAAAACACTTTTATGGTTCTACAAAAGACAAGGTTTTTCTTTTGCATATGTTATGGAGTAGTGTATCAAAATAGTTTTTATATAAAAGCGCCCCCAAAAGTGTGCGTGGGTTAAAATTGTCTATAGACAAAATTAATATTACTAATGATTCTGCATCAAAAGTT
Organism: Rhingia campestris; assembly: GCA_932526625.1. Taxonomy (NCBI): domain Eukaryota; kingdom Metazoa; phylum Arthropoda; class Insecta; order Diptera; family Syrphidae; genus Rhingia; species Rhingia campestris. Next base: position 17,816,284 of record OW052186.1, read on the forward strand.
TTTTTCGAAAATTATAAAATTTGACCGAAAAAAGTTTTTTTTATTAAAAACGCCCCTAAAAAGTTGGCGTGGCAAAAAGCTATATATGATCGAAATATAGATATTACGATTCTCTAAATACGCCCTTAAGACACTTTTTTCAATTTTTTTTCAAAAACAAAAAAAATGATGAATATTTTTTCTTCTATTTGGAGTTATTCGCTATTTCTCCTCCTCGCCATTGTGGAGCAAGAATTAACTAGGAAGGACAATATGAACTTTTTTTTCTAGAAGAAGTGCAATATGAACTTTTTTTTTGAGACTTTATTTATTTATTTATTAATTTTTTTTGAAAAATCAGCTAATCTCAGTTTTTCTTTTTTTGCTTTTTTGCAGAACAACAACAAAATAAAAATAAAAAAAAGTCTATCTTGTGGGTTTCTTAGTGGCTCTGTAGATTGACCACGTCTGCCGTATCACCACATCACCGCATCACATAGTTTCGCTGTTTTTTTCGGTTAAAAACAAATGAAATAATTTTTTACTTTTTTTTACTTCTTCACCAATGTGCGATTCCCTTTAATGGGATTCAATGAACTCGTAGAGGCATTCGGGAACGTTTTCTTCGTATTTGATTCGATGCTTTTGTATTGTTTTGGCAGCTAGGCATTTGAGGGTTGTATACTTGATGGGATTGACGATTTGATGGATTTTATGGTTTTCCAGCAGGGTTTCAAATGTCTCTCCGTTGGAGTTTTTGGTGTCCTGTATGGAGTAAATAAAACAGAAAATATGATTAGTTATTGGGGAAAGAAACAAAATGATAAAATTAAGTTTTTGATCAAAAGCTACACTCAGGGCTAGTAAACAAGACGGCGCAACATATCACATACAAGGTGGGCCAAAAGAGATCACCCTATTGGAAGATGCTCTTATTTTTGCAACTGGCCGCCAATGTCAAATCTGTTTTTACATTTGTGGACTAGACAGATGTAGAATACAAGTGAATAAGCCATGGAATAATCGTGTCTATTTTGTGCGTAACAATTCGTCTGTAGTGTTGGCGCAGCGCGATTTCCGTCGCCGATTACCCGGCCGTCCGACACCGACTGCGCAAACACTGCGCCGTTTGGCCACCAACATTGAAGTGTATGGGACCACACGAGACGTTGCCAAGAGTGGTCGGACCCGGAGCGCCCGTTGTGCAGAGAATATCGCCGCTGTTTCCGAGGATTACCAGACGTTGTGTCTCGCAATAAGCCATCAGCCGGTCGTCCCTAAGGCGAATTTTGGTCAAAGAATTGCGCATGTTCCCGTACAAAGTCCAGTCCGTGCATCAGCTGCTGCCTGTCAACCGCCAAACGCGTGTAACCTACGCCCAAGCCATCCTCAATCTCGAGGACGAAGTGGACGATTTTTCGACCAAAATCACAATGAGAGATGAGGCTCATTTCCACCTCAGCGGGTACGTGAACAAGCAAAACTATCGCTTCTGGGGCACGGAAAATCCACGAGTTATGCACGAATAGCCATTACACTACAGTTCACGCTGGAGGAGTCATCGGCCATTTTTTTTTCGAGAACGCCGCTGGTCAAACGAAAACAGTGGACGGGGCGCGCTATAGTGCCATGTTAACCGAGTTTTTTCTGCCGCAATTAGACGAATTAGGACTGGAGGACAACCGATATCCTTGTAGCTAGTCCCACAATTGATTTGTTGAAGGAAACGTTCGGTGAGCGCATAATTTCGGATTTGTTCCTGTGAATTGGCCTCCGAAACGTTCGATTTAACGCCACTTGACTATTTTCTGTGGCGGATATGTGAAGTCGAATGAGGACAACATTCGCCGCGTTATTGCCGATTTACGGCCACAAATGTTGAAAAAAGTCATCGGGAATTGGACCTCCAGATTAGACCGTCCATGCCAGCCTTGGTGGTCATATGACAGAAATCATATTTAAATTATGATGCCAGAAGATGATCTTTCGAATAAACAAAATGTCATGTCAATTTAAAAAAAATCATCTTTGTTTTATTCCATTTCAAAGTTCTATACCTCAAAACAAAACACGCTGTAAACCATACAGAGCTGTTTACATGCATAGTGGTGGTCAATAAACGTTTACTTAAATTACAGAGGGAGGATTGCAGAATAGTTATCTATACGAACTACATAATCATTACTAAACCAGTATGCTGAAAGCATTGACCCTCTGGAATTCAATATTCTTAGTCTCAAAAAAGAAAAAAGTTTTCGAGAAGGATATCATGCTAATTGAAGAGGTCTACCCTGGTGGAAGTATGTTGTGATATCAAAGATGAATATCTGTGACTTCACTAAAAGCCAAGCGGCAATCATGTTTCTGGTATCATCTTCATAAGCATCAAGGAGCCCACCAAGCCTTTTGCTTTGATAATATGCGAACTTTCTAACAAAAGTGTTGGAAGCCTGCTTTTTAGAAAGTTAGATAGGTTCACAAAGGCATAAATGATTACAGGTACAAGTGGTTTCACAATGAACCTGGCATAGCCAAAGTGTGCACTTGCATAAGCTACCTTAACATGATAAGGTAGCTAGAAACTACAAAACCGTTTGGGTAAATAACAAAGGCAACCTCATGCCAGTTCTGCAGTTCTGCTTTCTGAATAAGGATTGAGAAGTATGAGGACTTATTTTACCTGAAACCCTTTTTAATATCCCAAGCTGTCAGCTGATAGGATTGCATAAAACTGATGCTACTTAAGCCGTATGAATGAGTTCCTAAATGTTGTAAGACCCACCCTTACTAATAATAGACAATAGTTAATTTTTTGTATCAAACAGTGAACTTACCAAATGTGCACCATGGTCTAATAGGGTCTTTGCCAACCCACGCGGGCTTGGTTTTGCTGTTGCGACCAAATGCAGCGGTGTATTGCCCCCAAAATTTTTTGCATTTGGATCGGCTCCAACCATTAGTAAAGCTTTCGTAAATAAAAATCGACACGCTGGATATCTATCGCCAAGTGCACCCTCCAGAGAGCAGGCGTAATGTAGCGCCGTTCCTAATGGCTGTCCCGCAACCTTCAGATTAATGAATTCATAGAGAGCGGTGAGTATTTCATGCTTCATCTTCGGGCTGCAATCTTCATCGTCGATTAGAATCGCCAGCAGGTAACCAATGTCTAGAGCATTGAGAAATACACAACTCAAGGCTTTCTGATCGTTCTCCGCAACGGGCATTGATGAATATTTCACTTGTTCATGGAGCATAAGTTGTCCTATAGAATAGATGGATGAAACGTTAGTACAATCATTTATTGGGATTCGAGATTCAATTGAACTTACCTCGTTCAACTTCTAATACATCCTTATTGAAGATCATCAGCATATCGCGGGCTTCGATTGGTGCCACCACATGTCCACGTGGCAAGGGACGTCCGGCTCTGACTAACATAAATCTAAATAGGTCGAAAAGCGAGAGCAACGATGATATTGTCTTCGAACTCAACGGTTGCAAGATCTTTTGTTGCATTGTTAGAGCATATGTCCAAAGTTCGATGCAGCGATCAAATCGTCCTGCAGAAGCGTAATTTACTCCTCTGAAAACAAAACACACACAGACAATACAAAAATTGATTAGAGCCTGACAGGAGATGAAAGAATGCGACTTACCTAAATCTAATATAATGACTAGTGTCTGGATGCGTTGGTCCGAGTACTCGTTGACGAATCAACAATGCCTGCATCCTCATCCCGTCTGGATCCATGACTAATTCATCCAGTGCGTCAATGTTTGTCACTTCGGTGACAAAATTGTAGGCTGCTATCGGCTCACTGACAATCTTTGGTATCTTTTGGTTCAGATTTCGATCCTCCATGGCGCGACGCCACAGCGACAGCGCATTCAACATATCACCTGTTTTATCTACATAGGTGGCGCCCAATAGCTCCAGTGCGTTGATGCGATCCTCACGCTTTACACTCGGCAAACTAATGAGATGTTCAACGATTGGCAGGTGGCCGTTAACACTGGCCGCCAATAGCGGTGTCATACCGTTATAGTCTACATCCATGGTGGCGCCATGTTTCAGCAGAAGTTTTAAGATTTCCAAAGAGCCAGATTCAGCACAATCGTGCAGCGCCGTATTGCCTTTCACACTGCATCGGTTCACGTCCGCATTCAGTGACAGTAGGTATTGGGCGATTCTAAAGTGTCCCTTGTAGCAGGCAATCATCAGGCATGTGTGACCGTGTCTATTCGCTGCTTCAAAGTCTAGAAACAGATAATAGTTCAGTGATAGCCATCAGTGGCGGCTAGAGAAAGGTAAAACTCACCTGCACCGTGATTCACTAGATATCTAACAATTTCAAAGTGGCCATCGAAACAGGCCGCCCTCAGTGGTGTGGAATTTGTTCGCATCGTACTGTTTACATTAGCACCACGTCTTACTAATAACTTAACTATGTCTAAATGGCCGGCGGCCGCAGCGCACCACAATGGTGGCGCATCGTCTATTGTCACCCCATCAAAGGTTACCGAACCGACTTTTTCAACATCCACATGGGATTTGGACAATAAATATTTTACAATATAGAAATAACCGTGACGGCATGCTCTAATTAAAGATAGAGGGTTTTCGCCATCCATTTTCGCTGAAACTAATGATAAAATCTCTTCTAAAAAAAAGGAAAAAATTGAGGTGTTTTTTTTTTAAATTGTGGAATACTAATTTACTGCGTCGTTAAAGCGCCTACGCATAGATATAGAGCGTCTGCCAGAAATAAGCAAAGTAAAAGATTAGGTAGTTTTTAACACAGATCAGGTAGAGAAGATATAGGAAACTTTCCAGGACTTTACGTTTTTCCAACAGGCTAATCTTGGAATTTTCCAGGATTTTGACATATAAATTCCCCACAACGACCCATTAGGTGTCAAATGGCGTTTTCCATTGGGAAATCTTGATTTTGATCTCAAATTTGATCTTTTTGAGTGTCAATGGAACACGATTCAGATTTATTTTTTTTTGTTATTGATTGGTGTCATTTCGTATCTGTGAAGTTAGCGTCGGTGTAGCTGCCAACATTGAAAGCATAACAAACATTTGAAAATACAGAAATTATATTCATTTAATTCATTCAATCAATTTAATAGTTCACGTATAACTTTCTTTGCTGTGTCTATATCCATTACATCAAAACCGAAGTAAAAAATCAAAATGAAAATCACTCTTGTCAAACTGACAGCTATCATTTGTATTGGTATTGGCAAATCTGCCGAAAAATTCAGATTTGCAAAATTGATCTCTGATCAAAAAAAAATCAATTTTTTGCCCAATGGAACACAACAACTGTCAAATTCGGTCTTCAGATCAAAAAATAAAATGGATTTTTTTCCCAATGGAAAACGCCATTAGAGTTTTTATTCTGCTATGGCACCAGGGGATGAAGATGCACCAGAAATGGTAACGCAAGCTAGAATTGACTGTAGCAATCCCAATAAAGCTCTATCTGAGTTGAAAGTTTTAAGAGGGACAACAAAACAAAGTTTAACTCGAATAAAAACATTAATAGCCAAAAAAGGAGAACGGTTGTCTACAACAGAGTTGGAGTGTCGGCTAGGAATATTGGAATCATATTTCAAACAGATCCTTAATGTGCAAAGTTCCATTGAAAAGTTTGTTATAGCCGCTGAGGTGGAACAGAATTCTAACTTTCGAGATGAAATCGAAGAAATTTACGTCAGTACGAAGGCTGCTGTATTGAGCTATTTATCTGAAGCCAGAAGTAATACCACCGCTGGTGAAGGATTAAATACCACGTATTTCAATCATCAGCCAATGAATCGTTCAAAGCTGGAACAAATTAAACTGCCATCCTTTTCGGGAAAATTTTCAGAATATCCCAATTTCATTGGTCTTTTCACAAACTTAGTGGATACTCTGGATAATTTACAAAAGTTTAACTACCTTCGATGTTGTCTTTCGGGTCCTGCACTAGGAGCTATAAAAGAGTTCGATATGATAGGCACAAACTACCGTAAAGCGTTGGAAAGATTAAAAAAGCATTTTGATAACAAAACTTTGATCTTTCAAGAGCACATAAACCTGTTGTTCGAAATTCCAAAAATAACCAAAACATCCGCGTAATCTTGAGGATAGCTTCAACACTCATCTAACTGACATGTTGTCGATAGGGAATTACAAAGACATAACCAATGCCATACTTATTTCGCTAGCTTTGGACAGGGTAGATGAAGATACACAAGCGAAATGGCAGGATGCCATCGATTATATCGAATTACCTGATTGGGAGGTATTCACAAAAGTTTTAGATCGTCGTTGCAAAACTTTAGAAGTGAAGGAATCGACGTTGGCAGGATCATCATCAGCAATATCAAATGTCGAAGCGAGAACGGAACAATCATTTTAGGATTGATGGATTGACACTGGAGAAAGCCAAGGAGTATTGCCGGATCGCTGAAATTACAACATCACAGGCCAGGACGATGCAGGAGAGCGGGGTGCAGAAATCTGTGGATGAAGTGTTCATTACGCTGTTGTGTGTGAAAATAGAAAAATATGTAAGTGACAGAACGCGTTCAAATAATTTGGATTCTAGTTTTGAGAAATTATATATTGATTCGGTTAATATGAAAAATGAAAAAAGAATTAATAGAGATCAGGCATTAGAATTCGAAGAAAGTTGGTGTGAAACAATATTGGTAAATGAGACAAAAATTAATTTTAAACTAGACAGTGGTGCAGAAGTTAACATAATTCCACTCAGAACATATAATTTGATAAAAGAAAAACCTTAATTAAGTAAATCAGCAGTGAATCTAGAAGCTTATGGTGGTCACAGTCTGAAATCAATGGGAACGGTGGTTCTTACAGTAAACCATAAAGGAGTATTGAAGAAAGCGAACTTTGTTGTTGCGTAAAAGCAAAGCCATTACTTCGCTTACGCATGTGTGAGGAATTAGGTCTCATTGAAAGAGTATATACCATTAATTCAATTACGAAAGAAAAGTTTGTTGCTCCAAATAAGGATGTATTTAGTGGATTAGGTAGATTCCCAGAAATATGCACTATTGAATTAAAGGAAACTGCTAAACCAACACACAATCATCCACGTCGTGTTCCGATTTGCCTGATGAAAGAGCTCAAAGCTAAGCTTGATGAAATGGAGGCACGGAGGCATGGAGACCTAAAGGAAGGGTTTTGGCAGTTAGCATTAGATGAAGCTTCCAAACATTTAACAGTGTTTAGTACCCCATTCGGGACTTATGAATTTAACGTTCTTCCATTTGGTATCAGCACTGCCACTGAAAAGTGCCAAGAAATGAATGAAAAATACTTCGGGGACATAGACATAGAAGAGCATGAAATTAATTTAAAGAGGTCTTTGGAAAGAGCTAGAAAAGTAAATGTCAAATTTAATCCTAATAAATTTCAATACAAAGTAAAAAACATATGAGAGGCTATAATCCGCTATGCGGATCGTTGAATACGCTATCCCATCCCATCCTCAAAATATAGGCATTATGGCGATGAAATACAGAAAATGACATTGTCACAATATATTGCTCAGACAGTTGTGGGAAACCTAGGCTATACCTAGTACATCATCTAGTGTTAATGCTGAAATGATTATGAAGAAATGAAACTAATGATTTTATATCTGGATAGCTTATATTTAATAAAGAGCTCATGTGAGCGACCCTTTCCCTTACACGATCGATTAAAGACCAAAAACTATTGTTTTGGCGGTAACATTCTGCCCACCTTGGAACGATAAGTTAATATCGTCCAAAAAGGTTGTTTAAATTAATCATTCAATTGAATTTACTATGGACATCGGCAGGAACTTCCTCGTCTTGTGACAGCAGTGGGGATATCTTGACAATTGGGCGTGTTAGGATTCCTTCAGCAGTTCTGAGTTTGACGACTCTTACTTTGCCGTCTGTTCCAGGATGAAGAGATATGATCCTTCCAAGTTTCCACTTGGTAGGTGGCAGGCGTTCATCTCGTAATGCTACTAGATCTCCTATCTTGTTGTTTGGATTAGACCGTGTCCACTTAGAGCGTTGCTGGAGTTGAACCAAATATTCCGAACTCCATCTTCGCCAAAAATGTTGCCTCATATTCGATAAGAGCTGCCATCTGTTCAATAGGCTTCCTCTAAAGTGCGTTGCGTCGGGTTCTGGTATGATTTTGAGTGGCTCGCCGATAAGGAAGTGTCCCGGGGTCAGAACGAGAAGATCGTTGACATCACTGGATACTGCGCAAAGAGGCCGTGAATTAACACACGCTTCTATCTCAGCCAAGAGGGTTGTAAATTCCTCAAAAGTGAGAAGATTGTCTCCAATCGTGCGTCTCAGATGATATTTTACACGTTTGACAGCTGCTTCCCAGTAGCCACCCATATGGGGGGACGCCGGAGGATTAAAGTGCCAGATGGTACCATCTTCAGTGAGATATCTTGAAAGTTGCTCATCCTTAATAGCGCGAGATAGCAACAAGTTTAGCTCTTTTTCAGCACCAACAAAATTGGTGCCATTGTCGCTGTACAGCTCCCTGCATTGTCCACGACGAGACACGAACCGCTTGAATACGGCAATGAAGGTGGTAGAGGATAAATCGCTTGCAAATTCTAAATGCATAGCACCAGTAGCCATGCAAATGAACACGGAAATGTACCCCTTAACTGCTTTTGAGCCACGACCTTTGGAGAAGCGAAGGTGTACTGGACCAGCGAAATCCACACCACTGCGAAGAAAAGGCCGACATGATACTACGCGAGCTGTTGGTAGGTTTCTCATTAGCTGTTGTTGTAAAACGTGGGATTGTTTGCGACACTTCACGCATGATCTGAAGATCTTTCGCAGAATTTGGCGCGCATTGACAACCCAAAAGCGACTTTGCAGCATGGCTTGCATAGCTTGAGGTCCAGCGTGAAGCGTAGTGTGATGGATTTCATTGCAGATCAGTGTGGTGAGCCTGGCAGATGCTGGCAACAGGATCGGGTGCTTGCTGTCCGTTGATATCGATGCGTTACGTAGTCTTCCGCCCACTCTAAGTAATCCTTTTTCATCTACAAATGGATATAACCGTAACAGTTTGCTATTCCGACTTACCGGTTTATTTGACTGAAGGCGCCGTATATCGTCAGAAAAGAAGTACTCCTGTGTAAGCTTTACCCAAAAGGTGAGTGCTCCGTTAAGTTCAGAAAGGCTTAGACATCTACCAGTTCGGATGGACTTTAGATCTGCACGTTTACGGACGTCGACTGCTACTCAAATGTTATTTCGAAACCTTAGAATGTATGCTGAGATACGCTTGAGTTTACTCAAAGATGAGTACTGGTCGATAAGTTCCCAGATCGGTGGCTGTGAAGGAGTACTCGCTAAGTTAATTGACTCGGAACGTCTATCGATGTTTGTTACAAACAGCTGTTGCGGGGGCCACGTCGATTCATGTTGCATGAGCCATGATGGTCCGTTCCACCAGAGAGAAAAATTTGATAAATGTTGCGGTAATATCCCTCGCGTTGCACAGTGTGCAGGATTTTGCGAGGATCGTACGTGGAACCAATTATCGGCAGGTATGACTTCCTGGATCTGGGAGACACGATTCGCCACAAACGTACACCATTTGCCAGGGTGTTGGCGAATCCAGGCGAGTGCTACGCTTGAATCAGTCCAGCCATATACGTTGCGTATCTGCGAATCCAGCGAAGCGCGGACATGTGTCATCAATTGTGCTAACAGGGCAGCACCGCATAACTCCAAGCGAGGCAGCGACAGTGTTGTTGTCTTTAACGGTGCAACCCTAGTTTTGGCGGTGAGTAGTTGGAGATATATCCTACCGTCGGGAGAAACTGTCCGGACATACAAGACAGCTGCGTAGGCTGCTTGTGATGCGTCAGCGAAACCATGTAGATCTGTTACAGCATTTGGTATTCCGATACCAACCCACCTCGGCACTTTTATTGCTGCGAGGCTGTTGATATGGCTCCTATAGTGAAACCACTGACGTTTTATATCGTCCGGTACGGTTTCATCCCAATCCACTTTCGGTCTCCAAAGGCGTTGGAACAACATTTTGGGTATAATCGTACTCGGAGATAACAAGCCCAGGGGATCGAAGATCTTCGAGGCCTCTGAGAGCAATAATCGTTTTGTCAAATGTATTGTGCTTACCTCTTGCAGATGAACGGTGAATGTCAGCTGATCGGAAGTTGGATCCCAAAGGAGCCCCAATGTGCGGACACCGTCGGCTTCCGAAAAGTCCAATGACTGGATGACTTCTCGTTGATCTTCGGGAACTGCATTGATGACGAGTGGTGAGTTAGAAGACCACTTTCTGAGGTGGAAACCGCCGCGACTCAAGATTGTGGATATCTGTTTTCGCAGTTGATGTAAATCTTTTTCCTCAAAACACCCAGTTAGAAGATCGTCCATGTAGAAATCCCGTAATATGACTTGCGTTGCCATTGGATAATCTCGGCCTTCGTCCAGAGCCGATTGCTGAAGAGCCTTCACTGCCAAGTGCGAAGCCGATGCTACTCCGTATGTTACCGTTAATAACCGGTAGTCTTTGATGTTATCAGCAGGGGAATCTCTCCAGACAATTCTCTGATAGTCTGTGTGCTCCTGATCGACCAGCACTTGGCGATACATTTTCGCAACATCACCACTCATTGCGAAGCGATGCGTACGCAGCCTTAGTAAGATTGAATATAAATCGGGCTGTAATTGCGGGCCAATCATCTGAGAATCGTTGAGTGAGAAACCAGAATCGGTGCGGCACGATGCGTTGAAAACGACCCTTAATTTAGTCGTCGTGCTTTGTCTTTAAGGACAGCTCTGTGTGGCATGTAGTAATGCTTTCCTGGAATTGCAGGTTGATCAGCTTCTTCCATATGACCCAACTCTATGAATTCTCGAATAAAATCTTTATAATGATTGTAAAGCGTTGTATCTTTGGCAAAAAGTTTTTCAATCCTGAGTAAGGCACGAACAGCAGCATTCCGAGAGTTTCCTAATGGGCAGTCCGGTTTAAACGGTAGCTTTACGATGTACCTTCCATCCTCCTGACGGTAGTGAGTTTCTAAGAAGAATTGGTCACACAGCTTTTCCTCTAGAGTTAAGTGCTTGGTCACAGGAAGCGCTTCAATTTGCCAAAATTTAGACACGGCTTTTGTTAGGGCCACATCCGTGTACAAACAGCTAGTTGTGTAATTGGAGCATACAGGTGCAAAATCGCTGATTTTACCAAAAAGCACCCACCCTAGTGTAGATTTCTGGGCAAGTGGAGTACCGTAAGGACCTTTGATTAAACCGGATACTAGGAATTGTCCTAACATATCAGATCCGAGTAGAATGTCGACAGCAGCAGGTGTGTGGAAGTTGGGATCTGCTAATTGTAGTCCAGTGATATGCGGCCAGGATATTTCGCGGATTTGAATTGGTGGTAAATTATTAGTAATCCTAGGTAAGATGCAAGCCTGAATGGACGTGGTGAAGCTTTCATCGAAAGAAGACAACGTGAATTGTACTTCGCCTTTCGTTGTTCCAACTGCGGTTGCTCCTATTCCTTCTATGGTTGTTGACGTTGGCGTAATCCTGAGACCGAGTCTCCGGACGCAAGTGTCACTTATGAAAGTAGCATGCGACCCGTTGTCAAAGAGTAGTCTAGCTGATTGGTATCTTCCTGACTGGTCCATGACTTTGACGACGGCGGTACCGAGTAGTACATGATGCTCGGAGCGTGCAACATACGTCGCATTGCTATTCGACCTTATTGTGCTGCACGTTGGTAGCTCGTTATGCAACAGCGTGTGATGACGTAGTTGACACACACGGCACCCACTGGAACTTCGGCAATTGTCATGTCCATGACCAACAACAAGACAGTTGATGCAAAGCTTTTTCTCTTTGACAAATGAAATTCGTCGTGTGACATCGAGAGACCGGAATGCTTCGCATGTGTAGATTCGGTGTTTGGCGGAGCAATAGCTGCATGCGCCCTTGTTGGATGTCCTTTGATTGTGCTGAGTGGGAATGGCGGTGTAGAGCGAACCAGAAGAAAGCTTGGCTTTGGTTTTTATTACTGTTTTTTTCGATGTTGGCAGGTGATGCGAATCAACGGCATCCAAAGAGCGGCACCTGGTTTCCAAAAACCGTACGAGCGTATCAAACGTTGCCACTTTATCTTCCGTTTGCGACAACTCCCACTGCATGTGAGTATCGGCATCCAGTTTGCTGACCGTTAAGTGCACCAACCAATCGTCCCAGTTTTCAACTGGTCTCCCAAGTGCTTTGAGAGACTGAAAGTGCTCCTGAGTTTGGTCTAAGAGACCTTTTATCGACCTTGAAGACTCTTCAATGGCTTTGTTGAGTGAAAACAGGGCACGAAAATGAGCGTCGACTATGATGCGTTCGTTGTTGTACCTTTTCTTTAGCAAAGTCCATGCCTGATCGTAGTTGTCGTCTGTGATTGGGGAAATCCCTTTACCACTTGAATAGCCTCCCCAGTCAAACTACAGCGCAGGTAATGTAGCTTTTGGGAGCCCGAAAGAGAAGATTCACTATGAATAAAGGAAGTGAATGAGTCACGAAAAGATCTCCACTCCTTGGGATCACCGGAAAAATGGGGAAGATCCATTCGTGGAAGTTTTATGTCTGCTCGGGTTTTCGGTATGTCATCGGCTTTGGTTGTTAAAGAACTAAGCTTGTTTCTAGCCCGCGTGAGATTTGCGAAAGCTTCCCTATACCAGCTTTCATCCTGTTCACGTTCTGTTTCTTGCTCATCACGTGTTTCGTCGCCGCAGGAAAGCTCAACTCCTTCCTGAGCGTCTTTAAAATTGTGCCAATGTTCAGCCAGAATTGCGAAATGGGAATGGATTTCTGCATCGTCGAATGATTCCGACTTTTTGCTGGACACTAAACATCGCTTCAATGAATTGCGCGCACTGTCCCGCTTTATTAGGCAGTTTTTATTTGATGCCATTTCTCTTTAATGGGATGACCGAAAGGAAGAAACAGGGAACACTAGGCACATCTGAACTACGCGTACTGTCTGATATGAAAACACTTATGTATATCGAGGCGGAGAGCGCGATAAAACGAATTTTTTATGTAAATAGTTTTTAACGATTAAATTATGGACCGCAAACGCAACACGCACCGGCCGAAATTATGCTGAAGTTTCTTTTTTTGCTAGTTAATAATGCGTTGAAGAACGATTATGAAAAAGACACAAACACGAATTGTAGTTTTTTTTATGTGCACTAATGCGCAAAAAATAACAGATCGCAAAAAACCGTGTGTTCACGCGTAAATTGTACACATAGACATAATATATATATAGTACCGGAGAACACTGCTAGTTATAATAAACTGTATTTTTTGTCTTTTTAATGATATGTGATGCACAGCGACAGAAGTTACTGTGCTTTTGCGAATTGTCTTTAACTACGTGTACATACACGATATGATGGCGGGATGTCTATGTATGTCAACGAGCGAGACGAAGGGAAAGGGTTTGCGCGATTTTAATTTTATTGATTATGCTGGATCAAACAAAGTTTTATATTTATATTTGGCGTCGAAGGACCATTTTGTTAATGCTGAAATGATTATGAAGAAATGAAACTAATGATTTTATATCTGGATAGCTTATATTTAATAAAGAGCTCATGTGAGCGACCCTTTCCCTTACACGATCGATTAAAGACTAAAAACTATTGTTTTGGCGGTAACATCTAGTACAATCCAACCCTATACATTGGCACAAGACTAGGAGTGACGTGATGAACTAACAACTCGTTGCTAGTGCGCGAGCGAGTAAAAGTAAAGAGTGCCATGGCGGAACCAGGCAATCATTTTCGCGCCAGATCAAATTTGAATTTTTAACTCTTGTAGCTCGCAAAGTTTTATTTTTATTTTTTTATTTTTATTCTTCCATTAGAACGGAACCCAACTAAATTAAATTTTAAATGTAAAAACTAATTTTTGTGAATAAAACTTTGTGAGCTGGAGGGAGTTGAATATTCGGAATAACCTGAGCCGTTGGCGAGAGCGAGAGCATCGAAATCCATTTCCGCCGCGTTGGTGGAATTTGGAAAGATTTTTGTCGGCAGTGTGCAGTAAATCGTGACGCGTGTCGGTCGTGGAAATCGCTGAAAAGTTTTTGGTGGTTAACAGTTTGAATCTTTTTTTTACGCAAACCTAGTGAACAAAAGAAAAAACAGTTGATGTGCTGGAGACGTGATTTACGGAATTTCACGAACCCTCCATACCATTAGCATAATACCAGCTCGCAAAACGCTCAAATTATCGCGAAAGAAAAAAAACACCTTACGCATTCTCCACGCCGCCGTGTCCATACGATTCTTTTTTTGTGAAAACAAAAGAAAAACATAAATAACAACTGATGACATCGGAAATCATTAAACGTCAATCAGCTATTACTTTTTAACTTATTTTTTATTTTTTAACAATAAGAAATATTAGGTAACTTCTGAATAAGAGTATAATAAGTCATTTTCATTAAAATAATGATTTATATATGATTATATACTTTAAATTTCATCCGTCATTTTAAAAGCATACCAGGATTTATTCCCGAAATATGTAAATGAATTTGAATCAAATCAATAATGAATAATATAAACTAATAGTGTTGTATTTCAATATAACGAATTTTCTAACGTATTTTTTTTTAAATATATGTCTAATACATTGTAATGTAATCCCACCACGTATTGATGTAAGCTGACCCTCGGATTTTCCTTTTTTGTACTTGTCAACATCAGCTGTTTTTATTTACCACATTCCATTTGATAGACACAAGTGGCGATTGTTTACTTTTTTCGTGCGGAAAAAATGTAGTTTCTATTAATTTATTTCTTATTTATTTTATAAAATTCGTGTGTTATATTTTATCAATCTAATTGAACCTGTTCCGAATGCAAGTACCAGAGATTCTCGGGTAATTAAAAGTGAAACAGAAATACACCAAGTGTGTCAACTCGTGGATGAACACAATTCACGATTTCTAAAGAAACTAAATACGGAGAAGGTAAAATAAGATTCAGAATCAGAAATTGGTCTCGGCAAAGATCACATTCGCATCTAAATCAACAAAAAGCAATATGATGCCAGCAAGTTCTTCTTTGTGGATCATTTCGATGAAATTGAGTTGTCCGAGAAATCGTGGACCCGATCTCAAGCAAACAAAGATGACTTAGCTAAAGAAATCGCGCAATATGACGGTCAATGGAGTTTCAAATCACCCCAAAGAATTGTTTTGAAAAACGATATTAGGCTTGTCCTTAAGTCGAAAGCAAAACATGCTGCAATCTCATCATTCCTAAAGAACCATTCGTCTTCAACGCCAAGACATTAGTGGTTCAATATGAAGTCACAATACAGGTAATACAATCAGACTAATTTCAACTACTTCAAGATATATATAAATGCAATTTCTTTCTAATAGGACGGACAAGAGTGCGATGGTTCGTACATAAAATTAGTGTCTGCAGGCAAACAAACAAAGGATCTCAAAAAGGTATGTCAAAGTGAGTAAATAAGAAACGACGACACAATATTACATTAAATTTCTTCACCCAATTCCATAGTATAGTTCGATGACAAAACACCATACACTATCATGTTCGGCCCGGACAAGTGCGGCAATGATATCAAGCTGCATTACAGATAACGCAACAAAGACAAACTCCGCATTTGTATCAATTACTTGTGAAGCCAAATTCGTGTAGACCATAAAGTAGTTAACGAGGGTTCATTGCTTAAAGATTTCACGCCAGCCGTAAATCCATCAAGGAAAATTGACGTTTCAGAGGACAAGAAATCAGACGGATACGATGAGTATGAGAAGGTAATAATGAAATTTGAGAAATTTCGGCAGTCGTAAACTTATGTACATTCCAGATCCAGATGCAGAGAAACCAAATGACTGGGATGAAGATGCACCACCACAGATTCCCGACCCATCGGCTGCCAAACCCCATGGTTGGTTGGATGAAGAACCGAAATGAAAGTAAAGCAACGGCAACGAATAGTGGTGGCAGTGGCAGCAGTGAAGAACAAGTAGTAGAAGATGAGAATGAAGGTGTAAATAATTAGCAGCAAAGTGCAGAAGTTCCCGAAGAGCCTAAAGTAAGATAACGAAACAAAGTCATTTCATATTCTTTTGCTAAACAATACATTTTCGTTAAAGGAGCGAACAACCTTACCTGCCACTGAAGGTACTCGAAAGCGCAATCCATCTACGCAAAGATTAGCAAACTTAATTTCCATTAATTTTAACTAGAGCTGTATTTTATCTGATTTTCAAAATTTTTATTGATATTTATTTATGACGAAACACAAAGAAAAAACCTAATCGACAGTGTCGCTTAGTATTCATATATAAAAGAAATAATGTATACAATTTAATTTCATTTAATGCAACGATTTAGTTTGAAGTGTTTTCATAGAATGATAAATTATAAATAAAAATCAAAACACCAAATCATGCAAAGGATTTTTATTTAAACACAAGTAGCAAGTTACTGTTCTGGTTTGTGAAGTTGAGCGTAAATGGTTTGAAAGCTATTTATCGGAGAGATAACAAAGAGTTACCCCTGTAGTAATGGGTATTGCTTTGGACTTCTTGATTTGCAATGTTCGTGGCCTAAGACCACGCTGATTATTTTGTTACAACTAGCAATAATCGCACCTCTGTAGGACCTCATTGGTTTCGATATCGCCTTTGCGCAACCTGCCGATCAGGTTGTTGGCGAACGGTTTTAGGTGTTCACATATTACGGCGTATTGAATCTTGTAGGCGATGTTATGGAGACTTGTGCCGCTTGTGATTCCAGATTTTCGATATTAATTTTGTTCACATAATATCACATTTGTTGTGGCGTAAGGAATATTCGCATTCCTATCGAGGGATGTTCAGATATCTGAAGTTCTTTATACGTGGTAATGGTGCTAAAGCTACTGGTGTTGATAATTTCCATTAAGTAAGGCGTAAGGAATATTCACTCGGTCTTAAGATAAAAAAACAAAAAAAAAATTACCTAAGGTAGTCCAGACAAGGTAAGTCGGACTCATGTCCTAATCCATTTAGACATATGTACGATATGCTACTACCTAGTCTTAAATTTTACTTCAAGCTTAGAATCGACTCGTTGGGAACCCTTCTTCAAAAATATAAACTACAGCTTGTATTTGAAAGGAAATATTTTTTTTATTTAAATTTTAAAATTATCGAATTTTCGGTATGTAAAATATAATAGTACATTTTTGTTCTTAGAAGTTATTGACATGAGAACATGTTCAGAGAATAGTTAAAGTGTAAAGTCTTAATTTTGCAACTTAAAATTAGTTTGGAAAATACAAACAAAACTTTTAATACTGAGTTTTAATCAAAAAGTCCAATTGGTTCATTGTCGTCTAACCGATCAGCAGATGGGCTAGTGTCACAGTCTTTGCATTGTTGTTGACGCATATGAAGCGCTTGTTGTTTTTGGTCTTCATGTAAAAGAAATGCAGCAATTGGATTCTGCATGTCCTGCAGCCATTTGGGATGTACGTCGTAGGTTGGGTTGTCCATAAGCCTAAACAAAAGAATGGGCTATTATCTGCCAACTGTATTCCTCAACTTGATTACTTACCACTGCATCAATTTTCAATTGAGCTGGTTTATTGTTAATCATTTTCCAGTTTGTTTGTTTGTAACTGAAAAAGGCTTCCTAGTGATACTCTGGTCCAGTCGGTTGTTGCGGTTAATGTTGTTGCGACGCGACGGCTGTGTAGGTGGTTGTTGGGGCGACGCATCGATGTTTGTCCTGACGAACTTCGACTCGAACGGCCATACATTCAGCTATTCTTTTAGAGCCATATTTTGTTCAGCCAAACCTTGACGTCATGTGGGTTATACAAGGTGGCGCAAAAATAACCTTCCGATGTTTTTTGGCTGTAATTTAAAAAAAAATGAAAAACTTTGATTCTTCTTGTGGATTACTTTTATTTGGTCTTTTAATATTTTTTACATCAAGTCGAGAATATGATGTAAATGGCCGCCGCCACAGTTGATTGCCATTTGAGCCCTTTTTATGGCATTTTCCATCACTTTGGCCAAAACTTCCGGCGATAGTTCCTCACATTCTTGACGGATATTGTCTTTAAGAGCTGCAAGAGTCTGAGGCTTGTTGACATAAACCCGCGACTTCGAAAAGCCCCACAAAAAGAAGTCTGGAGCGGTCAATTCAGGCGATCTCGCTGGCCAGTGCAAATCGCCAAAACGGGAGATTAGGCTCCCGGGAAATGCATCCTTCAGCATATCGGTTGTGGCACGTGCAGTGTGTGCCGTTGCACCGTCCTGTTGGAACCACATGTTTTCCAATCCCAATTCATCAAGATGCGGCAAAAAGAACTCGTTGATCATTGCTCAGTAGCGCTCACCATTCACAGTAACCGTTTGGCCCGCGACGTCTTCGAAGAAAAAAGGTCCGATGACTCCTCCAGCGAAAACAGCACACCATACAGTGACTTTGAGCGGGTGTAATGGCTCTTCGTGGGTTACACGCAGATTTTCAGTGCCCCAGAAGCGTAAATTTTGCTTATTTACGTACCCGCTAAGATGGAAATGGGCCTCATCACTCATGATTATTTTTGATGAAAAATCATCTTCCTCTTGGTGGTGATTAAGGATGGCTTGAGCGTATGTTAGACGCGATTGGCGGTCAGCAGCTAACAGCTGATGCACTGTCTGGACTTTGTACGGAAACATCTTCAAATCTTGTACCAAAATTCGCTGTAAAGACCGTCGACTGATACCCATTTGCGTGGCACGTCGTCTGGTCGATGTCGACGGCGCTTCCATGAAATCTTCGGCTACAGCAGCAATATTCTCTGCAGAACGGCTACTCCGGGGTCTGCCACGCCTGGCAGCATCTCGTGTTGTGCCAGACTCTTCGAGGCGAGCGGCTAAACGTCGCAGTGTTTCACCAGTAGGCGTTGGACGGCTAGGAAATCTGCGACGAAATTCACGTTGTTCCAAAGTCACCGACCGATTATTGCTCAAATAAATAGTCACCAATATTTCGCGTTTTGGAGCAGTGTAGCGTAACATTGTTTATTAACTTGTATTTCGCATGTGTTTACTACACAAATGTCAAAACAGAACTGACATTAGGGGCCAATCGCAAAATTTATAGCATTTTCTGATAGGAGGATTACTTTTGCGCCACCTTGTACTTGGAGCTGAATCAGTGATGAAAAATGGCTTTTCAGCAATGTATTGAAATTTGAAAACAAAATGTATTGAAAGTGTACTTAATAATTTCCATAATATTCTATTTAATACAATTATAATAAATCCTTTGTATGAAGAAACGTTCATACAGCTTAATAAACAAACTTACAAATCCATTTGTCACTATAAGTGACCTGCTCGAGCATGCATTGAAAACTCTTAACGAGGAAACAAATCAATGAAGGCTTGGTTTCAACCCCAAGGAAACAGAACTCGTTCTCTTTACTAATAAGGGAAAAATACCAATATTTGACCTACCGATTGTCGACGGGACTACCCTAAAACTTAATCCAACAGCGCAAAATATCTGGTAAAATATTATGACAGAGAACTCAACTGGAACCTAAATGTGTGCGAACGCATAAAAAAGGCGTGTAACCGAATATACGAAAAAAACCTGGATCATAACCTCAAGATTATTTACACGGCTATTGTAAGACCTAACATGTGGAAGACTTGTCTTAGTACAAAGGATAGCATGTGTGGGCACTACTAACGCAATGAGAAACACTCTAACAGCGGGACTGGAAACCATTCTGAACCTACTACCGCAAGAATCTACAGCCAAAAGTGCTCTAAGAATAAGCCAGTTCAACTGCTGGAAAATAAACTTAGAAGGACACACTTAAATTCTAAACAGATACCTGGGCTGTATCTTCTGATAGTACTTTTCATCTCTCTGAGCATAGCAGTGGCAGAGCCAGCCAAAGCGATCTCAATGCCACCACCAGATGATATCACCATATTCATTGACAGCCATGCTACATTAAAAGCAATCTCTGCTGTCGAAATAAAATCTTAGATTGTGAAGCGTTGTCGTGAAGAGATAAGGGTTCTTGGTGTCACACATAATGTTAAGCTCTGCCTCCAGCATTGACCAGCCAGTTGAGTCTATCAAAGTACCACTATGTGACCTCAAATCACGGGTGGGACAGAAAACACAGAAAACATCCAAAGGATATGCCCTGAGTATGACAAAGCTACTTCAAAGAAACAGGAAATCTGTTTCGAAACTAGTAGAAATTCGTCGCCTTAGTGACAAAAGAACGTAACTACATTTTTTTTTTCGATTTTGGGCTGGGTATGCAGCCTTACTTAAAATATAGAATTTCTATATTGTGACGAAAAATTGTGCATCTAAGTGAAGTAGAATAGAAGTAAGCATTTTACAAAAGTATTCATGATACTTATAAAAATGAATAATTTTTAAATATTGACACACGTCTTTGTGTCACTATTGTACAAGTTAGTAAAATAATACACACTTTAAGCTTTGCAAATTCAGTTTTATATTTCCACTAATCAACTATACACATCCGATCGTAATATTCAACTGACTACATGTACATGCACTTACATAGAGCGGAAATGACGTCTTACAATTAGGTATCTTAAATGACTGCATTTCGTGCGTAGCAATGAATGTGTTCAGTGAATTTACATTACATACTGAAATCATCTCATATTATAACATGCTATTTTTTTTTTTTTTTAATTAGAATTAAAGTTAAAATATAATTTTTTTTTTTTTTTTTTTTTTTTTTTTTTTTTTTTTTTTTTTTTTTTTTTTTTTTTTTAAACAACTACTTACTGAATAATAATAATATAATTAAGTTAGTAAATAAATAGTAAATAAATAATAAAGAAATAATAAATAAATAATATCTTATGCAACCAACTATGTCAGTAGTTTCAATCAAAATCCCAATCACCTAGTCTAACAGGTGGCCTAGAAATGCGCCCACTATGGGTTGTTACACCATTCTTTTCTGTTCCCTGAAGTAAAGGCTCGTTTTCAACATTTACCGTGGGTGCTGCTGTGTCTGGTATTGAACTTGACTGTTCATCATGAGATACTTCTCTATCAACACTATTATCCTCATCGAACATACCATGATCCAAGAAGTCATAATCATCAACCTTTTTTTCATCTGAATTATTTGTTTTA
The DNA here is from genome assembly GCA_932526625.1 of Rhingia campestris. Lineage (NCBI taxonomy): Eukaryota > Metazoa > Arthropoda > Insecta > Diptera > Syrphidae > Rhingia > Rhingia campestris. The sequence continues at coordinate 17,837,532 of OW052186.1, forward strand.
ACTATAAATTTTCTGTTTCTCCTGAATATTTTTCCTGAACTACATTTAATATTGTATGACCTCTCATTCAATTGCTGTACAATCTCTCCATAGACCCAGTCAGTTTCATTTTTTTTAAACATAACTTTATCTCCTATCCGTAATTCGCTCAATAATTTCGTATGCATATCATAATACTGTTTTTGTTTATTCTTTTTTTTTCTGTTATTTTCCTTTGAATTTGTTCTTCAGCTATAAATGTCCTAACGAGTCTCTTCATATTAACTGGTAGTTTTGTTTTAACCATTCGTCCCAAAAATAATTCTGTCGGGGATAAACCCATACTAGTTATTGGTGTTGTATTGTATTCTAAAATTCTATACCCAATTTCTTTTTCTTTGTCCTCATTAATTGCCTTTTTTATTATCTGTTTAGCAATTCCAACTGCTTTTTCAGCTAACCCATTACTTTGAGGGTAATTGGGGCTTGAAAATTTTAATGTAATATTATTAATACTAGCATATTGTAGAAGTTGTTTCGAATTAAATGGACTGTTATCAGTTCTGATTTCTGTTGGGCTACCAAAATGATTAAATATATTTTCCAAGAAGGTAATAACACTTGTAATCGACTTATCTTTAAGTCTATCAGAACAAATCCAACCAGAATATGCATCAACAAATGCTATATAAAATTTGCCTGCATATTCATAAATATCCATTGAAGTTTTATGCCATGGATATTGCGGATTTTCCTCTTGAATGAGTGGTTCCGAACAATTATTTCTCATATATTTTTCACATACACGACAATCTTTAATCATCGCTTTAATATCACCTGTTATTCCTGGCCAATAAAATAATTTACGAGCCCTAGCGAGAGTTTTTTCAATCCCCAGGTGTGGTTCATGTAGAATTCTAAGTAATGACATTCTCAACAAATGCGGAATGATTAATTTATCATCCAAAAATAATAATCCTTCCTCAAACTTAAGTTGGTCTTTTATCTTATGAAAACGTTTTCCAACCTCGGATAAACGTTTATATTCTGGCCATTCTGTTTGAAGATGATCTACTATTTTAGCTAGTTCAGAATCATTTCTTGTTGCCTCAACATAAATTTCATAATTATTTGCTGATAAGCAAACTTTTCTTTTTACTAAATGAATCACGTATTTCAATTCCTCATTCTCGGAACCCGTTTCCTTTAATGGAGCCCTTGAAAGACAGTCAGCTATGACTACTTTACTCCCAGGTGTGTATTTTATTTGCAGACCAGGGTATCTTAATAGTATTAAGAACATTCTTTGAAGTCTTACAGTAACATCATCTAACTCTTTTTTAATTAATTGTTCGAGAGGCTTATGGTCTGATTGAACCATTACCTCACGACCATAAATGAAATGGTGGAATTTTTCACAAGCAAATACAATGGCCAGTAATTCCTTTTCCATTGTACTCCACTTTTGTTCTGTTATAGTAAGACTTCTGGAAGCAAATGCAATTGGTTGGTCATTTTGCATTAAAACACAACCCAAGCCATTCTTAGATGCATCTGTTTGCATTATTAAAGGAAGTTTGGGATCAAAAATTCTTAGAGAAGTGCCTTTGCACAGGATTTCCTTCAAATCCTCCAGTTCGCGTTGATGTACATCTAACCATTTCCACTCTGTTTCTAATCGTGTTAAGTTTCTTAAATTTGCTGATTTCTTTGTCAAATTTGGAATAAACCTTGCAAGATATTTGAACATACCTAGTATTCTTAAAATGTCTTTCTTATTTGTTGGTGTATTAATATTTTTAATAGCTTCCACATATTTGTTATCTGGTTCTACTCTATTTTCTTGTATTATTTGTCCCATAAATTTGACCCTCTTTTGACACAACTGTAACTTTTCTTTATTAAATTTTATCCCATTTTGTTTTGCTTTTGTCATTACTAACTCTAAAGTTTCATCGTGTTCTTTTTTTGTTCTACCAGAAATGAAAATATCATCGAAATAAACTTCTACATTTGTTATATTTCCAAATATTGCAACCATTTTCTTCATGAACATTTCCGGAGCACTACTTATTCCAAAAGGAACCCTATTCCATCGAAAACGACCAAATGGAGTCATGAAGGTTGTTAATTCTGAACTTTTTTTATCAAGTGATAGTTGCCAAAATCCTTGCTTTAGATCTAACACTGTAAAAAATGATTTATTTGACAGTCTACTTATTATTTCTTCCACTGTTGGAATCAAAAAATGTTCCCTACGAATACATTTATTTAATGGTATTGGATCAAGGCATATCCTTAATGAGCCGTTTGGTTTTTCAACAATTTCTAAATTATTGACCCAATCTGTAGGGTAATCAACAGGTGTAATGATGCCGTGTTCCTGCATATCTTCTAACGTAAGTTTCAATCTCTTATGTAAACTTTCAGGGATACGTTTTTTATACTTAAGTGTTGGGACAGAATTTTCCTTAAGCATAATACTACATTCCCCAGGAATTGTACCAATACCATCAAATACTTCCATATTTTGCTCAATAAACTTTTCGTTTGAATCTATGGATATATTGAATACATTAGTTCTATTTAGCAAATTAAGTTCAACGCATGCATCTCTGCTTAATATAGGCTGAAATTTGTCACCAACGATTTCAAATGAAACAACTTTTTTTAACTGTGTATCACAGTCAACACAAATTAAATCTATTTTTCCAAATGTCTCAATCTTACAATTATTATAAGCAAACAATTGGTTGTTAGACTTTTTAATTTTATCTTGGTTGTTGGTCTGCTCAATGTATTTTATTGGGAGACAACTGATATCAGCTCCAGTATCTAATTTAAATTGTACTTCAGCACCACCCACATTCAATATTTTGAACCAACCCTTAGCATCAGTGTTTATTCTAAATACAAATTTTTTTAAAACTAAATTATTATTCTGACATAATTGGTTACCTTCTTCAGAACTAGATCCATATCTTAGTTCGTTGACACGATTCTGCCTTGGTCCTCTATAGAGCTGCAGCTTGTTTCCTTTTGGCTTTTCCTCCTGTTGACGTGAGCGACAAACTCTTCCGAAATGGCCTGGTTTTCCACACTTGTTACAAGTTACTCCTTCCTTTGCAGCTGGACAATATTTTTGGTGTTGGCCCGTTGAAAATCCACCACAACGATCACATTTTGGTGTGTTCGGGTATCTCAGGAACCTCTTCTTTTGATCTTCCTTTTGCGACGTATCAATTGTGCAAATCTTTTCCACTTGGGACAGCAATTTTTTATTTGCAATAACAGCTTCTGCAATCTTGCACTTATTAATTATATCACTTAATGACAGATTTGCATCCTCCAGCAATTTCAATTGTAGGTTTTTATCAAACAGCCCCAGGATCAGTCGTTCTCTCAGCATACGGTCTGTATAAGATTCCTTACACTTTGTGCAACTGTAATCACAGTACTTCATCTGTGTACGAAGTTCAGTTATGTACTCTGTGAAGGATTGGTTCTCCTTTTGAACAATCATATTAAATTTATGTGACTCCATTAGGACATTTTTCTTTGGAAGACAATATTCTTCGAATTTACTAAGGACCATCTTTAGGGAAATTTTCGGTTTTGCTTGTTCGTCTACTTGTTCAATTTCCACTGCATCCTTGAACTCATCATCACTGTCTGGATCAAACGGTACATCGAAAAGAGTATTGTATATCTCTATCCCCTTCTCTCCAATGAACGTAAGAAATAGAGAAATTTTTGTTTTGTCATTCTCGCTTGATTTTCCAGACGCAACAAGATAAATCTTGAATTTTTGTTTCCAAATTGACCACTCTTTGCCAGCGTCATCAAAATTAAGTTGTTCAGGAGCTTTTATTTCCACTTTAGACATCTTGTTGAATATATTTGTTTTAATATAAAAAAAGGTTTCACTTCTGACACCATGTACAAGTTAGTAAAATAATACACACTTTAAGCTTTGCAAATTCAGTTTTATATTTCCACTAATCAACTATACACATCCGATCGTAATATTCAACTGACTACATGTACATGCACTTACATAGAGCGGAAATGACGTCTTACAATTAGGTATCTTAAATGACTGCATTTCGTGCGTAGCAATGAATGTGTTCAGTGAATTTACATTACATACTGAAATCATCTCATATTATAACAACTATGCTACAAACTGCCACGACTTCTAGATGATGACCTTTGTAGAGGGTGCGGTGAGAAAGAAATATACTAGGATACCCTCCACTTTCTGTGCCACTGCCATATCCTCAGCCAATTAAGAATGAGAACCTTACCTTTTGAGGTTTGCAACAATATCTGGATGACTGGAAAGGTACTAACAACAACGGCATCACAATGGGTCTATACATTGCACATACTTAAATAGGAAGGCAATTGGGAAGTTCCATGTATTTTTAAATTTTTATAAGATACAGTTTTTCTTATAAAGCATCAAATAGCTGATCAACTATATACAGGCAAAACAATGGCACTACTATATCAAGTGATTTTGAACTGACAAAAAATGGGTACGTTTAGTGAAATTGATATAAACTCGAACGGATTTTTCGTAACAAAGCAAATTATGTGTTTCTAAAACATATTTTGATGAAAAAAACCTATTAAAATAGGTGCAGCATTAATTGTATCGAATTTTATAAAAGTGTATTTGTGTACTGTGGCAATGCCGATTGTATCAAAAACAGTACAATTGTATCGACTTTTGCAACCCTGAGCTGAATTAAAAGAAACGTAATTAAATTCGTTGTAAATGTGCCCATTTCTTCTTCAAAAAAACTTACCTCATTTCCTTTGATGGAACATCATCAATAGCCATATGTTGCAGTCCAGTCAAGTCGAATTACGAGACGACAAATGTGATGATGAAAGTATTTTTCCATATTTGCTTGGCTTGTATGTATTCGAATTGAGGAAGTCCTTGGCGAATCCACAGATTAAAGATACTGAATGTGGTCGGGCTCCAATAATGAGAAACCTTTACGAAGCGATTAAGAGATCAGCCTCGTTGTCCAGCTAAGCAAGTGCATTTTATTATTTATTTTGATTAATGTCTTGTCAGCAATTTTATTAACAATGAACGACTAACGCACAAAAATCCATTCATTTGTAGCATCGGTACCAGATAATTTTTTTTTAAACCTGCTAAAGCTATGACGAAAAACTGCAAAACCTGCTAGACAAATATGTAAAAAAATGTTAAAAAACTGCGATCGATTTTTCCTTAAGAAAGTACGTTTTTTTAGTTAAAAAAATACATATACAGTTACATTTGTTATTATATAAGATGATAATTTATAAAAGATGGACATTTTTAAATTTAAATAAAAAAATAAATTTAAATCATTCGGAATCTTTATAGAGAATCTTTGAATTTATTAAATCTTGATATTGATCTGAATTTGATCTTTTTGAGTGTCAATGGAACACGATCCAGATTTATTTTTTTTTTGTCATTGGATTGGTGTCATTTCGTGTCTGTGAAGTTAGCGTCGGTGTAGCTGCCAACATTGAAAGCATAACAAACATTTGAAAATACAGAAATTATCTTCATTTAATTCATTCAATCAATTTAATAGTTCACGTATAACTTTCTTTTCTGTGTCTATATCCATTATTAATTAAACCCAAAGCACTCTTGTTTTTCACAACCGAAGTAAAAAATCAAAATGAAAATCACTCTTGTCAAACTGACAGCTATCATTTGTATTGGTATTGGTAAATCTGCCGAAAAATTCAGATTTACAAAATTGATTTCTGATAAAAAAAAATCAATTCTTTCGCCCAATGGAACACAACAACTGTCAAAATCGGTCTTCAGATCAAAGAAATAATTGATTTTTTTCCCAATGGAAAACGCCATTAGTGACACAAAATCCTATGCTTTTCTGTTTAAAAAAAACTCTTGGAACTCTAAAAATTCTCGTTTTTTTTTACTACTTTGAGAAAAGTATGATTAGACATCTTTGACCTATTCCTCAATGGACAAACCGAGTGACATACGCATTTAATAAATACACAATTTGGATTGAGTGTCGTTGTCCAAACAATGTCTTTGTAAATAATATAATAACTATTTGCACCCTTTCCTTTTCAAAATGCTACGCAGTTAGATTAATAGGTATCCACCACAACGACACCACCCATAAACAACTGTGTTTACTTGGTTTGCTTGCTGACCCTAACTCTGCTTATTTGCATTTCTTCTTTGTGATCATTTTTCTTGAAGACGATAGCAGAGATAAGGGAAGTAATACTTATATATATATAAGTATAATTTATTTATATGACGTAAAAATAATGATTATATTGTTTTCAACCGTCGAAATTTAAATTTTAAGTTCATGGGAATTTTACAAATGTAACATCCACTTTACCAGCATTCCATGAGGTGTGGGCAAAAGTGGGGAAAACTTTGTTGGCCGTTATTTTTTGTTTAAAATTTCAAATTTGACAGTTTGTCTACGTTTTGACGTTTAAATGACCAGACGGTAGACAAGTGTGTGTAAATCATACATGTGTGCTCTATTTGGACCGTGTTGGGGAATTTAGCTGTCAAAATTCTGGAAAATTCCAGGATTAGCTTGTTGGCAAAACTTAAAGGCCTGGAAAGTTTCCTATCTCTTCTTTACCTGATCTGTGGTTAAAATTATCTAAACTTTTACTTTCCTTTTCTCTGGCAGACGCTCTATAATATCTGCGTAGGCGCTTTAACGACTCAGTAAATTATCCTTAAAAACAAACACTCCCTTCACTTTTTCCCTTGTTTTAGAAGAGATTGTATCATTAGTTTCAGCGAAAATGGATGGCGATAACCCTCTATCTCTAATTAGAGCATGCCGTCACGGTTATTACGATATTGTAAAATATTTATTGTCCAAATCCCATGTGGATGTTGAAAAAGTCGGTTCGGTAACCTTTGATGGGGAGACAATAGACGATGCGCCACCATTGTGGTGCGCTGCGGCCGCCGGCCATTTAGACATAGTTAAGTTATTAGTTAGACGTGGTGCTAATGTAAACAGTACGATAGGAACAAATTCCACACCACTGAGGGCGGCCTGTTTCGATGGCCACTTTGAAATTGTTAGATATCTATTGAATCACGGTGCAGGTGAGTTTTACCTTTATCTAGCCGCCACTGATGGCTATCACTGAACTTTTATCTGTTTCTAGACTTTGAAGCAGCGAATAGACACGGTCACACATGCCTGATGATTGCCTGCTACAAGGGACACTTCAGTATCGCCCAATACCTACTGTCACTGAATGCGGACGTGAACCGATGCAGTGTGAAAGGCAATACGGCGCTGCACGATTGTGCTGAATCTGGCTCTTTGGGCATTTTACAACTCCTGCTGAAACATGGCGCCACCATGGATGTAGACTATTACGGTATGACACCGCTATTGGCGGCCAGTGTTAACGGCCACCTGCCAATCGTTGAACATCTCATTAGTTTGCCGAGTGTAAAGCGTGAGGATAGCATCAACGCACTGGAGCTATTGGGCGCCACCTATGTAGATAAAAAACTTGATATGTTGAATGCGCTGTCGCTGTGGCGTCGCGCCATGGAGGATCGAAATCTGGACCAAAAGATACCAAAGATTGTCAGTGAGCCGATAGCAGCCTACAAATTTGTCACCGAAGTGACAAACATTGACGCACTGGATGAATTAGTCATGGATCCAGACGGGATGAGAATGCAGGCATTGTTGATTCGTCAACGAGTACTCGGACCAACGCATCCAGACACTAGTTATTATATTAGATTTAGGTAAGTCGCATTCTTTCATCTCCTGTCAGGCTCTAATCAATTTTTGTATTGTCTGTGTGTGTTTTGTTTTCAGAGGAGTAAATTACGCTTCTGCAGGACGATTTGATCGCTGCATCGAACTTTGGGCTTATGCTCTCACAATGCAACAAAAGATCTTGCAACCGTTGAGTCCGAAGACACAATCATCGTTGCTCTCGTTTTTCGAACTATTTAGTTATATGTTAGTCAGAGCCGGACGTCCATTGCCACGTGGACATGTGGTGGCACCAATTGAAGCCCGCGATATGCTGATGATCTTCAATAAGGCTGTATTAGAAATTGAACGAGGTAAGTTCAATTGAATCTCGAATCCCAATAAATGATTGTACTAACGATTCATCCATCTATTCTCCAGGACAACTTATGTTCCATGAACAAGTGAAATATCCATCAATGCCCGTGGCGGAGAACGATCAGAAAGCCTTGAGTCGTGCATTTCTCAATGCTCTAGACATTGGTTGCCTGCTGGCGTATCTAATCGACGATGAAGATTTCACCCCGGAGATGAAGCACGAAATACTCACCGCTTTCTATAAATTCATTAATCTGAAGGCTGTGGGGCAGCAAGGAGGAACGGCGCTACATTACGCCTGCTATGGGGAGAGTGCACTTGGATATGGATTTCCATTTACGAAAGCTTTACTAATGGTTGGAGCCGATCCAAATGCAAAAGATTCTGAGGGCAATACACCGCTGCATTTGGTCGCAACAGCAAAACCAAGCCCGCGTGGGTTGGCAAAGATCCTATTAGACCATGGTGCACATTTGGTAAGTTTACTGTTTGATACAAAAAATTAACTATTGTCTATTGTTAGTAAGGGTGGGTATTACAACAATTAGGAACTCATTCATACGGCTTAAGTAGCACCAGTTTTATGCAATCCTATCAGCTGACAGCTTGGGATATTAAATAGGGTTTCAGGTTAAATAAGTCCTCTACTTCTCAATTTTTATTCAGAAAGCAGAACTGCAGAACTGGCATGAGGTTGCCTTTGTTATTTACCCAAACGGTTTTGTAGTTTCTAGCTACCTTATCATGTTAAGGTAGCTTATGCAAGTGCACACTTTGGCTATGCCAGGTTCATTGTGAAACCACTTGTACCTGTAATCATTTATGCCTTTGTGAACATATCTAACTTTCTAAAAAGCAGGCTTCCAACACTTTTGTTAGAAAGTTCGCATATTATCAAAGCAAAAGGCTTGGTGGGCTCCTTGATGCTTATGAAGATGATACCAGAAACATGATTGCCGCTTGGCTTTTAGTGAAGTCACAGATATTCATCTTTGATATCACAACATACTTCCACCAGGGTAGACCTCTTCAATTAGCATGATACCCTTCTCGAAAACTTTTTATCGATTATAAATACAGTATGGCATGCTCTCGTTTTAAAATTAGTTACCACACTCAACCAAGTCTGAATCCTTTACAGAACGACTAGGAAAAGTTTCCTGGATGTTATACCCGAAATTGTGTTCTCTGTTATGTTTACCTCATTACTGATCTAAAGCTGCAAAAGCGTTCGTTATTAAAGCTTCCTGATGCATATCTGATTTAAAAAAAAACGGCATAAGGCTTTGTTTAGCTGGTAACCAGACAGACAATGGTCACTTACATACACAAGCGTATATAGGCAATGTGTGCTCTCCAGGTCAGTTTCGTATAGAAGAACTACCCCCAACTACCAGACAGATTCTAATAATTTGAGACTAAGAATATTGAATTCCAGAGGGTCAATGCTTTCAGCGTACCGGTTTAGTAATGATTACGTAGTTCGTATAGATAACTATTCTGCAATCCTCCCTCTGTAATTTAAGTAAACGTTTATTGACCACCACTATGCATGTAAACAGCTCTGTATGGTTCTACAGCGTGTTTTGTTTGGAGGTATAGAACTTTGAAATGGAATAAAACAAAGATGATTTTTTTTTAAATTGACATGACATTTTGTTTATTCGAAAGATAATCTTCTGGCATCATAATTTAAATATGATTTCTGTCATATGACCACCAAGGCTGGCACGGACGTAGTCTAATCTGGAGGTCCAATTCTCGATAACTTTTTTCAACATTTGTGGACGTCTATCGGCATTAACGCGGCGAATGTTGTCCTCTAAGTGGTCAATTGTATCGGCGTAGGCTACCGACTTCACATATACCCCCCAGAAAATAGTCAAGTGGCGTTAAATCGAACCTTTCGGAGGCCAATTCACAGGACCAAACCCGAAATTATGGGCTCACCGAACGTTTCCTTCAACAAATCAATTGTGTCACTAGCTACAAGAATATCGGTTGTCCTCCAGTCCTAATTCGTCCAATTGCGGCAGAAAAAACTCGGTTAATATGGCCCTATAGCGCGCCCCGTCTTTTGTTTTCGTTTGACCAGCGGCGTTTTCGAAAAAAAAAAAATGGCCGATGACTCCTCCAGCGTTAACTGCGCACCATGCAGTAACTTTGAGCGGGAGTAATGGCTCCTCGTGGATTTTCGGTGCCCCAGAAGCGATAGTTTTGCTTGTTCACGTACCCGCTGAGGTGGAAATGAGCCTCATCTCTCGTTGTGATTTTGGTCGAAAAATCGTTCACTTCGTCCTCGAGATTGAGGATGGCTTGGGGGTAGGTTACACGCGTTTGGCGGTCGACAGGCAGCAGATGATGCACGGACTGGACTTTGTACGGGAACATGCGCAATTCTTTGACCAAAATTCGCCTTAGGGACGACCGGCTGATGGCTTATTGCGAGACACAACGTCTGGTCATCCTCGGAAACAGCGGCGATATTCTCGGCACAACGGGTGCTCCGGGTCCGACCACTCTTGGCAACGTCTCGTGTGGTCCCATACACTTCAATGTTGGTGGCCAAACGGCGCAGTGCTTATTATTATTATTAATATCTTTATTAGTTATAGTATAACTTTTCATTTAGTACAAATTTGATATTTACTTATTATTAAATTTACATTTTTCATAAATCGTTTAGCAAATATTAGTTTTAATAAATAAGGTGGACAGTTTTTTAAAACAGTATAGAGTTGTTTCGTTTTTTATATTATTCGGTAACATATTGAAAATTTGCAATCCTCTGAACATTATTGAATTTTGGGTGTTATTTTTATTACATTTCTGCAGCCTGAAATTGGATGCATTACGTAGGTTATAGGGCTGGACATCACTTACATATTGTATACGTTCACTTAAATATAGTGGAAAACAATTATTCTTAACTTTAAAAACAAAAATTAGAACTTTAAGACATAGACGCTGTTTAACATTTAACCATTGTAACGCTTGGAACATATATAAACTAGGTGTGTAAATATTGCACTTTAAAATTGACCTCATTGCTCGTTTTTGTAAAACTTGTAATCTACTTTTTTGTTTCTTCATTACACATAAAAATAATAGTGGCACAATAATCAAAATGAGGTAGAATTATAGTATTATATATCATAATGGCATTTTTTAAATCTAAACTTTTTCTTATTCTGCTTAGGAATCCAATTTTTTTACTTATTTTTGAACATATATAATTTGAATATTCTTTAAAGTTTAATTGGTCGTCAATAATAATACCTAAATATTTAATATATTGCACTTTTTCAATGATTTCACTACCAATTTTTAATTGTATGTTATCACATTTAATGTTCACCACTAAGTATTTTGTTTTTGTAATATTAATCATAAGTTTGTTCATACATAACCACTTATATATATTGTCCAAGTCTTCTTGTAATTTTTCAATCATATAACTGTCATTTTTACCATCAATGTATATCAGAGTATCGTCAGCGAACAAAATAACTTTACAATATTTTAACACAGAATTAATATCATTAATATACAATAAGAACAAATCCACTCCTAAATTAGATCCTTGTGGGACTCCTATATTTATTCTTTTAGTCGTTGATTCCACATCGAATAATTTTGTTTTCTGTAGTCTTCCTGTCAAATATGATTTGAACCAACTTTTTTGTGTGTTTTGTATTCCATATTTTTCCAATTTGTGAAGTAATATATCTCTGCTTATCGTCTCATAAGCTCTTCGAAGATCCAGAAAAACAGCAATAATGCCCCTTCCTCCATCCATTTTAGTTTTCCACTCTTGTATAGTCCAAACTAGTGCTGTTTCACACGAATGTCCTTTTCGAAATCCGGATTGCTCCTTTATAATAATATTGTTTTCTTGTAAATATTCAGTCAGTTGTGAGCTTACTACTTTTTCTAGTATTTTTTCTATGTAGGGTAGAGTATTAATGGGTCGAAAGTCCTTAGGTTCTTTTGCATTGTTTAATTTTGCGATAGGTATCACAGTAGTTGTTTTCCATATATCAGGAAATGTTCCGCTAGACATTGAACTATTAACAATTTCCACAATTTTGGGTCCCATCAGATCAAAATGTTCAATAACTAAAAGCGAGTTAATTCCATATGCATCTTTTTTAGTGTTCATATTTTTGATGATGCTTTTTAGTTCATTAATATTTATAGTCTTAAAAATAAATGCACAATTCACTGAATTAACATTTAAAACGAATGGAACAATTGGGATGGACTGATTTATTTCAACAACACTATCTACAAAGAACACATTTAGATAATTTACTATTGCACTTAAGTTTCTTTCTATCACACCATTGACTAGAATGTCTTTTATATTTTGTTGGTTGGATCCTAGAATTAAATTCTTTATTGCACGCCATAGTCCTTTTTGATCACCACTTTTTGAAGCAATTTTATATTGCACATATTTGTTCTTTGATTTTTTTATTTCAGTCTTATAATTGTTGCGTAAATTTTTGTAGGTACTCCAGTCTTGAATGTCATTACTTATCACAGCTTTTTTGTATGAGTTTATTTTTGATCTCTTTAGTTCCAATAAGGATTCGTTAAACCATGGATTTTTATTTCTAAATTTAAATATTTTATTATATGTTAATTCGTTCATTATTGTAATTAAATGTTGGTGAAATAATTTTGTATTTTGTAATAATTAAGTCATTGTTCAAATGAAGAAAATCTTTTGCGGTCCATAGTTGTTCAAATTTTTCTTTGGTATATTTAGATATCTTAATTAGTTTAACTATATTATTATTATTATCTATATCACAGGGTATTGAAACGTATATAACTTCATGATCTGAAATGTTGACTGTGTTGTCTACTTTCACTTTAATATTGCACTTGTTTGTTATCACATAATCTATAAGAGTACTTGAACTGGGTGAATTTCTAGTTGGGTCTGTTACCATTTGTTTATTGTCTCTATCGTTTATTAATTTTAAAATTTTTGTTTTTTCATAAGAGTCCTTTAAAAAATCTACGTTTGCGCAGTCGGTGTCGGACGGCCGGGTAATCGGCGACGGAATTCGCGCTGCGCCAACACTACAGACGAATTGTTACGCACAAAATAGACACGATTATTCCATGGCTTATTCACTTGTATTCTACATCTGTCTAGTCCACAAATGTCAAAACAGATTTGACATTGGCGGCCAGTTGCAAAAATAAGAGCATCTTCCAATAGGGTGATCTCTTTTGGCCCACCTTGTATGTGACATGTTGCGCCGTCTTGTTTACTAGCCCTGAGTGTAGCTTTTGATCAAAAACTTAATTTTATCATTTTGTTTCTTTCCCCAATAACTAATCATATTTTCTGTTTTATTTACTCCATACAGGACACCAAAAACTCCAACGGAGAGACATTTGAAACCCTGCTGGAAACCCATAAAATCCATCAAATCGTCAATCCCATCAAGTATACAACCCTCAAATGCCTAGCTGCCAAAACAATACAAAAGCATCGAATCAAATACGAAGAAAACGTTCCCGAATGCCTCTACAAGTTCATTGAATCCCATTAAAGGGAATCGCACATTGGTGAAGAAGTAAAAAAAGTAAAAAATTATTTCATTTGTAAAACAGCGAAACTATGTGATGAGGTGATGTGGTGATACGGCAGACGTGTGTCAATCTACAGAGCCACTAAGAAACCCACAAGATAGACTTTTTTTTATTTTTATTTTGTTGTTGTTCTGCAAAACAGCAAAAAAAGAAAAACTGAGATTAGCTGATTTTTCAAAAAAAAAAAAAATAAATAAATAAATAAAGTCTCAAAAAAAAAGTTCATATTGCACTTCTTCTAGAAAAAAAGTTCATATTGTCCTTACTAGTTAATTCTTGCTCCACAATGGCGAGGAGGAGAAATAGCGAATAACTCCAAATAGAAGAAAAAATATTCATCATTTTTTTTGTTTTTGAAAAAAAATTGAAAAAAGTGTCTTAAGGGCGTATTTAGAGAATCGTAATATCTATATTTCGATCATATATAGATTTTTGCCACGCCAACTTTTTAGGGGCGTTTTTAATAAAAAAAACTTTTTTCGGTCAAATTTTATAATTTTCGAAAAAAAAAATTTTGATGCAGAATCATTAGTAATATTAATATGAACATTTTGTCTACAGACAATTTTAACCCACGCACACTTTTGGGGGCGCTTTTATATAAAAACCATTTTGATACACTGCTCCATAACATATGCAAAAGAAAAACCTTGTCTTTTGTAGAACCATAAAAGTGTTTTACAAACTTTCTGTACAATTTGTTGTGACAATTTCATTTTGTATATTTAATCCCCATCGTGTTTTAAGCCAAGCCAACTTTTTGGGCATATTAGTTTTCAACGATCCCCAGAGCGGATTTTCGCCTTCTCATATGTTTTTTATACATATTATTATTATATATATTTTTTTTATAACATTTTTATAACATTCTTATCTGTTTTATATTTATATTTAAGAGTTAGTGGCTAGTTTCCTCTTTTTCTTCTTCTTCGTACCAGATTATTAATTTTCATTTCAGTGTGTAAGGAGTCTTAAGTTTTTTTTTTTCATTTATTCTTATTTTTAGTAGGAATTTTCATTTTGTTTTGATCATGGAGAGAACGTAAAAAGTGAGTGTTGGACAGAGTTTTAACTATAATTGTGAAGCTTAGGTTATTCTTTATAGTTGAAAGAAAATTGTTCTCTTTTTTATTTAGACGAAAAAGTCCTTGCATGAAATTAGGCACACGTTTGATGGGAGAAATTGCTAAAATATTCAGTGTTAAACGTGTGCCTACTTGCATGCAAGGTTTTTTTTTTGTTTCCAGGAATCAAAGCTTAAAAAATTTGAGAATATATTTTATACTCTAGTCTCATGAAGTAAATGATCCTTTATCATGGATGACTGCAACTTTACGTGCGATGTTATATTTTGCATAAATATTGGTACTTGTCTAAACATAATCAAACGATATGTTGTTGCTCAAAAATTACACCATGTTTTATTACTTCGGGTCTCCCTTGAAAAGAAAAATCTAATCAGCGTTTATGAATACAGGGGTGAAACTTTACATCTCTCGAAAAATGTATAATAGATTAGCAGCAAAGAATCAGATACCTTTTTAATCCTTAGATTTTGTTGGAGTATATTATTGAATCCCAAAAAAAAATTATCATTGTATCACCCCAATTAATATTAATTCGATTATCCTTTAAAACATCTCTATTACGTTAACAAGAATCATTTTTGTAGAACAACAGTCGTTTTTATACCCTATCCCATAGAGGTATATTAGTTTTGATACATAGTTTGTTACATAGAGAAATAATTAAGCTGCTGTAATAAATATACAAATAATTTTATGCTGGTAACCCCATCAATATGCTAGGTACAAAATGACATTTGTAAGCTTGTGTAGCGCAGTTAGTGTTTGACCACGCAACTAAGCGCATCGTAATTGAAGAAACAAAAGTTTAATAATAAAAGTTCAACAATTATTACATGGTGTCAGAAGACAATGGCGAACACGAGATTACCAATTGAACTGGACTGCTCCAACCTCGCTAAAGAATGGCCTATGTGGAAGAGGACATTTCTTATGTACATGATGGCAAATGGTAAAATGGGCGAAGGTGATGAGCAAACAAAAATTGCTAATTTTTTATGGCTGATTGGTCCTCGTGCTATGGAAATTTATAATACTTTATATCCCAACGATGGAACACTTCCCGGTATAATTGGAAATAACGAAAATCCTATAGAAGTTGCAGAAGAAGAAGAGGAACCACCAAATAACGAAAGAACATTAAATGATGTTTTACAAGCGTTCGATGACTATTGTGTTCCGTTAAAAAATGTGACAATGGAGTCATTTAAGTATAACACCATAGTCCAACGGGAAAAACAACCGTTTGCAGAGTTTGAAACCGAATTGCGTAAACAAATTCAATACTGTGAATTTAAATGCCATTGCGGTGCTTCATATGAAGAAAGGATGCTTAGAGACCGCATCATAATTGGAATTTCAGATAAGAAGCTACAGCTTAAGCTTCTTGATGGAAAAAGTGAATCACTCAAAACTGTGGTTGACACCTGCAAGGTATTTGAAGCTGCCTGTACCAACAAGAAACTATTGGACAACAATCAACAACAACTACATAATGTAACAAAGGAAAAACCAACGTCATCAGAATCCATCCATGCGATTTCTCGTCACTGTTACAACTGTGGTTATCTACCGTTCTCAACGTCACACTTGCGAGAATGCAAAGCCAACAACATCATCTGTAGCACATGTGGAAAAAAAGGGCACTTCAGTAAATGGTGCAAAAGGGGAAACAACAACAACAAAATGGATAGCAAAACGGAAAACAAAAAACTGGGTAACAAGTCGGAAAACAAAGCCGTAAAAGTTATTTCTGGAGCGAATTCATGGATTGAATCAGGCTCAGGTATATTAAATGTAAAGCATATTGATGGGTTAAAAATTATTTTAAGAAACCATTCGTGTATTTATAGATTAAATAAGAATAATTTAAGGTGGACTAAAGAGTATCAAATTAATAATGAAGTTGTCGAATTTAAAATAGATACTTGTGCAGATGTCAACTGTGTCCCTCTTAGTTTAATCAAGAAATTCAAAATTAAATTGAACAATGAAGAAAATAATTTTTGTGTTACCGATTACAATGGAAATGAAATAAAAATGTTCGGTTCTATTAAATTAACTTGTGTTGATCCATATTCTCAAACGGAACAATCTGCTCTTTTTGTCGTTGTTGACGATACATGCGAGCCAATACTTGGCTTAAAAACGTCTGTTAAGTTTAATTTAATAACAAGACTAGATGTGAATACTCTCGTTTGTTTACCAAAAACTGCTGATGAATTCATCAGCCAAAATAAAGATATTTTTGATGGTTTAGGTACATTGCCAGGTAGCATAAATATTAAGCTTGTAGAAAACGCAAAACCAGTATTACATTACAAAAAACGTATTCCATCAAGTTTAGTCGAAAAATTAAAGAAGGAATTAAAAGAAATGACTCGTATAGGGGTCATCTCACCAGTAGATTACGCTACTGAGTGGGTGAATAATCTGCAAATTGTAGAAAAACCTAATGGTACGTTACGTCTATGCTTAGATCCCAAACCATTAAATGCGTGCATTAAGAGGGAACATTTTTTAATTCCAACTATAGATGATTCTATAAGCAAATTAAGTGGAAAGCGAATTTTCACGGTGCTTGATTTGGCAAGTGGGTTTTGGCATATGAAACTCGATAAAAATAGTTCTGATCTCACTACATTCATGACTCCGTTTGGTAGGTTTAAATTCAATAGAGTACCTTTTGGGTTAAACTGTGCTCCTGAAATTTTTCAGCGAAATATTTGGTACAAATATTTGGTGACATACCCGGGGTTGTTGTTTATTTTGATGATATTGTAATTGCAGGAAAAACGAAGTCAGAACACGACAGTACATTGAAAATAGTAGTCGAACGTGCACGTGAGAACAACATCAAGTTTAATTCAAAAAAAACTCAATATAGGAAAACACAAGTAAAATTCATGGGTCATATTTTAGAAAACGGACAAATAAAACCGTCAGAAACTTATTGCAACGCTATTATAAACATAAAAAAAACCGGAAAACAAACATGATGTTATGCGACTGTTAGGACTTTTAAAGTATTTAGGGAAATTCATACCGAACTTATCGCAGAAAACTGCTGCATTACGTTACTTGACCAATAACAATGTCAAGTTTTGTTGGACATCCGATCACGAAACTGAAATGACAAATCTTTTGAAAATTATTGCATCCAAACCGGTTTTGTCAGTTTATGACCCTAACAAAACTGTGATTGTGCAGACTGATGCATCAAAGGATGGACTGGGTTGTGTTTTAATACAGGATGGTCATCCTGTCGCATACGCTTCTCGAACTTTGAGTAAGAGTGAACAAAAATGGGCGCAAATTGAAAAAGAACTTTTGGCGGTTGTATTTTCGTGTCAGCGATTTCATTTCTTTTTATATGGTCGAGATTTTACCGTCGAAAGTGATCATAAACCACTTGAAGTTCTTATCAAACGTAATATTGATGACGTGTCCCTGCGATTACAACGAATGTTTATGTTTTTATTAAAGTATCCTTTAATGGATTTAACCTATAAACCTGGGAAGCAAATGTTGGTAGCCGACTGCCTTTCAAGAGCACAATTGTCGGATAACTCCGAATTCAGTGATTTATCGGGTGTAATTCATATGGTTGCAAAATCAGCATGTTTGTCAAAGGAAAACTTAGAACGGTATTTATCAGTTTTTGAACAGGATGAACAATTTAACCGGATACGCAATTACGTTACAAATGGCTGGCCAACATTTCACCAGCTCGATAATTTTTCTCAAAAATTTCACAAATATAAAAATGAGTTACATTGTGAAAATGGGCTCTTATTTAAGGATCACCGATTGGTAATTCCATCTGAGTTACAAGGAAAAATATGTAAAATGATTCATGAGGCACATTTGGGCATAGAAAAAACACTTTCATCAGCAAGAATGAAGTACTTTTGGCCTGGAATGTCGGGCCAAATAAAGAAAATCGTCTTATCTTGTGATATTTGTGAAAAATTTAGAAGAAATAATCAGAAAGAACCATTAGTACAAGAAATCTCACCAGAATATCCATTTCATATAGTAGCTATGGATATATTTCAATATGCAGGTCTTGATTTCATATCATTAATTGATTCATATTCTAATTTTATCTTTGCGGAACAACTTAAAAGCAAGACATCAAAACATATTATTGAAGTAATTGTACGGTTATTCAATATTGTTGGTTACCCAACAATTTTGAAATGCGACAACAGTCCATTTAGTTCATATGAATTTGAATTATTTGCAAAAGAATGCAACGTAATTATGAAGTTTTCAAGTCCTCGGTACGCTCAGAGTAATGGGCTGGCGGAAAAGGGTGTAGCCATCGCTAAAAACATTTTGAAGCGATATATTGAAATCGGAAACATTGATAAATTCCGATATCGAATTTTGGAGTACAATTCGAGTCCGATTGCAAGTATGCAATATTCGCCGTCTGAGTTATTTTTTGGTAGAAATGCAAAAACAAGACTACCAATTTCAAACACACTACTGTATCGAAATAATGTAAGTGAGCACATTGTTCAAAATCGAATTGAAGAAAAAAAGCGAAAACAGAAATACTACTTTGATAGAAACGCAAAAACGCTACCTGTCTTAAATATTGGTGATCGTATTAATTTTAAAAAAAATTCAAAAGAGTGGAACTATGGCACTGTAGTTGGTATTGTAAATAATAGATCATATATTTTAAGAGACTCGTTTGATAATCATTTTAGAAGAAATCGAAAATTTATTGTTAAGGCGTTTAATAATAATTTTGATACAAGTGAAATGTTATTTGAAGAGCATATGAAAAGTCCTGTTAAAAATAACCCAGAAAATTTTAAAAATGCTCATAACGAGCCACCAGTTAATAACTATTTAAATTGTAAGAATCATAATAAAGACATCAGTTCTAATGTAAATGTGGATGAACCTGAACCAACGGCTGGGCCTGCGAGTTGTCATAATTCTAATCAATTGACTTGTGAAATCGTCGGTGATTTAGGTTCAGAAACACCTGTAGATAATGAAATTAAACCAACCTCACTGAATAAGGAAAATTATTGCACGCGTAGTGGTCGGATTGTTCGTCCACCTACTCGTTTTGGTTATGATTAGTTTTAAGCAAATTTATATATGTATTATTATTTTTATTTTATTTATTTAAAAAAAAAAGCGTGTAATAAATATACAAATAATTTTATGCTGGTAACCCCATCAATATACATTTGTAAGCTTGTGTAGCGCAGTTAGTGTTTGACCACGCAACTAAGCGCATCGTAATTGAAGAAACAAAAGTTTAATAATAAAAGTTCAACAATTATTACAGCTACATATACCGGAAAGTATATGGATCGACTCAGAATCGCTAGCTGAGTCGATTCGGGCATGTCTGTCTGTCCGTCCGTCCGTCTGTCTGTTCGTCACCGATTTTTGGGCCTTAAATTTGAACTAGGATATTGAAATTTGGTATATAGCATCCTTATCCGTGCCACCAGAACAAGTGAAAATTTTTTTGAAACCAGCCCACTGCCATGCCTCCTTTTTTATAAAAACGTAGTTTTTAGCTAAACCAAAAATAAAAAAAAAAACGTTTTGAAAAAAAATTCTGAGCAACATATTTAGTTAATCATAATGTCTATATTTCGGCTCTATAAAGTTTTTTTCCACGCCCACTTTATAGGGGCGTTTTCAGTAAACAACTTTTTCAGGTCAAATTTTAAAATTTTCGAAAAAAAAATGGATGCAGAATCATTTTTAATATTAATAACAAAATTGCGCCTATAGACCATTTTAACCCACGGCCACTTTTTGGAGGTGTTTTTATGTAAACAAACTTTTTTATGCACTACCCAATAACATATTCTGCAGGAGAAAAATATTGTCTTTTGTAGAACCATAAAAGTGTTCTATAAAGTGTCGGAACAATTTGTTGTGACAATGTGATTTTCTATATTTAATCCCCATCGTGTTTTAAGCCATGTCCACTTTTTGGGATATTAGTTTTACAAATAGGATGGGATAGGGTATTCAACGATCCGCACAGCGGATTGAAGTCTTCTCATATCTTTGTATATAAAAGTTATTTTACATGCAATACGATACTCGTCTTTATGAAACGATAATCGTCTTTATGAAACAATACTCGTTTTTGTGGAATGATATTCGCTTTTTCATAATTATATTCCCATTTGTTGAACGATCATTTTTTTAGCTTTCGTATAACTCTTTTCTGAAAATATCTACCATGAATTTTGCGTTCCTCATATTGTTATCTTTGTTTATATGCTGTATAAAACTAAGGGATTTTCTTATAAGTTGAATGTATTTGATGGGATTGTTAAATGGAAACAAATCGTTTCACATGAATGAGAAACCCAACAGTTTCTATCCAAAGAACATAATTTTCCCTAACTAAGCTCAAAAAAGATTAAAAAAATCACAAATTTAAAAAATATCACAAATTAAAAAAAAATCTGTTAAAGGGGCTGACAAATGAAGCTGAAGAAGTTTAAGTATAAGTTTAAAAAAAACATCCACATTCGTATTATAATATTCCCGATTTCAATGTTTGAAAGCATGTACAGGTATAACTCCAACTCCAAAGTGTACAGGAAGTAAGTCAATTGATAATTTTCTTAAACTTCTCTAGATTCAGCTCCTGCCCCACAGCAATAAAGTGATCCAAACACAGGAACATGACATGTTCGCAACAAGTACTAGGAGTCTGTGGACGATTTTTAAAGCCTTAGCTCCTTCTCTATTGCGTTCAAAGCAATAAATTGAACCAAACACACGAATTAGAAAATTGCCCAGCTAGTAGTAGACAGGTTATTTTTTTATCAACATCTGTTCTCGGATACAAATTGGGTCTTTTGTGAGAGGCGATTTCAAGGACAAAATCTTAACTTGAATCATGTCAACACGTTCCAAAAGATTGAGCAATCATTTCTGCACAAGCGATTACATGTTGTTTCAAATACCTATAAGAAGAATGTAATTACAGGCATTAAACCTGGCAATTGCATCTGATCATTGATGAATTAGGGACATTTTGGAAAGCCTCGGTTCCATCGGATTGAATTGAAAAAAAGTCAAACAGTGGTTCAAAAATATCGTAAAACTTTTTATTCATTTCATTAAAAAGGTGAGTTCGCAAACGTGATATTGGGCAACGTAAACAAACGCAGATTTATGCCAAAATTACATAATCAGGCCTATCGCGAAAAAGCTTTCTAGGGAATTTTTTCCTTGTCAGCAATGTAAATCAGATTGCTGAATGGGAACAGTTTCACGGGAAAATGTATGCGATAGGCCTGAATAATTTGCTTTTGATCTTGTAACTGCATTTCCCCTTGCTTTGCAGGTCTTGCATATACGAGCTTAGCCTACTTTTCATTGAACAACATTTCGAGTCATTTAAAAGCCAGGTTTGTTCTTACACCAATTTGCTGTGTATGGAACCCTTAAGAAAAAAAGCAAAGGTTTTAAAAGATTGCTAAAATGTCCAGACTATTGTATTGCTTTCTATTATTTGTAAAAGCTAAAAAAAAGAATACTTCTACATGCAAATGACCTCCTCCCCTGTCATCAAAGCAAAACAAACTTCAGAGCATCAATGAAGTCAAATCTTAATACACTCGAATGTGTTCAGAAAACAGCACAATTTTCTGTGAACTTGTATTTAAAGTATCACAATCACATTGATTGCTTATTGAAGGCTTTACAAGCGAACACGTTACCGTCTTGAAGGTTTGAAAGCTCATTTTTGTATGCACAGGTAATTGCTACCACCGAGCTTCCATATACATAAACTAGTCAAAAGAAATCATGTTTTGCCATTTCGATTAACGATTATACTGTATGTCTTTTCGATAGCAAAATCCAATGGATGATCAATGAGGTAATGTAACCCCTATTTTCACAACCATGAGCACTCAGCGAGTGATCATAAAAACGATCGTCATCGTTAATGACGATGTTTTAATTTATTGAATACAAACATTGAAACGTCGAAAGACGTACAAACGATTTCCATTAAACGATGGCATTCAGTTCATTATGAAACAAAAGTCAAAATGTCGTCGTCAGAGATCATTTTCTTATGCGATAAGGGTACAGGATTCGTTTAATATATAATATAGCTGTCGTTCTAAAATCTTCTTATTTCATTAAATGTCGTGACTAACTTAAGCTCCTTAATGTCTACTTTCCGCTTGTTTCGTAATACGTAATAGGGGTGTAAATAATTCAGTCAGTTATCGCTCATGTTTTAATCAACGATCACAATAGGCGCGTTCAAAAATCAGAGATAGAACCGCCTAAGGAGACTTGAGATATCTGACAGTCACAATGAACCAAGTCCGCCTGTGTAAGGCGTTTTTTGTGACTTTTTCGGATGATACTAGCTATGAAAAACAGTCTCAAAAACTTTGATAATCAAACGTGTCAATCAGCTTAATCAGAACCACTTTGTTGATAGTTACTGTCAGAAATCATCGTTCCCGTTACCACCATAGATATCGAGATTATTTTAGATGAAGCTTGGCTCCCATTCGTTTATTGTCTGCTTTGGCAATTGAGGACAAAGTTTCATCTAGGATATTCAAGGAAAAATGAGATTTAGAACACTCCAATTGTTTCAAATGAGAATAGTCTGCAAAATAGTGAATAACGTTAACCAATATTGTATCGAAATATATACAAAATTGTGTTCATATTCTTCGTTTCCTATTTTGCAGCGTATGATTACCGAATGTAGTACCGTCAGCCATTTTAAGCAAACCTTTTTCGATAGCAATTGAGAAAAATAGGTTTGGTAGCACATTTTCTAACCAGGCTAAATGATTAAGACTGGATAATTATCCAGGTTTCGCGAAATCTATATATGCTAAGGTGTTGTTGTATTTTACACGTAAATTGTGTACTAAGCCTATATATATTTGGAATGAAGAAAAAAACACGGCTAATATCCATGCGAAATAAAGATATATTGCATTTTGTTAGCCTTTTAAGAATAGGCTATGTTATAGCAATGTTTTGGCTCAAGGCCTTGAATTAGTTTCGAAACTGGTATAAACATTTAAAAGCACTTAACAGTTATTAACCAACAGTTAGGCCTAACTATGCCGGTTTCAAATGGTGAAAGTGCACTTATTAACATGTTAACTTGTAGGTACAGACATATTTTTAGACCATCATTTTCATCTGGAACTACAAGCGTGATTTTCAACTGTTCAACTTTTAGAACAGCAATGGTTCTGAGAGAATGTTTTTTTGCAATCAAAATAGGTTTAGAACTCAAGTTCCGGTTTCACAATCTTTAACTGCATAAACCGTGAATTGTTTGACAACTAAAACCCACCTCTTGAAAAATTACTAAGTAAAGTTGTCACCCCGGCATAAAAGTAGTCACCCGATCTTCTTTGGGTGTTTTTTTTATTATAATTGTTCCGTAAAAAAACATCGAAGCGGATCCTTTCAATTTTTGTTTGCGGAGTAATAAATAAAAATTTACAGTCATACAGTCAACTTTTCCTCCATCTTGTATTATTAAAAATTCAAAGTAATTGCAGTTTTGTAAACAGCATTAGTCGCATTTTTAGAGAGGTAGTATATCTCATATCTAACCTTTGAACTTAAAAAAAACCAACACGAGTGGTAATAAGAATATTTTGTGTTAAATTCAAAAGTGTATTGACAAAGGCATGAGTAAAATTCTGGAAACTTGCTAACTGTTCAATTTGTCCACATCAGGTATTGACATTTTTACCCAAACATTTAAAAACTTTGGGTTCAATTTGGGCTGTCATCAGTCATTACGCAAAAGCTTTTCATATAACGACATATAGCTACTAACGACCATAAGAGAAGTGTAAAGAAAACTCACTGGCAGCTTCAAATTTTATTTGTACCACCGCACCAGACCAGTTTACTAAAAAAAAAACTCGTACAGCTTCTTTAAACCCTAAATATTGCGACATATCTTAAAATTCGTTAGAACAGATCTTTTTCAACAATATTCATCATACGCAGCTTTTAACCGATCTTTAGAAACTCATTGTTGATCATACCTCCCCGATGCGCATCTTATATTCATTTCTTCTCAATTAAGGTGAATTTTTGTTCTCTCTACTGATAATATTCTTATCTTTCCCAAGAACTAGAAAGGACTTTTGATATATTCCTAAAATTACATTTCCCATCATCTCTTTCATATTTTTCTTATTTTTTTTTTGTCAAATCTTAACTCTTCTCTTTTGTATATTTCTATCAGCGAAAGACGTTTCTTCCTTAAAAAAAAAACAAGTCTTTCCCCTTTGTAAATAGCTCCAAAGCAAATGTTTCTTTTAAAAACATCCAGTGTACAAGAATTATGTTAAATTAAAAAAATGAATTTTATACATAAAAATCAAAATTAAGTATGCAACAAGGATGTAAAAACAAAATTAAGAGAATAACCGAATAATAAAAACTGAAATATATTTAATATTTTTCGTTTAGATATTAATCGCTGAACAAGGAAACAAGTTAAATATAATAATTAATAACAAAAAAGAAAAAGGAAAATAACATGTAAATACTAATCATTTATTTAGTTATAATGTAGTACCACAGCAGATCGCAATTTACCTTAAACGATTTAAAATTAAAAACAAAACATATGAGAGGCTACAATTCGCTATGCAGATCGTTGAATACCCTATCCCATCCCATCCTTTAAATTAATATCCTCAAAATATAGGCCTTATGGCGATGAAATACAGAAAATGACATTGTCACAATATATTGCTCAGACAGTTTCTCAAAATCTTTTGTGGTTCGACAAAAAACAACTTATTTCTATTGCTAATGCCTTGGGATGGGGTATACAAATGGTTTTTGTAAGAAAACGCCCCCAAAATGTGGGTGTAGGTGAAAATGATCTATGGACAAAATGTTTATATTACCATTGCGGAAGTATTTGCATCAAACATTTTTTCGAAAGTTTTAAAATTTGGACAAAAAGCGTTTTTTACTAAAAACGCCCCCAAAAAGTGGGCGTGGCAAAAACTTTGTATGAACGAAATATAGATATTACGATTGTCTAAATATGCTGCTCAGACACTTTTTTGAAATTCCTTACGGTTTGGCCAAAAAATAAGTTTTCCTAAAAAGGGGGCGTGGCAGTGGGCGGATTTCAAAAATTTGTACACTTGTTCTGGTGGCACGGACGAGGATCCTATATACCAAATTTCATTATCCTAGCTCAAAATTTAAGGCCCAAAAATCGGTGACGAACAGACAGACGGACGGACGGACAGACAGACATGGCTATTTTCTATATGTTACAAACTAAGTATCAAAACTAATATACCCCTATAGGATAGGGTATAAAAATACGAAGTATGAAATTTGTTTAGAATCTTAAAATCAAAAATCCATTGTAAATAAAGCAAATAATCTATTTTGAATGAAATGTCTGTAAAAGCTTAAGGCTAATATTACATAATTTTGAAACATGAATCGAAACATAGATCGATGTAAAATTAAAACCTCATGGTCTCTCTACTTCAAATCGTTGAACAGTGCAATCGCAAAATAAATAAATTTTATAACGCTGGCAAAAAATTTCAATTTCCAGTAGAACAATCCGTGAACTTCCTTCTTAGTGAACAAAATTAAAATCGTAAATCAACATAACAAAAAGTTATATCGCGACAATATTTGTGAAAACTCTCACAAAATAACATGGTGCCTGTCGTGTTCACCGGCTCGCCAACGCACGCACAACTTGTACAATCATAGTCTGGACCACAACTGGTCGACTGCTCTCTTTGTACTTGTACGAGTGCCCGAGACAGTAAGTTAAACTGGTTATTACATGCATCACTTGCATACACTACATCTCTTCCTTATTTTAATAAAATAAGTAAACATATTTTTATTTTAATGAATTTCATTTAATACTTCCCTTTTATTTCATTTTATGAAGCTTTTATAACAAAATATACATTTTCTCCTTATTTATGGATTTTTTTTAATTTAACAAAGGTAGGTACATAGTTTTTTAAAAATGTAACACAAAATTGAATATTCAAAAAAAATGCTTAAAGTTTATTCTATTTCAGGTTCTCTGTCCTGTTCGTCTTTATTTACAGATTCCCAATTACCCTCTACTTTTTTTAAATGGAATATATTTCGCCTATATCTTTGACCTGTTTCATCATTTCTTACAATTGTATCTCCTCCTTGAGAGCTTTCTACTGAATGAGTCGATGAGTTGAAGTTTGAGCTCAATTTATTTGGTTTGTCCATAATCTTCAAATAAACCTTATCGCCTTGACAAATATCACTTTCCGCTGCTCTCCTTTTTCTATCCGCGTATTCCTTTCCTTTATCTTTATCTTTATCTTTATCATCCAAATCAGTAATTTGCGTATCTATTTGCTCTAAGGAAGGAATTTTATCCCGATTTTGCTGCTTGAAGAAAAGCTCGGATGGTGTTTTCCCAGTTGTAGAATGAGGTATGCTATTATACATCATAAGATATTCACATAAACCATCTTTAATGTCTTTCTTTTCGATTTGACAAATTTTCAGGCGCTTGAGAATATCCCTGTTTTGTCTTTCGACTTCTCCATTTTGTTGCGGCCAGTATGGAACAGTGTTAAATAATCTTATATTGCACTCTTTGCAATACGATCTAAATTCGTCACTCACAAATTGTTTTCCATTATCCACTGTAATAGAAATTGGAAAGCTTAGTCTGCTGAACATTTCTTTGAGCATTTTAATTATCTGGGAACTTGTTATACTTCTGCAGATTTTTATTTCTTTATACCGACTGAAGTAATCGACAACAACAAACAAATAATCCCCACTAGGCAGAGGTCCTGAAAGGTCCAAAGCAATATCAACCCAAGATGTTGTGGTGAGTTCTCGCCTTTTTAAAGGAACTGGGGGGTTTGGCATGCTTACCATAGTGCACCCTTTGCACGTTTTGACGAGATTCTCGACGTCTTTATCTATGCGTGGCCACCAAACTTTTGCTCTAAGTCGTCCTTTCATTGCCACCATACCCGGATGACCCTCATGGGCTGCATCTAAAATGTTTTTCCTTAACTTTTGAGGGATAACTATTTTGTTTCCTCTTAGCAGTATATTTTCGTAGAAACACAATTCGTTTTCGAAAATCTTATATACTTTTACTGACTGATCCCATTCTTCATTAAAAATGCCTTTTCTTACTTTGCCTATGTCAGGTTCATTTTCGGAATCAATCAAAGATATGGCAAGTGGGCGAGAATATTCAACTACTTGATGCACATGTGTATCTTCCCCGATTGGTATTCCATTTGAATAAATACACAGACGTGACAACGAATCTGCTATATTCATCTTTCCAGGTACATATATGGTTTTGAATTTATATGACTGCAATCTCAAGACCCATCTCTCTATACGTGAACAAGGTTTCGATTTGGGACTGAAAATTATTTTCAACGGCTTGTGGTCGGTAATTAAGTCGAATTCTTTTCCGTAAAGGTATGTGTTAAAACATTCAACTGCCCAGACTAGCGCAAGGGCCTCCTTTTTAGTTTGGCTGTACCTACGTTCACAGTCTGTCAATGTTCTATTCCCATATGCTATGATTCTAGGACCCTTATGGGTAATTTGAATTAACACAGCCCCCAATCCAACTGGACTGGCATCTGCGATTACTTGAGTTCTGTCTAGAACGTCATAGTATCCTAACGATTGTATTTTCGTTAAGATTGTTTTTAAATTCGCAAAAGCTAAATCTTGTTCTTTCAACCAGAATCCTTTTATATTAGTATGTTTTGCTAGTTTTTTTTCTCAAAATTCGTTTTAATGTCTCTGTTAACTTGGCTAAGTTAGGGATCCATTTGCCGATAAAATTAACCAATCCTAAAAAGCTTTGTAGTTCTTGAGGTGTTCTGGGAACTCTAAATTTCGTTATGCTGTCTACATATTTTTGAAGTGGTTTAATACCTTCGGGTGTCAGTTGGTGCCCCAAAAACTGTATGGTTCTGACCTTAAATATACATTTTTCTTGATTTAAAAGAATATCTCTTTCTTTTAAAATTTTTAAGACTTTGTTTAGTCGATAATCATGTTCCTGATTATTGCTTCCAAAAATTAGAATGTCATCTATAAAATTGATCACCCCTTCACAGCCAAGCAACAATCTTTCTAGAATTTTTTGGAATATTTCGGGGGCACAGTTTATTCCGAACATTAATCTTTTATAGCGAAACAGCCCTTTCATTGTGATGAATGTTGTTATGTGCCTGGACTGAGGATGTAATTCTATTTGATGAAAAGCGTTTTTAATATCAAGCTTGCTAAAAATACAACCCTTTTTGAATTTTGGCAACATTTGAGTCATTGTGGGCAAGGGGTAGTTTTCTCGCATAATTGCGGCATTAGCCCGTCTCATATCCACGCAAAGAATTGGTACAATGGGGGACACCCACTTCGATGGTTCGTGTACTTGTTCGATGATATCAGATTCCATTAACTCATCTAACTTTTTTTGTACAAGTTCATCTAAAGGAATGGGTATCCTCCTACAAGGCTGTGAGACAGGCTTTACTGAATCATCGATTGGAATATTTACTAATATGTTTTTAAATTTTGGAAAAGCCTTACAATTAATTTGGTTTATGGCAATTCCTATTTTCAAAACATTTAAGGATATCGTTGTGTTTTTTTCCTAATAGATCCTTTGTTCCTCCGGTTATTACATAAAATGTTGCTTGTTCTTTTTCCCCATTTATTTCAATGTTAGCTTCAAAGGATCCTCTAACATCTAAAGGAGTGTGGCTACCATATGCCATAAATATTTTTTCCGGTTTTTTTACATGGTTAAAAACTTCTATTTGTTTACTTTTTAAATATTTCCAGGTTTTGTCTGTTAATAGATTGAATTTACATCCCGAATCCACTAACAATTTTGTTTTTACTCCCCCTACCGAACAATCAATAGTTGCATCATCATCTATATGGAAAACATAATTCGATTCAGGTTTTTCATCATCAACATAATCGACAATTTCAGTTTTCCTTTTAAATCTTTTTGAACTCTGACCCTCATCTCTGTTATCTTGAAATTTTCGTTTTTGAATCGATTGAGACTTGCAGTATTGCCGAAAATGGCCAATACGACCACAACTATGACATTTTTTATCTCTAGCCGGGCATTTAGCATTCTGTGATAAATGTCGTTTATTCCCACACCGTCCACATGATCTATCATCATACTTTTTTGATTGAATATCGTACTTCTCTATTTTAAAAAACTTATAATTTTTCATTTATTTCATCTGCCTTGGCTTCGTTCCCGTAACCTTCTAATTGATGATTGACAGCTTCTTGCGTATTAGCTTCTTATATAATTTTGTCGAGTGTGATATTATCTCCAGTTGTCAAAATCTTTTTCCTTAGTTCGTCTGAAGTACATTTTTCAGTTATTTGATCGATTAAGTGATCGTCTAAGTTTTGAAACCCACACTTCCCTTTAATTTCAACAAAAATTTTTCAAATTTGTCTCCTTCTTCCTGTTTAAGAAGCCTAAAAACGTGCCTTTCATACACCTTACTTTGCTTAGGAGAAAAGTACTCATTTAATTTTATAATTGCAATTAAAAAAAACATCATTTTCTTCAGTGCTGTTGTAATGTTTGGTGTTACTGTCACAATGTTCTTTTACTATGGAGCCTACCTCCCTAAGTCGTACAAAGCGCGACCCGCTCTTCTTTACTGTTTAAAGCGCAGTTCGCTGAAAGCTATGGCATATTACTGCCGCAGTTAATGAGACTCGAGTGGTTAGATCAAGACTGACTTTATTTCCAAAATGAAAAGGTATTTATACAAAAATCTTACGTTGGAGCTATGGATATTCTAAGCATAGAATATCTGAATACTCATAGCTCCTATCAAAAATATCATATAACTTAATTATCGAACATAATTCTATTTCACCTACATACTGCATAATGCATACTGGGAGTAAGGGACACAGTGTAAACAATAACAAACACTTAAACCCGAATGAACTTTTACGATGCATGAATCACTGTCGATGCCGATAGAATGCCATTTGACACTATATATATATATCTGGGGTAATATAATGCTACGTAATTGATTTTCGTAATTTGTGTTGCATTGGATCACACTACATCCTTCCCCCACAAAAAAAAATGATATTTGTTTATATTTCTTAAAATTTAAATAAATGTCATTGACAGGTTTATGACTTGATATCAATTTATAGATACTGTTGTCTTATATGTATTCTTACTTCTGTCTAGATTTAATTAGATTATTATTATGTATTTCATATTTCTTATTATCTATTATAATACAACTATTAGGACCATTTTGTGATATTATTTCATATGGACCTTTAAATGGTTTATCAATTTTTTTATTATTTTGTGTTCTTAAAAATACCTTATCACCAATTTTAAAATTAGATTTGTGTACATTGTTTTGTGCATTAATTCTTTTATTCTTATCTTTTAACAAATTATCTTTAGCTTGCTTATGTGAATACCTTAATTTACATTTTAGTTCACCTTAATAGTTATCTAAGTCATACATTTTTTCTTTATTAGTTAAAATTTCACATGGTAGTGTACTTAATTTACCAAAAACTAGCTCAAATGGAGAATATAACGTGCTACTATGTGGTATAGAGTTATAGCAATATGTATAGTATGGTAGCCATTCATCCCAGCTATCTTTATCTCCTATCGTCATAAGGTAGTCATTTAAAACTCTATGGTTTCTTTCTAATGATCCTAACGTCTCATGATGATATGGAGTTGACACTAATTTTTCTATACCTAATTCTTTGCAAATGTTTTTTAGTAGTTCGTTCGTAAATTCTGTTCCTTTGTCTGTTTTTAGTTTTTTAAAACATCCATACTTTAGTATGAATTTCTCTACTATCGTTTTCGCAATACTGATAGCATCTTTCGTTTCTACTGGGAATGCCTCCACAAATTTTGTTAGTTCACATTGTATTGTTAATATATATCTAAAACCTTTCGAAGGTCTCAGAGGGCCTACAGTGTCTATTGAAATAGTTTCAAAAGAGGTACTTGGCGTGTCTGTTACGATGAAATTTTCTTTGGTATATCTTGTTATTTTGACTCTGTTGCATGTTTCACAGTTGTTAATGAATGTTTTTACAATTTGATTCATATTTTTCCAAACATATTTCTGCTTTAGTTTGCTAATGCATCTTCTGATACCACAATGTCCTCCTATCTTCGAGCTATGATGTTCTTCAATTAATCTGTGCTTTTCTTCATCATTTATGACCTTCCTTGGAGGTTCATATATTAATATATTTAAACATTCTTCAATGTTTTTATTTTCTTGCAGCTTATTAAATATCTCTTTAAATGTGTGAACGTTCATATTTTTAAATATCA
Source organism: Rhingia campestris (assembly GCA_932526625.1). Taxonomy (NCBI): domain Eukaryota; kingdom Metazoa; phylum Arthropoda; class Insecta; order Diptera; family Syrphidae; genus Rhingia; species Rhingia campestris. Next base: position 17,869,784 of record OW052186.1, read on the forward strand.
AACAATCTCTTGCTAGCGCTAGTCTGTTAACACCTGCATTGCTCATAATGAATATTAGCTTCTTCAAAATCAATTTTACCTCTGATAGAGAATTATCGCTAAATTCTACAATAACAGTGTTTGCTGCTATAATTATCTTATTCTTTTTGGTACCATTTTTACTTCTTTCTATCTCTTTGAATTCAATTTTCTTCATCCGCCTTACGTCAGATATTGATGTACAGTCCCATATGTGAAGGTGATCAATCCCCACATTTGAGTCTAAGGCTCTCGCACAGTTTTCAGTTGTTATTGGTGTTTCTTTATTTCTTTTCATCGCTCTTGTTACTACATCTATATTGTGTTTCGGTATCATTTCTTTTAGTTTCTCTGAGTTAATCTGTACTCTCGAGAGTGCATCCGCATTTGTATTCATTTTTCCTTGTTTGAATACTATTTCATAGTCATAGTCCATCAAGTCTACTCGTATTCTTGTTAATTTTGATGAAGGGTTTTTGTGTGTAAATAGGCTTACTAGTGGTCCGTGGTCTGTGTAGACTATAAATTTTCTTCCAAATAGGTATGGTCTAAAATAGTTTATTCCCCAATGAATTGCTAGTAGTTCTTTTTCTATTATTGGCTTATTTAGCTCATGTTTGTTCAATGACTTGCTTGCATATGCTATCGGTCTATCCTTCCCAATTTCACCTTGCGATAGAACAGCTCCTAATGCAAAGTTAGATGCATCGGTTGTTAGAATGAAAGGTTTCGAGAAGTCTGGATAGCTTAACACTGGTGGTGATATTAGTTTTTGCTTCAGTGTTTTAAATGCTACTGCACAATCCTCAGTCCAATTGAATAGTTGTTTCTTCTTCAGTAATTGGTTTAGGGGTCTTGCTATGTTTGCAAAGTCTTGAATAAAGCGTCTATAGTAGTTGCAAAAGGCTACAAATCGTCTTACGTCATCAGCATTCTTGGGTTCTGCATAGCTCTTAATCACTTCATATTTGTTTGGATCAGTGCAGATTCCATCTGCTGTTATTAAATGTCCAAGATATACGACTTCTGGTTTCAGGAAGTTACATTTTCTGACATACCCTGTTTTGGTTTACTTCTGTTGCTAAATTATTTTTGCATACAGAAATATCCGCGCCCGTACCGTATCCACCAGAAAGGTGAATATTCCTCTTCGCTAACAAAATTTATGAAGTTATTCCCTCTATATAAGTTCAAAATATTCTTCTGAAACTTGCACTTTTTCTTTTCATTTTTTTTTTTTTATCGGGTCCCTGTATTTGGATTTTTCTTAAGATTCTATATTTAACATTTATTTATTTGATTCTTAACTCTACCTCTAATCATTTCTTTCTTAACTTTTTTTATTATAATAGCTATTTTATTAAAAAAAATTAATTATATAATTATACAGTTTAAACCATATCAGGCTGGTACTATTGAGATTGTTGTTAGTCACTTCTTCTTTGGTGGATGTGCTTCGTCTTCTGAATATTCACCACCATCATCCTCGTCGGTATTTTCATCATCCATCTCCACTACTTCTGTTCTAGTTTGGTGGGTGTGCTTCGTCTTCTTCCTCTTCACCACCATCATCCTCGTTGGTATCTTCATCATCCATGTCCACTACTTTTACTTCGTCCTTATGGTGTTGTCCATGAATAGAGACTGGTCCGTTACCGTTGTAACTGATGTATTGTAGCACCGTGGGAATGGTTGCTTCTTCGCTCACGCCTCCTTTTGAGCGTCATTTTGTATTTGGTCGCTCGCTTCTTCGCTAGTTTTATTTGCGAAGATGCAGGATCGCCATGTAATGTTTGGTGTTACTGTCACAATGTTCTTTTACTATGGAGCCTACCTCCCTAAGTCGTACAAAGCGCGACCCGCTCTTCTTTACTGTTTAAAGCGCAGTTCGCTGAAAGCTATGGCATATTACTGCCGCAGTTAATGAGACTCGAGTGGTTAGATCAAGACTGACTTTATTTCCAAAATGAAAAGGTATTTGTGCAAAAATCTTACGTTGGAGCTATGGATATTCTAAGCATAGAATATCTGAATACTCATAGCTCCTATCAAAAATATCATATAACTTAATTATCGAACATAATTCTATTTGACCTACATACTGCATAATGCATACTGGGAGTAAGGGACACAGTGTAAATAATAACAAACACTTAAACCCGAATGAACTTTTACGATGCATGAATCACTGTCGATGCCGATAGAATGCCATTTGACACTATATGGTATCTGGGGTAATATAATGCTACGTAATTGATTTTCGTAATTTGTGTTGCATTGGATCACACTACACTGTCAATGTTTGCACCTGGAAGATTATAAAAAAATTTCTTGGAGTTCTAAACCACCAAAATGTAGCAATGTGGCTCTTTTCTTTACAGAAGAGTCAATGGATGATGCATCCAAATATATGTCGAAAGCTCTCTTCCATTTTTCCCATCTTAACCCTATCGATGATTTGTCTCCTTCCAATGAAAACCTTTCCAATGTGGACAGTGTATTTGCCATTCTTTCTCATCTAGAAATAAAACACCTACATATTTCAAAATATATTCATTTACTTTTCTCGTTTTTTTTATATATATATATATCTATATATAAATATCATATATGCAATAATAAAAAAGAAAACTTCATGCGTTTATACAATGTATGTTATCAATTTAATGAAGGTACATTTGTACCAGATGTTGCCTGTTGACGTGTCTGAACAGGTTCTTAATTAAATAAAGTAACTTTTACCAATCGATGATTTTCAATTTAATGAAGGCACATTTGTATAGTGCGGACCAAATCAGTTGGCCAACGGTCGATTGCGCAGAGGATTTAAGAGCAATTTAAGATATTGTAAAATAAATTTTAAGAGACCTGCGCAGTAGATTGGCCAACTGATTTGGTACGGACTACGGTACGGAGGCTGTTAGAGTTTTTATTCTGCTATGGCACCAGGGGATGAAGATTCACCAGAAATGGTAACGCAAGCTAGAATTGACTGTAGCAATCCTAATAAAGCTCTATCTGAGTTGAAAGTTTTAAGAGGGACAACAAAACAAAGTTTAACTCGAATAAAAACATTAATAGCCAAAAAAGGAGAACGGTTGTCTACAACAGAGTTGGAGTGTCGGCTAGGAATATTGGAATCATATTTCAAACAGATCCTTAATGTGCAAAGTTCCATTGAAAAGTTTGTTATAGCCGCTGAGGTGGAACAGAATTCTAACTTTCGAGATGAAATCGAAGAAATTTACGTCAGTACGAAGGCTGCTGTATTGAGCTATTTATCTGAAGCCAGAAGTAATACCACCGCTGGTGAAGGATCAAATACCACGTATTTCAATCATCAGCCAATGAATCGTTCAAAGCTGGAACAAATTAAACTGCCATCCTTTTCGGGAAAATTTTCAGAATATCCCAATTTCATTGGTCTTTTCACAAACTTAGTGGATACTCTGGATAATTTACAAAAGTTTAACTACCTTCGACGTTGTATTTCGGGTCCTGCACTAGGAGCTATAAAAGAGTTCGATATGATAGGCACAAACTACCGTAAAGCGTTGGAAAGATTAAAAAAGCGTTTTGATAACAAAACTTTGATCTTTCAAGAGCACATAAACCTGTTGTTGGAAATTCCAAAAATAACCAAAACATCCGCATATGCCTTGCGTAATCTTGAGGATAGCTTCAACACTCATCTTACTGACATGTTGTCGATAGGGAATTACAAGGACATAACCAATGCCATACTTATTTCGCTAGCTTTGCACAGGATAGATGAAGATACACAAGCGAAATGGCAGGATGCCATCGATTATAGCGAATTACCTGATTGGGAGGTATTCACAAAAGTTTTAGATCGTCGTTGCAAAACTTTAGAAGTGAAGGAATCGACGTTGGCAGGATCATCATCAGCAATATCAAATGTCGAAGCGAGAACGGAACAATCATTGGTACAACAATCTAGTTTGCAGGCGAAACTTTTGAGGATTGATGGATTGACACTGGAGAAAGCCAAGGAGTATTGCCGGATCGCTGAAATTACAACATCACAGGCCAGGACGATGCAGGAGAGCGGGGTGCAGAAATCTGTGGATGAAGTGTTCATTACGCTGTTGTGTGTGAAAATAGAAAAATATGTAAGTGACAGAACGCGTTCAAATAATTTGGATTCTAGTTTTGAGAAATTATATATTGATTCGGTTAATATGAAAAATGAAAAAAGAATTAATAGAGATCAGGCATTAGAATTCGAAGAAAGTTGGTGTGAAACAATATTGGTAAATGAGACAAAAATTAATTTTAAACTAGACAGTGGTGCAGAAGTTAACATAATTCCACTCAGAACATATAATTTGATAAAAGAAAAACCTAAATTAAGTAAATCAGCAGTGAATCTAGAAGCTTATGGTGGTCACAGTCTGAAATCAATGGGAACGGTGGTTCTTACAGTAAACCATAAAGGAGTATTGAAGAAAGCGAACTTTGTTGTTGCGTAAAAGCAAAGCCATTACTTCGCTTACGCATGTGTGAGGAATTAGGTCTCATTGAAAGAGTATATACCATTAATTCAATTACGAAAGAAAAGTTTGTTGCTCCAAATAAGGATGTATTTAGTGGATTAGGTAGATTCCCAGAAATATGCACTATTGAATTAAAGGAAACTGCTAAACCAACACACAATCATCCACGTCGTGTTCCGATTTGCCTGATGAAAGAGCTCAAAGCTAAGCTTGATGAAATGGAGGCACGGAGGCATGGAGACCTAAAGGAAGGGTTTTGGCAGTTAGCATTAGATGAAGCTTCCAAACATTTAACAGTGTTTAGTACCCCATTCGGGACTTATGATTTTAACGTTCTTCCATTTGGTATCAGCACTGCCACTGAAAAGTGCCAAGAAATGAATGAAAAATACTTCGGGGACATAGACATAGAAGAGCATGAAATTAATTTAAAGAGGTCTTTGGAAAGAGCTAGAAAAGTAAGTGTCAAATTTAATCCTAATAAATTTCAATACAAAGTCAAAAACATATGAGAGGCTATAATCCGCTATGCGGATCGTTGAATACGCTATCCCATCCCATCCCATCAAAATATAGGCTTTATGGCGATGAAATACAGAAAATGGCATTGTCACAATATATTGCTCAGACAGTTGTGGGAAACCTAGGCTATACCTAGTACATCATCTAGTACAATCCAACCCTATACCTTGGCACAAGACTAGGAGTGACTTGATGAACTAACAACTCGTTGCTAGTGCGCGAGCGAGTAAAAGTAAAGAGTGCCATGGCGGAACCAGGCAATCATTTTCGCGCCAGATCAAATTTGAATTTTTAACTCTTGTAGCTCGCAAAGTTTTATTCACAACTCAATTTTTATTCTTCCATTAGAACGGAACCCAACTAAATTAAATTTTTTTTTTTTTTTTTTTTTTTTTTTTTTTTTTTTTTTTTTTTTTTTTTTTTTTTTTTTTTTCCGTGGGCTGGTGGAAATCTTCATAGACACGATGAGCACGTGCCCAAAGTAGTGTGAGATTTTTACTCACTAAAACCACCACCCATTTGGTATTTCTATTGCAACTAAGTATTCGACTTATCCAGCAATTTTTTTATCACGATTATATAATATGTTTGGCAGGTAACTTTCCTTTGAGAGTTCCTGCTTTTCCGCAATTATAGCGCGGTTTGTTATTATCGGGCCAAATCTAAGGGTTTAGTTCTTTGAAGACGCCGCAATATATTTGTTTCGTCCAGAATTTGGAGGACTGTTGTGTTAACGTGTCCTAATAAACGTTTTTTATGTTTTCGTGCAAAATTTTTTGTTTCATCTTTAACCGCGGGAATACCCAGATCTCTGCGTAGATCTTCGTTCCTTATGTACCACGGCGCATTGACGAATGATCTTAACATTTTGTTTTCAAAAGTTTGTAAAATGTTTAGATTCGTTTCACTGGTACAACCCCATAGTTGTATACCATATGTCCAAACCGGTTTTAGCACTTGCTTGTATAATAGCAGCTTGTTATCAAGGTTAAGCTTCGAATATTTTCCGAGCAACCAGTACAGTTCTCTGTATTTATTCTTAAGTTCTTCGCATTTCTTTTTTACATGCGACTTCCATTTTAATTTTGCATCGAGTGTCATACCGAGATATTTCGCTTCATTTGCAAACGGGACTCGAACCGTATTTAGAAATACAGGCAAATTGTTTGTCCGTTTATACGAAAAATCTACATGGATCGATTTGCTCTCATTAAGTGCAATCCGCCAGGATTTAGTCCATTCATTAACCTCGTTAAGAGCGTTTTGTAATTTAATATTTGTTTCCTCTATTGTTGTGGCAACTGCTAGTATAGCAGTATCGTCAGCAAACGTTGCAACTATTGTATCGTTTGTTTGTGGGATATCACGAGTGAATATGAGGTACAGGATTGGTCCAAGGACGCTTCCTTGCGGTACACCTGCCATTATTTCTTTGAACTCGGAATATTCGCTTCCAAGTTTCACACGGAAGAGTCTATGCTCAAGATACGACACGACGATTTTATATAATTGTTCTGGCAAAACTTGACTTAGTTTATAAGTAAGGCCTTTGTGCCACACCTTGTCAAAAGCTTGCGACACGTCAAGAAATACGGCTGAACAAATTTTCTTTTCTTCGAAAGCTTTCTCAATTACATCTGTAATTCGATGTACTTGGTCCACCGTTGAATGTTTACTTCTAAACCCAAATTGATGGTCAGGTAAAAGACGTTTCTGTTCAATTATGGGGTGTAAGCGACCGAGTAATATCCGTTCAAAAACTTTTGAAATGATTGGAAGAAGTGAAATAGGCCTGTAAGATTTTATTTCATTCGGTGATTTTCCTGGTTTTAGAACCATAATCACTTCCGCGACTTTCCACTGTCTTGGTATGTATTCTAATCTGATTGCTGCATTTATAATAAAAAGAAGCTTAGTTAATGCTTTCCGAGGCAACATTTTAAGAAGTTCTCCTGTAATCAGGTCATAACCCGGAGCTTTTTTAGGCTTTAGTTTCTGTATTTCCCGTTTAAGCTCGGCAATACTTGCATATCTTACTATGTTATTATCGGTTGTACTCTCGAATATATTAATGTTTTCATTTTGCGCCGGACCATCAAATGGCTTAAATGTTTCCTCAAGATGTGAGGCAAAAACGTCAGCTTTTTCCTTATCGCTCTTTGCCCAAACGTCTTGAGTTACCCTAATGGGCGGCACAGCGATTTTTGGCCGTTTTATGACTCTAATTGCTTTCCAGAGCGAATAATTCGATTCCTTTCCAGCGGTTAGGCTTTGCAGATAAGTTTCTACTGAATGGTTTTTAAAGTATTTAATCGAATTTGATAGCAAATTACTCAACCGATTGAGATGTGTTTTATCTTGCGGGGCACGAGTTTGGTGCCATCTTTTACGAGCTTTTCTTTTTTGTCTTACTAAATCTTGTATTTCACGGGGGTACTTAATTTTACTATAGCTCACTATTTTGTTCTGTTGAGGAGTATTATTCCATGCTGCTTTTTGGATGGTATTGATAAATGAGTCAACAGCGACTTCGAGTTCCAATGGGGTTCTAAGCGATACACCCAGTCGGATATTATTTTCAATATCGTTTTTGAAACCTTCCCAGTTGGTTTTCGCGTTTGTTAATCTGGGTGGTTTTTCATTTATAATCAGTGACTCGCTCATTGTTAAAATGACTGGAGAATGATCAGAGGAAAGATCAAAGCATTCTTCAACTTTGATTCGATTGGGCGGCAGACCTTTTACAATGAAAAAATCGATCAAATCCGGTATTTTTCTAGCATCAGTTGGCCAGTAAGTTGGTTTTCCCGTAGAATGAAATTCGGTATTGTACTTTCTACCTATATCATAAAGCATCCTACCTTTCTGTGATATGCATCTAGATCCCCAGAATGTATGTTTTGCATTAAAGTCCCCTCCGATGACAAAACGTTGTCCAAGGGAATTAAGCAAGTTTTCAAAGTCAATTTTCTCAACCTTGCATCGTGGTGGGCAGTAAATAGACGATATCTTCAGAAAGGATTGTCTGCTTTTGACTTGTATAGAGCTAACTTGCATTGTTTCGATTTCTAGTTTAAGATCAATCGAATGTTCGATACACTCTTTTATATATAGTGAGGCTCCACCTCTAGCCTTATTCGATGGATGTAGAGCATGATAGTCGAGGTAACCTTTTATTTTTAAGTTCGAATTACTCTTTGCGTGAGTTTCGGATATTAAACAGATGTCTATATCTTTTTCCTGCATAAATAATTCAAGTTCTCCAAGTTTTTGCCAAAGGCCATTGGCATTCCACGTAAGAATTTTAAGCAATCTATTCATGTTAAAGGTGGGGTACTTCTATTGCGAATACTATTTTCGAGCTTAACGAGCCTGTCAAAAATAAGTTTATTCGTTTTGCTTTGTTCCTCAAGTTTTGAAAGAATAATCGAAAATACATTTGAAACTGGGTCAGGTGAGATATTTTTTTGGGCGTTATTGGATACTGTAGCTTGAGCATACGTTTGTACATTTGGTTTTGGATGTACAAGATCCGGACGGATATCTGATGGCCGCATAGTTTGTGGACATTTAGGTTCTTCGATTATGGCCTGCTTTTTCTTCGACATATTTTTAATCGGAATTTTAGGCTGTTGCTTGTTTAAATTTAATTTCTGTGAATTAATACTATTAAATTTCGTCCGTCTTTTTTGCAACTCTTTAGCTACTTCGCAGCCGCGATAATTTGCCGGATGATTGCCTTTACAGTTAATGCAGATAGCAAGAGCTTTCTTATATGACATACAATCTACCGTCAGGTGATTGCCGGCACATTTTACACACCGCGGTTCTTTTTGACAATAGCTTTGCGTATGATTGTATCCTTGGCAGCGCTTGCACTGGGGAACTAGTTTGGAATCCTTACGCATAGGCTCTATTTTTACAACAATATTAAGTATTGTTTTTATTTCATAAATTTTGTTCAAACTTTCTGTTTTATCGAAAGTGAGTATAAATAAAGGAAGGCCGCGTTTTATTACATTTCCTTCGCCATCTTTTTGCTTTTGGTCTCGTTTGACAATGTTAACGGCATCTATGACTTTATATTGCCTGTTTTTCAGATCATTTACAATGTCATCCTTTAAGCACGACGCATGTAACCCTCTAGCTACAACGCGTAAAGGCCTTTCAGATTTATTTTCAAAAGAATACCATTCTATTTTATCGATATTAAGCTTGCGAGATAATAGACGGTAACTTTCAGGGTCTTTAACGCAGACTTTCCATGTATTTTTTCTTAGCGAAGTTACTTGGTAGCCCGATAATGGCAACGATTTTAGCAAGGTATGCAACTTGTTAAAGTCGTCAATACCGATCACATTAATTGGCGGTGGGGGACGTTGTTTTAGCTGTTTCGCTTTGTTAATAATCTCTTTGTCGCGGTTTATTATTTCAGGAGAGGATACAGCTTTCCTCTTTTTAACTGGTCTTTTCTTTAAGATCCAGTCAGTTTCGCGACTGAGTTCTTCTTCATCCGTGTGGTATTCCGAATTCACGGGGCCGTTTGAACTTGTTTTTGGTATTTTAAATGAACTCTTCAGAGTCATATTTTCTTCCTTTAGATGGAGAATTTCTTTACGAAGCTCTTCGCAGAGCAGTTCGACATTGTTAAGCCTTGTTCGAAGAACGTCGTTTTCTTCCTTTAGGCTCTTATTTTTCACTGAGTCTCGTTTTTCGTGGGCTGACACTTCTGGTGTTGTCGAGCTCCTTGAGACACATATATTTTTTTGAGATCCTGATGTAGGTGACCTCGTTACCCTTGAACTTTTCCCGAAAGGGTTACACATTTGCAATAATTGGCTCTCCCCAGAATCCGTAGAGCCGACCTCCGTAGAGGGTGGATTTTCCAGTGAAACTGAATTGCCACCTGGGGTAGTAAATCTTTTCGTTGTACTCATTGCATTTTTGTTGTTTGTATACGCTTCACACTCGGTATACGGGGAGTGGATTTTAGTCGCCTTCTACGACAGGCATGCCTTACCTCGGGTATATTCTGACCCCTAACCCGAAGGGGGGATTAAATTAAATTTTAAATGTAAAAACTAATTTTTGTGAATAAAACTTTGTGAGCTGGAGGGAGTTGAATATTCGGAATAACCTGAGCCGTTGGCGAGAGCGAGAGCATCGAAATCCATTTCCGCCGCGTTGGTGGAATTTGGAAAGATTTTTGTCGGCAGTGTGCAGTAAATCGTGACGCGTGTCGGTCGTGGAAATCGCTGAAAAGTTTTTGGTGGTTAACAGTTTGAATCTTTTTTTTACGCAAACCTAGTGAACAAAAGAAAAAACAGTTGATGTGCTGGAGACGTGATTTACGGAATTTCACGAACCCTCCATACCATTAGCACAATACCAGCTCGCAAAACGCTCAAATTATCGCGAAAGAAAAAAAACACCTTACGCATTCTCCACGCCGCCGTGTCCATACGATTCTTTTTTGTGAAAACAAAAGAAAAACATAAATAACAACTGATGACATCGGAAATCATTAAACGTCAATCAGCTATTACTTTTTAACTTATTTTTTATTTTTTAACAATAGGAAATATTAGGTAACTTCTGAATAAGAGTATAATAAGTCATTTTCATTAAAATAATGATTTACATAATAATGATTATATACTTTAAATTTCATCCGTCATTTTAAAAGCATACCAGGATTTATTCCCGAAATATGTAAATGAATTTGAATCAAATCAATAATGAATAATATAAACTAATAGTGTTGTACTTCAATATAACGAATTTTCTAACGTATTTTTTTTTAAATATATGTCTAATACATTGTAATGTAATCCCACCACGTATTGATGTAAGCTGACCCTCGGATTTTCCTTTTTTGTACTTGTCAACATCAGCTGTTTTTATTTACCACATTCCATTTGATAGACACAAGTGGCGATTGTTTACTTTTTTCGTGCGGAAAAAATGTAGTTTCTATTAATTTATTTCTTATTTATTTTATAAAATTCGTGTGTTATATTTTATCAATCTAATTGAACCTGTTCCGAATGCAAGTACCAGAGATTCTCGGGTAATTAAAAGTGAAACAGAAATACACCAAGTGTGTCAACTCGTGGATGAACACAATTCACGATTTCTAAAGAAACTAAATACGGAGAAGGTAAAATAAGATTCAGAATCAGAAATTGGTCTCGGCAAAGATCACATTCGCATCTAAATCAACAAAAAGCAATATGATGCCAGCAAGTTCTTCTTTGTGGATCATTTCGATGAAATTGAGTTGTCCGAGAAATCGTGGACCCGATCTCAAGCAAACAAAGATGACTTAGCTAAAGAAATCGCGCAATATGACGGTCAATGGAGTTTCAAATCACCCCAAAGAATTGTTTTGAAAAACGATATTAAGCTTGTCCTTAAGTCGAAAGCAAAACATGCTGCAATCTCATCATTCCTAAAGAACCATTCGTCTTCAACGCCAAGACATTAGTGGTTCAATATGAAGTCACAATACAGGTAATACAATCAGACTAATTTCAACTACTTCAAGATATATATAAATGCAATTTCTTTCTAATAGGACGGACAAGAGTGCGATGGTTCGTACATAAAATTAGTGTCTGCAGGCAAACAAACAAAGGATCTCAAAAAGGTATGTCAAAGTGAGTAAATAAGAAACGACGACACAATATTACATTAAATTTCTTCACCCAATTCCATAGTATAGTTCGATGACAAAACACCATACACTATCATGTTCGGCCCGGACAAGTGCGGCAATGATATCAAGCTGCATTACAGATAACGCAACAAAGACAAACTCCGCATTTGTATCAATTACTTGTGAAGCCAAATTCGTGTAGACCATAAAGTAGTTAACGAGGGTTCATTGCTTAAAGATTTCACGCCAGCCGTAAAGCCATCAAGGAAAATTGACGATTCGGAGGGCAAGATGACGGAAAGGATGAGTATGAGAAGGTAATGATGAAATTTGAGAAATTTTGGCAGTCGTAAACTGGTAGTAATTTATTTTATGTACATTCCAGATCCAGATGCAGAGAAACCAAATGACTGGCCCTCCGCACATGAGATGAATATTTTGGTGTGAAACCGGTTTTATTGGCGAGGGGACTGAGGTATACGGAGAGAAAATGGTTGATAATCTTCAACCGAGTTTTTGCGGTGGAACAAGGTTGAAAACCAATACAAACACATTTTTCGCCATTTTAGGTCTGAAATTTTTTTTGTGTCATTCGGCTCTCATACGCGTTTTGTGAGTCGAACAGTAAACATCAATGTAATTGCATATACTCACACACAAACCTAGGGGCTTGCGAATTGTCAAAAGTACTCAAGGCAAATGTCAATTACTAACACAACAAAAAGCGGTTCATGTATACAATTTGTTCTGCCGGCATATTAATCTCGTGTGCGATTGGAGTATGGTGTGAAACCAGTTTCACACCAGAGTTAAACTCATCTCATGTGCGGAGGCCCACTGGGATGAAGATGCACCACCACAGATTCCCGACCCATCGGCTGCCAAACCCCATGGTTGGTTGGATGAAGAACCGAACTGAAAGTAAAGCAACGGCAACGAATAGTGGTGGCAGTGGCAGCAGTGAAGAACAAGTAGTAGAAGAAGAGAATGAAGGTGTAAATAATTATCAGCAAAGTGCAGAAGTTCCCGAAGAGCCTAAAGTAAGATAACGAAACAAAGTCATTTCATATTCTTTTGCTAAACAATACATTTTCGTTATAGGAGCCTTACCTGCCACTGAAGGTACTCGAAAGCGCAATCCATATACGCAAAGATTAGCAGACTTAATTTCCATTAATTTTTTACTAGAGCTGTATTTTATCTGATTTTCAAAATTTTTATTGATATTTATTTATGACGAAACACAAAGAAAAATCCTAATCGACAGTGTCGCTTAGTATTCATATATAAAAGAAATAATGTATACAATTTAATTTCATTTAATGCAACGATTTAGTTTGAAGTGTTTTCATAGAATGCTAAATTATAAATAAAAATCAAAACACCAAATCATGCAAAGGATTTTTATTTAAACACAAGTAGCAAGTTACTGTTCTGGTTTGTGAAGTTGAGCGTAAATGGTTTGAAAGCTATTTATCGGAGAGATAACAAAGAGTTACCCCTGTAGTAATGGGTATTGCTTTGGACTTCTTGATTTGCAATGTTCGTGGCCTAAGACCACGCTGATTATTTTGTTACAACTAGCAATAATCGCACCTTGGTAGGACCTCATTGGTTACGATATCGCCTTTGCGCAACCTGCCGATCAGGTTGTTGGCGAACGGTTTTAGGTGTTCACATATTACGGCGTATTGAATCTTGTAGGCGATGTTATGGAGACTTGTGCCGCTTGTGATTCCAGATTTTCGATATTAATTTTGTTCACATAATATCACATTTGTTGTGGCGTAAGGAATATTCGCATTCCTATCGAGGGATGTTCAGATATCTGAAGTTCTTTATACGTGGTAATGGTGCTAAAGCTACTGGTGTTGATAATTTCCATTAAGTAAGGCGTAAGGAATATTCACTCGGTCTTAAGATAAAAAAACAAAAAAAAAAATTACCTAAGGTAGTCCAGACAAGGTAAGTCGGACTCATGTCCTAATCCATTTAGACATATGTACGATATGCTAGTCTTAAATTTTACTTCAAGCTTAGAATTGACTCGTTGGGAACCCTTCTTCAAAAACATAAACTACAGCTTGTATTTGAAAGGAAATATTTTTTTTATTTAAATTTTCAAATTATCGAATTTTCGGTATGTAAAACATAATAGTACATTTTTGTTCTTAGAAGTTATTGACATGAGAACATGAGAAGAGAATAGTTAAAGTGTAAAGTCTTAATTTTGCAACTTAAAATAAGTTTGGAAAATACAAACAAAACTTTTAATACTGAGTTTTAATCAAAAAGTCCAATTGGTTCATTGTCGTCTAACCGATCAGCAGATGGGCTAGTGTCACAGTCTTTGCATTTATTGTAACTGTAGTTGACGCATATGAAGCGCTTGCTGTTTTTGGTCTTCATGTAAAAGAAAAGCAGCAATTGGATTGCATGTCCTGCAGCCATTTGGGATGTACTTCGTAGGTTGGGTTGTCAACTTTATTCCTCGACTTGATTACTTACCACTGCATCAATCACTTGAAGTGAGCTGGTTTATTTCTGGTTAATCATTTTCCAGTTTGTTTGTTTGTAACTGAAAAAGGATTCCTAGTGATACTCTGGTCCAGTCGGTTGTTGCGGTTAATGTTGTTGCGACGCGACGGCTGTGTAGGTGGTTGTTGGGGCGACGCATCGATGTTTGTCCTGACGAACTTCGACTCGAACGGCCATACATTCAGCTATTCTTTTAGAGCCATATTTTGTTCAGCCAAACCTTGACGTCATGTGGGTTATACAAGGTGGCGCAAAAATAACCTTCCGATGTTTTTTGGCTGTAATTTAAAAAAAAATAAAAAAACTTTGATTCTTCTTGTGGATTACTTTTATTTGGTCTTTTAATTTTTTTTACATCAAGTCGAGAATATGATGTAAATGGCCGCCGCCACAGTTGATTGCCATTTGAGCCCTTTTTATGGCATTTTCCATCACTTTGGCCAAAACTTCCGGCGATAGTTCCTCACATTCTTGACGGATATTGTCTTTAAGAGCTGCAAGAGTCTGAGGCTTGTTGACATAAACCCGCGACTTCGAAAAGCCCCACAAAAAGAAGTCTGGAGCGGTCAATTCAGGCGATCTCGCTGGCCAGTGCAAATCGCCAAAACGGGAGATTAGGCTCCCGGGAAATGCATCCTTCAGCATATCGGTTGTGGCACGTGCAGTGTGTGCCGTTGCACCGTCCTGTTGGAACCACATGTTTTCCAATCCCAATTCATCAAGATGCGGCAAAAAGAACTCGTTGATCATTGCTCAGTAGCGCTCACCATTCACAGTAACCGTTTGGCCCGCGACGTCTTCGAAGAAAAAAGGTCCGATGACTCCTCCAGCGAAAACAGCACACCATACAGTGACTTTGAGCGGGTGTAATGGCTCTTCGTGGGTTACACGCAGATTTTCAGTGCCCCAGAAGCGTAAATTTTGCTTATTTACGTACCCGCTAAGATGGAAATGGGCCTCATTACTCATGATTATTTTTGATGAAAAATCATCTTCCTCTTGGTGGTGATTAAGGATGGCTTGAGCGTATGTTAGACGCGATTGGCGGTCAGCAGCTAACAGCTGATGCACTGTCTGGACTTTGTACGGAAACATCTTCAAATCTTGTACCAAAATTCGCTGTAAAGACCGTCGACTGATACCCATTTGCGTGGCACGTCGTCTGGTCGATGTCGACGGCGCTTCCATGAAATCTTCGGCTACAGCAGCAATATTCTCTGCAGAACGGCTACTCCGGGGTCTGCCACGCCTGGCAGCATCTCGTGTTGTGCCAGTCTCTTCGAGGCGAGCGGCTAAACGTCGCAGTGTTTCACCAGTAGGCGTTGGACGGCTAGGAAATCTGCGACGAAATTCACGTTGTTCCAAAGTCACCGACCGATTATTGCTCAAATAAATAGTCACCAATATTTCGCGTTTTGGAGCAGTGTAGCGTAACATTGTTTATTAACGTGTATTTCGCATGTGTTTACTACACAAATGTCAAAACAGAACTGACATTAGGGGCCAATCGCAAAATTTATAGCATTTTCTGATAGGAGGATTACTTTTGCGCCACCTTGTACTTGGAGCTGAATTAAAAGAAACGTAATTAAATTCGTTGTAAATGTGCCCATTTCTTCTTCAAAAAAACTTACCTCATTTCCTTTGATGGAACATCATCAATAGCCATATGTTGCAGTCCAGTCAAGTCGAATTACGAGACGACAAATGTGATGATGAAAGTATTTTTCCATATTAGCTTGGCTTGTATGTATTCGAATTGAGGAAGTCCTTGGCGAATCCACAGATTAAAGATACTGAATGTGGTCGGGCTCCAATAATGAGAAACCTTAACGAAGCGATTAAGAGATCAGCCTCGTTGTCCAGCTAAGCAAGTGCATTTTATTATTTATTTTGATTAATGTCTTGTCAGCAATTTTATTAGCAATGAACGACTAACGCACAAAAATCCATTCATTTGTAGCATCGGTACCAGATAATTTTTTTTTAAACCTGCTAAAGCTATGACGAAAAACTGCAAAACCTGCTAGACAAATATGTAAAAAAATGTTAAAAAACTGCGATCGATTTTTCCTTAAGAAAGTACGTTTTTTTAGTTAAAAAAATACATATACAGTTACATTTGTTATTATATAAGATGATAATTTATAAAAGATGGACATTTTTAAATTTAAATAAAAAAATAAATTTAAATCGTTCGGAATCTTTATAGAGAATCTTTGAATTTATTAATGGCGTTTTCCATTGGGAAAAAAATCAATTTTTTTTTGATCTGAAGAGCGATTTTGACAGTTGTTGTGTTCCATTGGGCGAAAAAATTGATTTTTTTTTTGATCAGAGATCAATTTTGCAAATCTGAATTTTTCGGCAGATTTACCAATACCAATAAAAAATGATCGCTGTCAGTTTGACAAGAGTGGTTTTCATTTTGATTTTTTACTTCGGTTGTGAAAAACAAGTGTGCTTTGGGTTTAATTAATAATGGATATAGACACAGAAAAGAAATTTGATCTTTTTGAGTGTCAATGGAACACGATTCAGATTTATTTTTTTTTGTCATTGGATTGGTGTCATTTCGAGTCTGTGAAGTTAGCGTCGGTGTAGCTGCCAACATTGAAAGCATAACAAACATTTGAAAATCCAGAAATTATCTTCATTTAATTCATTCAATCAATTT
Source organism: Rhingia campestris (assembly GCA_932526625.1). Lineage (NCBI taxonomy): Eukaryota > Metazoa > Arthropoda > Insecta > Diptera > Syrphidae > Rhingia > Rhingia campestris. The sequence goes on from OW052186.1 coordinate 17,886,714, forward strand.
AATAGTTCACGTATAACTTTCTTCTCTGTGTCTATACTACTTACTTACTTACTTAAGTGGCGCTACAGTCCGGAATGAACCTGGGCCTCAACAAACATGCCTCTCCAATTAGCCCGGTCCTTAGCTAACTGCCTCCAGTTGCGCACTCCAAGTTGGTTGAGGTCGGTTTCCACTTGTGCGCGCCACTTAAGGCGAGGTCTTCCTCTACTGCGTCCGACGTCTGGCTGGGAATCGAAGACTCTTTCGAAGAATTTTCCTCTCGAATCTACCAAGGATTTCTTCATCCGCTTTTGATACGGTCCATGCTTCAGCGCCGTAGAGCAGGACTGGAATGATCAGGGTCTTATATAGGTTTCCTTAGATGTTCGAGTGAGGGCTTTACTACTAAATTGCCTTCTTAGCCCGAAGAAACAGCGGTTGGCAAGAGTAATTCTTCGTTTAATTTCTGACGAGATGTTGTTGTCAGAGCTAATAGCGGAGCCGAGGTAGACAAAGTCCTTAATCTTAATCTTAATCTTAATCTTACCCTCATTTACTGCTAAACCCATTTTCGCCGCTTCCTTCTCTATACTAGCAAACGTGGCTATGACATCACGTTGAGTCCTACCAATGATGTCAATATCGTCAGCGTATGCTAGTAGTTGCACCGACTTTTGGAAAATTGTGCCTCTGGTGTTGGCTTTGGAGTTTGTTGCGTAGACCTTCTGTGCCTTTTTGGGTCAGTGCTGGCATGCTTGTTCCCCTCTTAGCTCGTCGGTGGGTGTGGGACTTGACCCTTGGCCTAGCACAACAAAAAAAATCATGCCAGTCTTTTCGTCTTAGGTGGTATGACGAATGCGAGACATTTTCTCCTAACCCTCCCTACCATGGTTACCATACTCGCCTCAGTAACCCCTTTCACTTGCCACTCTTTACTTACTCCGTTTTGCCGCCATTATCGTCCTTCCCTATCCAGCCATTCTCATCCCTTTTCTACCCCCTTAATCAAACCACATTTTTATGTTATTAGTCTCAATAATTCTTAACATTTATATTTGTTGTCATTTTTGGATTTCAAAATTTGCCAAAATGGCTTAACATTCACCATGAATTATAGCTAATCTTTAAATTTTTTGTATCTATATACCTCTTCTTAAATATGTGTGGGCTTTTATGCCGTCTTTTGCAAAGTTATTAATTTTAATACCCCGAAATTTTATGCGAGAATAAAGGTGTTTATTTTGGAAAAGAATTTGTTCAAATGGACTCACCCTTTGTTTCAGCAACTGGCGATGGTGTGCACAGCATCCAGGTTGCGTTTTGGTGTTCTTCGTTGCTGATGCAATTACAACCTATATTCACTTTTTTAAAATTTCGTTAGCTAACCCTTTTGCTCACTTTCTTATATATATATATACTAAATTTTAAACATTAGCTATTTCAAATTTTAACAAATTACAAAAAAAAATAATTAGCTTTACTTTACTGAACTAAGCTTTGCTTCGAACAACAACAGACAATAAAAATAATAAAAAAAATACAAACAAAATTATTTTTTTGGCTTTGAACCGGGGATGTTCGAGCGCCACCAGCAATGGCAGACCCGCTACCCACTAAGCTGCGACCTCTTTGCAAATTCGATTAGAAAAATGGTGGATTTTTGATACGTATTATTCAAATTGTTCCACCAAAATTTAGTTTCTTTTGAATCACTTCTCACAAATTATCATTGGTATTTCCTATTAAATAGTCACAAATCAATTACTCGCTAGTATTGTAGTGTGTGCATTTATATTACCTCATAATATCCTTCTCGTAGTTTGATTTAAAATTGTATGTTTTAATTTTATATATAAACTTTTTATCCAAATGGGGTTAGTTCTGCCACTTACTATGTATTCTGCGATCAAGGATTATTTGTTAATTTACTTTTGAAGGAACTAACTATATTTTATTACATTACCTTGATTTTGCTTATACAATTAATAAAATAATGGTCTGTCTCTAGGCAACCTTCTTTTTAAAAAAATTTTTAAATGACGGAACGGGCCGACAGTTAACTGCCGCGGCTTTGATTTTCTCTTTGAAAACTAGCAAACCGTTTCATCCAGCAAAGTGCGAGCTGCTCTTAAGAGTATAAATGCAGTATTGCCACACCATACTTTTTCGACCAATTCTTTTTTAATTGTCAATCTAGGCATTTAGACCATTTTGTTGCATTCTATTACAAGTTTTGCACAATTCTCTCAAGAATCGGATTAAAGAAGTCACATGATAGCGCATCGCCTTGCCTAAATCCTTTTTTGGTATCGAATATTTCGGTGAGGTCGTTTCCGACCCTGATGGAGCAGCGAGAATTCTCTATCGTCATCCTACACAAACGGACGAGATTGGGCGGTATACCAAAACTAGACATGGCTCTATACAGTTCGTCTCTATAAATGCTGTCATATGCGGCTTTGAAATCGATGAATAGGTGGTGGGTATCGATTTGGACTTCTTGAGTTTTTTCCAGGATCTGCCGAAGTGTGAAAATTTGATCGGTTGTGGACTTTCCTGGCCTAAAACCACACTGATAAGGGCCAATCAGGTTGTTGGTAAACGGTTTCAGGCGTTCACATATTACGGCAGATAGGATCTTGTAGGCGATGTTGAGGAGACTTATGCCTCTGTAGTTGGCGCAGTTCAGAGGGTCTCCTTTTTGTGGATCGGGCAAACGATGCTGAGGTTCCATTCTTCAGGCATATTTTCATCTGACCATATTTGGCTTATGAGTTGGTGGATGTTACTTACAAAGTCATCTCCGCCAGCCTTATAAAGCTCAGCGGGAAGGCCGTCATTTCCAGCAGCCTTCTTGAGTTTAGATATTGCTATCCTCACTTCACTCAGGTCGGGTGGTTGGCAGTTTTCGCTGTCGTTGCCAATATTGAATGGTTCGTTCTGCCTGACAGCGGAATGTTGTTCGTCATCGCCGTTTAACAGTCTGCAGAAGTGGTTCTTCCATATCCTCAGCATCGACTGTGTCTCAACTACAATATTTCGTTGTTCATCTCGACAGGATTCTGTTCGAGCCTTGTATCCTTGGCTTTGACGTTTTACACTTTGGTAAAACTTGCGAACATCGTTCCTGGAGTGGCACCTCTCTATATCCTCGGTCGCGCGCTTTTCTTGCTCTTTTTTCTTCTTGCTGAAAAGCCGATGTTCTTCCCTTCTTCTTTGCCTATAGAGCTCAATGGCAGCTCTCGTCTTCACCTGCAGCTTAGCCTTGTAGGCCTCGTTCTTGGCTGCGAGCATCTGTCGGCATTCCTCATCAAACCAGGGGTTTCTTGCTGGTGGGCGCGAGAAACCTAGCACATCAGTTGCGGCTGATCTAATGGCCTGTTGGCATCGTTGCCATTGCTCTTCGACATTCGATGCTGGTGGTATGGTGTTAAGGGATACGCGTTGTACGAAGGTCTTGGCGGTCTCTTGCGATTGCAGTCTTCCGACATTAAATTTTTTCACAGTATTTCTGGATTGTTGTGGCGTGGTGGATATCCGCATTCTTACCTTGGCTGCTACAAGGTAGTGATCCGAGTCGATGTTAGCTCCTCGGAATGTTCGGACATCCAAAATACTGGATGCGTGCCTCTTATCTATCGCAATGTGATCAATTTGGTTGACCGTTCGTTGATCTGGAGACCGCCATGTCCCCTTATGGATATCGAGGTGAGGAAACCGTGTGCTGGCTATAGTGGCATTTCGTTCCGTAGCGAAATCAATTAGCCTAAGTCCGTTAGCAGACGTGTTGTCGTGTAGGCTATGTTTTCCGACAATACTTCTAAAGATGTCTTCTCTTCCTACCTTTGCGTTAAAATCTCCCAGCACGATTTTAACATCGTACTTCGGTAGTCGCTCATAGTTTTTGTCGAGGAGCTCGTAGAAGCAATCCCTAGCTATATCATCTTTTTCTTCCGTCGGAGCGTGAGCGCATATAAGGCTTATGTTGGCGAATTTGGCCTTGATGCGGATTGTTACTATGCGTTCGCTAATGTCTTGGAAACATAAGACTTCTTGCCTAAGTCTGGCACTTATAACAAATCCGCATCCGAATAGTCGCTGTTTCTGCTCACTATAACACGGTCCGTAGTATATGTCACAGTTTTTCATGCTCTTTTTGCCCGGCTCATCCCATCGTATTTCCTGGATGGCAGTAATGTCTGCTTTGTAGCAGTTTAGGGCTTCCGCTAGTTGTTCGCCTGCACCTCTCCTGTTTAATGTTCTCACATTCCAGGTGCAGATACGAACGTCGTTGTCCTTTTTTCGTTTAGCAGGGTGGGTAGTTAACCCAAAGCACAACCCCCAACCTGGAGGGCCAGTTCCAATTTATTAGATACCCCTGACACGGGGCCATCAGTATCCACTACGGGATTGAGCGCTGCCGTTGGCCTTTCGGTTCATCCGCCACCATCTCTGTTCAAGGGGCCTGACTAACCCTTAAAATTCCTAGACAAAATGTTGTCCGAATATGTCAGAGCAGCTCATCTAGGTTCGCCTAGGACAGCAGGGTGTTTATAGTGTTGCTGTTTTTCGACGTGTTATCAACACTTGCACTTATCGTTTAGCAAGTCAAATCCGGTTGGATGAGACCAGTACCCGATGGTTACCACTTGGAGGTAAAGATAAGCACATTTGATGTGTAGTCAGAGTTGCAACACTGGGCATTGCCAAGTTAACGCCAATCAGAGTCTACCCTCGTTCTACAACACCCAACCATCTCCGTTTCTATATCCATTATTAATTAAACCCAAAAACAATCTCTTCTAAAAAAAGGGAAAAATTGAGGTGAGTGTTTGTTTTTAAGGATAATTTACTGAGTCTTTAAAGCGCCTACGCAGTTATGGCTGAAACACAATCATGCTTTGGAGATTCGCTTTACCAACGTTACGCCCAACTGCTTTGCGCACGCTTTGACATATTTATTTTCTTTGCTAAAAATATCGTATTCCACAACCTTCTCAGAAAATAATCCAGAAAACAACAACAAATATTTTGACAATTCACACTTTTTCCAACCTTTGCTTTGCCCATGGCGCTTTACAGCAACGTTACGTTAAGATTTTACGTTTTTCATTTTGAGGTGGAAACTCAACGCCAGGCAAAGCTAAATTGGGATAGGTAACATTGATTTCATATGGTTGAACTAGGTGCGTCAGCCAACGCAACGCACCAAAGCGTGATTGTGTTTCAGAGAGCGTCTGCCAGAAATAAGCAAGATAAAAGATTAGGTAATTTTTACCACAGATCAGGTAGAGAAGAGATAGGAAACTTTCCAGGACTTTACGTTTTTCCAACAAGCTAATCCTGGAATTTTCCAGGATTTTGACATATAAATTCCCCACCACGGCCAATATGTGACAAATGGCGTTATCCATCGGGAAAAAAATCAATTTTATTTTTTGATCTGTAGCTGTCAAAAGACCGATTTTGACAGTTGTTGTGTTCCATTGGGCAAAAAAATTGATTTTTTTTTATCTTCTATCAATTTTGCAAATCTGTAATGGCGTTTTCCATTGGAAAATCTAGATTTTGATCTGAAATTTGATCTTTTTGATGGCGTTTTCAATTGGGAAATCTTGATTTTAATCTGAAATTTGATCTTTTTGAGTGTCAATGGAACACGATTCAGATATATTTTTTTTGTCATTGTATTGGTGTCATTTCGTGTCTGTGAAGTTAGCGTCGGTGTAGCTGCCAACATTAAAAACATAACAAACATTTGAAAATACAGAAATTATCTTCATTTAATTCATTCAATCAATTTAATAGTTCACGTATAACTTTCTTTTCTGTGTCTATATCCATTATTAATTAAACCCAAAGCACTCTTGTTTTTCACAACCGAAGTAAAAAATCAAAATGAAAATCACTCTTGTCAAACTGACAGCTATCATTTGTATTGGTATTGGTAAATCTGCCGAAAAATTCAGATTTACAAAATTGATTTCTGATAAAAAAAAATCAATTCTTTCGCCCAAGGAACACAACAACTGTCAAAATCGGTCTTCAGATCAAAAAAATAATTGATTTTTTTCCCAATGGAAAACGCCATTAGGGACGCAAAATCCTATGCTTTTCTGTTTAAAAAGAACTCTTGGAACTCTAAAAATTCTCGTTTTTTTTTACTACTTTGAGTAAAGTATGATTAGACATCTTTGACCTATTCCTCAATGGACAAACCGAGTGACATACGCATTTAATAAATACACAATTTGGATTGAGTGTCGTTGTCCAAACAATGTCTATGTAAATAATATAATAACTATTTGCACCCTTTCCTTTTCAAAATGCTACGCAGTTAGATTAATAGGTATCCACCACAACGACACCACCCATAAACAACTGTGTTTACTTGGTTTGCTTGCTGACCCTAACTCTGCTTATTTGCATTTCTTCTTTGGGATCATTTTTCTTGAAGACGATAGCAGAGATAAGGGAAGTAATACTTATATATATAAGTATAATTTATTTATATGACGTAAAAATAATGATTATATTGTTTTCAACCGTCGAAATATAAATTTTAGGTTCATGGGAATTTTACAAATGTAACATCCACTTTACCAGCATTCCATGAGGTGTGGGCAAAAGTGGGGAAAACTTTGTTGGCCGTTATTTTTTGTTTAAAATTTCAAATTTGACAGTTTGTCTACGTTTTGACGTTTAAATGACCAGACGGTAGACAAGTGTGTGTAAATCATACATGTGTGCACCTATTTGGACCGTGTTGGGGAATTTATCTGTCAAAATTCTGGAAAATTCCAGGATTAGCTTGTTGGCAAAACTTAAAGGCCTGGAAAGTTTCCTATCTCTTCTTTACCTGATCTGTGGTTAAAATTATCTAAACTTTTACTTTCCTTTTCTCTGGCAGACGCTCTATAATATCTGCGTAGGCGCTTTAACGACTCAGTAAATTATACATCCACCATTTTTTTAAAAACAACCACTCACCTCAATTTTTACACAGCTGATTTGAAGGACGTAAGTCAGAAGAGATTGCATCATTAGATTCAGTGAAAATGGATGGCGAAACCCCTCTAATAAGAGCATGCCGTCACGGTAATTACGATATTGTAGAATATTTATTGACCAAATGCAATGCGGATGTTGAAAAAGTCGGTTCGGTAACCTTTGATGGGGAGACAATAGACGATGCGCCACCATTGTGGTGCGCTGCGGCCGCCGGCCATTTAGACATAGTTAAGTTATTAGTTAGACGTGGTGCTAATGTAAACAGTACGATAGGAACAAATTCCACACCACTGAGGGTGGCCTGTTTCGATGGCCACTTTGAAATTGTTAGATATCTAGTGAATCACGGTGCAGGTGAGTTTTACCTTTCTCTAGCCGCCACTGATGGCTATCACTGAACTATTATCTGTTTCTAGACTTTGAAGCAGCGAATAGACACGGTCACACATGCCTGATGATTGCCTGCTACAAGGGACACTTTGATATCGCCCAATACCTACTGTCACTGAATGCGGACGTGAACCGATGCAGTGTGAAAGGCAATACGGCGCTGCACGATTGTGCTGAATCTGGCTCTTTGGGCATTTTACAACTCCTGCTGAAACATGGCGCCACCATGGATGTAGACTATTACGGTATGACACCGCTATTGGCGGCCAGTGTTAAGGGCCACCTGCCAATCGTTGAGCATCTGATTAGTTTGCCGAGTGTAAAGCGTGAGGATCGCATCAACGCACTGGAGCTATTGGGCGCCACCTATGTAGATAAAACAGGTGATATGTTGAATGCGCTGTCGCTGTGGCGTCGCGCCATGGAGGATCGAAATCTGAACCAAAAGATACCAAAGATTGTCAGTGAGCCGATAGCAGCCTACAATTTTGTCACCGAAGTGACAAACATTGACGCACTGGATGAATTAGTCATGAATCCAGACGGGATGAGGATGCAGGCATTGTTGATTCGTCAACGAATACTCGGACCAAAGCATCCAGACACTAGTTATTATATTAGATTTAGGTAAGTCGCATTCTTTCATCTCCTGTCAGGCTCTAATCAATTTTTGTATTGTCTGTGTGTGTTTTGTTTTCAGAGGAGTAAATTACGCTTCTGCAGGACGATTTGATCGCTGCATCGAACTTTGGGCATATGCTCTCACAATGCAACAAAATATCTTGCAACCGTTGAGTCCGAAGACATATTCATCGTTGCTCTCGTTTTTCGAACTATTTAGTTATATGTATGTCATAGCCGGACGTCCCTTGCCACGTGGACATGTGGTGGCACCAATTGAAGCCCACGATATGCTGATGATCTTCAATAAGGCTGTATTAGAAATTGAACGAGGTAAGTTCAATTGAATCTCGAATCCCAATAAATGATTGTACTAACGATTCATCCATCTATTCTCCAGGACAACTTATGTTCCATGAACAAGTGAAATATTCATCAATGCCCTTGGCGGAGAACGATCAGAAAGCCTTGAGTCGTGCATTTCTCAATGCTGTAGACATTGGTTGCCTGCTGGCGTATCTAATCGACGATGAAGATTTCAACCCGGAGATGAAGCACGAAATACTCACCGCTTTCTATAAATTCATTAATCTGAAGGCTGTGGGGCAGCAAGGAGGAACGGCGCTACATTACGCCTGCCATGGGGAGAGTGCACTTGGATATGGATTTCCATTTACGAAAGCTTTACTAATGGTTGGAGCCGATCCAAATGCAAAAGATTTTGAGGGCGATACACCGCTGCATTTGGTCGCAACAGCAAAACCAAGCCCGCGTGGGTTGGCAAAGATCCTATTAGACCATGGTGCACATTTGGTAAGTTTACTGTTTGATACAAAAAATTAACTATTGTCTATTGTTAGTAAGGGTGGGTATTACAACAATTAGGAACTCATTCATACGGCTTAAATAGCACCAGTTTTATGCAATCCTATCAGCTGACAGCTTGGGATATTAAATAGGGTTTCAGGTTAAATAAGTCCTCATACTTCTCAATTTTTATTCAGAAAGCAGAACTGCAGAACTGGCATGAGGTTGCCTTTGTTATTTACCCAAACGGTTTTGTAGTTTCTAGCTACCTTATCATGTTAAGGTAGCTTATGCAAGTGCACACTTTGGCTATGCCAGGTTCATTGTGAAACCACTTGTACCTGTAATCATATATGCCTTTGTGAACCTATCTAACTTTCTAAAAAGCAGGCTTCCAACACTTTTGTTAGAAAGTTCGCATATTATCAAAGCAAAAGGCTTGGTGGGCTCCTTGATGCTTATGAAGATGATACCAGAAACATGATTGCCGCTTGGCTTTTAGTGAAGTCACAGATATTCATCTTTGATATCACAACATACTTCCCAGGAAATACCTCTTCAATTAGCATGATATCCTTCTCGAAAACGTTTTACCGATTATAAATACAGTATGGCATGCTTCGTTTTAAAATTAGTTACCATACTCAACCGAGTCTGAATCCTTTTCAGAACGACTAGGAATAGTTGCCTGGATGTTATACCCGAAATCGGGTTCCCTGTTATGTTTACCCCATTACTGATCTAAAGCTGCTAAAGCTTCCTGATGCATATCTGATTTAAAAAAAAACGGCATAAGGATTTGTTTTGTCGTTTACCAGATAATGGTCACGTAAAGCCAGAGCCTGATTCGAACTTACATACACAAGCGTATATAGGCAATGTGTGCTCTCCAGGTTAGTTTCTTATACATGAACTAGACACAATTACCAGACAGATTCTAATAATTTGAGACTAAGAATATTGAATAACAGAGGGTCAATGCTTTCAGCGTACTGGTTTAGTAATGATTACGTCGTTAATATAGATAACTATCCTGCAATCCTCCCTCTGTAATTTAAGTAAACGTTTATTGACCACCACTACCCCCCAGAAAATAGTCAAGTGGCGTTAAATCGAACCTTTCGGAGGCCAATTCACAGGACCAAACCCGAAATTATGGGCTCACCGAACGTTTCCTTCAACAAATCAATTTATCACTAGCTACAAGAATATCGGTTGTCCTCCAGTCCTAATTCGTCCAATTGCGGCAGAAAAAACTCGGTTAATATGGCCCTATAGCGCGCCCCGTCTTTTGTTTTCGTTTGAAAAAAAAAAATGGCCGATAACTCCTCCAGCGTGAACTGCGCACCATGCAGTAACTTTGAGCGGGAGTAATGGCTCCTCGTGGATTTTCGGTGCCCCAGAAGCGATAGTTTTGCTTGTTCACGTACCCGCTGAGGTGGAAATGAGCCTCATCTCTCATTGTGATTTTGGTCGAAAAATCGTCCACTTCGTCCTCGAGATTGAGGATGGCTTGGGCGTAGGTTACACGCGTTTGGCGGTTGACAGGCAGCAGCTGATGCACGGACTGGACTTTGTACGGGAACATGCGCAATTCTTTGACCAAAATTCGCCTTAGGGACGACCGGCTGATGGCTTATTGCGAGACACAACGTCTGGTCGTTGTTTCCGGGGACAGCTCGACATCCTCGGAAACAGCGCCGATATTCTCGGCACAACGGGCGCTCCGGGTCCGACCACTCTTGGCAACGTCTCGTGTGGTCCCATACACTTCAATGTTGGTGGCCAAACGGCGCAGTGTTTGCGCAGTCGGTGTCGGACGGCCGGGTAATCGGCGACGGAATTCGCGCTGCGACAACACTACAGACGAATTGTTACGCACAAAATAGACACGATTATTCCATGCCTTATTCACTTGTATTCTACATCTGTCTAGTCCACAAATGTCAAAACAGATTTGACATTGGCGGCCAGTTGCAAAAATAAGAGCATCTTCCAATAGGGTGATCTCTTTTGGCCCACCTTGTATGTGACATGTTGCGCCGTCTTGTTTACTAGCCCTGAGTGTAGCTTTTGATCAAAAACTTAATTTTATCATTTTGTTTCTTTCCCCAATAACTAATCATATTTTCTGTTTTATTTACTCCATACAGGACACCAAAAACTCCAACGGAGAGACATTTGAAACCCTGCTGGAAACCCATAAAATCCATCAAATCGTCAATCCCATCAAGTATACAACCCTCAAATGCCTAGCTGCCAAAACAATACAAAAGCATCGAATCAAATACGAAGAAAACGTTCCCGAATGCCTCTACAAGTTCATTGAATCCCATTAAAGGGAATCGCACATTGGTGAAGAAGTAAAAAAAGTAAAAAATTATTTCATTTGTAAAACAGCGAAACTATGTGATGAGGTGATGTGGTGATACGGCAGACGTGTGTCAATCTACAGAGCCACTAAGAAACCCACAAGATAGACTTTTTTTTATTTTTATTTTGTTGTTGTTCTGCAAAACAGCAAAAAAAGAAAAACTGAGATTAGCTGATTTTTCAAAAAAAAAAAAAATAAATAAATAAATAAAGTCTCAAAAAAAAAGTTCATATTGCACTTCTTCTAGAAAAAAAGTTCATATTGTCCTTACTAGTTAATTCTTGCTCCACAATGGCGAGGAGGAGAAATAGCGAATAACTCCAAATAGAAGAAAAAATATTCATCATTTTTTTTGTTTTTGAAAAAAAATTGAAAAAAGTGTCTTAAGGGCGTATTTAGAGAATCGTAATATCTATATTTCGATCATATATAGATTTTTGCCACGCCAACTTTTTAGGGGCGTTTTTAATAAAAAAAACTTTTTTCGGTCAAATTTTATAATTTTCGAAAAAAAAAATTTTGATGCAGAATCATTAGTAATATTAATATGAACATTTTGTCTACAGACAATTTTAACCCACGCACACTTTTGGGGGCGCTTTTATATAAAAACCATTTTGATACACTGCTCCATAACATATGCAAAAGAAAAACCTTGTCTTTTGTAGAACCATAAAAGTGTTTTACAAACTTTCTGTACAATTTGTTGTGACAATTTCATTTTGTATATTTAATCCCCATCGTGTTTTAAGCCAAGCCAACTTTTTGGGCATATTAGTTTTCAACGATCCCCAGAGCGGATTTTCGCCTTCTCATATGTTTTTTATACATATTATTATTATATATATTTTTTTTATAACATTTTTATAACATTCTTATCTGTTTTATATTTATATTTAAGAGTTAGTGGCTAGTTTCCTCTTTTTCTTCTTCTTCGTACCAGATTATTAATTTTCATTTCAGTGTGTAAGGAGTCTTAAGTTTTTTTTTTTCATTTATTCTTATTTTTAGTAGGAATTTTCATTTTGTTTTGATCATGGAGAGAACGTAAAAAGTGAGTGTTGGACAGAGTTTTAACTATAATTGTGAAGCTTAGGTTATTCTTTATAGTTGAAAGAAAATTGTTCTCTTTTTTATTTAGACGAAAAAGTCCTTGCATGAAATTAGGCACACGTTTGATGGGAGAAATTGCTAAAATATTCAGTGTTAAACGTGTGCCTACTTGCATGCAAGGTTTTTTTTTTTGTTTCCAGGAATCAAAGCTTAAAAAATTTGAGAATATATTTTATACTCTAGTCTCATGAAGTAAATGATCCTTTATCATGGATAACAGTAACTTTACGTGCGATGTTATATTTTGCAAAAATATTGGTACTTGTCTAAACATAATCAAACGATATGTTGTTGCTCAAAAATTACACCATGTTCAATTACTTCGGGTCTCCCTTGAAAAAGAAAAATAATTAATTTTGGCTTTCTAAATTGCATCTTTGTCCAAAGAAATAAGCATTTTGCAAATTATGTCGTTTTCGTGGGTAAAAATGCTTTACGAAATATTGTTAGTATCAACTACCCCCCTTTTACATTTCCTACTCCGGATAAGTCACACTCGTTTTGTTGAGCTCAATTTTACTAAACACATTTCACATCTTTTCAGTTTTCAGAATATTTCTTCATCATATAACATAGCAAGAATGTCGTTCTATATTTAAGAAATCATTGAATTGCTACCCTTTACTTGATTTACTTTACTTTATTCCGACGTTCTAATTGAATTTAAAAAGTAACCCCTGTATATATATGCACTGACATTTGCGCGAGTACTTCTTATGTCTTCTTAGTCATTGATTAGCTAATCAGCGTTTATGAATACAGGGGTGAAACTTTACATCTCTCGAAAAATGTATAATAGATTAGCAGCAAAGAATCAGATACCTTTTTAATCCTTAGATTTTGTTGGAGTATATTATTGAATTCCAAAAAAAAATTATCATTGTATCGCCCCAATTAATATTAATTCGATTATCCTTTAAAACATCTCTATTACGTTAACAAGAATCATTTTTGTAGAACAACAGTCGTTTTTATACCCTATCCCATAGAGGTATATTAGTTTTGATACATAGTTTGTAACATAGAGAAATAATTAAGCTACATATACCGGAAAGTATATGGATCGACTCAGAATCGCTAGCTGAGTCGATTCGGGCATGTCTGTCTGTCCGTCCGTCCGTCCGTCTGTCTGTTCGTCACCGATTTTTGGGCTTTAAATTTGAACTAGGATATTGAAATTTGGTATATAGCATCCTTATCCGTGCCACCAGAACAAGTGAAAAATTTTTTGAAATTTTTTGAAAAAAAATTCTGAGCAACATATTTAGTTAATCTTAATGTCTATATTTCGGCTCTATAAAGTTTTTTTCCACGCCCACTTTATAGGGGCGTTTTCAGTAAACAACTTTTTCAGGTCAAATTTTAAAATTTTCGAAAAAAAAATGGATGCAGAATCATTTTTAATATTAATAACAACATTGCGCCTATAGACCATTTTAACCCACGGCCACTTTTTGGAGGTGTTTTTATGTAAACAAACTTTTTTATGCACTACCCAATAACATATTATGCAGGAGAAAAACATTGTCTTTTGTAGAACCATAAAAGTGTTCTATAAAGTGTCGGAACAATTTGTTGTGACAATGTGATTTTCTATATTTAATCCCCATCGTGTTTTAAGCCATGTCCACTTTTTGGGATATTAGTTTTACAAATAGGATGGGATAGGGTATTCAACGATCCGCACAGCGGATTGTAGCCTTTTCATATCTTTGTATATAAAACTCATTTTACAAGCAATACGATACTCGTCTTTATGAAACGATAATCGTCTTTATGAAACAATACTCGTTTTTGTGGAATGATATTCGCTTTTTCATAATTATATTCCCATTTGTTGAACGATCATTTTTTTAGCTTTCGTATAGCTCTTTTCTGAAAATATCTACCATGACTTTTGCGTTCCTCATATTGTTATCTTTGTTTATGTGTTCTATAAAACTAAGGGGTTTTCTTATAAGTTGAATGTATTTGATGGGATTGTTAAATGGAAACATATCATTTCACAATAAAGTGATCCAAACACAGGAACATGACATGTTCGCAACAAGTACTAGGAGTCTGTGGACGATTTTTAAAGCCTTAGCTCCTTCTCTATTGCGTTCAAAGCAATAAATTGAACCAAACACACGAATTAGAAAATTTCCCAGCTAGTAGTAGACAGGTTATTTTTTTATCAACATCTGTTCTCGGATACAAATTGGGTCTTTTGTGAGAGGCGATTTACCGTATTGAAGGTTTGAAAGCTCATTTTTGTATGCACAGGTCATTTTGTTTCTTGAATAACAGTAATTGCTACCACCGAGCTTCCATATACATAAACTAGTCAAAAGAAATCATGTCTTGCCATTTCGATTAACGATTATACTGTATGTCTTTTCGATAGCAAAATCCAATGGATGATCAATGAGGTAATGTAACCCCTATTTTCAAAACCATGAGCACTCAGCGAGTGATCATAAAAACGATCGTCATCGTTAATGACGATGTTTTAATTTATTGAATACAAACATTGAAACGTCGAAAGACGTACAAACGATTTCCATTAAACGATGGCATTCACTTCATTATGAAACAAAAGTCAAAATGTCGTCGTCAGAGATCATTTTCTTATGCGATAAGGGTACAGGATTCGTTTAATATATAATATAGCTGTCGTTCTAAAATCTTCTTATTTCATTAAATGTCGTGACTAACTTAAGCTCCTTAATGTCTACTTTCCGCTTGTTTCGTAATACGTAATAGGGGTGTAAATAATTCAGTCAGTTATCGCTCATGTTTTAATCAACGATCACAATAGGCGCGTTCAAAAATCAGAGATAGAACCGCCTAAGGAGACTTGAGATATCTGACAGTCACAATGAACCAAGTCCGTCTGTGTAAGGCGTTTTTTGTGACTTTTTCGGATGATACTAGCTATGAAAAACAGTCTCAAAAACTTTGATAATCAAACGTGTCAATCAGCTTAATCAGAACCACTTTGTTGATAGTTACTGTCAGAAATCATCGTTCCCGTTACCACCATAGATTTCGAGATTATTTTAGATGAAGCTTGGCTCCCATTCGTTTATTGTCTGCTTTGGCAATTTAGGACAAAGTTTCATCTAGGATATTCAAGGAAAAATGAGATTTAGAACACTCCAATTGTTTCAAATGAGAATAGTCTGCAAAATAGTGAATAACGTTAACCAATATTGTATCGAAATATATACAAAATTGTGTTCATATTCTTCGTTTCCTATTTTGCAGCGTATGATTACCGAATGTAGTACCGTCAGCCATTTTAAGCAAACCTTTTTCGATAGCAATTGAGAAAAATAAGTTTGGTAGCACATTTTCTAACCAGGCTAAATGATTAAGACTGGATAATTATCCAGGTTTCGCGAAATCTATGTATGCTAAGGTGTTGTTGTATTTTACACGTAAATTGTGTACTAAGCCTATATATATTTGGAATGAAGAAAAAAACACGGCTAATATCCATGCGAAATAAAGATATATTGCATTTTGTTAGCCTTTTAAGAATAGGCTATGTTATAGCAATGTTTTGGCTCAAGGCCTTGAATTAGTTTCGAAACTGGTATAAACATTTAAAAGCACTTAACAGTTATTAACCAACAGTTAGGCCTAACTATGCCGGTTTCAAATGGTGAAAGTGCACTTATCAACATGTTTACTTGTAGGTACAGACATATTTTTAGACCATCATTTTCATCTGGAACTACAAGCGTGATTTTCAACTGTTCAACTTTTAGAACAGCAATGGTTCTGAGAGAATGTTTTTTTGCAATCAAAATAGGTTTAGAACTCAAGTTCCGGTTTCACAATCTTTAACTGCATAAACCGTGAATATCTATCCCCCCTATCCCATAGGGGTATATTAGTTTTGATACTTAGTTTGTAACATAGAGAAATAATTTAGCTACATATACCTCAAAGTATATGGATCGACTCAGAATCGCTAGCTGAGTCGAATTAGCCATGTCTGTCTGTCCGTCCGTCCGTCCGTCTGTCTGTTCGTCACCGATTTTTGGGCCATAAATTTTGAGCTAGGATAATGAAATTTGGTATATAGGATCCTTGGCCGAGTCACCAGAACAAGTGCAAAAATTTTCTAAATCCGCCCACTGCCAAGCCCCCTCTTAGAAAAAACGTAGTTTTAAGCCAAACCGTAAGGAATTTCAAAAAAGTGTGTTTGCAACATATTTAGACAATCCTAATATCTATATTTCGTCCATACAAAGTTTTTTGCCACGCCCACTTTTTGGGGGCGTTTTAAGTAAAAAACGTTTTTTGTCCAAATTTTAAAACATTCGAAAAAAATTTTATGCAAATACTTCCGCAATGGTAATATAAACATTTCGTCAATAGATCATTTTCACCTACGCCCACATTTTGGGGGCGTTTTCTTACAAAAACCATTTGTATACCCCCTCCCAAGGCATTAGCAATAGAAAACCGTTGTTTTTTGTCGAACCACAAAAGATTTTGATAAACTGTCTGAGCAATATATTGTGACAATGTCATTTTCTGTATTTTATCGCCATAAAGCCCACATTTTGAGGATATTATTTTAAAGATGGGATGGGATAGGATATTCAACGATCCGCACAGCGGATTGTAGCCTCTCATATATTTATACCCTATCCCATAGGGGTATATTAGTTTTGATACTTAGTTTGTAACATAGAGAAATAATTTTGCTACATATACCTCAAAGTATATCGCTAGGTGAGTCGATTAAGCCATGTCTGTCTGTCCGTCCGTCCGTCTGTACGTCACCGATTTTTAGGCCTTAAATTTTGAGCTAGGATAATGAAATTTGGTATATAGGATCCTCGTCTCTGCCTACAGAACTAGTGTAAATTTTTTTGAAATCCGCCCACTGCCACGCCCTCTTTTTGACCAAACCGTAAGGAATTTTAAAAAAGTTTCTGAACAGCATATTTAGACAATATTAATATCTATATTTCGTCCATATAAAGTTTTTTGCCACGCCCACTTTTTGGGGGCGTTTTCCATAAAAAACTGTTTTCGGTCAAATTTTAAATTTTTCGAAAAAAATTTTGATGCAGAATCATTGACATTATTAATATAAACATTTCGTCTATATACCATTTTAACCCACGCCCACTTTTTGGGGGCGTTTTTATATATAAACCATTTTTATACACTACCCCATAACATATGCAGGAGAAAACCTTGTATTTTGTAGAACCGTAAAAGTGTTTTGTCAGCAGTCTGAAGAATTTGTTGTCACTATATCATTTTTTCTATTTTATCCACATCGTGTTTTTAGCCATGCCCACTTTTTTGGGGATTTTAGTTGTATGGATAGGATGGGATAGGGTATTCAACGATCCGCACAGCGGATTGTAGCCTTCTCTTATGTTTTTTATCATAATTGTTCCGTAAAAAAACATCGAAGCGGATCCTTTCAATTTTTGTTTACAAATACAAATACAAATTTTTGGCGCAACAGGCTCATTAGTACCCAGGGCCTAGCTTTCTCACAACCATTCATGTGTGCGTGTGTACTTCTTGCACAATGGCGGGACCTCCTGTTTTATGCCGACTCCGAACGGCTAAGTTGAGATAAGCTATTCTTGACAATTGATACTACTCGGATGATTTGTCAGATCATCACGAGAGGAGGGCCAGTGAAAAATCATTTAGGTGTTGCTACGGCTGGGAATCGAACCCAGACCTCCTGCGCGGCAGTTCATCGCACTAACCATCGCGCCACTGAGCCCTCAATTTTTGTTTGCGGAGTTATAAAAAAAAATTTACAGTCATACAGTCAACTTTTCCTCCATCTTGTATTATTAAAAATTCAAAGTAATTGCAGTTTTGTAAACAGCATTAGTCGCATTTTTAGAGAGGTAGTATATCTCATATCTAACCTTTGAACTTAAAAAAAACCAACACGAGTGGTAATAAGAATATTTTGTGTTAAATTCAAAAGTGTATTGACATAGGCATGAGTAAAATTCTTGAAACTTGCTAACTGTTCAATTTGTCCACATCAGGTATTGACATTTTTACCCAAACATTTAAAAACTTTGGGTTCAATTTGGGCTGTCATCAGTCATTACGCAAAAGCTTTGCATATAACGACATGTAGCTACTAACGAACATTAGAGAAATGTAAAGAAAACTCACTGGCAGCAAATTTTATTAGTACCACCGCACCAGACCAGTTTACTAAAAAAAAACTCGTACAGCTTCTTTAAACCCTAAATATTGCGACTTATCTTAAAATTCATTAGAACAGATCTTTTTCAACAATATTTATCATACACAGCTTTTAACCGATCTTTAGAAACTCATTGTTGACCATACCTCCCCGACGCGCATCTTATATTCATTACTTCTCAATTAAGGTGAATTTTTGTTCTCTCTACTGATAATATTCTTATCTTTCCCAAGAACTAGAAAGGACTTTTGATACATTCCTAAAATTACATTTCCCATCATCTCTTACATTTTTTTCTTATTTTTTTTTGTCAAATCTTAACTCTTCTCTTTTGTATATTTCTATCAGCGAAAGACGTTTCTTCCTTAAAAAAAAAAACAAGTCTTTCCCCCTTGTAAATAGCTCCAAAGCAAATGTTTCTTTTAAAAACATCCAGTGTACAAGAATTATGTTAAATTAAAAAAATTAATTTTATATATAAAAATCAAAATTAAGTATGCAACAAGGATGTAAAAACAAAATTAAGAGAATAACCGAATAATAAAAACTGAAATATATTTAATATTTTTCGTTTAGATATTAATCGCTGAACAAGGAAACAAGTTAAATATAATAATTAATAACAAAAAAGAAAAAGGAAAATAACATGTAAATACTAATCATTTATTTAGTTATAATGTAGTACCACAGCAGATCGCAATTTACCTTAAACGATTTAAAATTAAAAACAAAACATATGAGAGGCTAAAATCCGCTATGCAGATCGTTGAACACCCTATCCCATCCCATCCTTTAAATTAATATCCTCAAAATATAGGCCTTATGGCGATGAAATACAGAAAATGAAATTGTCACAATATATTGCTCAGACAGTTTCTCAAAATCTTTTGTGGTTCGACAAAAAACAACGTATTTCTATTGCTAATGCCTTTGGATGGGGTTGTTATGGCGGCAATGACGCCAAAGATGATTTTTTAGAGCTTGTGTTATACGCCACTGTTTTCGAAGGCAGCAGATCTTGTCTGTTTCTTCACTAATTACCTGCGTTACATTGGCGTATCCAAGTAGAAAGGTATTAGGCGTAAGTGGATCATCATCTACGGAGGATACGGGAACATGCGTCAGTGGCCTTGAGTTCACAATGTTTGCAGCCTCCAACAAATAACTGCGCAATGTCTCTACTCTGGGACTAACCTCCTTCAGTGATTGATGCAACACTCTTTTTATCGATTGCACTAGGCGTTCCCAACGTCCACCAGCACTAGGGTTAAGAGGGCAGTTGAACTGCCATTGTATGCCTCTCATCGCCATCTCGCTCTGTACTGCTGCATTTCCAAACAAGTCGCCAGCATTTTGTAGCTCACCTTTAGCACCCACAAAATTAGTGCCATTGTCAGATCTTATTTTCGCTGGAACCCCTCGTAAATTGACAAAGTTTCGCAGACACAGTATGCAACTATCAGCTGATAGAACCGCCGCAATCTCCAGATGCACTGCCCTTATGGTGAGACAGGTAAACAGAGCAATCCACCGCTTCTCATGCCGTCTGCCAATTGTCACATGCACCGGACCAAAATAGTCAACTCCAGTGTATGTAAACGGACGAACCCATGGTGTCAGCCGGTCTCGTGGGAGCTGTCCCATTAAAGGAATCGTAGGCTCTGCAGTTTGGATCCTACACGTCTGGCAGCTTTTTTTTGAGTTTCTTACCAATTGGCGTAGGCTCCCAATCCAAAATGTTCGACGAATTTGGCATATTATGGAATCTTCGTTCTGATGTCGTAACATTTGGTGGTAGTGAGCGACGATCAGTTTGGTAAGTGGGTGACTCTTCGGCAGTATGATGGGTCTCCTGGTAGCATAAGAAATGACACTTGCATTATCGATCCTCCCAGCTAACCGAATAACAAAGTCCTCTTCGATAACTGGTGAAAGGTTGTAGATTTTGCTCGTTCGTGATATCCTACCGCCTTCCATCAAAGTATTAAATTCGTCGGTATATACTTCCATTTGAACTTGTCGACAAATGCATATTTCAGCCAAACGTAGCTCTTCCGCTGTCAACTCGCATCCAGTCTTAGTTCTACCTTTCAGATTAGCACTTGCATTATTTACAAAACGAAGCATCCATCCAATTATACGTTTGACCCTGGAATACTTGGAATATTTTGTAATATCAATTAAAGGGGCTCTTACTTGATTCAAAAAAATGTGATGTGAGCGACACCTCAGCTCAAGTTGACTTTCATCTGTTGAAGCGAACGATGGTTGAGTTGGCCATAACCCTTCATCCTTTAACCATGCTGGACCTCTAATCCACCTACTATTGGCATCGAATTTTGGTGGAAATATATCCCGAGTGGCATCGTCAGCCACATTCATTTTAGATGGTACCCAGTACCAACTTTGTAGTTGCGAGCTATCCAACAGTTCGGAGATCCGATTAGCAACAAAGGGTTTGTATCGTCGATGATCTGTCTTTATCCAAGCCAGGACAGTTTTGGAATCACTCCAAAAGATGTATTTATCCAATTTGAGACCATGTGAAGCAGCAATCGTAGCCTTCATTCTTACGCCCAAAATTGCTTAACTCCAACTTCGGAACGGACAAGTACTTCAAAGGCGCACACTTCGTTTTTCCAACCACAAATCGTACCTCATATATAATCCTTCCTTTTTAATCAACAGGTATGACACCGCTGCATAAGCTACCTCACTTGCATCTACGAAGGTGTGAAGTTCAATTGTATCAGCACAATACAGATGAGCGGAATAGCACCTTGGTATAGTAAACAGCGTAATATTTTTCAATTCCGTTTGCCATTTTGACCATCTTGTCGCTAGCCTATCTGTCAACAGTTCATCCCATTCGATTCCAGCTCTTCAGACTTCTTGAAGCAAAACTTTCATTTATATAACAAAGTCAGCAAGAAAACCGAAGGGATCGTATATGGACATCACAATGGAAAGTAACTCGCGTTTAGTAGGATATCGTTTCTGCTTGATAATGTTCTCGTCCACTTTGTTAAACTTCAGCTGGAAACCAAACGTATCAGTCGTTGTACACCAATACATACCCAGGATCTTGTTCGGCATGCTATCTCCCAAATTCATGTCCATCACTGACTGCTGATCATGTTGTCTATTGAGATCGCTGGTTATATGAGTCGAATTTGATATGAAACCCCGCAATTCGAATCCACCTCGCCTATGGATATCCCTCACTGCTGATGATATGTCGATAGCTTCCTCTTCAGTGTTAAAACTGCTCACATAATCATCAACGTAATGATTGTCCACGATTTCTTGCGATGCTTTGGCGTGCACGTCAATGAACTCCGATGCATTCAGATTTTTTACGTATTGCGCTGAGCACGGAGAACAGGTCAGTCCAAACGTCATTGCTACCATCTGATAAGTTTCTACATCTTTCGATGTGTCGCCATCCCTCCATAGGAACCTTTGACTGTCACGGTATTCCTCCCGAATAAGGACTTGGCGGAACATTTCCGCTATGTCGGCGCACACACCAAATCTCCCTCGACGAAACTTAAATAGGATCGATAGCAAAGACGTATATAGATCTGGTCCAGTCAATAACATTGAGTTAAGTGATAACCCATTGACCACAGCAGCACCATCGAACACCAATCGCAATTTATTTGGCTTGTATGGATTACGAACACCGAAGTGTGGGAGGTACCAAGTTCGTGGTGTAGAAATCTCCGCTTCTTTGGGTGACAGTTTACGAGCGTAACCTTTCCCCAGATAATTGTTGACAATCTGCCTGTATTGCTCGCCGAATATTGGATTCCGACTCATTTTTCTTTCTACTGACTCTAACCGCTGCATTGCCATGTTTAGGCTTGATGGTAATTCAACATCATCCTTTCTCCACAGCAACCCTGTTTCGAAACGTTCACCAATTCTTTTTGTGGTGGATGCCATTATATTTTTTGCTCTGGTATCGTCCTTTGAATTTAGAACTTTTGAACCGGCCCACTCGAATGAGTATTCTTAACTGTATCAACAGGAACCCCAAGGTGAATGTGTTTTAGACCAATCAATAGTTCTGGCGTTCCCTTTACATAATCGTGGATCGGCAGACCCTTTAAATGACGATACTTTGAATGTAATTCCTTCAGCTTTAGACTCTGCTCTGGCAAACACATATCTTTCTTTATCACGACATCGTTGAGTTCGAATAATCTGTTATTACGCCCAACTCCGGAAACTTGTATGTCAACGACCTCACATGGCTCTGTGGTTGTGACGTTACCAAACCACTTCAGTGTTATGTCCTTCGATTCTCCACTTAAACCCATTCGCCTGGCGACATCTTCGTTCAACATTGTTATTGAGGAACCCTCATCGAAGATTGCGAATGTAGAAATTGGACCATTGGGACAAATATCTTCACTGGAAGAATTTTAAAGAGAACATTCACATCGTCCTCACTTACTAAATCATACTTCAATGTGGTATTCGTACCAACCGTGGTGTTTGTTTTGGCGGCTTCGCTATCTGATTATCATCTGAGTGGAGTAGAGGATTATGGATCCGAGTGCAATCATTTACCATACATGACTTTCTTTTTCTGCACTTATTGCTGTCCCTTTTGCAGACAAGTAAAACATAATCTCATTCGTTTCACTTCCTCCCAGCGATTCGGTAGACTCAATTTGAAAAATTGTTGACACTCGTCCAACACGTGATTTTTATCGCATAAATAACATTCCTTTGGTAGCGCCGAAGTCGTCGTGTCTCTAGTGTGAAGCATGTGTCGAGGCTTAGTGGAAGGTTTGTTTTCTGTGCGTCCCGCTACCCTACTACTCTTAAATTGTGTGGTGTGCGGTCCTTGAGGAGCTGGTATCATTACTACCCAGCGTGCGACTTTAGACAACCACTCACTAAAATTTATAATTGTGACGTATGGCTTAATCTCGAGTGCAACTTTTGCCCAGTCATACTTCTTAGAATCCGGTAGTTTGGCAACAAGACTTTCTAAAAGCGTAGGGTTAGCTAGGTGTTGGTGGCTTTGACAACTCTCTAAGAATGTGCACATGTTCTTCACCATCGTTGCATAAGGAATTAGTTTGTCGAGCTCGTGTTCTTTTATTGGTGCAACGTTTTGTACTTCGGCAATTTGGCTCTTAACTAATAGATCGGTTCTGCCAAAACGAAATTCAAGTTCACTAAGGACTTCCGATAAATTTGTGTGGTACATCAGCATAGACCTTACTGCATCTTCAGCCCCCTCAGAAAGACAACTACGTAGCCTCATTGTGTTTTCCAAGTCGTTGTATCCAAATGCTGTAGTCGACTCATGATAGCTGACGATGAATCCCGGCCAGTCCTCGGGCTTCCCTGAGAACTTGGGTAACTCGTGTAGTCTACGTCTATCACTGACAAATGGCAAGGAAACCGAACCTGGATACTGATAGCCTATGCGAGAATACGACGTGCACATCGCTGGAGGGATTGAGGAATATTCTGCGCCAACATCTACTTGACCTGCGGCTGTATTATATGTTGTCGTCGTAATAGGTACGAAGCACCGAGCATCCGGTGAAAGTACTGACGCAGAGGAAGTGGCGACAAGTGGTGTTGGTACTGAATAACACGTGGCTGTAGATGTGAGCATATTAATGGATCCTTGCGGTGGTTTTCCTATCGCATTCGATAAAGGCACAAATTGCGGAACATCAGATGGCAGCGTTGATGAAATGGTGGCATTACAGGCGAAGTGATGCTCTGTTGAAATAACCGTACTGTGGTTTGGTTGACTCGTGCACGGCGGTGGCGCGGTTTTGTTCAAATTTCTTAAATCTGCTTGAATCTTCTGTCGTTCGTGCTTGGCGGCAACCAACTCTTTATTCGTGTCAGAAATAGTGGCTTGCATGGACGACATCTGCGCAGTTAGATTTGCGATTAATCCGGTCAATTGGGCAAGTGGCATCGTTGGGCAAACATGCTCTGTTGCTGCGTCATTTTCGGGATTGAGACTTTCGGCTTCACTTCTATCTTCAGACATGTCGCTTGAATTTCCTGTGACGAAATCTTTAAAATGGATTGAATGTTTACCTTTGTTGGTCCTCGCACTTCTTCTTGTCGGCTCAGACATGTATTAATTCATATAAAACAGAGTCCAAACAAAGATAAATTAAATTCCACAGTAAATTCAAGCGTGTGTGAACAAAGTTGAAATAGGATAAAATAAAATTATTATGGCGGCAATTTGGAGGTACCCACGTTTTACATATCTCCGATTATAAATTCTCCTTGACAATTAAACAAAACACGGCAGTTTATATGGAGCAATTTATTTTCTAAAACAATTTAACAATTATTCAATATGTTTTTTAACATTACAATACTACTTACATCGTTTTTATTTCGTAATTCAATTATTCCAAAAAATCGTGACGCAGCAAGTTTATAAGATGACAATCCAAGACAAAAAAAAAAAGAAGCAGGAAACTACGGCATTGCCAGTAGTGATAATTACAAGAAAAAAAATTTATATAATCTACAATAATTTTGTCATTGCCAGGAACTCTCGATGACAGGGGTATACAAATGGTTTTTGTAAGAAAACGCCCCCAAAATGTGGGCGTAGGTGAAAATGATCTACGGACAAAATGTTTATATTACCATTTCGGAAGTATTTGCATCAAAATTTTTTTCGAAAGTTTTAAAATTTGGACAAAAAGCGTTTTTTACTAAAAACGCCCCCAAAAAGTGGGCGTGGCAAAAAACTTTGTATGAACGAAATATAGATATTAGGATTGTCTAAATATGCTACTCAGACACTTTTTTGAAATTCCTTACGGTTTGGCCAAAAAATAAGTTTTCCTAAAGAGGGGGCGTGGCAGTGGGCGGATTTCAAAAATTTTTACACTTGTTCTGGTGGCACGGACGAGGATCCTATATACCAAATTTCATTATCCTAGATCATAATTTAAGGCCCAAAAACCGCTGACGAACAGCTAGCGATTCTGAGTCGATCCATATACTTTGAGGTATATGTAGCAAAATTATTTCTCTATGTTACAAACTAAGTATCAAAACTAATATACCCCCCTATGGGATAGGGTATAAACATATGAGAAGGCTACAATCCGCTGTGCGGATCGTTGACTACCCTATCCCATCATATCCATAAAACTAAAATCCCCAAAAAAGTGGGCATGGCTGAAAACACGATGTGGATAAAATAGAAAAAATGATATAGTGACAACAAATTCTTCAGACTGCTTACAAACACTTTTCCGGTTCTACAAAAGACAAGGTGTTCTCCTGCATATGTTAAGGGGTAGTGTATAAAAATGGTTTTTATATAAAAACGCCCCCAAAAAGTAGGCGTGGTTTAAAATGGTATATAGACGAAATGTTTATATTAATAATGTTAATGATTCTGCATCAAAATTTTTTTCGAAAAATTTAAAATTTAGGTTAGGTTAGGTTGGTGGGTTGATGAGGCAGACGGTGTGTGTCCTCCCTCATCGCACTCAGGTCAATATAGACCCATGGTGATGCCCGTTGGGGGTCCACTTATGTGGTTGGTTCATTCATTGTCCCGTTACTGTCCATTGTTGTTAGTCTCTTTCTAGCCATCCAGATGTTGATGCAAACCTGAAAAGATTAGGGAGAGGGATTTCGGATAGATCCGTGAGGTCATGGAAAAAGTATTTTCCTAAGGTTCTCATTCTTAATTGGCTGAGGCCTGGGCAGTGGCACAGAAAGTGGAGGGTGTCCTCGTGTATTTCTTCATCACCGCAGCCTCTACAGAGGTCATCATCTATGAGATGCATTTTCAGTTTGTGGCTTTTCAGTAAGTTGTGTCCAGTAAGAATCCCAACTAAAGTAGAGACAGATTTCCTGTTTCTACGAAGCAGTTTATGGGTTCTGGCTTTGTCATACTCAGGCCACATCCTTTTGGAAGTTTCACAGGTGGGAAGGGAGTTCCACCTGTTTTTGGCAGCGATCAGTGTTTTCTGTCCCACCTGAGATTTGAGGTCGCATAGTGGTGGTTTGACAGACTGGTCTGCTTGGTCAGTGTTGGAGGCAGATCCATTTCTTGCCAGTTCGTCAGCAATTTCATTGCCCTGTATGCCTCTGTTTCCGGGGACCCAGCAGAGCTTAACATTATGTTGGACGCCAAGAACCTTTAGCTCTTCACGACAACGTTTCACAAGCCGAGATTTTATTTCGACAGCAGAGATAGCTTTTATTGCAGCCTGACTGTCAATAAAGATGGTGATATCATCTGGTGGTATCGCCAGCATTGAGGTCGCTTTGGCTGCCTCTGCCACTGCCAATATTTCGGCTTGGAAGACACTGCTGTGCTCAGGGAGACGAAAGGTGCTGTTTAGCTTAAGTGTTTCTGAAAACACTCCAGCTCCAACGCCTACATCCATTTTTGAACCATCAGTGTAGATGGATATGGTTTCGGGGCCCAATTCGTTCCTCTCCCACTCCTCTCTGCTTGGGAGGATGCAGGAGAATGGTCTTTGAAAGTCATGGTGAGGCAGCATGTAGTCAGAGGATACAGCTGAGCCCAGATATCTGTGTAGAATTTGGGCATGTCCTCCTGAGTTCGATTTCCAGCAGTTGAGCTGGCTGATTCTTAGAGCACTTTTGGCTGCAGATTCTTGCATGTACAGGTCTAGCGGTAGCAGGTTAAGGATGGTTTCCAGTCCCGCTGTTGGCGTGGTTCTCATTGCGCCAATAGCGCCCACACATGCTATTCTTTGTACCTTTGTCATATTTTTCAGATGGGTGACTTTATTTGTGGATTGCCACCAGACAAGCCCCCCATATGTTAATATAGGTCTCACAATGGCCGTGTACATCCATAGGATGATCTTGGGGTTCGGACCCCAGTTTTTTCCGAATATTCGATTACACGTATAGAAAGCGACTGTGGCCTTTTTAATGCGCTCGCGCACATTTAGGTTCCAGTTGAGTTTTCTATCAAGAATGACACCCAGATACTTTGCACTATCGGCTAGTTTGAGGGTAGTCCCATCGATAGCCGGTAGGTCGAATATTGGTATCTTCCTCCTGTTCGTAAAGAGAACGAGTTCCGTTTTCTGGGGGTTGATGCCAAGCCCACATTGTTTTGTCCACTCGTTGAGAGTTTTCAATGCCCGCTCGAGTAGTTCACTAATAGTGGGTAGGAATTTCCCTTTAACTAGTATCGCTACATCGTCTGCGTAGGCTATGACTTTTACCCCATTTCGTTGTAGCTTTAGGAGTATCTCATTGATGACTATGTTCCACAACAGAGGTGAGATAACGCCTCCTTGTGGTGTGCCTCTTGATGCTATTACTTTGAGATGGGTGTCTCCCACATTCGCATTTATATTTCTGTGGTTGAGCATACTTCCAATAATATGTATTAGAGGTTGGTCCACGTTGTTCTTCGCGAGGTTTCTTTCGACTGCGTTTGTGTTCACATTATTGAAGGCTCCTTCAATGTCGAGAAATGCAGCGAGTGTATATTCCTTCTCGTGAAGAGGTTTTTCTATTGTACTAACGATATCATGTAGGGCAGTTTCGACTCCCTTACCTTTCGTGTAGGCATGCTGTGCCGAGGATATGTATTGGGGGTCGAGTTTGTCACGAATGTAGATATCCATTAGTTTTTCATATGTTTTTAATATGAAGGATGTAAGACTTATTGGTCTAAAGTCCTTCGCGGTCGTGTGACTGGGCTTGCCGGCTTTTGGGATAAAGACTACCTTTACTTCCCGCCAGCACCTAGGGATGTAACCGCATTTTAGACTACTAACAAACAGTTTGTGTAGGAATGCTGTTACGAGGTGTTTCGATTTTTGTAGCATGATCGGGATAATACCATCGACTCCTGGAGATTTATAGGGGGAGAAGGAGTCAATTGCCCAATTGATTCTTTCTACACTAACCATATCCTCCATTGCTGCTGTTATGGGGTTGCAATCATAGACGGTTGTGTCTGGGGTGCTACCAGAGTATGAATCACATCCTGGAAAGTGGGTTTCCAGTAGATGTGTTAAGGATTCATGGGTGGATTGTGTCCAGTCCCCATTGGGGAGCTTGAGGTAACCTGGCACAGCCGGTTCTTTGGCGATTATTTTTCTAAGTCTAGCTGATTCAGTAGTGCTTTCTACACTGCAACAGAAGTTACGCCAGGAGGTGCGTTTAGCACTGTTGACCGTTGCACTTTTGAATTTGCGCTGATTGTTTTTATAAAGATCCCAGTCGGTTTCCGAATTTGAGCTTCTTGCTGCGTTAAAGGTTTTCCTGGTTTCCCTTCTAATGCTTTGAAGCTCTTTCGTCCACCATGTCGGTGATCTTTGTGGTTTTATAGTCTTTAGAGGGCAGATCCTTTCATAGGCTTTGACTAAAATATTGCCTATTAGTTCCGCTGCAGCATCGATTTCAGACGGAGTTTCCATCAGATGCAATGGAAGGGCGCTACTTTGTCTCCCTACTTCCACAACGAACTTGTCCCAGTTGGCTTTCCTGGGGTTTCGATGTTGAAGGGGGAGTTTAGCATCGTCCTCTATTTCAAATTCTATTATTCTGTGGTCAGAGTATGATGTTTCTGATGAAACTTTCCAGTGGCACACAGCGAATTTATCAGAATTGTTGAAGAGGGTAATGTCAAGAACCTCTTCTCTATTTTTAGTGACAAAGGTGGGGTCATTACCCCTGTTCGCCTCGTGTGTTGGTGTCTGAACTGCCCCATTGTGTGTGATGAGAGTTGGCATCGCATCCCATTATGAGGTCCCACTTCTTACATTTGGCCATTTGCACCAGGGAGTCTGTTAGGGCAGATGGAGGTCCATCCATTGAGTCGTATGGCATATAGATGGCTGCTATTGCAATCGGGGACTTCCCCCGCCGCTCATATTTTACCACGGTCTGGTCATTGTTGCTGAGAGTAGATAAGAGAAAAAGGTTTATTTGTTTCTTAGCTACAATACATGATCTAGTCTTACTGTTTGTGTCGGATGAGCCAGTATGGTACAGTACTAGATCTTTGCTGTTTAGCCCTTTTATACTGCCTCGGACTACCCAAGGTTCTTGTATTAGGGCCATGTCAATGTCGTTCCTATTTAAAAGGAAGACTAGGTTGGCGCTGGCCGCCTTACTGTGGTGAAGATTTATTTGTATTATCTTCATGGCGGTCAGCTTTCCTCCCATCATTGCGTCTAACTGTTACGAAGGGACGTACTTTGCATCGGGTAATCCCGACTCGTACTTTGTACCCTTTCTTTCGTAACAGCGGCATAGATTTGTGGCTGAGTAGCACCACAACTTCCGTGCCGGTTTTTGAGTGCTCTCCTGCCTCTATGACCTCCCAGTCCTTACTGAGGAATTCTGGGTTGAGGTTCTGTAGGTTGCGCTCAATCCTATCCTTCGGGATGCATGGCCCTGGGATAAGGATGCGACCTTTGGGTCTGGTCAGGTTAAGAAGCTCTTTCTTTTCGACGATGCGAAGGTCTGCATTTGACCATGGGGCTTTCGTCTCGTCGATGAACTTCGTCAACCAACTCAGTGTGCACTTATTGTCACACTGGATTATTTTGAATCCTTTGAACGTGGTCAGCTGTCCAAAGAGCGGGATGTTCCCTGCATTTTTTAGGATAGCGTCGTTCACTCCGTTCAGGATTCTAATTTCTATTAGTTGCCATTGGTCATGAGATAGTTTTCGTTCTGGATTACCAAAGTCGACAATAGCGACCCGAAAACTATCTTTGTCCTTTACTGGGTTATGACTGGCGTCTAACCTAGGTTTCGTATTCCTACCTATGATTGGAGAGACTGTGTCATCGTGCCTTCCTCTCTTGGAGGTACCTGCAGTTGGTCCAGGCTTGGTCGCAACCTTACCTGCAGCAGCTGATGGTCCCTTAGGTGTGGCCGCAGCTGAGGTGGAGGGTTTACAGCTCTCCATCCTTTCCACGAGCTTGAACCTCTGACTTCGGTTGGGGTCGTACGGCGTTCCTCAGCCTACTCTCTTCCACAGACACAGCAGTGTTGGAGTTTTCCAAGCTGTCGTGATGCTTCGGATCGCTGCGGCGAGTAATAACCGTACAATAGCTGCCTAATGTTGAGTCAGCCTCTCCTTGTCCTATCGTCAGTGTCTCACAGACCCCTGGCGGCGTTGAGGTTGATCGATTTCCTTTGCCTGATGAGTTGTTGCTCATCACAGCGCCGGTGAATTCAATCATCCCCAGCTCCTCCTTCGGGTTCTGATTGACGTTTGTGTCCGTTTTGTCCTCTGATCCATCCTTGGTATGGTCTGGAGAGACTGTTCTCCAGTTGGATTGACCAGGGTCACTCACGACTGGAGGCAATCTCTTCAGCTCACAAACACTCTTATTCTGCGTTACCTCACCACCTAAGGTACGAGCGAGCGGCTCATTCTCTTCTGTGGTGAGATTCTGCAGAATAAGGGTGCTTTTAATGCAGTCCCTTGTTTCGGAGTTTGAAGGGATCATGTCAACTCCTAGTGGGCATGCGCCCGTAACATCGTTGACCGATCCATCCAGCTCTCCTTCAGCTTCGATTCCTGTATCTCCTCTCGGCGAGCGACGAGCGAGCGGCTCGTCGGCTGCTGGGGGGGTATACAAGGGATCATCAGCCATGATTTCGCCTTTGACTTTCGCAGGGTCTGATGAGACCATTCTCTGTCTTAGCGGGCCAGCGCCCTGCATCAAAGGTGGTCCCATCAGTCCCTTCATGCTCGAGGTACTCGGTGCGTTCATTGAGCAGGTACGAGCTATCGGCTCATTCTCTGCTAATGTCAGACTTTGTAAAAACTCTTGAGCTTTCTGAAGTCTCAGGCGATCCTTTTCTCCTAGAGTTACTATCTTGCCTAATCTTCTGATCGTCAACTTGCATGATTTTACTTTGCTGCGGATGGACGCAGTTGACGATATTGAGAATTTAGATGAGCTGGCGTTAGAGCAGGTGTCATCCTCATCGAGAAGAAGTTTCTCCATTTGGATGTCTATTGCTCCTTCGCTTCCCCCATCTGACAGTATCTTGGAGTTTGACGGATCTCGGAGCAAGAGGCTTTCCTCCTCCTCCGTCATTTGTTGTTGAGAATCGGTTTTTATAGGGTTTGGAGTGCCCGATTCATTTGCACTCGTCCCTTTTTTGTTTTGTTTGTTTTTGTCAATTTTGGACCCACGAGTAAGGGGGAAGGAATGTCATCCTGTGCTCACCCCCTGTATACAGGAAAGGGGAAATTGGATTAAAACTAGAGGTCCCCAGGTATCTAGAGTTTGCGCTAGCGACTGAGCATTCCCTCAGCCATGCAGGTATCGGCGCGCGTCTTACCTTGGAGACCACCTTTTGGTTTTCGTTTCCTCGCCACTGACCTAACCGGCATGGGTGGCCCTGACAGTTTATGTTTACATAGACTTCCGGTTTCGCAACGTGGTTCATTGGAAACTACTTAAGCCCTTTCACCGCGACAAGGTGAGTGATCGTCGAAAATTTAAAATTTAACCGAAAACAGTTTTTTATTGAAAACGCCCCCAAAAAGTGGGCGTGGCAAAAAACTTTATATGGAGGAAATATAGATATTAATATTGTCTAAATATGTTGTTCAGAAACTTTTTTAAAATTCCTTACGGTTTGGTCAAAAACTGAGTTTTTCTTAAAAGGGGGCGTGGCAGTGGGAGGATTTCAAAAATTTTTACACTTGTTCTGTAGGCACGGGCGAGGATCCTATATACCAAATTTCATTATCCTAGCTCAAAATTTAAGGCCTAAAAATCGGTGACGTACAGACGGACGGACGGACGGACGGACAGACAGACATGGCTTAATCGACTCAGCCAGCGATTCTGAGTAGACCCATATACTTTGAGGTATATGTAGCAAAATTATTTCTCTATGTTACAAACTAAGCATCAAAACTAATATACCCCTATGGGATAGGGTATAAAAAAGCAAAACAACAAGGAACACATCTCTCATGGGCATATATAATTATGTTTCGTGCTGGTTCACGAGTCGTTGCTGGCATGCTGGTTCCGGCTTTCTGCTCGTCGGAGGGCGTAGGGCTAGACTCGTACACTTAACAAAAATCATGCCAGTCTTATGGCAAAAAATGACTGTTCGCCTGCGAGAAAATGTTCTTACCCACCCTACCTTGACCTCCTTACTCGCCTCGGAGGTCCCTAAATATGGCATCTTCAATTCCTTGGTCCCTTCATTTCACTTCCCTTTCCAAACCTCCTCCTCATTGTTACGGCAGCCCTTTGCCATTCCAAAAAAAAATCTAATTATAACACCAGAAAATACTTTAATTAAAATATCTTAATTTTATGTACATAAAAACACACTCACAAGAGGACTTATAGTCCGTATCAAATCAGTTGGCCAATCTACTGCGCAGGTCTCTTAAAATTTATTTTACAATATCTTAAATTGCTCTTAAATCGTCTCTCTGCGCATTCGACCGTTGGCAAACTAGTGCAAACCAAACCAGTTGGGCTGGGCATTCAACTGCGCAGGTCTCTTAAAATTTATTGTAAAATATCTTAAATTTCTCTTAAATCCTCTCTCTGCGCCGTTGGCCAACTGATTTGGTACGGACTATATAGGGATTATGTGCAAGAGATGAAGACAGCTGATAAATGATCATTTGCCATCGTCATTAGCGAGTCGTTTATTACTTCTTTTGAGAGAACGACACAGATCAAAGTGGATGCCAAATTGTAGCAGCTGATAGTGTTATACAGTGGCACAGAAACTAAATTTCGCATATTTAAATTTCAAAAGCATTGGCGAATCTGGAGCCTCTGCTACCCTTTTAAAGTGGGATCTTTTACTGCCAAGGCCACAGTTATATCTTCCTTAACGAACGGTGGCGACAACGAAATCGACAAGTGCCCTTGTAGCGTAATAATTTTAAGTGCAACCACCAAGTAAAGTGCATACCCATAAATACATATATATATATACGTGCAACAAAAGTACGCGCTACAAAGCGTATACGCCTACGATTTTTTTTTTGAGAAAACTTTAAAAGCAGAAGTGAATTTTTTTGTTATTCTTAAAACTTAATTTTAGTAATTTTAATTTTAGTATTAAAGTGCATATTTAGTTTAGCTTTTTATACCATATCCCATAGGGGTATATAAGTTTTGATACATAGTTTGTAACATAGAGAAATAATTTTGCTACATATACCTGAAAGTATATGGATCGACTCAGAATCGCTAGCTGAGTCGAATTAGCCATGTCTGTGTGTCCGTCCGTCTGTCTGTTCGTCACCGAATTTTGGGCCTTGAATTTTTAGCTATGATAATGAAATTTGGAATATAGGATCCTTGCCCGAGTCACCAGAACAAGTGTAAACAATTTTAAAATCCGCCCACTGCCACGCCCCCTTTATAGGAAAACGTTTTTTTTGGCCAAAACCAAACGTTATAACACTTATTTTTTATTGATTCATATGTTTGTTTGTATATTCGAAGGTGCTTAGTATCATTCGGCGCGATAAAACAGAACTTTCAGAATTCTTCGCCGGATCTCCACTAGGGTGTGGAGATCTATGTTTACTCCGAGGTAGGTGAACTCCTTAACTAAACATATGAGAGGCTACAATCCGCTGTGCGGATCGTTGAATACCCTATCCCATCCCATCCTTAAAATTAATATCCTCAAAATATATGCCTTATGGCGATTAAATACAGAAAATGACATTGTCACAATATATTGCTCAGACAGTTTATCAAAATCTCTTGTGGTTCGACAAAAAAAAACAACGTATTTCTATTGCTAATGCCTTGGGATGAGGTATACAAATGGTTTTTGTAAGAAAACGCACCCAAAATGTGGGCGTAGGTGAAAATGATCTATGGACAAAATGTTTATTGCGGAAGTATTTGCATCAAAAATTTTTGCGAAAGTTTTAAAATTTGGACAAAGAGCGTTTTATACTAAAAACGCCCCCAAAAAGTGGGAGTGGCAAAAAACTTTGTATGGACGAAATATAGATATTGGATTATCAAAATACGCTTGAAATTCCTTACGGTTTGGCTTAAAACTACGTTTTTCTAAAAGGGGGCGTGGCAGTGGGCGGATTTCAAAAATGTTTACACTTGTTCTGCTTCGTCGGCCAGAGAGTCTATATACCAAATTTCAACACTGTAGCTCAAAATTTAAGGCCCAAAAATCGATGACACACAGACGGACGGACGGACGGACAGACAGATATGGCTTAATCGACTCAGCTAGCGATTCTGAATCGATCCATATACTTTGAGGTATATGTATCGAAATTATTTCTCTATGTTACAAACTTAATGTCAAAACTAATATACCCCCCTATGGGATAGGGTATAAAAAGCGGAAAAGAAAATATCAAATGCCTATGCCAATACCACTGTAAAAGACTCGGAAAATCGCTGATCTAAATACTAGCCTAAGAATACATATAAGCTAAAACTAAATCTTAAAATAATCCATAAAATAAACCTTATCTATCTTAAAACTAACCTAGAAATACCGTACACACGATCCCAGTATCTCACAGCAATAAATGGTTCGTCTCGATCCCGAATTACGCCAGATGTTGATGGCAGAGTTTGGCCTTCCCACCCCTTTGTGTGACGTGACACATCCGATGGCTATCTCCCTGGCCACGTTTACGAGAGATAGCCCCTTGCACTCCTCAGCCGCAACCTAAGTCCTGAAAAGTCAAACAAAAATAGTTCAAGACATGTCAAGCCCTGTCGTCGTCATTTTAACGTTCTGTTATGTCCATGTCGAATCACCAATGAACGGCCCACCTACCGTCCACACACCACCATAATTTTATAAATAAGTCACCAACACAAGAAATTTTGATGAGTTTTCAACATTTTTTCATACTAATAAAAAACATATGAGAAGGCTACAATCCGCTACCCTATCCCATCCTATCTGTAAAACTAAAATCCCCAAAAAGAGGACATGGCTAAAAACACGATGTGGATAAAATAAAGAAAATGACATGGTGACAACAAATTCTTCAGACTGCTTACAAAAAACTTTTACGGTTCTACAAAAGACAAGGTTTTCTCCTGCATATGTTATGGGGTAGTGTATAAAAATGGTTTTTATATAAAAAAACGCCCCCAAAAAGTGGGGGTGGGTTAAAATGGTCCATGGACGAAATGTTCATATTTATATTACTAATGATTCTGCATCAAAAATTTTTTCGAAAATTTTAAAATTTGACCGAAAAACGTTTTTTATTAAAAACGCCCCCAAAAAGTGGGCGTGGCAAAAAACTTCAATGAACGAAATACAGATATTCAGATTGTCGAAATATGTTGTTCAGAAAGTTTTTCAAAACTCCTTGTGGTTTGGCCAAAAACTGAGTTTTTCTTAAAAGGGGGCGTGGCAGTGGGCCCTTCAAATCAGATGCCAACAAGATACTAAATCTTCGCAGGCACGATATCAAAAACTTAGTAGGCTACCTAACTGGTCATCACGGTCTGCGATATCACCTAAACAAAATGCGTCTAGTCGACTCACCGGAGTGCAGACTATGTCTAGAAGAAGACGAAACAGCCGAACATATCATATGTGAATGCCCGGCCCTTTACGGTATGAGAATGTAATCTTTCTTCAGGGAATTTTTAAGTCCCGAAGAACTGAGGAAATCTTCGGCTGAAAGTATTATCAGCTACATTAGGAAAGAAGAAGCGCTACTAACCTAAAAAGCATCTGACGGGAAGCACAATATATCTTTTAGGTCGATGTGTATATTACTAATTAGGCAGGTCAGAAATTAAAAAAAAAAAGTAACAAAACTAATATACCCCTATGGGATAGGGTATAAACATATGAGAGGCTACAATCCGCTGTGCGGATCGTTGAATACCCTATCCCATCCCACCTTAAAATTTATATCCTCAAAATATAGGCTTTATGGCGATGAAATACAGAAAATGACATTGTCACAATATATTGCTCAGACAGTTTATCAAAATCTTTTGTGGGTCGACAAAAAACAACGTCCTTCTATAGCTAATGCCTTGGGATGGGGTATACAAATGGTTTTTGTAAGAAAACGCCCCCAAAATGTGAGCGTAGGTGAAAATGATGGATAAAATGTTTATATTACCATTGCGGAAGTATTTGCATCAAACATTTTGTCGAAAGTTTTAAAATTTGGACAAAAAGCGTTTTTTACTAAAAACGCCCCCAAAAGTGGGCATGGCAAAAAACTTTGTATGGACGAAATATAGATATTAGGATTAACTAAATATGCTGGTCAGACACTTTTTTGAAATTCCGTACGGTTTGGCTTAAAACTACGTTTTTCTAAAAGGGGGCGTGGCAGTTGGCGGATTTCAAAAATTTTTACACTTGTTCTGCTTCGTCGGCCAGAAGGTCTATATACCAAATTTCAACACTCTAGCTCAAAATATAAGGCCCAAAAATCGGTGACACACAGACGGACGGACGGACAGACAGACATGGCTTAATCGACTCAGCTATCGATTCTGAGTCGATCCATATTCTTTGAGGTATATGTAGCTAAATTATTTCTCTATAGTACAAACTATGTATCAAAACTAATAAACCCCTATGGGATAGGGTATAAACATATGAGAAGGCTATAATCCGCTGTGCGGATCGTTGAATACCCTATCCCATCCCATCCCTAAAATCAATATCTCTAAAAAGTGTGCTTTATGGGCCTATAAAATAGAAAATGACATTGTCACAACATATTGTTCAAACAGTTTATCGGAATCTTTTGTTGTTTGACAAAAAACATCGTTTTTCTCCTGCATATGCTATGGGGTAGGGTATACAAACGGGTTTTGAAGGAAAACGCCCCCAAAAAGTGGGCGTGGGTAAAAATGGTCTATAGACGAAATGTTTATATTAATATTACTAATGATTCTGCATCAATATTTTTTTCCAAAATTATTAAATTTGACCGAAAACAGTTTTTTATTGAAAACGCCCCCAAAAAGTGGGCGTGGCAAAAAACTTTATATAGACGAAATATAGATATTTAGATTGTCTAAATATTTTGTTCCGAAACTTTTTTTAAAATTCCTTACGGTTTGGACAAAAACTTAGTTTTTCTTAAAAGGGAGCGTGGCAGTGGGCGGATTTAAAAAAAATTTACACTTGTTCTATAGGCACGGACGAGGATCCTATGTATCAAATTTCATTATCCTAGCTCAAAATTTAAGGCCTAAAAAACGGTGACGTACAGACAGACATGGCTTAATCGACTCAGCTAGCGATTCTGAGTCGATCCATATACTTTGAGCTATATGTAGCTAAATTATTTCTCTAAGTTACAAACTAAGTATCAAAACTAATATACCCCAATGGGATAGGGTATAAAAAACACCCAAAGAAGATCGGGTGACTACTTTTATGCCGGGGTGACAACTTTACGTAGTAATTTTTCAAGAGGTGGGTTTTAGTTGTCAAACAATTCAAGGTATACGCAAATTATTGTGAAACCGGAACTTGAGTTCTAAACCTATTTTGATTGCAAAAAAACATTCTCTCAGAACCATTGCTGTTCTAAAAGTTGAATAGTTGAAAATAACGCTTGTAGTTTCAGATGAAAAGATTGGCTAAAAATATGTCTGTACAAGTAAAAATGTTAATAAGTGCACTTTCACCATTTGAAACCAGCATAGTTAGGCCTAACTGTTGGTTAATAACTGTTAAGTGCTTTTTAATGGTTTATACCAGTTTCGAAACTAATTCAAGGCCTTGAGCCAAAACTATTCTTAAAAGGCTAACAAAATGCAATAAATCATTATTTCGCAGGGATATTAGCCGTGTTTTTTATATCCTATCCCATAGTGGGGTATATTAGTTTTGACATTAAGTTTGTAACACAGAGAAATAATTTCGATACATATACCTCAAAGTATATAGACTCTCTGGCCGACGAAGCAGAACAAGTGTACAAATTTTTGAAATCCGCCCACTGCCACGCCCCCTTTTAGAAAAACGTTGTTTTAAGCCAAACCGTAAGGAATTTCAAAAAAGTGTCAGAGCAGCATATTTAGACAATCCTAATATCTATATTTCTTCCATACAAAGTTTTTTGCCACGCCCACTTTTTGTGGGCGTTTTTAGTAAAAAAACGCTTCTTGTCCAAATTTTAAGACTTTCGAAAAAAATTTTGACGCAAATACTTCCGCAATGGTAATATAACGTTTTGTCCTTAGATCATTGTCGCCTACCCCCACATTTTAGGGGCGTTTTCTTACAAAAACCATTTTATACCCCATCCCAAGGCATTAGCAATAGAAATACGTTGTTTTTTATCGAACCACAAACGATTTTGATAAACTGTCTGAGCAATATATTGTGACAATGTCATTTTCTGTATTTCACCGCCATAAGGCCCATATTTTGAGGATATTAATTTTAAGGATGGGATGGGATAGGGTATTCAACAATACGCACAGCGGATTGTAGCCTCTCATATGTTTTTTTTTTTGGGATTCAATACATTTTTCGAGAGATGTAAAGCTTCACCCCTGTATTCATAAACGCTTATTAGCTAATCAATGAGTAAGAAGATATAAGAAGTACTCGCGCGAATGTCACAATTAAGTCACTGATTAGCTACACAGTGCGTATTTATACAGGAGTTAATTTTTAAGTTCAATTAGAACGTCGGAATAAAGTAGAGTAAATCAAGTTAAGGGTAGCAATTCAGTGATTTCTTAAATATAGAACGACATTCTTGTTATGTTATATGATGAAGAAATTTTCTGAAAACTGAAAAGATGTGAAATGTGTTTTGTAAAATTGAGCTCAACAAAACGAGTGCGACATTATCCGGAGTATGAAATGTAAAAGGGGGGTAGTTGATACTATCAATATTTCGTAAAGCATTTTTACCCAGGAAAACAACATAATTTGCAAAATGTTTATTTCTTTGGACAAAGATGCAATTTAGAAAGCCAAAATTAATGATTTTTCTTTTTCAAGGGAGACCCGAAGTAATTGAATCGTAACATGGTGTAATTTTTGAGCAACAACATATCGTTTGATTATGTAAAGACAAGGACCAATATTTATGCAAAATATAACATCGCACGTAAAGTTACTGTCATCCATGATAAAGGATCATTTACTTCATGGGACTAGAGTATAAAATAAATTCTCAACTTCTTTAAGCTTTGATTCCTTGAAACAAAAAAAACATTGCATGCAATTAGGCACACGATTAACACTGAATATTTTAGCAATTTCTACCATCAAACGTGTGCCTAATTTCATGCAAGGACTTTTTCGTCTAAATAAAAAAGAGAACAATTTTCTTTCAACTATAAAGAATAACCTAAGCTTCACAATTATAGTTAAAACTCTGTCCAACATTCACTTTTTACATTCTCTCCATGATGAAAACAAAATGAAAATTCCTACTAAACATAAGAATTAATGAAAAAAAAAAAACTTAAGACTCCTTACACACTGAGATGGAAATTAATAATCAGGTACGAAGAAGAAAAAGAGAAAACTAACCACTAACTCTTAAATATAAATATAAAACAGATAAGAAATTGCTTCAATTAATGTTTTAAACAAACAAAAAAGTAAATATAATAATATGTATAAAAAAAATTATATATATGTCTCGCTTACAACAACAATGTTCCAAGAAAAATTCGGACAATAAAAACAAAACAAAAAAATGATGAATATTTTTTCTTCTAATTAGAGTTGTTCGCTATTTCTCCTCCTCGCCATTGTGGAGCAAGAATTAACTAGGAAGGACAATAAGAATTTTTTTCAAGAAGAAGTGCAATATGAACTGTTTTTTTGAGACTTTATTTTTTTTTTTGAAAAATCAGCTCATCTCAGTTTTTCTTTTTTGCTTTTTGCAGAACAATAACAAAATTAAAATAAAAGAAGTCTATCTTGTGGGTTTCTTAGTGGCTCTGTAGACAGACACACGCCTGCCGTATCACCACATCACTGCATCACATAGTTTCGCTGTCAAAGAAGTATAATTCGGTTAAAAACCAATGAAATCATTTTTTTACTTTTTTTACTTCTTCACCGATGTGGGATTCCCTTTAATGGGATTCAATAAACTTGTAGAGGCATTCGGGAACGTTTTCTTCGTATTTGATTCGATGCATTTGTATTGTTTTGGCAGCTAGGCATTTGAGGGTTGTATACTTGATGGGATTGACGATTTGATGGATTTTATGGGTTTCCAGCAGGGTTTCAAATGTCTCTCCGTTGGAGTTTTTGGTGTCCTGTATGGAGTAAATAAAACAGAAAATATGATTAGTTATTGGGGAAAGAAACAAAATGATAAAATTAAGTTTTTGATCAAAAGCTACACTCAGGGCTAGTAAACAAGACGGCGCAACATGTCACATACAAGGTGGGCCAAAAGAGATCACCCTATTGGAAGATGCTCTTATTTTTGCAACTGGCTGCCAATGTCAAATCTGTGTTGACATTTGTGGACTAGACAGATGGAGAATCCAAGTGAATAAGCCATGGAGCGATACACTCCCCAAGAACGCGGAATAATCGTGTCTATTTTTTGCGTAACAATTCGTCTGTAGTGTCGGCGCCAGAAATAAGGGAAGTTAAAGTTACTTCCCTTATCTCTGGTCGGCGCAGTGGGAATTCCGTCGCCGATTCCCCGGCCGTCCGACACCGACTGCGCAAACATTGCGCCGTTTGGCCAACAACATTGAAGTGTATGGGACCACACGAGACGTTACCAAGAGTGGTCGGCCTCGGAGCGCCCGTTGTGCCGTGAATATCGCCGCTGTTGCCGAGGATGTCGAGCTGTCCCCGGAAACAACGACCAGACGCTGTGTCTCGCAATACGCCATCAGCCGGTCGTCCCTAAGGCGAATTTTGGTCAAAGAATTGCGCATGTTCCCGTACAAAGTCCAGTCCGTGTATCAGCTGCTGCCTGTCAACCGCAAAACGCGTGTAACCTACGCCCAAGCCATCCTCAATCTCGAGGACGAAGTGAACGATTTTTCGACCAAAATCACAATGAGAGATGAGGCTCATTTCCACCTCAGCGGGTACGTGAACAAGCAAAACTATCGCTTCTGGGGCACGTAAAATCCACGAGTTATGCACGAGGAGCCATTACACCCGCTCAAAGTTACTGCATGGTGCGCAGTTCACGCTGGAGGAGTCATCGGCCATTTTTTTTTTCGAGAACGCCGCTGGTCAAACGAAAACAGTGGACGGGGCGCGCTATAGGGCCATGTTAACCGAGTTTTTTCTGCCGCAATTGACGAATTAGGACTGGAGGACAACCGATATTCTTGTAGCTAGTGCCACA
Organism: Rhingia campestris; assembly: GCA_932526625.1. NCBI lineage: Eukaryota > Metazoa > Arthropoda > Insecta > Diptera > Syrphidae > Rhingia > Rhingia campestris. Next base: position 17,928,528 of record OW052186.1, read on the forward strand.
ATTGATTTGTTGAAGGAAACGTTCGGTGAGCGCATAATTTCGGATTTGTTCCTGTGAATTGGCCTCCGAAACGTTCGATTTAAAGCCACTTGACTATTTTCTGTGGCGGATATGTGAAGTCGAATGAGGACAACATTCGCCGCGTTATTGCCGATTTACGGCCACATATGTTGAAAAAAGTCATCGAGAATTGGACCTCCAGATTAGACCGTCCGTGCCAGCCTTGGTGGTCATATGACCGAAATCATATTTAAATTATGTTGCCAGAAGATTATCTTTCGAAGAAACAAAATGTCATGTCAATTTAAAAAAAATCATCTTTGTTTTATTCCATTTCAAAGTTCTATACCTCTAAACAAAACACCCTGTAGAACCTATCTACAATAAAGGATTTTACTATGATTGACACGTTCTTATAGCTTCAAGTTTACAGACCTCTAATTAATGCAGAGCTGTTTACACGCATAGTTGTGGTCAATAAACGTTTACTTAAATTACAGAGGGAGGATTGCAGGATAGTTATCTATATTAACGACGTAATCATTACTAAACCAGTACGCTGAAAGCATTGACCCTCTGTTATTCAATATTCTTAGTCTCAAATTATTAGAATCTGTCTGGTAATTGTGTCTAGTTCATGTATAAGAAACTAACCTGGAGAGCACACATTGCCAATATACGCTTGTGTATGTAAGTTCGAATCAGGCTCTGGCTTTACGTGACCATTATCTGGTAAACGACAAAACAAATCCTTATGCCGTTTTTTTTTAAATCAGATATGCATCAGGAAGCTTTAGCAGCTTTAGATCAGTAATGGGGTAAACATAACAGGGAACCCGATTTCGGGTATAACATCCAGGCAACTATTCCTAGTCGTTCTGAAAAGGATTCAGACTCGGTTGAGTATGGTAACTAATTTTAAAACGAAGCATGCCATACTGTATTTATAATCGGTAAAACGTTTTCGAGAAGGATATCATGCAAATTGAAGAGGTATTTCCTGGGAAGTATGTTGTGATATCAATGATGAATATCTGTGACTTCACTATAAGCCAAGCGGCAATCATGTTTCTGGTATCATCTTCATAAGCATCAGAGAGCCCACCAAGCCTTTTCCTTTGATACAATGCGAACTATCTAACAAAAGTGTCGGAAGCCTGCTTTTTAGAAAGTTAGATAGGTTCACAAAAGACATGAATGATTACAGGTACAAGTGGTTTCACAATGAATCTGGCATAGCCAAAGTGTGCACTTGCATAAGCTACCTTAACATGATAAGGTAGCTAGAAACAAAACCGTTTGGGTAAATAACAAAGGCAACCTCATGCCAGTTCTGCAGTTCTGCTTTCTGAATAAGGATTGAGAAGTATGAGGACTTATTTAACCTGAAACCCTTTTTAATATCCCAACCTGTCAGCTGATAGAATTGCATAAAACTGGTGCTACTTAAGCCGTATGAATGTGTTCCTAATTGCTGTAAGACCCACCCTTACTAATAATAGACAATAGTTATTTTATTGTATCAAACAGTGAACTTACCAAATGTGCACCATGGTCTAATAGGGTCTTTGCCAACCCATGCGGGCTTGGTTTTGCTTTTGCGACCAAATGCAGCGGTGTATTGCCCCCAAAATTTTTTGCATTTGGATCGGCTCCAACCATTAGTAAAGCTTTCGTTAATGAAAATCGACACGCTGGATATCCATCGCCATAGGCACCCTCCAGACAGCAGGCGTAATGTAGCGCCGTTCCTAATGGCTGTCCCGCAACCTTCAGATTAATGAATTTATAGAGAGCGGTGAGTATTTCATGCTTCATCTCCGGGCTGAAATCTTCATCGTCGATTAGATACGCCAGCAGGCAACCAATGTCTAGAGCATTGAGAAATGCACGACTCAAGGCTTTCTGGTCGTTCTCCGCCACGGGCATTGATGAATATTTCACTTTTTCATGGAGCATAAATTGTCCTATAGAATAGATGGATGAAACGTTAGTACAATCATTATTACATTAGCAATTAAGTTGTTGGTACTTCAACACACAGGGTTTGTTAAATAATATGAATCAAATAGAGGCTATTTTAGTTGACAACAAGTTTGACATAATTGCAGTCTCAGAAACTCATTTAAAAAATGATATAAAGGATACTGAGATAAAATTGCAAAACTATAAAATTGTACGATGCGATAGTACCAGTAGCCACACGGGCGGGGTTGCTATTTTTTTAAGAGAAAGTTTTAAATACAAGATTGTAAATCGTATTCATATTGTAATGAAAATTTGGTGCTTGTGTTTACAAATAACCTACAACGAAAAGACTGAGGTGATTGCAGTTTTCTACAGGTCACCGAGTAGTTCAGAAAGTGAATTTTGTGTATGTTTAGCTGAATGGTTAGATATTACTCTTGCCTCAAACCCTAATATTATAATTCTAGGGGATTTTAATATTGACTTGTTAAAAAAGTATACTTATGAAAAGAAAATAAAAGAATTACTAGTAGACAATAACTGTAAGCAAATCATAAACAAACCAACAAGAATCACAGACACGTCGCGGACTTTGGTAGACTATGTTATTACATCAATCGAAAGGGATATTTGGGCGGATACTGTGAATGATTTAAAAATAAGTGATCACGAATCAATTCTAGTGAAAATATCAGTGAACAAAAAAAAACTATAATAAAAACATAAAATCAATTCAAGTGTTTAAATATAAAAAAAAAATGAATTTAAGTCAATCTTACAAAATAAAATCGAAGATTCAGTGAATACATCGAACGTCAACGAATTATCTAAAAAATTAAAAGATTGTTAAAATTACAGTGTCTGTAAGTGTACTATAAACAAACGTGTATTCCCTTTTCGAAATGAGTGGTATAAAAACGATCTTGAAAATCTAAAAAGGGAGAAAATACGGTACTACCAAAAAGCAACCATTTTTAACAATCCACGCGATTGGATTGAATATCGAAGGGTAAGAAATTTGTATAAATATAAGCTCCAGCTAGCAAAAAAAGCCTATACGTGCAGTAAAAATTAAGAACTGTTCAAGTCAAAAAGATATGTGGAGAGTTATTAAATCCTTAGTTTTAAAGGAGGAAAAAGAAGAAATATGTGAAGTGCAATTTGAAGACAAGAAGCTTAGTAAGCTTAGATTCCAGTAATTTGAACGAATTACCTACCACATTTTTGTTTAAGCCAATAACCCTAAGTGAACTTAACGCAATATGCAAAAAAAATGAATAAGAAAAAAGACTCGGAACATTTAAACATTGAAATAATATTAGACTGTTTCGATGTGATCGGACCCATTTTGTTAAAAATTATTAATAATTCATTTAAACAAGGCATTTTCCCAGATAATTTAAAAGAATCCATAATACTCCCTATACCAAAAGAACCTAATAATATAAACTGTGATAAATTTAGACCCATAAACATGCTACCAATCTTAGAAAAAATTATTGAAAAGGTTGCGCATAAACAATTATTTAAATATGTATCTGATAACAAAATACTAATACAAAATCAATCGGGTTTTCGCTCAGATCACTCCTGTGGGACAGCTCTTAACTGGCTGATCATGACTTTAAAAAACCAACGACATGAAAAAAATAAAATTATCTCGGTGTTCTTAGACTTTCAAAGAGCTTTCGAAACAATTAATAAATCCTTACTTCTAACAAAATTAAAGAAATACGGTATTAAGAATAAGGAACTAAACTGGTTTCAAACGTATCTGAGTGCTAGAACTCAAAGAACTAAAATTAATCAGTGCTTATCAAAGAGTGCATTTAATTCATTCGGAGTGCCACAAGGAACAATACTAGGTCCACTGTTATTCCTAATATACATAAATGATATATGTCAAGTTCTCAAATATTGCACAATTTCATTGTTTGCAGATGATGCACTCCTCTTTGTGTATGGAAAAGATTTACATTTAATAACTGACTATTTAATATATGACTTAAATAAAATGTGCTTGTGGCTAGTAATGAATAAACTGAAAATAATATATATAATATATAAAATTAACAATAATCAAATCGAACAAGTGCAATCAATTAAATACCTTGGCGTAATTATAGACAATGAACTAAATTTTAATAACCACCTTGATTATATTGTTAAAAAAATTTCAAAAAAGTGGGCTTTCTGAAAAGGATACGTAAAAACATATCTGTAACTTGCGCTATAAACATATACAACATTATAATTAAACCGCATTTTGAATTCTGCTCAACTATATCCAAATGGGCAACTCGACTGAAATCAACAGGCTACAAAAGCTTCAAAACAGGGCAATGAGAGTAATTCTCAAATGCAGTTTTTATACACCAATCAGCTGGATGCTTTCATGTCTACAATGGCTCAATATCAAACAAAGGATAACATTCAACGCAGCAATATTTGTATTTAAAATAAAATATAAAATGGTTCCAGAATACCTTTCATCAAATTTAATTATAACAGATGAAGTTCAACCTTATAACCTTAGATCTAATAACAATTTTAGATTAACATTGTATAGAGACAGTAGAATTCAAAACATGGTTATGTACAAAGGCATACAATTTTTTAATGAATTACCAATTGTGATAAAAAATGAGTCAAATTACCATTCTTTTAAAAGACTTTTAATAGTTTACATTAAATCTAATGTTTAATGAATCTAAAATTTATTCAATGTTATTTAGCTACTTAATATCCTAGTGATTAACAAATAATGATTTTTAAATGTTGTAGTAAATAGTAAATATACTAAATAAACGAATACATACATACATACATACATCATTTATTGGGATTCGATATTCAATTGAACTTACCTCGTTCAACTTCTAATACAGCCTTATTGAAGATCATCAGCATATCGCGGGCTTCGATTGGTGCCACCACATGTCCACGTGGCAAGGGACGTCCGGCTCTGACTAACATAAATCTAAATAGGTCGCAAAACGAGAGCAACGATGATGTTGTCTTCGAACTCAACGGTTGCAAGATCTTTTGTTGCATTGTTAGAGCATATGTCCAAAGTTCGATGCAGCGATCAAATCGTCCTGCAGAAGCGTAATTTACTCCTCTGAAAACAAATCACACACAGACAATACAAAAATTGATTAGAGCCTGACAGGAGATGAAAGAATGCGACTTACCTAAATCTAATATAATAACTAGTGTCTGGATGCGTTGGTCCGAGTACTCGTTGACGAATCAACAATGCCTGCATTCTCATCCCGTCTGGATCCACGACTAATTCATCAAGTGCGTCAATGTTTGTCACTTCGGTGACAAATTCGTAGGCAGCTATCGGCTCACTGACAATCTTTGGTATCTTTTGGTCCAGATTTCGATCCTCCATGGCGCGACGCCACAGCGACAGCGCATTCAACATATCACGTTCTTTATCTACATATGTGGCGCCCAATAGCTCCAGTGCGTTGATGCGATCCTCACGCTTTACACTCGGCAAACTAATGAGATGCTCAACGATTGGCAGGTGGCCGGTAACACTGGCCGCCAATAGCGGTGTCATACCGTTAAAGTCAACATCCATGGTGGCGCCATGTTTCAGCAGAAGTTTTAAGATTTCCAAAGAGCCAGATTCAGCACAATCGTGCAGCGCCGTATTGCCTTTCACACTGCATCGGTTCACGTCCGCATTCAGTGACAGTAGGTATTGGGCGATTCTAAAGTATCCCTTGTAGCAGGCAATCATCAGGCATGTGTGACCGTGTCTATTCGCCGCTTCAAAGTCTAGAAACAGATAATAATTCAGTGATAGCCATCAGTGGCGGCTAAAGTAAGGTAAAACTCACCTGCACCGTGATTCACTAGGTATCTAACAATTTCAAAGTGGCCATCGAAACAGGCCGCCCTCAGTGGTGTGGAATTTGTTCGCATCGTACTGTTTACATTAGCACCACGTCTTACTAATAACTTAACTATGTCTAAATGGCCGGCGGCCGCAGCGCACCACAATGGTGGCGCATTGTCTATTGTCTCCCCATCAAAGGTTACCGAACCGACTTTTTCAACATCCACATGGGATTTGGACAATAAATATTTTACAGTATAGTAATAACCGTGACGGCATGCTCCAATTAGAGATAGATGGTTTTCGCCATCCATTTTCGCTGAAACTAATGATACAATCTCTTCTAAAAAAAAAAGGAAAAAATTGAAGTGTGCTTGTTTTTAAAAAAATTGTGGAATACTAATTTACTGCGTCGTTAAAGCGCCTACGCATAGATATAGAGCGTCTGCCAGAAATAAGCAAAGTAAAAGATCAGATAATTTTTACCACAGATCAGGTAGAGAAGAGATAGGAAACTTTCCAGGACTTTACGTTTTTCCAACAAGCTAATCTTGGAATTTTCCAGGATTTTGACATATAAATTCCCCACCACGACCCAATAGGTGGCTAATGGCGTTTTCCATTGGGAAATCTTGATTTTGATCTGAAATTTGATCTTTTTGAGTGTCAATGGAACACGATTCAGATTTATTTTTTTTTGTCATTGTGTTGGTGTCATTTCGTGTCTGTGAAGTTAGCGTCGGTGTAGCTGCCAACATTAAACACATAACAAACATTTGAAAGTACAGAAATTATCATCATTTAATTCATTCAATCAATTTAATAGTTCACGTATAACTTTCATTTCTGTGTCTATATGTCTGCTTTCACACGTTGACTGTTGAGTCAAGACTTTTTTCGAAGTTCTCTTTGTTCATTTTCTTTCGTGAGTCTCGCGCTTTTACACGACGACTTTTTCTATTCTATTCTATTCTTTATTGAGACTTAAGTGACAGTTGTGTGTAGCGATAATACATTTGTTTCGTGTTAGTTGTTATAGCGGCTGTATATATAGGTATGGCCTGCTCATACTTATGGGATTCGAGATTGCCACATGGCTTTCGTTTGCTTTTAAAGTATTCTGCTCTCGCTCATGAGCAATGTTTTTTTTTCTTTTGACTGAGTTAGTCTGAGAGAATATACAAATTGAGTACTTAACCTAAGTATGCTTTCACACGTAGACTCACGACTTACGACTCACATGAGTGCAAAAGAGAAAGAAAATTCGAAAAGTTAAGAGGAAAAATATTTTGCCCTGTGAGTCGTGGGCAAAATTTTCAGCGACTCTTTTTGACGTTTTCTTTTCTCTTCCTTCTTTTTATCATTATGTTGCTTCATATAATTTCGTTGCTTGGAGAGTCAGTTTCGGCTACTTGCGTAGATTTGTTCGGTTGCTGGTGTTTTTTTTTTCAAGCAGAATAAAAGAGGAATGTCAAATTTGAGTCAAGAGAAAAAGTCGTCGTGTAAAAGCGCGAGACTCACGGAAGAAAATTAACAAAGAGAACATCGAAAAAAGTCTTGACTCACCAGTCAACGTGTGGAAGCAGACAAAGCAGACTATCCATAACATCACAACCGAAGTAAAAAATCAAAATGAAAATAACTCTTGTCAAACTGACAGCTATCATTTGTATTGGTAATTCAGATTTGCAAAATTGATCTCTGATCAGAAAAAAAAATCAATTTTTTCGCCCAATGGAACACAACAACTGTCAAAATCGGTCTTCAGATAAAAAAAAAAATAGATTTTTTTCCCAATGGAAAACCCTATAAGATCAAGTAATGAAGAGATAGGAACTTTCGTACGTCTTCCCCTTCATTAACCGATTTCTAATGGTTGAATATGAATTGAATTGAATTGAATTTATTGAGACTTATGTATAGGTTACAGTGGAGTACAATTCTTTTCTTTTTAATGACATTTGTGAATGATTAAAAAAACTGCGGCTATAATGTATTGCCTGCTCTTTCTTGTTACAAATTTGAATGCCTCATGGCTGTCAGTAAGATAGTATAGATTGCTCTTGCTCAGGAGCAGCGTTTCATTTACGGGTGTGTACATGGTCACGATACAATATACAAATATACATATATACATACTTAAATCTAAAGATTGAGGGGGACGAGTATACACAGTATACTTCGCTATCTCCTCTAAGGAACGAGAACACCAGTTGGTGGATTTATAATTTTTTGAGAACATTTTTGATTATCTTTTATCTTATTCATGGTAAGAGCGAGAATGCTCTATTTGGAAGTTATCGTAATTATTTTGTTCGATTAGTTAAAAAAAGAATTTTTTTTTTTTTTTCATACGTTAAATGTGTGTGTTGGTAGATTTTGTAAATTACTCTTAGATTAAAAAGATTACAAATATTTGTATTGCTAGATTTACTTTTTTAAGACTTTTGAAATTTGAGGTGTTAAATCTTGATGAGATGTAATGCTTTTTAATAATGTATGTTAGTACGTTAGTAGATACTTAACAAAGATTATAGAAGAGGGCAAGTACTGTCCCACAACAATTAAGCGTAACTTGTTTTGTTTTTACTGGTGATGTTGCGATTACCCTCTTCTTTTCCCCCTATGGGGTGAAAAAAAGAAGGTAGGTGGCGAACAATAAGAATAGAAAAGTTGGGTGTAATTAGTGAACCGAGGGTTCCCAGCGGGCATATTTTTGGGAAATTAACCGCGATTGTAAAATTATCATCCCTTTTCTTTTTCCCCCTAAGGGGTAAAAAAGAGAAGGGATGTGGATATGATTGTTTAAGTTGCTTAGCCAAGGGCTCCCAGCGTTCATTGTCTGGGCGGATTATCCGTAGTTAGGGATTGATATCTTTTTCTTTTCCCCCTATGGAGTAAAAAGAAAAAGATTAGTTAAAGAAAAAGTAGAATTCATATTATTGATCCGAGGGTTCCCAGCGGACATTTTCTGGGAGTTTATCCGTGAGTGTGTTTTATATCTCTTTCTTTTCCCCCTATGGGGTAAAAAGGAAGAGATATTAAATAAAAAAAAAATAAGAACTTATGTACAGATCTATAAGTCTATCCGCGATTGTGACCCGAGTTGGCCTTGCAGTAGAACGATATGGGGGGTTCATCGGGTGCGATGTTGAGGTCCACCGACGAGATGCCGACGGGTGAAAGATACCTTCCATTGTTCCAAGGGAGTCCTTCTTGTGAGTGGACTATGTCCCTGACGAGGTCGTTATTGGAAGTGGTCAGTTTGTGGATGGTTTTTTTGAGAAGAAATAAGGCGTATCTCATTAACGGAATGGTGTTAGTTTCATTATATATGTAAGTATTGGCGAATTTTTTGGTTTGCGTTTGGTAGTTTTTGCGTGCGCAAAGTCTGAGTATTTTTCTTTCGAGAATTTCGAGTTGTGTAGCTACCGTGGGGGATATTGAAAACCAGGTGGGGAACGCGTATGTCATAATTGGTCTTATGAGTGTTTTATAGAGGAGTAATTTTGTTCTTTTGTTGAGTGAATTGTGTCTTAAAAATGGTGTTAGCGTGTTGAATACCTTACGGGCTTTAGCCGATACTTCCCTTACATGGATGTTAAACTTAAATAAGTTGTTTAAATTTACACCTAGGTACTTAATGTTGTTTGTTGCTGGGATATTGCAACCGTTGATATTGAGGTTGAGGAATTTGCTTTCAAGTACCGTACTAGATGGACCTTTCCCACTAGCGTTCCGGAAGCAAATGAGGTTGGATTTGCGGTTATTGATTTTGATACCCCATGTTTGGTAGTAGGTGTTAATAACGGTAATGTGTTTTTGCAAGTGGGCAAGGGCTGCGAGTGGGGAGTTGTTATTTTAGGTTATTTTCTAGAAATTCATGAGGGAAGTCGTGGATGAATAGGTTATATAGATGGGGTCCTAGAATCGAGCCCTGGGGGACGCCGCTGTTGCTTGGGCACACATTCGATTTTGAGCCCTGGATTTGAATGAAGAACGTTCTGTCGTTGAGGAAGCTGTCAATCATGTGCCAGATATGGGGGGGGAAATCAAGGGTAGAGATTTTTGCTAGTAGGCCGACTCTCCATACACTGTCAAATGCCTTTTCCAGGTCCAGCGAGCATGCAACTGTGCATCGTTTATCTCTTAAGTTTAGAGTGATGTCGTTGTGTAATTTCAGCAACGCTTGGACCGTGGAGTGGAAAATATGTTTACGCCTTCTTTGCCAGGAATGTTTTGTCTTAAAAAGTTTTTCGATGTCTGCTGGTAGGTTATTGTATTTTTTAGATGTGGTTGGGATATTTTTGGAATGGGAATTTAAAGAGTTAAGGAGGGATTGTGTGAAGTGGGAGATGTATCTATCTATGTCTTCATTTGAGAGGCAGAGCGTGTGGGGAGGTTGGTTTTCATTGAGCAAGTTGTTTAGAGTGGCTTCGAATGCGTCCCAGTTGGTGTCTTTAAAGGATTTAGAGTTAGGGGTTTGGTGGACTGCTATGAAGTCCTCGTCTAGGTTTATTCTCAGGCGGACTGGGTAATGTTCGGTAAATGTAGGGAGGGTGTCGATGATAAAATTTTTGTTGATATTGTTTATTAAGTGGTTGGATATTAGGAAGTGGTCAAGGAAGGAGGAGCTTCTGGGGAAGGACGGGTTAGGGGAAGTAAAATTGCAAAGTGAGGGGCATTGGTTGATAAGCCAGTTTGTTAAGGTTTTTCCATTCGTATTGAGTCTCGAGTCACCCCAGACGGGACTTCTGGCATTCAAATCCCCTCCAATTATGGCACCATTGAATTGGTTTGCAAGGGATTCGATACGGTTAAGCTCACTTGTGAGAGAGGAAGGAGAAAAATTGGTGGGGAAGTAGACTGAGCCTAGTAAAAGGGACCTAGAAGTGTTGTTTTTTTGTAGGGCGATGGAGATAAAAAGGCCGGGAAATAATGCGGATTGCCAATCAACTACTTTGTATCCAATTTTGTTTTTTATGATAATGGCTACTCCTTGTAGTTTATCATTTCTTATAACGTGGTAGTCATCTATAGCAATTTTATGTTTCGTATTTACGTGCGTTTCTTGTATGAAGGCCGCATCAATTTTATTAGCTTGGAGGATTTTGGTAAGTTCAATCCTCCTCGCCTGGCTGACTAGGGACGAAACGTTAAATTGTAATAGGGTAAGAATCATCATTTGTTGGATACAAGTAGTTGGTTGACCAGATCCAGGTACGCAAGTTTTTTTTGTAAGGTGGTTTTGAACTGGTTAATGTTAGACATGAAGTTTTCGATCCTGTTAACGAGTGTATTCATCTCGATTCCAAAGAGATCTTTGGAAAGCTCGATGAATTGGTTGATAGAACTCTTGCCTGTACTTTGACAAGGGTTGACATTTTGTTTGTAAAAGGGTAGGTTATGATCAATATTTGTTGGGGTGTTCTCGTTAGAGAAGTCTCTGAAATGACTAGCAAAAGAAACTCCTGGAGATACTGTGCTGCCGATCGAGATTGCGTTAGAGAGTAGCCTACCCTTAGCTTTTTTTTCACTAGCTTCTTTAAGAAGCCTTTTTTTTCTGTCATCGTATTCTTTAAAGACCCTGCAACCCCTGAAGTTGGCGGAATGGTCTTCACCGCAATTAACACAGTTGGCCTTGCTGTTTTCCGATCTGATCTTTGGACATCTGCCGGGCTCGTGTGAGATAGTGCACTTTACACATTTATAATTATTCGCACAGTTCTTAGCCAGATGGCCAAATTGCTGGCAGCGTCTGCACTGCAGAGGACCTTTATTTCCTCTGGGCTTTTCCCAGTGGATCCTGGTGTTGAATAAGAATTTGATTTTTAAGATCTCGTTCTCAACCGTGCCCGGCAGAAGTCGGACTAGAAACAGATTGTATGAGAGGTTTTCTCGCTTTGAGCGTAAAGTTTCAAACCTTGAAACTTTGTCCAGGTTTGAAATTTTGGACCTGAGTTCGTCAGTAATTTCCGACTCTGTATAACTGGACGTTAAGCCCCTTAGAACAAGGTTGGTTGTCTTGTCCTCCTTTCTAGTGAAGGAGTAGGCCTGTACCTCGTCGGTGTTTCTGAGAAGTTCTAGCAACTCCCGATGGACCCCGTTGTCGTCTACGTAAAATCTACACGAGTTACCGCGGTTCACTATTTTGTATTTAAATTTGGGTGACTTTTTTTTTAAGTCCAATACAAGTTTTTTAATATCTACATTACGCATAATTATAGGGGGACAGTACTTACCCTCGAGCAGGTTTTCATTGCTAAACATGTTACTGTTACTCTCGTTGTTAGTAGCGTTAGTAGGATGTTGGGGTCCTTCGTCGTTGTCCCTCAGTGAGTCCGAGTTGATGTGGCTGCTGCTTGTTGTTTGTAGATGCGCGTTGGTGTTGCGATCATGTGCAGTGGTGTTGTTCATCTTCTTCAATGGTTCAATGATGATGTCGTTCAGTATGGTGAACCTGTTTCCATCGCCAGATGGAGCGAAGTCCATGGAATCTTGTTTGGAACTAGCTGGTGCCATGTGCTTTTTAGGTGGGGATTCCCATTCAGGATCCGATGTTTTTGGGGTATCTTTGGTGGAATGATTTACCTCGTCAGTAGTCTTTGTTGCATGGGCATGGTTGATGTGAATTCCCTGCATTGTGTTTTGCTGGTTAAGAGCTAGCAGTTGTTGCGCAGCAATCAATTTTTTGTGGCTGGTGCGGATTTTCTCCGTTTTATTGTTAGGAGGGTTGTGCTTGTGGGCCGTGCCACCTGGTTTATCGCACCTCATTGTATCAGTTGCATCCCTCTAGTCACTTTTTTTTTTTTAAACGTTTGTTTGTTGCACTAACACGTGGGGTGAACAAAAGAAGTTTACGCGTGTACTTGTAAATGGAAATATCGGTTTTATTAGCTGTATTGTAGCTTTTTTTAATCGCGTGGTTGCTTTTAATAGCGAAAAAAAAAGAACACAAACGCGATTAGCGTCGATTAAAAATTGATTTGAAAAACCTTATTTCTTTGTCTGTCGCAGGTACGGAAAAAAAGCACGTCCTCTTGTAATGGTGGCAAAATGGCGAATCAATGGTTGAATATGCTTTAACGATGTTACATACGTCAAAACCGTATCGGTGTGTACTTGTGAACGGCCATCTTGTAAAAACAAGAACAATTTCATGATGGCCGCCAATGTAAACAAATACGCGAGGTGAATTTCTTTGAAATTTCATATTGTGCGGTTCGCGAATTTTTATATTGACAAAATTTATTGACAAATTCGTTTTGATTGTTAATTACATGATCAAGTTTAAGTATTGTAACTTATTTGGCATCACGAAGCAATTATGTATAATCAAAGATTATGAATTCTATACAGATGACGCATTGAGAACAAAAAACAGAAACTTTTGCTCAGTAGCTTCATGGTACGGGCGGGCGGTGTGCATGAAAACACATGAAAAACAAGAACAAAATCATATGGCGGGCTGTGTCAGCACGACCCGCCATAGAACAAGTTTTCTTATATGGAGTGCGTCATCTGTATAGAATTCATAATCTTTGGTATAATGCAGCCATTGAAAATCTAGACGCCTTTCTCACAGTGCAGGTTACATATGCTTTACCATCCATATTTGCAAAGTCATAATAATTAAGTTCCCATAGAAATCAAGTTCATTTCCTTTATATGAACATGCGCATAATATCATATTAAACAAATAAAGTAAAGTCATTCACGCGCACCTCATAATTGCACAGTAAACATTCTCATGCACATATTGTAATTCAAACCCCAGATTGTAAATCGCCAAATGAGCATATAATATAATATAGAGAAATAATTTAGAATTAAAATTAATGTATGGAAAATCAGTTGAATAAAAAAGTCGTTTTACAAACACGTGTATTTATCTGGCGCAGTCGGTACTCTCTATTACAAACTGTAATAGACTTAAGAATCGTTAATTGCAACAAACTAAAATAGGGAAGTAAATTTTTCGACTTTCACCGAAAAGTTAGTTTTTGGGACATAAAAAGGTGAAGCGCGAAACATAACGAACTAAAATCGAAAAAAAAAAGGGATGATGCGAAGAAATTACTGATGCAGCACTTTAGACCAACAATCAACTATAAAGAAATAGCGAATAAAATAACATATCTCAGGGTAAGCTCGATATCAGATATATATAATAAGATAGAACAACTAATACAAGATGTAAACACATATAAAACCTATGAAAAAAATCAAGAGGAAGCTAAACTTACCTTCTATGTATTAATAATTAACAGAATAAAACAATTAGCAATAGGCAACTTATCTAGAGACATTAAAGATATTTACGACATTCACAAAATTAAAGAAGTATTGTATACCTTTATAGGATATGACCAGGGAAATATACAAATAAACTATAAAATTAACAGAAACACTAACAACTCTACCACTTCACAATTTAACCAAGCAAACGATAATCAAAGATCAGATCATATTAGAAAACATAACAGTTACAGAACAGGACAATGGGGTGGGTACAAACAAAATGATAATAATAGAAATAACCCAAATCTAGGTTATCAGCAGTTTAACCAATCAGGTCAAAGTAGAAATCAATACATAGGTAATCAAAATTTTCCACCAGGCCGAATAAGGAACCAACATTTAGGTTATCAGAATTTTAATCCGTGAGGACAAGCAAGAAATAGAACACAATATCCGACACCAATGTCAATTGGACAGATATCAAATGAGGAGTTCGAACAAACTACTGAGGATATAGAACACATTTATGACGAACAAGTTCATAACATAGAAGAAGTTTTCTTTACAAACTAATAGTGCTTACACACCGAATCATAAACTGAGTTTTTGGCAAAAAGTTTACGTAAACCACTGGATGCTTTCACACCAAACTCTGACCAGGTTTCGTTTGACATTTCCATCATCTGTGAATTGTGATTTGTGATACTAGCTGCGACATTTGTGTATGAAAATATTGTAATTGAATAATAAAATGAATTCTAATATAATCAAACTAATATTAGCACTTGAAGTTCAAAATGAAAAAAATCTAATGATTTTGACAACATTTTTTGACTCTCAAGCCCGCCGCTACGAAAAAAACGCAACAAATGCTTCTTCTTTATGTTTTTTTTCTTTTCAATATCCATTTTAATTATACAAAATTAAAATGGATAGTGGATATGAAGAAAATTTTTCTGAGACATGAAAAAAAACATTTGTTTTGACACCGAGTTCATCAGCTATTTTGTGGAACGTGTGGAACACGTGTAGAATGTATGAAAAGGTGTGTTCTTTCCAACAACCTTCAACGAGATGACGTCTGCGAAGTGATTATGAGAAGGTTACGTCGTAACCTACTAGGTTTTGAGAACTGACAATGTATGGGAAAACTCGGTTTTCGATGAAGGTTTCAGGTGTTTTTGCGAAAACTCAGTTTTCGGTTCGGTGTGAATGCACTATAAGCCTCGGAAATAAAATCTTTACTAACATTACCTTAAATAACCAAACCCTGAAAGCCCTAATTGATACAGGTTCCACAATGAGTATACTGTAAACTCAAATACTGTAGACTGTACAAACTTCAAAATAATAGAAAAAATCAAGATGAAACTTCAAACTATAAACAATATAACTACAGAAATAGTAAAAAGAGTAGTAACAACAATTCCTGTAGAATTTAATTATGACCCTGCAGGTTGTTACGAAATGAAATTAAACAAAAATGCCTCCAGCCCTTCACGGCAAACAAAATTTTCCACAATGGAGAAATGTAAACAGCGACTAATGTCAATTTCAGCAAGCAAATGACAGTTCTCTCTATTTTGGTGGGGGAACAAATTTCTTCCTACAGGTACATTGTTCAGAAAGAATGATGGCCGCCGAAAAAGTAGTAGAGGAAGAAATTGGGCCCCTAAAAGACCTCTTAAATAAATGCTAGAAATTTGCCGTTGAGCTAAGGAAGAGAGTTTCGATGCCGCTGAAATTAACTGTCGTCGTTGCAATTGCATTTTGAATCAAAACGTGGAAGAAGGCGGAAGCCATAGTTATCACAGAAAAGTGCAAATTGTTAAAACTAACTTAACTAACATAGTGGCAAACCAGCTGGCAACAGAAAACAACAAGACAAATAAAACAAAACGACAAAAAAAAAGGTATGATAAAAATTAGCAATAGTTAATTTAAACTAGTGGGTGAAATACCAGTCAGTAACCAAGAACAAATTTAAAAATTGTAGGAAAGTGCAATAACCAGGACCAGGAATTAGGACGAAAGCGGACCGAAAAAGTTGGCCGCTTAAAAATTAAAGTCAACCAGAGTCCTGTGCAGTAAAGCCAGACGAAAAGCAAGAACAGGGAGCCGTTAAGAAGGTGGTAGCCGAACTGGAAGCGGGAACGACAAATAACCGCTGGAACCAGTCGATCTTCAACTGCGAGAGAGTGTAGACGTCGTCGACTTTCGCAGTGACTTTAAACGTGAGTGTTAATACAAAGTAGCAAGTGATTTTATAAGTGGTCCGTGGCCGCGTCAGTAGTGGCGACCAACGGGCAAGCGAGCTGTTCCGGGTTCAATCCCCCGCCGAACAAAAAATTATTGGAGGCTTTTTTTCACAATCGTGAAGTGGAAAACTTTATCGATTGGGAAAATAAACACATGGCAGAAAGAAAGTTAGCGGGGATATCGCAAGATATCCCAGCAGTTACGGGACCGACCGGAATCGTAAAGAGGAGGAAGAAAATGATATGTACGCCCGAACCTTGTAAAACGGCGTACAAACACAGCTTCAGCCGTGCTGCCTGCTGAAGTGAAGGGGACGACGAAGTTACCTACGACGTCGGCGGCAGCGAAACAACAACAATTGGCCTCCCCGTCAGATGATGTAGCGGAAATCTCCTACATGTCTGATGAAGGGGAAGGGCAGTATACCACCGAGGACAGCAGCAGCAACAGGTTTGCGGTGCTGTCAACGGACGATGACGAAGAAGAGGAGGAGCTTGAGCTAAACAAGCAAGTTAATTCGGTTGAGGAGAAAATAGCAAAACTAAAATCCCAACTTGAACCGCTAGTTCTTGCTTAAAAAAAAAACAAGAAGAACGTCGCGAGCGGGAAAAAAAGCAAGCGACGAAAAATTAAAACAACAAACGGCAGTGGCAACAACAAGTGCCAAAACTGCGGCAATCGCAAAAGCCCAGCAAACACAGCCACTGCCAATGAATCAACAACAACAACAAGAAGATGTACAAAAACAAGTACAGCAACGCTCCAAAAGCAACAACAAAAACAGCAAACACAGCAACAAGAGTCACGCATGCCACCGAAGCAACAGCAAGCAAAGCAGCAACAACAACAGCAGAAGCAGAAACAGCAGCAGCCACAACAACAACAACGACAGCAGCAGCAGAAGCAGCAACAACAACAGGAGCAGCGGCAGCAGCAGCGGGAACACCAGCAGCAGCCACAGCCGCCTCAGAACAAGAAAGAAAAAGTGCCACCCATCAACACATTTAAAATGGACCTCAAGGAAACCATTGATATATGTAAGTCGGCCATAGGCAATAATTTTACAATAAAACGTTTAAGTCAAGATAGGCATGCTATCCACTGCTTAACAGTGGAGCATCATAAAATTATTAAAGAATTGCTTGTAGACAGCACAACGGAGTTCTTCACATTTACTCCGAAAGTAGAAAAATGCCAGACGGTTGTCTTAAAGGGCATAGATTCCTCAACGGATCCGCAGGCGCTGTTAAGTGAGCTTCGCCAAGTAGCGACTGACGACCTCGAAGTCGTTGGAGTAAAGCCATTCACCACAGTGAAGGCCAGACGGGAGAACCGGAAACTTCCGATGTTCCTCGTACAGCTATCGCCCCAAAGCAAGCTGGATAAGTTGAGGAGTATCTCAGTCCTCAATTTCCAGGTCGTGCGCTGGGAAAAATTAAAAAGAAGCGACAGCATGCTTCAATGCATGCGTTGCCAAAGGTTCGGCCACGCCTCAGCCAACTGCGAAATGCAGTTACGCTGTGTGAAGTGAGCGGGTCGAAGATATGACCCTGCTTAAATGTGCACTATGCGGAGGCGGCGGACACCCTGCAAACTATCGGGGCTGTCCAAAGTTTCAGCAACTAAAACTTAATAAAAAATCGAAGCAAACGGTAGTGGTGAATCAGCCAGCCGTTCGCCCTCCCTCAACGTCCGTCAACCCCCAAATTTCCTACGCCCAAATGGCGTCAGGAAAGGGAAAAACGGTACAGCATCCACCAAAGGAAGCCCAACAGGCCCCCGTGCCTCAGGCTCCAGCAGTAGATGCGGATTTGTTGACTGCGTTGCGGGCCATTCTAGGCCAGCTAACCGGTCTTCAAAACCAGTTACGGGAGCAGGCGTCAAGGGTAGACTATATCTACTCCTTGTTGCCGAGCTTAATGCAAAATAGATCGTAATGGGCGCGCTGTCAGAAAGACCCTTAAAGATCCTGGCTGTGAATGTAAATTCACTGATTAGGATTGAACGTAGAGCTAATCTGTTCCAATTGTTAACAGACCAAAGTCCCGATGTGCTTATGGCTAGCGAAACTAAGCTAAACCAGAAGCATAAATTGACTAATAGTAATTACAATATCGTAAGAAGAGACCGGCCCAACTCCACTCAAGGAGGCGGGGTCGCTATCTTTATACGAAAAGGCATAAGTTATAAAGTCATATATAGTGGTGAAGTGCGCCGATTCCGGTTGCTGGAAGCCTGCGTCATATGCATTCCTCTCCAACAAGGGAAGCGATTGTATGTGATAGCGGCCTAAGCACCGGAAGCACCTCAGCCTACACTTTTCACAACAGAGCTCGGAAAACTTGTCGAATCTCTGAGACTGAACTCAGTGGAGAACTTTTATCTTTTGGCTGGAGATTTAAATGCCAAACACGAAGATTGTGGAAATCAAATACAAAATCCTCGGGGTAACTATCTATACAATTGGATGAACCACTACAATGTTGAATATAGGATCGACATTCTCGCCACAGATAGGCCATCGATTCCGAGAAGCGGTGCTTTTCTGGATCTTTTACTGTGAGACACAAGACTGACTGTTACTGACAAAGTAGGACAACACCCGCGAAACTGTTTACAGACGATCGAGTACGACAATGACCACTGCGGACTCGCCGCCGTAATACAGCTTCCGAACGAGCTTGTGTCGTTGGAGGAGTATGTGCCGGTGCATTCTTACAACTACGGTTAGATGCGCTGGCCACGCTTTACCAACGCCTTATCAAGAGAACTACGTTCGAGGGATATACTACCACCAAACAACCGAAATCTGACAAACAACGAAATCGACAACTACTTACAACAAATGGACGAATCGATCCAAACGACAATGAACAGGACGATTCCAAAATACAAAGAACGTGACATAACGTCTTCGTACAGAAACGCGACCATTGACGCACTGCACAGACAAAAAGGCGGACTTCTGACAAGACTTAAAAACTTGTACAGACGACTGACAAACCCACGTGACCCGGAGATTAGAACACTGAAGGCGTCGATCAAAAACATCAACCAATTGATCAAGGAGAACTATCGGTTGTCCATTAATTTGTTTTGGAATAACAGAATTCGGGCCGTAAATTCCAGCGACCCGATTATGTTTCCACAAATTAATAAGATCTTTAGGAGGAAAGGTCATAACGACCTTCCGTGTATTAAGCTCCAACGAACAACTGACAATACAAATATACTTTTGACAGCAGGAATCGATCCAGGGGAAGCCGTCTTCAACGACGATTTCTATGTTATTGAAGATCCTCAGGAGAAAGTGGAGGCAGTGGGGGCTGTTTTTCAGGAGGTGTATAAGGTGAATGATAGCATTCGCCCGAACCGCATCCTGGAAAACAATGCCCTGCTCCATCACTTCTACCTAAGAAATGACATAACGCAATGGCGATCTGAGAACCGCGGTTTCACGCGGTTCGATGACGAAAACTTGGCAAACGCCATAGTCGCCGAGCGAAGTGGGTCTAGTCCCCTGTTAATTTCGAAGGTGGAACTCCAGACCATCTTCGATTCCATAAAGAAAAAGAAGTCAGCGGGAGTCGATGGTATATCCAACATTGTACTGCGACACTTACCCCCTGAAGCTGTGGACATTTACGCCACGCTGTTCAACAACGCGCTGAATAATGCATATTATCCAGTGCGTTGGAAGACGGCGGTGGTTCATCCTCTCCCGAAAAAGGGAAAGGACAACTCCAATCCGGCAAATCTCCGGTCGATAAGTCTCCTTCCGAGTATCAGCAAGGTATTCGAAAAGATTCTCAATCGGGCTCTGTTCAAGTGGTCTGAGGACAACAATATTATACCAGAGAACCAGTTTGGTTTCAAGGCCGGACATGACTGTATTCATGCCGCCTCCAAACTCGTCTCTGATATACAATGGAACAAAGCGAAAAAACAGTGCACGGTTGCATGTCTGGTTGATTTGGAGAAGGCTTTCGACACCGTATGGTTAGAGGGCCTCTATCTAAAGCTGACCAGACTTGGCATAAGTAAACCACTATTATATATGCTTCATGACATGTTGACTGGTAGAACGTTTGTTGTCAAAAGTGGCAATGTTACTTCTAACACCGAATTTTTCATTAAAAATGGTCTGCAACAGGGAGCGGTGAACTCGCCGATTCTCTTCAGCATTTACACCAGCGATATGATAGGTAGTCTTACTCAGGCAATTGCGTATGCGGACGATCTTATCGCGTACAGATCAGCACCTACTGTCGAGGTCATCCGAACTCTTTTGCAGCGGGACTTCGATAAGATCCAGAGATATTGTGATGACTGGAAGCTGAAAATCAACTTTCAGAAATCGGAAACTATCCTGTTTAGGACACCGTTGTCTAAGGCCTCTAGGGATACGAGAAAGAACTGGCGCAAGCTGGTGATCGTTGGACAAAACGGAAATCCACTGGCGAGTAAAAGTGTAGTAAAGTACCTTGGCATCTGGCTGGATCAGTATCTATATTTCGGAAGACATTGCTGCTCTGGCGAGAGCTAGGGGAGCATTTGCCCTGACAAGACGATTGTTTTATAGCAGCCGTCTTGACAGCAGGGTGAAGGTGATTTGCTACATGTCTCTTATCAGACCGATGATTGCCTATGGGTGCCCCATCTCAAATGGAAATGATACGGGTGTTTGAGAGGCAGTGTTTGAGAAGCTGCCTTGGTCTTCACAAAACACCAGTATCTGACTACACAAAATATTATTCCAACCAGGTCCTATACAACGGGGCCAACATAAACAGGATAGACAATTTTCTGGTGAAACTCATTCGGTTTCACGCGGCAAGAGCGATGACCTCGAGCAATAGTCTCATCTTTGGGGCCTTCTACCCCAATGATGAATATTTTGAAAGTGCGCGTTTAAGCGGCTTTATTCCGCCTGAAGCTTTCCTATTTTTGGATAGTCGAGGGCTGATACAGGACAGATCGGCGGTTCCGCTAATCTACCACGTCTTCCGACGAACTGTGGATAGGCGGCTCCTGTACGACCGAGACGTAGTCGCTCAGGGCGGAGGAGAGCGCCTGCGGTTCAGCAGGAGTGTGTCCGATTGGGACCGTCGGAGTAGGTGGCAACAGGAGAGCCTGTTGTGGTGGCTGCAAGCTTAGTTAAAGATAGTTGACTTTTGAAGTATGGCCGACTTGCATATATCTAAGGTTTTAAGGTTAGGTTAATAAAAACAGTCGTGGTGGCACAAAAAAAAATACAAAAAAATGCTTGCTGTGGCTGTTCTAGTTTTAAGTTATTTTTAAGTAGATTTAATTAGTGCTAAGTAGTTTTAGTAAGTTCATAAGTAGTTTTAATTAGTAAGTAAGTTTAAATATAAATGAAAAAAAATATGAAACCAAGTTTTTTTTAAATGTTTCTTGGTAAACAAAAAGTTAAATATATTATAAAATAAGTAAATTAAATTTTAGGCCGAAAGGCATTAGTTTTTAAGTTGTTATTATTTAATTTAGGGTTTCCGCATAGGACAAGTAAGTTAGTTAAGTTAGTAGATAAGTAGGCTAGTTTTTATTAATTTTTGTCAAGCATTTAAGTTAATTATAAGCTAAAGAAAAATAAAAATGAATTAAAAAAAAAAAAAAAGAAAACCGCTGGAACCGAAAACGTCCGGGTTCAAATACCGCAGTAACCACAGTTTTGTTTTTTTTTTATTTTGCCAAAAACGGGTAAAGCTATTCAGTTAAATATCTAGTGCTGGAAAAGCGACATGAATGTATATTCAAATCAACTGAATTAATTCAAATAATTAAAATTAAATTAAATCCAAGTAAAGTAACGTAAAGTAAAGAAGAATTATTGTTCCAAGTAAGAAATCAAACGAAACGCTTTGGTTATACGTCCTGTACGTATATAGTGCGTGTGCATGAGGGATATTAAAATTTGAAATTTTAAAAGTGATAGTTGTCTTAGATGTATTACACTGGGAGCAACCAGATGCTGTGGCCACAACAACTCCAGTTGCAGAACCATAAAGGGTGAGTCAAACAAATATTTATAATAATTACTTTTAAAAGTTCGGGGAGTGGGGACCATTGCGTTTTGAAAAATAAGCAAAAGACGGCTAATAGCCCACACAAAAGAAAATTGTTATACGGATATAACGCATAAGCAAAGTTAAGTGCGATTTCAAAACTTTTGATTGTTTTAATGAAATTTGATAATAACGTAAAATTGAATGAATATAAAAACTATATACTTATAAAATGAATTTACTAGAATTAAAGGAATTTTATCGATGACTTTCCAAATTAAAATAATGTTTGATTAAGAGGGTTATTTGAGGATGAGGAGGTTGGGAAAGGGAAAAACAGTTTTGGGCTAAAGAAGAAGAAGGTGCCAGTAAAGGGACCATCCAGCGAGACGATGGTCATGGAAGGGTGGGTAGAGGCGACATTTCGCATACGTATAACACCGACACGCGTATAAAGCCTGGCATGAAAATTTTTTTTGTAACTTGTTAGGGGAAAAGATCCTGCGCCCTCCGGCGAGCAAATAAGGCGGGTACCTGCATGCCAGCAAAACCCCATACGAGACACGCAACAAAATGGCGCCCAACGTGTTTGGTTGCGTTTTTTTTAAATGTCTAGGACAATAAAGGCATTCGCAACTAAATGCCCATTATGTGAAATAGTGGGAACATAACAATGAGCCACTCATTTAATTTTTTTATAATTTTGTTTAATTATTTTGATTTTTTTTTGCATTAGATTGCTTGTCTTGGTATCATCTGAATCATAAGTCCCGATCACTAAGTGTAAAGCACTTGGTATCGCGTTGCGATGATAGGATGATACCAAGCAAATAGAAATGTGTTCAAAAGTGTCCGAGTCTTGTGGGAATCTGTACAGCAGGTTCACACAAGTCCGGGCACTGGCAAATACATATATCACTTTTTGATAAACATATTGATAATGCTGGAAGAGACTCGGCGATAGCATAGCTGTTGTGCGATGATCCTTTCAGCTATGTCATGTTGTGTTTTTGTTTCAGAGTCGTTTGTATTTATGTCGTGTAGATGCAAGCGTCCTGAAATATTTAATAAAATTAAATGTTAGACAGCTTTTTTATAAAGTAACTTCAATATTACCGGTCGTTTAGTTTATTTTTTTTTTTTTTTTTGGCTCAGCACTTTAGCATCTTCTTTTCCTGTAGTGAACATTTTATTTAATTTCTTTTTAATAATTTATTTTGATTTTGATTGAAATACATTTTGGTGGAATACAATACATTTTTTTTGGATTTTAGCTTTCAATCCTTTTTTTTTGTTACATATTTGGTTTTGGTTACGTATATTATTTTTTTCATTTTGAATAGGAAGTTACGAGTTGGAGGAAACAACAACTGTTACTTTTATCCCAGCTTTTATTTTTTTTATATATCTCGTGGTTTCGGTGAAATTCTTGAGTTATAAGCTTGTTGCATCTGAGTATGAGTGAAGAGAATAACCCAAATCGTCTCAGTTTTGAAGGTTTTAACGCGCAGTTTCG
Organism: Rhingia campestris; assembly: GCA_932526625.1. Lineage (NCBI taxonomy): Eukaryota > Metazoa > Arthropoda > Insecta > Diptera > Syrphidae > Rhingia > Rhingia campestris. The sequence goes on from OW052186.1 coordinate 17,952,394, forward strand.
TGGTTTTATTGATAGGTTTAGGTTAGACAACTCCATAGCTTTCTCCCAGGAGCTGAACTCGTTTGCTGAATCATCTTTCAGTATGAATAAAGATAATCAACAAAGTGCGAATGCTGACGCAAACGTGTCAGAGCCATCACAACCGGTGACAATAAATGAAGATCTGGCATCAAAAATAGACAGAACTTTGATGGTCAACCAAGTTCGCTTCTTTGACCAAATGGAAGTTTTTATGACCAAGGTGATTGATAGGATGGATGCTATAAGCCTTCAGAACAGTGTCCAAAACATGCCCAGATTTGGTAATGCCAATCAAGTTCAGTTCGCGCCATGTGAAAGCGGACAGACATGGAACAGTCGTTCCAGTAATCAATTTTCATCGGCACCATCGGCATCAGCGCAAGTAGGGTCGAACATTAGCTCGTCTGAAAATTGCAGGTTAGAAAGATGGAACATTAAGTATGATGGCATCGATAACATTTCCGACTTCTTATTCAAAGTCAGTCGTCTGCAAACTTCTTCGTCGTATACGGACGAACAACTTACGGCCAATTTCCATACGCGTTTTGTTTGGAAAAGCCAATACATGGTTTTGGGCATTTCTGCGAAATGACCCAAACGCGAAGTTTGCAGACATAAAGACGGCAATGAAAAAAGAGTTTGGTCGTCGGGAAAATGACGTCGATGTCTACATGAGACTACTCGTAAGCAAGGTTTTGAGGAATCATTCGACGATTTCTACGGGTCCATAATTAATCTCAACGATCGTCTCAATGAACTCTTAGACGCTTGCAAACTAATAGATGTAATTAGAAACAACTGTAGGGACAAACTAGGCGAAGTTCTTTTGGCTGCTGATATCCATGACCTTGAGTTGCCTTGAGCAACTGAAGAACAAAGCCAGAGACGCGGAGCGGTTTTTATCAAAGCGATCTTCTTCCCAAAGAGTTGTCCATGAGCTCAGATTGGAAGAAGAACAGGAATCCGTAGAGCCGGACGTGGAAGAGATTGCTGCTCTTTCATATAGAAACTACCACGCTCCTCAACCTCTTGTTTGCTGGAATTGTGACCAACCTGGTCACACTTTCTATTATTGTCCTTCCCGTGAACGTAACATGTTTTGTTTCCTGTGTGGTCGAAAAGGTGTGAGTACGCCTCAGTGCGGAAAACACCAGGAAAACTGCAACAGGAACGAAAGATTAGTCGGGGAGAGTCGTTCCATGCAGAACAACCCTGGCTCATCACAAACAAAGTAAATAAATTAACAGACAAACAATTTGAGCCAGATTTTCAATGCCGTCAAAAGATGATTTTGAAAAGAGAGGCAAACACAACACCTGATTATCACCCAATTAACACATTTAATCTAAAATCCCTTCACGAACGCAAACTGAATTATTATAAGGTTCGGTCCCGAATTATGGGACCAAATAATAGTGCAGCAAGTGGTCAAATCCAGAAGTGCAGACTTCGGTATCGGAACCGACAAAAATTTCGCAAGATGATTGTGGAATCCATTCTCCCTTCGGACACAGATGGAAGATTGTACGCCAATGTTCTGTTAGGCAATGAACAAGTCTTTGGTTTGGGAATTAGTAGAAAAGGTTGGAGTGCAAGTTAAACCCTATAAGAACCACATTCGTACTGCGGATGGAAATTCGCATGCGATAGTGGGTTATTGTGAGGTGAAAACTACACTTAATGGTGTGACCAAACCCATTACGTTCTACTTAATTCCCAACTTAACTCATAAGCTTTACCAAGGAATGGATTTCTGGAGAGAATTCCATCTTGTTCCCCAAATCAGCGAAATCCGTACCGATGTTCTCGTGGATGAAGAGGATATTAACTACAAGGAGCAGGCAGATTTCATAAATCTTAATCCGGATCAAAAACTTCGTCTGGAAACCACAAAAAAGCTGTTTCCCAACTTTGTTGAGTGTGGTCTTGGGAGAACGCACCTGGAAACGCATACCGTGGATACTGGTAGCGCAGTGCCAATAAAATCTCGGCATTATCCATTGTCTCCAGTTCGCCAGGAGGAAGTCTTTAAGGAGCTAGATCGCATGTTAGAATTTGGTGTTATCGAAGAGAGTAACTCTCCGTGGTGTTCCCCTACGGTTCTGGTTAGGAAACCTGGTAAAGTCCGACTGTGTTTAGATTTTCGTAAAGTGAACTCAGTAACAATAAAAGATGCGTTTCCGCTGCCACATATTGATGGGTTATTAAGTAGGTTACAGGACACATTCTTTATCACGGGGCTTGATCTCAAAGATGCATTTTGGCAGATTCCGCTTGATGAAGAGTCCAAAAGCAAAACGGCATTCGCAGTACCTGGTCGGCCACTGTATGAATTTACAGTTATGCCTTTTGGGTTATGCAACGCCGCACAAAGGATGTGTCGTCTCATGGACCATGTAATTCCTTCACGTCTTAGAGAGCATGTTTTTGTATATTTAGATGACCTATTAATATGTTCAGCGGATTTTGATTCACACATACGGACTTTAAACGAGGTGGCTAGCTGTTTGCGTAGGGCGAACTTAACCATTAATATCGATAAGAGCAAGTTCTGCATGCGCGAGATAAAGTATCTAGGATACATTGTCGGACAAGGCACCATTAAGACCAATCCTAACAAAGTCGAGGCAATGGTGCAATTTCCAGCTCCCAAATCACCAAGACAAATACGAAGGTTTTTAGGCTTAAGCGGATGGTACAGACGATTTATTAAGAATTATGCTAATCTGTCTGCACCATTGTCCGATTGTCTGAAAAAGAAGAAACACTTTGAACTGACTCCGGAAGCTTTAGAAGCGTTCAAAGAATTTAAATGTGCACTTACTACCGCTCCAGTTTTGTCACAACCGGATTTTGGAAAACCTTTCACGATCCAATGTGATGCATCGTCTGATGGAGTAGGTGGCGTTCTTTTTCAACTTGATGAGAATCAAAACGAGACTCCGATCGCTTTCATGTCGAAAAAACTCAACAAGGCGCAGAAAAACTACACTGTCACCGAGCTGGAATGTCTTGCTGCTGTCCTCAGCGTGAGAAAGTTCAGGGCCTATGTTGAGGGACTTCCTTTTCGTGTTGTAACAGATCATTCCAGCCTCAAGTGGCTAATGTCTCAAAAAGAGCTAAGTGGTCGATTAGCGAGATGGAGCTTAGAGCTTAGTACCAGACGCGTTATCACGAGTGGACATGGAAGAAATTTCAGCGACGTCGATAGGAGTTGAGGTAGACATAGCATCGGAGGAGTTTGATTCGGAGCAATATGCCACGTTGAGAAAAGACGTTACCAAGAATCAATCTGCCCTTCCCGACCTAGTTGTATCGGGAAAATACATATACAAAAGATTTAGGTTCAGGTCTGGTGAGGTGGGCGACGAAGATTCGTTATGGCGTCTCTGGTTGCCAGACGCACTCACTCATAATACCATTGAAATGGCTCACGAAACAAAACTTTGTTGCCATAGTGGTTTCGGAAAAACCTACGCACGTATTCGTGAGAAATACTATTGGCCTAAGATGATACAAGATATCAAAAAGTATGTGAGTGAGTGTGAAGTCTGCAAGACCATAAAGGCGCCAAATACGACACTTCGTCCTCCAATCATCAAGCAGATTGTCTCTGAAAGGCCGATGCAAAGGTTGTACATTGACCTGTTGGGTCCTTATCCAAGAACAAAGCGGGGTAACGTGCACATTTTCATCGCGGTGGATCACTTCACAAAATATGTATTTCTAAAAGCACTTCCTAAAGCTACTTCGGCACGAATAGTGCAATATTTGGAAAGTGACGTCTTTCACGCGTTCGGTACGCCGGAAGTGATACATTCCGATAATGGTGTACAGTTCGTTTCAAATGAATTTAAAAGGTTTTTGACAGAGTATGGCGTAAGACATGTTCGAACTGCCCTCTATTCACCACAGGCCAACAATTCGGTATTGATAGCTGCAGAACAAGATACATGGGACGTGCATTTGTCGAGCATCGCTTGTGCTCTGCGAACAGATTCCCATGAATCAACCGGTTGCCAGCCGTACTATGCACTCTTTGGCCAACAAATGATTAACCATGCCTCAGCTTATCAAATACTTCGCGACTTAAAGGCACTGACGGACCCGAATATGGGAGTGTCACCAAACGAAGTCAAAACCGCTCTACTTCACAAACAAATTTCTCAAAATTTGACAAAAGCGTTTGAGAAATCTAGAAACACGTATAACAAAAGAACGACAGAAGTTACTTACAACGTAGGTCAGGAGGTGTTTCATCGCAACTTCGCCCAGAGTAGCTTCGCTCAAGGGTTGAACGCCAAACTAATGCCCAAGTTCATCAAATCCAGGGTCAGCAGAGTAGTAGGCAATTGCATGTACCAGTTGGAGACACGCAATGGAAAACCAATTGGGATATTCCACGCCAAAGACATCCGACAGTAGGATATCTAAAAGAAAATAAAACATTGCACAAAGAATCACATTCACGGCCTCACGGGTAAAGAATCCATTCGGATACTTATCTGATGGTTGCCCGGCTGTTTATCGGGATTCGCGCCCCACGTTTTGTGTTGTCTTGTCATAGCACGTATACATATACCTATTTCTCCTCGTGTGGTTTTACTTAGACCACTGTTGCTAAAAGAACTCGCGTGTGGGTTCACTTTTTGCAATTCCAGGATATAAATTCCCAGAAGAGCAAAAGCCCTGTGTTACGAAATGAAATTAAACAAAAATGCCTCCAGCCCTTCACGGCAAACAAAATTTTCCACAATGGAGAAATGTAAACAGCGACTAATGTCAATTTCAGCAAGCAAATGACAGTTCTCTCTATTTTGGTGGGGAAACAAATTTCTTCCTACAGGTACATTGTTCAGAAAGAATGATGGCTGCCGAAAAAGTAGTAGAGGAAGAAATTGGCAACCTAAAAGACCTCTTAAATAAATGCTAGAAATTTGCCATTGAGCTAAGGAAGAGAGTTTCGATGCCGCTGAAATTAACTGTCGTCGTTGCAATTGCATTTTGAATCAAAAAGTGGAAGAAGGCGGAAGCCATAGTTCTCACAGAAAAGTGCAAATTGTTAACTAACATAGTGGCAAACCAGTTGGCAACAGAAAACAAGACAAATAAAACAAAACGACAAAAAAAAGGTATGATAAAAATTAGCAAGAGTTAATTTAAACTAGTGGGTGAAATACCAGTCAGTAACCAAGAACGAATTTAAAAATTGTAGGAAAGTGCAATAACCAGGACCAGGAATTAGGACGAAAGCGGACCAACAAAGTTGGCCGCTTAAAAATTAAAGTCAACCAGAGTCCTGTGCAGTAAAGCCAGACGAAAAGCAAGAACAGGGAGCCGTTAAGAAGGTGGTAGCCGAACTGGTAGCGGGAACGACAAATAACCGCTGGAACCGAAAACGTCCCGGTTCAAATAATAATAATAACCACAGTTTTTTTTTTATTTTGCCAAAAACGGGTAAAGCTATTCAGTTTAATATCCAGTTCTGGAAAAGCGAATTGAATGTATATTCAAATCAACTGAATTAATTCAAATAATTAAAATTAAATTAAATCCAAGTAAAGTAACGTAAAGTAAAGAAGAATTATTGTTCCAAGTAAGAAATCAAACGAAACGCTTTGGTTATACGTCCTGTACGTATATAGTGCGTGTGCATGAGGGATATTAACATTTGAAATTTTAAAAGTGATAGTTGTCTTAGATGTATTACACCGGGAGCAACCAGATGCTGTGGCCACAACAACTCCAGTTGCAGAACCATAAAGGGTGAGTCAAACAAATATTTATAATAATTACTTTTAAAAGTTCGGGGAGTGGGGACCATTGCGTTTTGAAAAATAAGCAAAAGACGGCTAATAGCCCACACAAAAGAAAAGTGTTATACGGATATAACGCATAAGTAAAGTTAAGTGCGATTTCAAAACTTTTGATTGTTTTAATGAAATTGGATAATAACGTTAAATTGAATGAATATAAAAACTATATACTTATAAAATGAATTAACTAGAATTAAAGGAATTTTATCGATGACTTTACAAATTAAAATAATGTTTGATTAAGAGGGTTATATGAGGATGAGGAGGTTGGGAAAGGGAAAAATAGTTTTGGGCTAAAGAAGAAGAAGGTGCCAGTAAAGGGACCATCCAGCGAGACGATGGTCATGGAAGGGTGTGTAGGGCGACATTTCGCATACGTATAACACCGACACGCGTATTAAGCCTGGCATGAACATTTTTTTTGTAACGTGTTAGGGGAAAAGATCCTGCGCCCTCCGGCGAGCAAATAAGGCGGGTACCTGCATGCCAGAAAAACCCCATACGAGACACGCAACAAGGTAGAATCAAATTTTATAAAAGAAATCTAGGAAACAAACCCTATGATGTTCTAATAGGAATGGATATCTTAAGCAACATAGTTAAAACACTTGATTTTAACAATCGACTTATGATATTAAAGAATGAAACGAAAATACTCTTATATTCACCAGGCGACGAAGCAACCTTTGATTGTTTTGAATTAGCCCCTGGGGAACAAGAGGTAGATTTGAACCATTTAAATATAGAAGAATAAAAAGAAATGCGGAAATTATTAGGAAAATACAAAAGACTAATTTTTAAGGAAGGAGATCAGTTAACTAATACAGAGTCCATTACCCATGAAATACGAACAAAAACAGATCAACAAATCAATTCAAAATTGTATTGTCAAATTGAAGAAATGGAAACCCAAGGTATTATAAGAAAATCCGACAGTCGCTATGCATCCCCAATAGTGATTGTAACTAAAAAACCAGACAACTCAGGTCGTCAAAAATTTAGACTCTGTATAGATTACAGAAAGCTTAATGAAATAACCATAGATGATAAGTACCCTTTGCCCAATATTGACAATATTCTGGACAAGTTAGGGCGGGCACAATACTTCTCTTCTCAAGATCTCGCTAAGGGTTACTATCAAATAAAAATGAACCCTGATGATATTCACAAAACAGCATTAGTCTCACCTATGTGACTATATGAATTTGTAAGAATGCCATTCGGTCTCAAGAATGCGCCCGCAACCTTCCAAAGGTTAATGAACGACATTCTTCGAGACTATATCAATAAAATATGCGTTGTCTACTTAGACGATATATTGATATTCTCGACGAGCCTTCAAGAACACATCAATTCCTTAAATTTAATCTTTAAGAGACAGAACATAATCTGAAAATACAATTTGATAAATGTTCCTTCATGAAAAAGAACACTGAATTTCTTGGACATGTTCTTACATCAGAAGGCATGAAACCTAACCCTAATAAAATGAAATGTATTGAAAATTATGATCTTCCCGAATCTTTGATCCCGAATATAAAGAAGCATTTGAAACTCTAAAACGCAACATAATAAAACATCCAATCTTGAAATTCCCTGATTTTAATAAAGAATTCTCTTTATTTACGGAAGCGAGTAATTACGCAATAGGAGCTGTATTGACCCAAGAAGGACAACCGGTTTGCTATGCTTGAAGATCCCTGAATGAACACGAAAAAAAGAATTCAGTAACAGATAAAGAATTTCTGGCTATTGTATGGACCGTTACATATTATAGACCATATCTTTGGGGAAAAAGATTTAAAATAACAACAGACCATCTACCTATTAAATATTTAAATAAAAAATATACAGGCAAAGAATTCAATCAAAGAACACAACGTTGGTTACTTAAACTTCAAGAATACCAATTTGAGAAAGAATATTTAAAAGGCAAGGAGAATAAAGTCGCAGATTTTTTGAGTAAGATACCAGAAAATAGTGATGTAGAAACCAAATCAATAAACGACATTTCAGATAATGCGACTGTACATTCCCAAGAAGAACAACTTCTTGACCATATTCCAATTAAGGAAACAATAGTCAACAAGTATAAGACTCAGTTTATTTTAACGAACGATGTTGATCAAGCAATTGAAATTTTAAACAAAAGAAGAATAATTTACATAGACATGATCAAAACCATAGAATACTGGACAGACGTACTGAAACGATTTATTAAACCTGGACTAACGGGCATCTACACTGACCTTTCGTACTCAGTGTTCAAGTGGACTGTAATTTATAAATTGAAATGAAAGAAGTCTTCCTTAAATATACGTATTTATTTGCTAAATTAACATTTTAAATATTGGTGGTGACCGTCACGATAGAGTGCTAAAGAGAGACTAAACTATGTACATATAAGCGGCAACATTCTGCCCGCCTTGAGCAAATAAGTTATATGATTTGATCAACATTAAGTTTTTAGAGGTTCATCGCAAACAGGTAAAAGTGGTGCTATCTTAACCACTGGATGCATAAGAACTCCTTCGGCTGTCTTAAGTGTGACGACTCGTACGTTTCCGTCAGTCCCTGCGTGCACCTTTATGATCCTGCCTAGTCTCCATTTCGTTGGTGGGAGTTTCTCCTCCCGAACCAATACCAAATCTCCTATGTCACAGTTTGGATTTCGACGATTCCACTTACGACGCTGTTGAAGCTGTACTAAGTATTCAGAGCTCCATCTACTCCAGAAGTGTTGCCTTAAACTGGAAATTAAAATCCACCTGCTCATCAGATTTCCTCTGAATTCAGTTATGCTAGGCTCAGGTATCGCTCTTATTGGTTCCCCAATCAAGAAATGGCCTGGCGTTAATACGGTGAGGTCTTCAGCATTCGAAGAGGCAGCGCAAAGTGGCCTTGAGTTGACACACGCTTCGATCTCCGTCAACAATGTGGAAAACTCTTCAAATGTTAACAAGTTCTCCCCCAAGGTCCGACGCAGATGAAATTTGACCCGTTTTACCGCCACCTCCCAGTAGCCTCCCATGTGGGGGGAAGATTTGAAAACTTTCCGTAAAACTTGTCGTGCACCAATGATCCAAAAACGGCTTTTTAGTATAGCAAGCATAGTTTGTGGGCCTGCATGCAAAGTTGTACGATGAATGTCTTCACAAATGAGGGTCGATAATCTTGCGGATGCTGGAAGTATTATTGGAAATTTCTTGTCCTGGTGAAGCAACGAATTACAAAGCCTTCCTCCGACTCGTATCAGGCCTTTCTGGTCCAGGAATGGATGAAGTCTTAATAGCTTACTACACCGACGAATTGGCTTGTTCGATTGGAGTCGTCGGATGTCGTCTGTGAAGAAATGCTTCTGAGTTTGATGTATCCAGAAATTAAGAGCTTCGTCTAGCTCGCAAAGCTGAAGGTGAGTACTCGTTTTAGGAGGAATCGAAGCTCCTTGTCTACGCAATTTAGCAGCATGCAGTGACTTGCTGGTGAATCTCATTATGTAAGAAGTTACGCTAATTAAGTTGATTGAATCCGATCGTTGGTCTACTTTCGTTGTGAATAGGTGTTGCACAGGCCATGAAGATTTATCTTCTAACAACCACGGAGGTCCGCTCCACCAGAGTGGGTGTTTTTGTAAGTTTTGCGGTATTATACCCCTCGTAGCGCAGTCAGCAGTTTTCTGCAGGAACAACTTGTTGAATTTGTGAAACTCGATTGGCAACGAAAGTAGACCACTTGCCAGGGTGTTGACGGATCCATGCAAGTGCGACGCTGGAATCAGTTTACCCGTAAACGACTGCGGCATATGCTGATTGTGAAGCATCCGCGAAACCGTGTATATCAGTTGTAGCGTTAGGGAACCCTGTACCGACCCACCTCGGCACTTTAATTGCTGCGAGATAGGTGATATGGTCCCTATAATGAAGCCATTTATTTTTGTGGGACAGTCTCATCCCAATCCACCTTGGGCCTCCATAGTGTTTGAAACAACATCTTGGGGATTATTGTGCTTGGAGATAGCAAACCCAACGGATCGAACAACTTAGCAGTGTCTGAAAGAAGCAAGCGTTTAGTTATGGCTGTTGTTGCTATTTCATTAACCTGAACAGTAAATCTAAGATGATCGGATATCGGGTCCCACTGAAGACCAAGCGTTCGGACAGCATCTTCCTCTCCAAAATTAAGTGGCTGTGTGACTTCTCGTTGATCTACTGGAATAGCGTTGAGGACGGTTGGCGAATTAGAGGACCACTTTCGAAGATGAAATCCGCTTCGGCTTAGTATGCTGGATACTTCAACTTGTAGGTGATGCAAATCAGTTTCCTCGAAACAACCAGTCAGCAGATCATCCATATAGAAGTCGCGCAGGATAACTTGAGTTGCATTGGAGTTTAGATTTGCATCTAATGCAGCTTTTTGAAGAGATTTTACTGCCAGATGAGAAGCCGATGCTACTCCGTAGGTGACAGTTAAAAGTCGATAATCTTTAATGTCATCTGAAGAAGAGTCTCTCCAAACGATCGTTTGGAAGTCGATATGCTTTTTATCAACGCGTACTTGGCGGTACATTTTCGTTATATCAGCACACATAGCGAAACGATGGGTACGCAACCGAAGCAAGGTCGAAAACAAATCGGGCTGTAGCTGTGGTCCGATCATTTGTGAGTCGTTGAGTGAAAATCCCGAGCTAGTGCGACAGGAAGCATTAAAAACTACTCTCAATTTTGTGGTCGTGCTAGTGTCTTTGATGACGGCCCTGTGCGGCATATAATAATGCAAACCTGGTCGTGGTGCTTGAGGTGCTTCTTCCATATGGCCCAATTGGATAAACTCGTGTATGAAATCCTTGTACTGGGTGAAGAGTTGTCTGTTTTTATCAAATTGTTTTTCCATACGGAGTAACGCGCGAACGGCAGAGTCACGAGAACTTCCTAAAGGGCAATTAGGCTTAAATGGAAGCTGTACTACGAAACGGCCATCTCTCTGACGGTGGTGTGTATCCTCATAGAACTGCTCACACAGCTTCTCCTCTATGGAAAGTATCTTGACCTCAGGCAATGTTTCAATTTGCCAGAATTTCGAAACCGCTTTTGTTAAGGCAGCATCAGCGAACAAACAAAACGATGTGTTATATGTCGACATGGGTACCGAGTCTGCCACTTTTCCCATTAGAACCCACCCTAGTGTGGATTTTTGAGCGATTGGAGTGCCGATCGGTCCTTTTATCAGTCCAGTACAAATAAACTGGCTTAACTCATCTAATCCTAACAAAATATCGATGGCAGCAGGAGTATGGAATAATGGGTCTGCGAGTGAAAGCCCGTTGATATGTGGCCAGTTGTATTCTTGCACTTGGACTGGTGGAAGATGGCTCGTAATTTTGTTGAGTATTTGAGCATGAATTGTTGCTGAAAACGTTCCGTTAAGGGATGATATGGTAAGCTGTACTTCACCCTTCGAAGACCCGGCAGCTGTTGCTCCAATTCCTTCAATCGCTGTAGTAACTGGCGTGCGCCTTAACTGAAGTCGCTGAACACAGCTTTCGCTAATGAAAGAAGCATGTGATCCATTGTCGAAGAGAAATCTCGCGGGTTGAGGCCTGTTTGACTTATCCAATACATGTACCATTGCAGTACCGAGTAGCACATGGTGCTTGGATTGCGTTGCGTAGGAAGGAGTAAAGTTTGCATTAGAGGTCGATGCAACTGGTTGTTGCGAAAATGTGCTGCTGTTTAACGACTCACTATGCAAAAGTGTGTGATGACGCGTGTGGCAAACGCGGCATGTGAATGTGCTTTGGCAGTCTGTGAGGTTATGACCAAGAACCAGGCAATTTTCGCACAGTTTTTTATCACGCACAAATGAAATTCGTCCAGTAGTTTCTAAGGAACGAAACTTTTCACAACTATAAATAAGGTGCTTGCCTGAGCAAAATGAAGACACGTGGTCTTGAAACCGGCGACGACGTTTTTCCAGTGGTTTGCTTGGATTTGCTGTGTGAAGCGAATTCGTTTTTTTGTTTCTTACATGATTGCCAGTGTGGCTTTTGTTATTAGAAGTTGTTATTTGATGGTAAGAAGTAATGGCGTCTAATGACCGGCATCTGCTTTCCAAAAAACACACGAGCGTCTGAAAGTCAGCTATTTTATTCTCCGTATGAGCTAGTTCCCACTGCCTGCGTGTTTAGACGTCCAGCTTGCTGATGGTAAGATGAACTAACCAGTCATCCCAGTTAAACACAGATCTACCTAGTGCCTTAAGCGATCGAAAATGCTCTTGCGTTTCGTCGACTAATGCCCTTATGGAAGAAGAAGACTCACAACTTAATTTCGGAAGGGAAAAAAGAGCTTGAAAATGAGAATCAACTATAGTACGAGTTGAATCGTAGCGTTTTTTTAATAGCTCCCAAACTTCGTCATAATTGCTGTTAGTGATTCGGAAGCCTTTAACAACTTGCAACGCTGCGCCTTGTAGACTACTGAGCAAAAAATGTAGTTTTTGAACGCTGGAAAGCGACGACACACCATGTATAAAAGCAGTAAATGCGTCTTCAAATGGCTTCCAATCCTTTGGGTCTCCGTCAAAATTTGGTAATTTCATCGGCGGGAGGCGAATGTCTGCACGAACAGCATGGGATTTATTGTCTGCCTTTGCTGCATCCGGTGCGTTGTTTGAAGATGCCACTTTGGTGAGAGCACGTGTGAAACTTGCCAGTGCTTCTCTGTACCATGTCTCACCCTGCTCTCGTTCTGCCTCCTGCTCTTGTAGAGTTTCTGCTCCGCATGATATTTCCACATCTTCTTGTGCGGACTGAAATTTATTCCACTGTTCTGCCAGGATAGTAAGATAACTTTTGAGGTCCGCAGCATCCAACGTTTCAGCCTTCTTACTGCTTGCCAAGTTCCTCTTAATTGCATTGCGAGCAGTATCGCGCTTTTTAATGCTGTTTTTAATAGTACTCATCGTTTGGACACTATACGTGTATATTAAATAGCACCAAACAAGAAAAACAACACGATAAGTATAGCAATTTGAAAAAAAGTACAAGTCAACGGGACCTGAATGAAATGGAAAAAAACCGTAAACGATTGCGCATGCGCAGTGGCAAGAACTGTTTAACACGTTCCGATTTTTTAGCAAAACACTTACGATATACATATATATACAACTGGTCGATTTAAGCGAATATAATTTGATTATTTTTTGTAATAATTACTTGGCGTAGAAGGACCAATGTTCAAGTGGACTGTAATTTATAAATTGAAATGAAAGAAGTCTTCCTTAAATATACGTATTTATTTGCTAAATTAACATTTTAAATATTGGTGGTGACCGTCACGATAGAGTGCTAAAGAGAGACTAAAAAATGTACATATAAGCGGCAACAGAATTCGTATTAAAAACATGCATGCTCTTGAATTCTATTTATATACCTATATATGTTTTTTTTTCAATGATTTATTTGAGTAAAATAAAAGCATAAAAATAAAATTTATTAAAAAAAATATATATTTTAAATATTTGGCGGCTAGGTCCGGCAGTGATACTACATCTTCGTTGTGAAGTGGTAGAGTTGTTAGTGTTTCTGTTAATTTTATAGTTTATTTGTATATTTCCCTGGTCATATCCTATAAAGGTATACAATACTTCTTTAATTTTGTGAATGTCGTAAATATCTTTAATGTCTCTAGATAAGTTGCCTATTGCTAATTGTTTTATTCTGTTAATTATTAATACATAGAAGGTAAGTTTAGCTTCCTCTTGATTTTTTTCTTAGGTTGTATATGTGTTATGCCCTATATCTAGGTCACTTAGCATAACCTCGGTTGAACCGACTTCAGTCATTGCACTATGTCGAAACATTATTGCTGCACTTTGTTCAAGCCTACGCAGCAATACTGCTTAACATTTGTACTTGGCACATGAGGTAAACAACCGGGAAATGCTGAGTAGACACTATTTGATGTCAATGAGTTTCGATGGGAATTGCTGGTTTGAACAACGAGTCTGATTGGAACCAAGAAACGCGTCGGGTGTTTTAATTAAGAGCGGAAATATAACAAATTTGATGTCAATGAGTTTCGATGGGAATTGCTGGTTTGAACAACGAGTCTGATTGGAACCAAGAAACGCGTCGGGTGTTTTAATTAAGAGCGGAAATATAACAAATTGGCGCAGCCGGTAGGATCGTGAATTGTGATCCGAAAAATAAAAAAAAAAAAAAACATATGAGAGGCTACAATCCGCTATGCGGATCGTTGAATACCCTATCCCATCCCATCCTTTAAATTAATATCCTCAAAATATAGGCTTTATGGCGATGAAATACAGAAAATGACATTGTCACAATATATTGCTCAGACAGTTTCTCAAAATCGTTTGTGGTTCGACAAAAAACAACGTATTTCTATTGCTAATGCCTTGGGATGGGGTACACAAATGGTTTTTGTAAGAAAACGCCCCCAAAATGTGGGCGTAGGTGAAAATGATCTATGGACAAAATGTTTATATTACCATTGCGGAAGTATTTGCATCAAAAATTTTTTCGAAAGTTTTAAAATTTTGACAAAAAGCGTTTTTTACTAAAAACGCCCCCAAAAAGTGGGCGTGGCAAAAAACTTTGTAAGAACGAAATATAGATATTAGGATTGTCTAAATATTCTGCTCAGACACTTTTTTGAAATTCCTTACGGTTTGGCCAAAAAATAAGTTTTTCTAAAAAAGGGGCGTGGCAGTGGGCGGATTTCAAAAATTTTTACACTTGTTCTGGTGACTCGCACAAGGATCCTATATACCAAATTTCATTATCCTAGCTCCAAATTTAAGGCCCAAAAATCGGTAACGAACAGACAGACGGACGGACGGACACACGGACGGACGGACGGACGGACGGACAGACAGACATGGCTAATTCGACTCAGCTAGCGATTCTGAGTCGATCCATATACTTTGAGGTATATGTAGCAAAATTATTTCTCTATGTTACAAACTATGTATCAAAACTAATATACCCCCTATGGGATAGGGTATAAAAAGACCCATTCGGTGAAAATTCGTGTTAAAGTTACAAGGGTATTTAACAATAAAGTGGGAAAAAAGGTGCGGTCTATCAATATAAAAATCAAAAAAAAAAAAAAATAATAAAAAAAAAAAAACAAAGTGCACAAGAAATTAAACAACGAGTGACGTTCACCGACACCCGAGACGGACAGAAAAACCCAACATACTTCGAAGGTAAGTATACATAGTCGTAATATATTTGCAATTTCTGCCGTTGATTTTTTTTTATAAGCAACATTATTTCATGGGGAAACCCGAAGTTTTTCTTGCTTTCGTGACCCAGTTTCTTCTTCCACAATAAATGGTTTTTTTTTGTTAAACGATTTGATTCCAAAGCTAATGGCCAAGAGCGAAATTGAGGCCCGTCTGAATGAGCTAATTGAATCGAACGAACAACTAAAAAAAGAGATCAAAGAAGAGAAACGGCAACTTCAGGAAGTGAATGAAATAATTCTTGCTGAAATCAAGGAGATTCTAAGTCCTGAGGTTTACGAGCTGATCTTTCAACAGATAAGTTCTCGTTGGGGTCTATTCACGCGGGCGGAAACAACAGACGCGATTCTGACGGAGTATATAACAGCCGTACGGAATTTAAAAACGCGACACAGCAGGGAAACTCAAAAGCTCACTAAGAACTTAGAAAACAGTGAGCGATTGAGAAAAGAGGCTGAGAGACAGCTCTTGCGAACAACGGAAGAAGCCGATGAGCAAGCTGAGCAGTTAGCCAGCGAACTAGACAAAAGCTTGTCCGCGCAAAAAGAGCTAAGGGAGAAAATAAGGCAATCGTCAACTCCCGTCTCTCACAAGAACCTACTACCTTTGCTTTCCGTATATTACCCCGCAAATATCGAGAGGCCCACTACCTTGTCACAGAATACGTTTCCGTTAAAAAGAGAGATTCCCACTATAAGTAAGGGAGTTCAGACCCGACGTGATAGTGTTTCAGGTTCAAGCTCAATCAGCTCCATTCCCCCACCCCCACTCCCCAAAGAGATAACACATCAATACGGGAACATGTCGTATGAGAATGTGTCAAAGATCGTTTCCAGGACGATACCCCAATTTTCAGGGCAGAGGTCACCGGAATTATTCGGTAAAGTTTATGAATTCATAAACGCCTGCCAACTGGGCCTAAAATGTTTAGGTGTGGGTGACACAGAGGAGATGTATGTTGCCTGCATAACAGCTAGGCTAACAGGTGACGCTTTCGATCTGGTACGGTCGAATATCCCGAGGTCGGTAAAAGAGCTCGAATGCCTAATAAAAACAGCGTACTTGGCTGTAGTTACACTGGATAGTGTAATAGGGGAAATAAATCGGTCGCACCAAATGATCGGCGAGGATTTCCAGTCCTACGCCAGGCGGTTGCTTATGCTTAAAACCAAAGCGAAAGAAATTATTGATTCGCGATACAGCCAAGTGGAATCGGTTGCTTTGATTACGGAACTACACAACTCCGTAGTAAAAGTTTTTAAGATGGGACTGTCTGATCCCGCTTTACGTCAGTTTATGTTGACAACGGCGGAACAAGACATAGGCAAGTTGGCCGATCTGGCACAGCAGACTTCACTTCTTATGGGGTCGCAGCAGATTGGGGGGTACAGCACCATGAACCCAGTTCAAAATTCATTGAATTTCAACGTACCTTGCGCGTATCCTCCCGTCACATTACATCAAGCGTTTTCACCCAACATCACACAACAACCGTATCCACAGAGCATACCTCAGCACTCGTATCCTCCCGCTTACACCCAACCGCATATCCCTTACACCACTGATTATTCCCCCTATAGCAATCTAAAAATGAACCATAATGACAATATGGAACTGCAAAATTCAATGTCCCAGATGGCCATTACAACAAACCAGCAGGGCCGCCATTCTGTTAAAGATCGGCCCAGGCAAGAGTTCACCGTAAAATGTGGTTTCTGCGGCAAGCAAAACCACACATACGCAGATTGCAGGCAGAGAAAGCGCACACCCTACTGTGAAGCTTGTGCCTCCTATGGACACAGCGAAGACGTGTGCCCTAGGACTAAAGTTCGTGTTTTGAAAATGACAGAAAATAGGGAAAAATGTCTTTGGTGCGCTCGGTTCGGACATTCCGAAGATAGTTGCCCCTACAAGCGTTTTTACAATAAAAACAAGTCGGGAAACTCAAGAGGGCACAGGCAGAACAACTAGACTGTGCCCCTCAAGCCTCAAAAAATTTGGTTAATGAAGAGCCAAAACCCCAGTCTAGGACTAACTCAGTATCGAGAAGTATTGCTGAGACAAGTCCTATGACGAAAGAAAAACAAACAATTAAAAAGCAAAGGGTAAGAAGAGTAAATTCTGAGAGAAAACCCGAGACTCGCTCAGGTAAACAAAAGCTCAATGTTATGCCTTTGAACCATTTGAATACGGTATTACACTTCTTTAGCTTTATATATGTTACAATTATTGTCCCAATCGTAGCATCCGCATCGAAGATAAGTTTTTAGAAGTTAATTACGCATAAATTTAGGTCCCTTTGTAAATTGAGTAAGTGCAACAGACACGATCTATTATTTTTGCGAAAACGCAAAAGACACGATGTGTATGTCCAATTGCCACTAGCCATTGCCAAAGGCGGAATGGTAACAATGCTGGTAGATACTGGTGCCGACATCAGCTTAGTTAACAAGACGGCACTCGCAAATGCTGATCAAATACGAACTACGGAAGGTAGAGAAATAGGTGGAGCATTTGGGGGAGTCATGACGACTTTAGGAACACTATCGACTACTATCCCATTGTCCAAACAGGAAAATCTGAACGCAAAGTTCCACGTAATAAGCAATTCACACGACATACCTGCTGACGGTATATTGGGTCGCGACGTATTGTGGGAACATGCAGTAATTGATACAATTACAAAAAGCCTGAAATTTATGGACAAAAACAAGAAGGGAGTGATAGCGGATTTCCCACTGAGGTCTCTAAAATCCGTGAACAAATTATCTAAAACTGATAAACCAACGGTCATGGAAATCCAGGCAAGAACGCAAACCTTGGTAAGGATCAAAGTGAAAACCGGTCTTCAGGATATATTAGTAGAATCTCAAAAGTTAGCACCGGGTGTGTATTTAGCCAATACAATCACTTCAGTAAAGAATGGTCATATCATTGTCCCCATCCTTAACTCTAACAATGAGTCGTACAGATTGGACAGTGATTTTGTGCCGAAGTTTATGAATAGTAACCAATTTCAAATACTTACTAGAATGGGTCCGAAAAATTCAATTTTAAAAATCGGTGAATTAGAACCAAAGCGAAGGCTGACAAAGTTATTAGGTTCCATTAAGCATGGCACCAACCTAAATAGCGAAGAAATAGCTAGTATAGAGAGTGTATGTATCCAATTCAATGACATTTTTCACATGGAAGGTGACAACTTAACACATACAGATGTTTTAGCGCATAAGATACCAGTGAAAACAGACCAAGGACCAATAAATCAAAAGCAGTACCGATTGCCGCAAATCGCCAGGGACGAAATAAGCTCTCAAGTGAAGAAGATGCTTGACGATGGTGTTATTTCACCCAGTAAATCGCCTTGGAACTCCCCACTTTTGGTCGTCCCTAAGAAACCAGGTACAGACGGACAAAAGAAATGGCGAGTCGTAGTTGATTTTCGCAAACTCAACGACGTGTCGGTAAAAGATGTTTTTCCTCTGCCGAGAATAGAAGATATTCTTGACCAGCTAGGAAATTGCCGGTACTTTACTACACTTGATTTGGCCAATGGGTACCACCAAGTGCTTATTGACAAAAATGATAGAGAAAAGACCGCGTTCAGCACGAGTATGGGTCATTATGAATTTAATCGTATGCCGTTTGGTCTTTCGGGAGCACCCGCAACGTTTCAAAGAATAATGAACCATATTCTGACGGGTCTACACGGTATTGACTGTTTTGTTTACTTAGATGACATTGTTATTTACGCTAAGAATTTAGAAGAACATACTTCAAAATTAGTTAATGTTTTCGGTAAACTACGAGAGAACCGATTAAAACTGAACACAGACAAATGTAAGTTCCTTTGCAGAGAAGTGGTATACTTGGGACACATCTGTTCCGAAAAGGGGGCGCAGCCAGACCCATGTAAAACTAATTGTGTAACAGCTTTCCCTTCACCAAAAAACATCAAGCAGGTGCAGTCTTTCTTGGGGTTCGTTAGCTACTATCGCAAATTCATACCTAATTTTGCAGCCATAGCCCCGCCAATAAACAACCTTTTACGAAAAGAAGTCGAGTTTAGATGGACGGACGAATGCCAACGTGCGTTCGAAGACCTCAAAAGGGCAGTGACATCGCCGCCTGTTTTTATCTATCCAGATTTTACTAAAACATTCCTTCTTACTACAGACGCTAGTAACGAAGCATTGGGTGCGGTGCTGTCACAGGGTAAGGTAGGAGAAGATAGACCGATTGCTTATGCCAGCAGGTCACTAAGCCAGGCAGAGAAAAGGTACTCCACCATTGAAAAGGAGCTATTAGCTATCGTATGGGCCACCAAAAATTTCAGAACATATTTGTTAGGGCGACCATTCGTAGTTTACAGCGACCACCAACCGCTCAAAGGGGTATTTAATGTGAAAGACCCTACCATTCGTCTAGTCAGTTTCCACCATAAACTCTCCGAGTATGATTATAAAATTGAATACAAACCCGGGAAGAGAAATACAAACGCCGATGCGCTGAGTCGGATACCTGACTCAGAAAATCAGTGTATGGTGGTAACGAGGGCGCAAGCATCCAAAGAAAGGAATCAAAAATCGGATAAAAATAACTCGCAAGATGATATCAGCAAAGCCAATAATGAAGCAGGGTGTCACTCTTTAGATGGAGGTGAAGGTTGTAGTTGGAGGTTTTTAACCGACCCAAAGGAGATCCAAACCGTGTTGAAAGATTTCCACAACTCAGCGCTGGGAGGTCATCAAGGGGGAGAAAGAACCTTCCAACGAATCAGGCAGCAGTTTAGGTGGAAAGGTATGAAGAAACAGGTGTTAGATTATGTGAAAAGATGTATGGAGTGTCAGAAAAACAAGAGTTCAACAGAGACTAAAATGCCGATGGTAGTAACGGATACCCCAGAGTTACCTTTTGACAAAGTCTACATGGATATCGTTTGCGGGCTGCCCACGTCATATTCAGGAAATAGATACATTCTTACTTTTCAGGATGATCTGACTAAGTTCATGGATTGTGCGGCACTCCCAGATGCCGAAGCATCAACGGTTGCGCGTATATTTTATGAACAAATAGTTACAAGATATAGAATACCAAAGATTTTGGTTACCGATAACGGTGCTAATTTCACTTCCAAGGTTTTTTCGCAGACATGCAAGTTACTTGGAATAAAAAAGATGCACGCCACGGCTTATCACCCTCAATCGAATGGTTCTCTGGAAAGAAGTCATAGACCTCTAGCTGAATATATTAGATCGTTTGTGGCTAATGATGAGAAGAATTGGGATCAATGGCTTAGGCAAGCAATGCACGTCCATAACAATTCTATTCATTCCGCGACAAAATTGACTCCTTTGAATGCATTGTTTGGTTTCGAATTTGAAATGCCAACGAATCTGAAAAGGCAATCAGTTCCATTGTACGCTTCGGATGATTACCCCTGTACCCTAAGATATCAAATAACGAAAGCTCACCAACTAGCTCACGAAAATTTAAAAAGGGCGAAAATAAGAGCTAAGAAAAATTACGACAAGCATACAAGGTGCGTGTCATTTAAAGTAGGGCAGAAAGTCTTATTAAAAAACCCTACCCGGAAGAATAAATTTTCCGACAAATGGATCGGACCATACAAAGTTGTGTCAATTGATGGTCCGGTGAACACCTCGATCCTAATAAACTCAAGAATACAAAAAAAGTACACAACAATCGTCTTAAACTATATTACGATTGAATATCGGTTCCGTCTAATGATAAGCCTGTTTGTAAGAACAATCTAACAATTTCTATCTTTTCAGATCTTGGTATTGGAGAAGTAACCAGTAAACCTTATAATTAAAAACTAGTTTGAACAATATAGATAAATAATATATTACACAAATATATATCCTTATATACTGTCTATCCTTATATATTCGTAAAATTAAGATGAGTTATTATATTTTGTTAGTATTATTTATCATATTAACCCGGCAGTCACATCAAACTGAAGAACCCTACAGCATCACCCAATTAAAGGAAACGTCGCCTGTCTTATTCGAAACCTTGGGACCTGCGGTGTTTTTCGGGGACACTTGGACCATCATAACGAAATTCACCCCAATGGATTTCGCGACAGTACTTAGTTTGGCAGAGTCTTGCGATAAAAAATTGGAATTAATGTGCAACAGTATTTCCGACGAGGACTTTCAGAGGCATTGTCACCGAATAGCAGAGGAAACGGAGTCAAATATAGGAAACCTTCGAGAAAATAACATCAAAATAAACCACATCATTCAACCAACACGTCAAAAGCGAGCGTTAGAATTTATGGGAGCGTTTTCTAAATGGGCGTTTGGGACTATGGATAGTGAGGACGCACGGAAGGTATATCATCAGCTTGAGTTCCTACATAAGAGAAATGAGGACTCTTTCCAGCTTATGCGTCGACAAATTTCAGTAATGGGCTCTAATTTTGACAAGCTCAGCAAGCCCATAACTCAGCTCGCAGCCGAGATAGACAGCATTGCAGAGGGGGTGGGATATGGTATCGGTTATAACATCAAAGGTGCTTGAAATTCAGAACAGACAAGCAACGGAAATGTCTATCCTTAACGATCTGTATCAGAATAGGCTACACCCCTTCATACTTGATACTGAAAACATTACCGATGTACTTAAGAACATGGCGTCAAAGACAAAACCGATATTCGGAGACCTGTTCGTACTGCATCAAGCAGCCAAATTATCCGTATTCCCGACGGGAGGGAGTTTGTTAATCAAGATTACAATCCCCTTGCCGGACCCATTGCGGTATGACATTCACAAGGTGTACCCCATTCCGAATCGTATGAACGAAGAGTGGGATCTAGTAATCGATGTTAAGTACCAGTATATAGCGGAATCAGTAACTCACGATTCCTTCATAATAATGAGTAGCGGAGAACACGCTGAGTGTATTGCAGTACCATATGAAGAGTCGTCCATTGCACTTTGCCAGCACAGCGGTCTAGTTTTGACGTCAGGATCAACTCATTGTCTTGTGGAACTACTGCAACATGCTGCGACTTCTACCTCATCCTGCAAATACATCGCAGTGCCAGCAAATAGGGGAATCCTTCTTAGTATGACCTCACCCAATCAATGGTTTTTCAGTTTCAAAACCCAATTGGTATGGAACCTCAACTGCAACGGGGACTATTCTACTACCACACTGCATGGCTCAGGAATTATAAAAATGACACAGCCTTGTGACGCTACCACCAAGGAGATGAAGTTGGTGTATAAGCGAATTTCCACCATCTCGACGGAATATAAACAACCTGAGGTAAATCATGCTGGGCTGGTAGAGAGCCTGAAAATAAGTCCAAGGAAGATCGAGGTGAAAGAACCCGTAAAACCGATAACTATCAGAGTTGGCAGTCACAGAACCATCGCCAGTGACATAATGGAAGGGAAAAGGACCCTGACCGATATTAAAGCAGACTGGGACAGGATCGAACGAGAGAGAAAAGTTATCGACTACGAGTGGGAGTTCTCACTTCACCGTTACTCCATCGCGTCCCTTACTTCGGTTGGAACAGTGGCCCTCATAGTACTTGTGACTATACGATTTCTCCGTTCCAAAAGAAATAATCAACCCATACTTCCGCTAATGCCCACCATCAGTTGCAGCCCTGTCGAACGGATTCAGCTACAGGAAGTGCGTTCCAAAAGACGAGCACCAAACAATCCACCAAAATCACCAAAGTTCGAAGTCACGTCTGCCCGGGTGTAATTATATATATATACATTATTTAAGTCAGTTAGTGAAAAATGTTAGAATTAGTATTCCTCATTATTAGTATAGATAATATTTAAGAATAATTAATACAAAAAAAAAAAATGTAAAAAAAAAATATAAGTATAGATATGCTAGTTATAACAAAAATTTTAGAATTAAGTTTTCCTCATTTCAAGTATAATATTTAAAGAATAATTAATACTTTAATTAAAAAAAAATGTAAAGAAAAAATTTTAGATATATGCTAATTAAGTTAGTATAATAAAAATGTTAGAATTAAGTTTATTAAATAAAGATGACTAAGTTCAAGCCAGTGTTTTTGGTCGAAACTTCCCGCAGGGGGGAGGGATGTTATGCCCTATATCTAGGTCACTTAGCATAACCTCGGTTGAACCGACTTGAGTCATTGCACTATGTCGAAACATTATTGCTGCACTTTGTTCAAGCCTACGCAGCAATACTGCTTAACATTTGTACTTGTCACATGAGGTAAACAACCGGGAAATGCTGAGTAGACACTATTTGATGTCAATGAGTTTCGATGGGAATTGCTGGTTTGAACAACGAGTCTGATTGGAACCAAGAAACGCGTCGGGTGTTTTAATTAAGAGCGGAAATATAACATATGTGTTTACATCTTGTATTAGTTGTTCTATCTTATTATATATATCTGAAATCGAGCTTACCCTGAGATATGTTATTTTATTCGCTATTTCTTTATAGTTGATTGTTGGTCTAAAGTGCTGCATCAGTAATTTCTTCGCATCATCCCACGTCGCTGGTTATTGTTAAGCAGCAGCTCGTTGGCTCTTCCTGCAATTTTTGTATTAAAAATCGCCTTCCACAGTTCTTGGTTCCCTGCTTCGTTGTTTACCGCTCCAATGTGGTTTCCGACTACGTTGATGAATTGTGTTTGTCTCGCATGCAAAAAAATAAAACGCCGTGGTTAATTACAAGTACGACTTAATCTTTATTATACTCACAAGACAATGTATCGTCGCCGTCACGGTAGAAAAAGAAGTGAACGAGATGAGCTCGGAAAAAAGTGACGACGGTGAAGTTAGTAGGGGTTCAGTTAATGCCATCTGTGCGCGACAAGAAAATTTTAATAGTTTATATTGGGCAATATTTCTTATCGCTCATAGATGGCGTGAACATTACCGGCCCCCTTGGCGTAATGCGCCAACAAAATTTTACAATTATTTAAAAGAAAATACATCTGTTTGATAATTGAAGGTTATCACAAATTGAGAACATAGTATGGGAAGAAAGATAAATTCATTATAACTAAATATGTAACAATTCGTTTCTATCTTAAGTTTTTATACAAAGGTTTGAGTGTATAGATATTCCATCTAAAATAATACAAAGGTGCTTATAGAGTTTATAGATACTCCATCTAAAGTAATACAAAGGTGCTTATGACACAACTTGGTATAAATTTCATTAGAATTAACATATTTTATAGATATAAGATTATAATGTGGTATCTTAAGTTCAGTGCATGTTATTAATAATAATAAAGGTAAATTCAATATAAAAAAAAAATAAGTAAGTTTTGTTAACTTGTTTATTCAGTTAAGCGTTTTGAGTTTATAGATACTCCATCTAAAATAAATTGTAATCGAAACGCGTCAGTGGATGAGAGAGTCGTGTTCGAGACTTGGTTAAGTAGTGGGTAACACGCAAAGTTTAACAACCGGCCGAGTTACTTCGCCATATTGGGTTCTAATAGTTGCAACGCGTACCATTCCATCGGGCCCTGGAGATAACCTAACAATGCGTCCTAACCGCCATTCGGTAGACGGTATGTTTTCCTGTTTGATCACTACGAGGTCATTTATCTTAACATTTTCTTCAGGAGTTTGCCACTTGTGACGTCTATGGAGCTCCTTTAAGTACTCGTCCTTCCATCGACGGCAAATTTGTTGTTGGAGACACTTTACCTTCTCCCAACGATTTAGCAGTGACATGGAGCTTTCTTCACATTCAGGTTCGGGGAAAGATAGCAAAGGGCTGCCGCGAAGGAAATGACCAGGCGTTAATGCTAAAAGATCTGACGGGTCATTTGACATAGGCGAAATGGGACGTGAGTTGAGGCAAGCTTCGATACGTGCTAACAACGTTGAAAATTCTTCGAAAGTAAACTTATGGGAACTACCAAATTTTCGAAAGTGGGTCTTAAAACTTTTCACCCCTGCTTCCCATAAGCCACCCATATGGGGTGCACCAGGTGGAATAAAGTTCCACTTCAAACCCTGAACGATATACTTGTTACGAGTTTCGTCTGAGACGGACGCCAGGAATTTCTTAAATTCCCTTTGAAGAATCACATCTGCCCCAGTGAAGTTGGTGCCATGATCGGAGAACACTTCGGCCGGTAGGCCTCTTCTGGCCACAAAGCGCGCAAAGGCAGCGAGGAAGATTTCGGACGAAAGGTCACTGGCGGCTTCGAGATGTATGGCCTTTGTCGTAAAGCAAACAAACAAGCAGACGTATCCCTTTGTCACGCAGCAGCCTCTGCCTCTAAAGGTTTTTAGAGCAAATGGGCCTGCAAAATCGATCCCTGTGTAGGTGAAGGGCGGTGAAAATGTGCATCTTTCAGACGGGAGCGCAGCCATGAGTTGGGTTCGTAGCTGTTTCTTATGAATAACACAAGTCTTACATCGTCGGATGCAAGATTTTACAAGAATTTGCAGTTTAGGAACCCAAAAACTCGTTCTCACCATTCGAAGCATAAGTGCGTTGCCGCCATGAAGTGATATATCATGAATAAACTGAACGAGTAATTTAGTAAAGTGGGAAGCGTACGGTAAAATAATGGGACTACGCTCATTAAACGGCAAATTTGCGTTGGCAAGCCTACCATTTACACGCAAAAGTTGCTTTGAATCCAGCGATGGGTTGAGCGATAAAATTGAACTCTTATTAGATATGGTGCGACCTTCGCACAACGAGGTATATTCGTGAGGGAAATAGTGCTTTTGCGAAAGTAAAATCAAACGCGTCTTCACAAAATTGATCTCCTTTTGAGAAATATGAGACGAGCCTTGGGCAAAGATAACAGAAGGCGATTTAGATGATTGGTAGAAAAAACGAAACACATAGGTCAGAACTCGCAAAGCGTGCGGTAGTGACGAAAATCTTTCTAGAAGATCCTCGGGGATGAGAGTAGCTACGAATGAAACGGCCTTGACTTCTAGCTCCTCACCTTGTGGTGATATTGAAACGCTATCCGGCCATTGCCCTTGGGGATTTCGCAACCAGTGTGGACCGTTCCACCATAGCGTATTTTCCCTTAAGTCATTGGGAAACATTCCACGGCTAGCGATGTCTGCAGGGTTATCTTCTGACTTGACGTGCCTCCATGGAACATTTCCAACATTGTCTACTATTTCACTTGCTCTGTTCGCAACGAAGGTTTTCCAAGTACTTGGGTGCTTACTCAACCATGCAAGAACTATAGCAGAATCCGTCCAGAGAAAGGTTTCAGAAGATTCAATGGGAAGATGCGGAAGATACGCTTTGAGAAGTTTTGAAAGTAGAACGGCTCCACAAAGTTCAAGACGGGGCACAGATACTGGTTTAATGGGTGCGACCTTGCATTTTGCACAGACGAGGTGCGAACTTATACTTCCATTTGGCGTCGTTAGACGAACGTATAGTGCGGCAGCGTATGCTTTCTCGGATGAGTCACAGAAACCATGGAATTGTAATGAAGATAGCGGAGAGTACTCAATCCAGCGTGGTATTTGAAGCCAATTAATGTCGGGTAAGGCATTAACAAATGACTTCCATTTAGCAAGACTATTAAAATGAAGGCCTTCATCCCAATTAGTTTTGTCCACCCATACGCTTTGCATCAACATCTTCGCAATCACTATGACAGGGGCCAGCCAACCTGCAGGGTCAAATAGTTGGGCGATTTGGGAGAAAACTTCTCGTTTGGTTGGAGTAGACGATAGTCGAACGTCTGGCGCAGTGAAATAGAAATAGTCCCCTTTCGCATTCCATCGAATGCCTAGCGTTTTAGTGCTACTATCCTTGTCGATTTTCAGGAACTGGTCACTTAGAATGTGACTCCTTGGCAGATGATCTAGTAGGGTAGGATTATTAGACGTCCACTTGCGTAGAGGAAACCCAGCAGACTCGAGAATTTCAATAAGCTCGGTTTGAGCTCGTTTTGCTGTTGGTAGGTCATGAGCACCGGAGAGCACATCATCGACGTACAATTCAGACGTGAGAATTTTTGAGGCAAGCGGATAATTAATTTCCTGATCCTCGGCTAATCGTAAAAGGGTGCGAAGAGCTAAATAAGGAGCGCAATTAACTCCGAAGGTCACTGTTAAAAGCTCATAATCTTCGACGTCTGAACTGGGTGAACTTCGAAAAAGAATTCTCTGAAAACACGTATCGTCTTCGTGAATTGCGATCTGCCGATACATTTTCTCTATATCGGCATTAAAGACAAATTTGAAAAATCTCCATCGGACAATCAAAGAGGTAAGATCGCGCTGCAGGATTGGTCCTGGATACAAGAGGTCATTCAAACTCGTTCCACTGGAGGAAGCACTGGATGCATTGAAAACCACGCGTAGCTTGGTAGACGCGCTCTCAGGTTTCATTACTGCATGGTGAGGTAGATAATAGGAAAGAACAGTACCATTTCGGGAGATCTCTGAGCTATTAATTACCCGCATGTGGCCCAGTTTGAGGTACTCAGATACGACGTTCGAATACTGAGTTTGAAGAACAGGGTCCTTTGTCAACCTTCTTTCATTTCGAAGAAACTGCTGTAAAGCGATGTTTCTTGATAAACCCAACCGTGGTATTAGCGCATTGGGTTTGAATGGCAGTCTTACCACATATCTCCCATCAGGACGTCTATAGGTGGTCCTTTCATAAAGGTCCTCACAAAAGATATCCTCGACAGATAAAATCTTTTTGTGATCTGGAATTTCCTCCAGTTCCCAAAATTTTCTTATTTGCTCATCTAACCCGGATGTATGTTGATCAGCGACTAAGGTGCCAAAGGAGTTAACGGCGTTTGGTAGAGGTCCCGATAACACCCATCCAAAAATTGTGTTCTGGGCGATAAGTGAGTCTGAAACTCTTTGCATTCCCTGTCGAACAATTGCCGGATAGAGATCGGCGCCAATGAGCAGATCCACGCGGGACGACTTATGAAAAGTAGGATCCGCCAGTCTGAGACCGTCGAGGTGTGACGGGTCAATCAATGAAAACGAAGCGCTCGGTAAATCATTTGTCAATTTCCTCAACACAATAGCTTGAGCTGAAATGGATTCTGGTTATCTATAATGGCGAACGCACAAAGCTTTTTAGAAGTTGCTGCCTGAGTTGTATTTATGCTGGAAATCGATATGTTTATTGGCGAGGTTGGGAGGTTTAAACGCATCTGTACTGGTTCTGAAATGAACGAAACCTCAGATCCTGGGTCTATAAGTGCTCGTGCCAGATGGTTAGATTCGGTTCCGCGTATGTTGACTAACGCCGTAGCAAGCAACACTCTCTTTTGCGTAGAAGCGAAATGAGTATGAGTAGATATTTGCGGAACAAATTCAGGTGAAACGGTACCCTTTTCGGTTGCAGCGGTTGCCGCGGAGGTACCTGGTGCAGACGATGGAGCTTTGTGAGATAACTTGGACCCCGTGGTATTTCTATTGAAATGTAATAACGAATGGTGACGTTTCTTACATGTACTGCAGGTATATCGGCTAGAGCATGTTCTGAGCAGGTGATTAACTGAGAGACAGTTTTCGCAAATGTTGTTTTGACGGACAAAATCGACTCTCGATGATACGGGCATCTTGATAAATTGAGAGCACTGACGTATAGGATGCGCTTCGTTGCAAAGCTTGCAAGCGAAATCGTAGGCTTTAGCATGATAGGCATTTGCTGTTGAGCGGCGTTGATTGGTCCTAGGTCTTTTGTCAAAAGTCACTGTTGATGTAGAAGTTACATCAGATATGGTTTCCAAAACTTGAAACCGAGCGCTAAGGAATTTGTCCATTTGCTTCCACGTTGGGACTTCAGTTGGATTTGGTAAAGATTGTTCCCACAGTGCTAGAGTAGAAGGTGGTAATCGGTTCGAGCACGCAAAAACTAGGATGGGATCCCAGCTATCTACGCATACACCATGAGCCTTAAGTGCTGCAATGCGATCATTGACGTGCCGCTGCAGGTTGATGATTTCTTTGGCAGACTCCTCGGAACAGGATGGAAGATTCAGTAACCCCTTGACTTGGTTGTTAACCAATATGCGCTTATTCTCATAAGTAGAGCGTAGGGATTCCCAGGCTAACTCAAAACTAGTGTTCGTTAGGGGGAACTTACTAACAATACTAAAGGCCTCCCCCCGTGTCTTCGAACGAAGATGAAAAAGCTTCTCTACCGCTCCTAATTTTGGATGTCTAATGTATATAGCATCGAACATGTCTCTAAAAGACGGCCAAGATAAGTAATCCCCATTAAAAATTTCGGTGTCACAGGGTGGTAATTTGATGCAATGCGACGACTCTTGCTTCGACGAAATGTGCGGACTTGATACTTGAGGAGAGGTTGAAATCGGGTCAACTTGATTTTTGCCCTTACTCTCGTACTCTAGGAGTAGTCCCAGACAAGAAATGTAAGTCTCATTTGATAACTTGTACTTCGAGTCGAAAACCTCAGTCTCGAAAGTCTCTGTATCCGTTGTGCCAAAACGAGCACATTCCGCATATTTTGTCTTAACGTCGCCCCATAGATCCTTTAATTCTGTTTTGCGCGCTATCACCATGCTTAAAGTATGCTGTGACTCTGGCACCTCCCGAACTCCAGCAGCGTATTTGACCAATTGATCAGCCGCGTGGATAAAATCGGCTAAATATGCCAATTTCCAAATGAAGAGAATGTGAAAGCGGTGCAGATGAAACGAGGATGGTTAAGTTTTAAAAAAAACTGATTAAAACAAAATTACTAAAATTGGCATAAAATGCTTCAAAACCTTGAGCGACAATCGCGACCCAACGGTTCAAAAAACGACGGCGAATGTGGTTTGAAATTATCCCACTATAAATTTGAGACCACGCGATTGTGGATTACGGTACTTGAAAATGTCAGACGACGGTCAACCAGAAAAAACCTCGAAGAAACACCGCTTGGTGACGGTTATCCTTAAAGACCCGATGGAACACTATAATGTCAATTAAACGGAGTTTTGAAAAAAACTGTTTTATATAAGAAAAATATTAATAAGCGTCGTGTAAAATATCACAACGGCAATTGGTAACCCTGGGTACACAATTTCTCAAAAAAGTACCAAAATCGTACTCAAGAACGTATTAATGTTCATCGGCAACCCTGAACTTAACCAACAACACATCAAACGAAACGCACTTATCCACGTATGCAATTGCAGCACATCGATGTGGCTATGTATGAACGTATGTATGTACAAAACTATTCCCGCCAGAAAATCACGATAAAAAAAAATAATTCACGCTTAACCGAATAAATAGATTTATAAATTTGAGGTTCCTATGGGTATATGAATACAATATGCCCAACTGATCATAATTTATGTTTGTACAATATAAATAGTTGTAGGTAAAGGATAATTTTATATGCACTGAATTAAAGATACACACCTGGATTTTCTGACGTTGCGTTGATGATAAATTCTGTTGTTGTTGGTATTGACGTGGTGGTGGATATGTCTGCTTTCTTGGTGCTGTTGATGATGATGATGATGGTGGTGGTGGTGTTCTGGTGTCTTGATGATAATGATGATGATGATGATGATGATGATGATGATGATATTGATGTGGTGGTGGATGTGGGTTTGCTGGTTTCTAGGTGCTGAGGCTGACGATGATGGTCAATGCTTCTCGACCGTGATGATGATTGGGATGGTAATTGATGACGCCGTTGATAACTTGTCGTGCACTTGGTGTGATGGTATGGTAATGGTGGTGTGCAATGACGATGCGAGACGGGCTCTGCCTCTGTGTCCGTGGCGAATGTGTTGGTGTCGCTCGTGGACGCGCTGGTAATGACGATGGGACTCTTTGTCCGCGGCGATGGCGATGTGGTAGCTCTTGGTGGCAGTACTGAAGATGGAAAGCGGACTCTTTGTCCGCGGCGATTGAGATGGTAGCTCGTGGTGTCAGTACTCTGACGATGCGATGGAAAGCGGACTCTTTGTCCGCGGCGATTGTGATGGTAGCTCGTGGTGGCAGTACTCTGAAGATGGAAAGCGGACTCTTTGTCCGCGGCGATTGTGATGATGTAGCTCCTGGTGCGGTCAATGGTAGGGCCTTTCGGTGTTGCTTATGATGAGCGCATGTGGTGGTGAAGCTTGGTGGTGGTGGTACTGAAGATGGAGAGCGGACTCTTTGTCCGCGGCGATTGTGATGATGTAGCTCCTGGTGCGGTCAATGGTAGGGCCTTTCGGTGTTGCTTGTGATGAGCGCATGTGGTGGTGAAGCTAGGTGGTGGTGTGGTGGTATGATTTGGGACGCGGACTTTCTTTGTCCGTGGCGACTGTGGTGGTGTACCTCGTGGTCACTGTACGGTGGTGTGTGAATGCTTCTTGTGACGGCGACGATACTTTTTAAAATAAATTTGTTCACTATCCGGCTCCGATGGACCAAATGTTTGTCTCGCGTGCAAAAAAATAAAACGCCGTGGTTAATTACAAGTACGACTTAATCTTTATTATACTCACAAGACAATGTATCGTCGCCGTCACGGTAGAAAAAGAAGTGAACGAGATGAGCTCGGAAAAAAGTGACGACGGTGAAGTTAGTAGGGGTTCAGTTAATGCCATCTGTGCGCGACAAGAAAATTGTAATAGTTTATATTGGGCAATATTTCTTATCGCGCATAGATGGCGTGAACAAATTGCGTCAGTGTATCACTACTGCCTTCGAATTCTCTGATGTATGATATTTCTTTGAGAATTTGGACAATACGACTTTGTCCTTGAGGTACTGCTAAGGCTTGAATAGACTGCACCAGACGTTCTAGACTTTCCTGTTCCATGTTTGGAATATTCAAGCTGACACAGCCCGCCATATGATTTTGTTCTTGTTTTTCATGTGTTTTCATGCACACCGCCCGCCCGTACCATGAAGCTACTGAGCAAAAGTTTCTGTTTTTTGTTCTCAATGCGTCATCTGTATAGAATTCATAATCTTTGATTATACATAATTGCTTCGTGATACCAAATAAGTTACAATATTTAAACTTGATCATGTAATTAACAATCAAAACGAATTTGTCAATAAATTTTGCCAATATAAAAATTCGCGAACCGCACAATATGAAATTTCAAAGAAATTCACCTCGCGTATTTGTTTACATTGGCGGCCATCATGAAATTGTTCTTGTTTTTACAAGATGGCCGTTCACAAGTACACACCGATACGGTTTTGACGTATGTAACATCGTTAAAGCATATTCAACCATTAGAAATCGGTTGATGAAGGGGAAGACGTACGAAAGTTCCTATCTCTTCATTACTTGATCTTATGGGGTTTTCCATTGGGAAAAAAATCTATTTTTTTTTATCTGAAGACCGATTTTGACAGTTGTTGTGTTCCATTGGGCGAAAAAATTGATTTTTTTTCTGATCAGAGATCAATTTTGCAAATCTGAATTACCAATACAAATGATAGCTGTCAGTTTGACAAGAGTTATTTTCATTTTGATTTTTTACTTCGGTTGTGATGTTATGGATAGTCTGCTTTCACACGTAGACTCACGACTCACGACTCACATGAGTGCAAAAGAGAAAGAAAATTCGAAAAGTTGAGAGGAAAAATATTTTGCCCTGTGAGTCGTGGGCAAAATTTTCAGCGACTCTTTTTGACGTTTTCTTTTCTCTTCCTTCTTTTTATCATCATGTTGCTTCATATAATTTCGTTGCTTGGAGAGTCAGTTTCGGTTACTTGCGTAGATTTGTTCGGTTGCTGGTGTTTTTTTTTCAAGCAGAATAAAATAGGAATGTCAAATTTGAGTCAAGAGAAAAAGTCGTCGTGTAAAAGCGCGAGACTCACGAAAGAAAATTAACAAAGAGAACTTCGAAAAAAGTCTTGACTCAACAGTCAACGTGTGAAAGCAGACTAAGTCATTATATCTTGCTTAAAAAACTTTATAAATATGGCGTTAAAGCAACAGAGCTAAAGTGGTTCAAATCATTTCTAACGAATAGAAGTCAACGTACTAAAATAAATACTAATGTATCGTCGTCTGTAAATGTGAATATTGGATTACCACAAGGTACTATTCTAAGTGTATTATTGTTCCTTATATATGTAAATGACGTTCCAAAAACCGTGCAATATTCAAAACTTGTCCTTTTCGCTGACGATCTTCTTCTCTATATAAGTGGTACTAACATCAATACATTTGAAAATTATATAAATATGGATTTAAGTGCAATAAATAAATGGCTCAAAATGAACCAACTAATATTAAATACACAAAAAACAAAGTGCATGTTAATAAGTAATGTCCCCACTCAAACACCCCTTAATATAACCGTTGAAAATACAAATATATGTGAAACGAAGCAATTCAAATATCTCGGTCTTGTAATAGATAATAAATTATCACTTAACGAACATATTGACTATATATGTAAAAAAATATAAAAAAAAATCGGGGTCCTAAGGAAAATTAGACAGAACATTTCTATGTGCAGTGCAGTCAAAGTATACAACGTAATAATAAAACCTCATTTTGAGTACTGTGGTAGTGTATTGTTTTGTACTCGTCAGTGTCACAAAAACAGATTACAAATATTGCAAAACAAAGCAATGCGAATAGTGCTAAAATGTGATCGATACACACACTTAAACTTTATGTTAAACGCGTTAAATTGGTTAAATATTAACCAACGACTTTTCTTGACCGCAATGCTACAAATACATAAAATAAAAACTGATAATTGTCCTAACTACATGCAAGAGAATACTACAATAAATGATGGATCTTCCTATAACCTGAGGAATGAAGGTGACTTCCTGCTGCAGAGAGTGAGAACCCTAAGAGGACAGCGAACACTTGACTGCATAGGCTTTCAAGCATTCAATAATTTGCCAAATGACATCAAAAATACATCTAACATAAACATTTTTAAGAGAAAACTTATATAAAAATTAACATAGCATAAAACTTTAAAAAAAAGTACATTATAGAAATTTGCAAACGTTTATAAAGATAATGTAAAAAGAATATATAATTGCAAAAATTATAAATATAAATGGCATTATATTTAAATAAAGATTCAACTAAACTAAACTAAATTTACCAAACCGAAATTGGACAAAAAAATAGAAGTACTAGAAGAACACTTCTCCAAATTCGGAAAACCTAATAAAATAATCGCGGACAATGAATTCAAATTAGAAAACCTTAAAGAATTTCTTAATGAACAACAAGTTGACCTTCACCTTACTAAGCCTAACACTCATACGGGTAACAGTGATATAGAAAGATTTCATTCAACGTTACAGGAAAAACTGGTAACAATGAGAAATTTAGACGTAACACTAATTCAAAAAGTCCACAGAGCACTTAACAATTATAATAATAGATACCATTCAACACTTAAAATGTCACCTGAAGAAGCAATGTCTGCAGATCTATCTACTCTAGTGAGACATATTAAAACAGGAAAAATAAGAAGAACGGAAAAACTTAAAAAAACTCGTGAAGAATATATTGAAAATAGGCAGGTAGCACCAATAAAAAATTATAAAAGAAACTACTACAAAAATGAACCAAGATATAGAATTAAATAATTACAAAGAGAACATCCGTTAAATATAAAACGACCTTGTTTACTTGCAGATGATAACCATAGTTTACTTACTGACGACACTGGTAACACCAATAATGTCGACTCTGACAATCGACAGATTGACTTCTAACAACGGTTACACAATTATCAACATGGGACAGACTGAAGTAATTGAAAATACAAAAACTTTACTCCACATTATAAATACCCAAGACCTTAGACAAACTCTAAATTCAATTTAAGACAGCAGTCAAAAATTACAAGTAGGAGATGACATGACAATAAGAAATTTAATAGGAAACATTCAAGCTAAAATTAACGCAATAGAACCAGGAAAGACCAGACAAAGAAGAGGACTTATAAACTTCGTAGGGACAACAAAAAATCGCTTTTCGGAACCATGGACGACAATGACAGACAGGAAATATTAGGACACTTAAAAACCATAGAAGAAAACGACAGTAATGCAATCTTTAACTTGAACAAACAAATAGAAATAAATTGAATAAATCACTGATCTGAAGAACATAATAGAAAACGATAGGAAACAATTAATCCAAACATACAAAGAACTGACAGAAAATGAGAAATGTATAATCCGACAACAATTCAAAACTGATCAAATATTAAAATTAAGAAGTCTAGAAGAAAAACTGAATCAACTAATAGACAGCGTAGCACTTGCAAAGTAAGGACTTGTGAACCCAAGCATAATGTCAACAACAGAAATAACTGAAACAAGACTAGACCTTTATAAATTAAAAAATCTAAAAATTGGAGTATTAAAATACGACCAAAATAGACTTTTAATAGCAATAAAAATACCAAACAGACACAAGTTAGTCGATTTAAAACTTATAACAGCTATTCCTACAAATACAAAACATGAAATAATAATTTAAGACCAATATTTTATAGAAATTAATAACACTAAATATAGATATGATAATAAAATTTTATATGAAAAAGAGCTTATACCTATAAATAATTGTATTTCGAATAATGATTGTAAACTGAATGAAAATAAAGTAATCGAAATTAAGCCACTAGATGATTATACTATTCTTTGTAAAAATATTAATAATGAAGAAATAAAAAATAATTGTGACGATAGACGAATCAAATTAAATGGAAATTATTTAATTGTACTTAATAATTGCTCAATACAAATATTAAACCAAACTTTTTCAAACTCAAATATTCAATTTGTAGATAGATTTTTCTACGATGAGAATATAAAATATAATTTTACAAAAAAAATTAAATTTCGAAGAGATTACCCTTAAAAACTTTGTTAATTTAGAAAACATAAAAATACTTAAATTTCATAAAAATGTAAATTACAGTGCTCTATCAATCTTTATAGTAATCTTGGCGATATTATTTTTATTATGTTAAAGAAAAATAAGAAAACTAATAATTACAATCAAAAACATTAGTAAAGAAATTCCCAAAATTCAGGAAAATTTTAAAATAAAGGAGGGGGAGGTTACATATCCTTTTCCATCCATATTTGCAAAGTCATAATAATTAAGTTCCCATAGAAATCAAGTTCATTTCCTTTAAATGAACATGCGCATAATATCATATTACACTAATAAAGTAAAGTCATTCACGCACACCTCATAATTGTACAGTAAACATTCTCATGCACATATTGTAATTCAAACCCCAGATTGTAAATCGCCAAACGAGCATATAAAATAATATAGAGAGGTAATTTAGAATTAAAATTAATGTATGGAAAATCAGTTGAATATATTGTGTGGTAGAGACCCCAAGTAAATAAAATAATTTTTTTAAAAAAATCGTTTTACAAACTCGTGTATTTATCTTGCAATGTAAAAATGTCAAAACAATGTTCCTCTCGGTGACGCTGATTTTCATAACTATCTACGAATGAATGGATTTTTGTGCGCTAATGGTTCATTGTTGATAAAATTGGTGACAAAACATTAATCAAAATAAATAATAAAATGCACTTGCTTAGCTGGACAATGAGGCTGATCTCTTAAGCGCTTCGTAAAGGTTTCTCCACATCATTGGAGCCCGCCCACATTCAGTATCTTTAATCTGTGGACTTCCTCAATTCGAATACATAGAAGCCAGGCAAATATGGAAAAAATACTTTCATCATCACATTTGTCGTCTCGTAATTCGACTTGACTGGACTGCAACATGTGGCTATTGATGATGTTCCATCAAAGGAAATGAGGTAAGTTTTTTTTGAAGAACAAGTGGGCACATTTACAACAAATTTAATTACGTTTCTTTTAATTCAGCTCCAAGTATAACCCACATGACGTCAAGGTTTGGCTGAACAAAATATGGCTCTAAAAGAATAGCTGAATGTATCGCCGTTCGAGTCGAAGTTCGTCAGGACAAACATCGATGCGTCGCCCCAACAACCACCTCCACAGCCGCCACGTCGCAACAACATTAACCGGTATAACCGACTGGACCAGAGTCTCACTAGTGAACCTTTTTCAGTAATAAACAAACAAACTGGAAAATGATTAACCAGAAATAAACCAGCTCACTTCAAGTGATTGATGCAGTGGTAAGTAATCAAGTCCAGGAATAAAGTTGACAACCCAACCTACGAAGTACATCCCAAATGGCTGCAGGACATGCAGAATCCAATTGCTGCTTTTCTTTTACATGAAGACCAAAAACAACAAGCGCTTCATATGCGTCAACAGTTACAATAAATGCAAAGACTGTGACACTAGCCCATCTGCTGATCGGTTAGATGACAATGAACCAATTGGACTTTTTGATTAAAACTCAGTATTAAAAGTTTTGTTTGTATTTTCCAAACTAATTTTAAGTTGCAATATTAAGACTTTACACTTTAACTATTCTCTTCTCATGTTCTCATGTCAATAACTTCTAAGAACAAAAATGTACTATTATGTTTTACATACCGAAAATTCGATAATTTTAAAATTTAAATAAAAAAAATATTTCCTTTCAAATACAAGCTGTAGTTTATGTTTTTGAAGAAGGGTTCCCAACGAGTCGATTCTAAGCTTGAAGTAAAATTTAAGACTAGGTAGTAGCATATCGTACATATGTCTAAATGGATTAGGATTAGGAATAAATAAATATCAATAAAAATTTTGAAAATCAGATAAAATACAGCTCTAGTTAAAATTAATGGAAATTAAGTTTGCTAATCTTTGCGTAGATGGATTGCGCTTTCGAGTACCTTCAGTGGCAGGTAAGGCTCCTATAACGAAAATGTATTGTTTAGCAAAAAAAAAAATGACTTTGTTTCGTTATCTTACTTTAGGCTCTTCGGAAGCTTCTGCACTTTGCTGCTAATTATTTACACCTTCATTCTCCTCTTCGACTACTTGTTCTTCACTGCTGCCACTGCCACCACTATTCGTTGCCGTTGCTTTACTTTCATTTCGGTTCTTCATCCAACCAACCATGGGGTTTGGCAGCCGATGGGTCGGGAATCTGTGGTGGTGCATCTTCATCCCAGTCATTTGGTTTCTCTGCATCTGGATCTGGAATGTACATAAAATAAAATACTACCAGTTTACGACTGCCAAAATTTCTCAAATTTCATCATTACCTTCTCATACTCATCCTTTCCGTCATCTTGCCCTCCGAATCGTCAATTTTCCTTGATGGATTTACGGCTGGCGTGAAATCTTTAAGCAATGAACCCTCGTTAACTACTTTATGGTCTACACGAATTTGGCTTCACAAGTAATTGATACAAATGCGGAGTTTGTCTTTGTTGCGTTATCTGTAATGCAGCTTGATATCATTGCCGCACTTGTCCGGGCCGAACATGATAGTGTATGGTGTTTTGTCATTGAACTATACTATGGAATTGGGTGATGAAATTTAATATAATATTGTGTCGTCGTTTCTTATTTACTCACTTTGACATACCTTTTTGAGATCCTCTGTTAGTTTGCCTGCAGACACTAATTTTATGTACGAACCACCGCATTCTTGTCCGTCCTATTAGAAAGAAATTGCATTTATATACATATAGATGTAGTTGAAATAAGTCTGATTGTATTACCTGTATTGTGACTTCATATTGAACCACTTATGTCTTGGCGTTGAAGACGAATGGTTCTTTAGGAATGATGAGATTGCAGCATGTTTTGCTTTCGACTTAAGGACAAGCCTAATATCGTTTTTCAAAACAATTCTTTGGGGTGATTTAAAACTCCATTGACCGTCATATTGCGCGATTTCTTTAGCTAAGTCATCTTTGTTTGCTTGAGATCGGGTCCACGATTTCTCGGACAACTCAATGTGATCTTTGCCGAGACCAATTTCTGATTCTGGATCTTATTTTACCTTCTCCGTATTTAGTTTCTTTAGAAATCGTGAATTGTGTTCATCCACGAGTTGACACACTTGGTGTATTTCTGTTTCACTTTTAATTACCCGAGAATCTCTGGTACTTGCATTCGGAACAGGTTCAATTAGATTGATAATATATAACACACGAATTTAATAAAATAAATAAGAAATAAATTAATAGAAAATACATTTTGTTTCGGCACGAAAAATGTAAACAATCGCCACTTGTGTCTATCAAATGGTATGAGGTAAATTAAAATAGCTGATGTTGACAAATAAAAAAAAGGAAAATCCGAGGGTCGGCTTACATTCCAATGCATAAGACAAATTTTTAAAAAAATACGTTAGAAAATTCGTTAATTTTAAATACAACAGTATTAATTTATATTATTCAATACTGATTTGATTCAAAGGGCTCAAGAGGGCTCAGTGGCGCGATGGTTAGTGCGATGAACTGCCGCGCAGGAGGTCTGGGTTCGATTCCCAGCCGTAGCAACACCTAAATGATTTTTCACTGGCCCTCCTCTCGTGATGATCTGACAAATCATCCGAGTAGTATCAATTGTCAAGAATAGCTTATCTCAATTTCGCCGTTCGGAGTCGGCATAAAACAGGAGGTCCCACCATCGTGCAAGAAGTACACACGCACACATGAATGGTTGTGAGGAAGCTAGGCCCTGGGTACTAACGAGCCTGTTGCGCCAAAAATTTGTATTTGTATTTGTATTTTGATTTGATTCAAATTCATTTACATATTTCGGGAATAAATCCTGGTATGCATTTAAAATGACAGATGACATTTAAGGTATATAATTATATATAAATCATTATATTAATAAAAACTGACTTATTATTACCTACTCTTATTTAGAAGTTATCTAATATATCTTTTTGTTAAAAAAATATAATAGCTGATTGACGTTTAATGATTTCCGATGTCATCAGTTGTTATTTATGTTTTTCTTTTATTATTCCGTTGTCAAAGTGAATTGAAGTTATTTGTGAGTATTTATTAACAATGAAAACTGGTAGTAACAAAAGGAAAACAACCGAAAATTGGACACTAAAGCGACAAGGTATGTGCAAAATAGTAAAAAATAAATAAATGAAGCAAATAAATAAAACTGATTATAGAATTATTGCCGGACCTTTTTGCCGAAAAAGGCTCAATTATTGAGACGCCAAATTTAAAATTATTTAATGATTACTTAATTTAAAATATCACTAAGTATATTTTAAGCACTAAGTCGGTGTATATAATCGATTTTTACATTTAAGCAAAACTTTGCTGTGTACACAAATACGTTTTCTATGAAAAGAATAGTAAATTGTGTCTTTTTATGCTCCCTCTACTGAAAATTGTATCAATTTTAAGCTTTTTGTATCATCTGCATGGAAGTTTCAGAATTTCAAAAAAAAAATGATACTACATGAATTGATTGATTAATATTTTATTTTTGTTAAAAAAAAACAAACTATGATATATAGGAGTTTATATAAATTATATTTTTCCTTTTAGGTTTAATTAAAAAAAATTGTTTTCTTCTTAACAAACAAGGTTCTTTATTTGGGAACAACTGCAGACTAATTTTATATTCGTTATTTTAACTCTACATTACCTGTCCCTATTGTCATTATGCTTATTTGGCGATTTACAATCTGGAGTTTTGAATTATATATGAGATGCGCGTGATCGAAACTGTGCAATATGATATTAAAAGTGAATGAACTTGAGTAATTATTGCATGTTTGCAAATGTGAAATGTGAGGCTATACCTCTCCCTCCTTAATTTTAAAATTCTCATGAATTGTAGGAATTTCCTTACTAATGTTTTTGATTGAAATTCTTAGGTTATTATTTTTCTGTTTCTTTCTTTTGCATAATGAAAATTAATATCGCCAAGATTAATATAAAGACTAAGAGAGCAGTATAATTAACATTTTTATGAAATTTAAGTATTTTTATGTTTTCTAAATTAACAAAGTTTTTAAGAATAATTTCTTCAAAATTTATATTTTTCGTAAAATTATATTTTATGTTCTCATCATAGAGAAATCTATCTACAAATTGAATTGAGTTTGAAAAAATTTGGTTTAATATTTGTATTGAGCAATTATTAAGTACAATTAAATAATTTCCATTTAATTTGATTCGTCTATCGTCACAATTATTTTTTATTTCTGCATTATTAATATTTTTACAAAGAATAGTATAGTCATCCACTGACTTAATTCCAATTACGTTATTTTCGTTCACCTTTCAATTATTATTCGAAATACAATTATTTATAGGTATTTGCTCTTTTTTATACCCTATCCCATAGGGGTATTTTAGTTTTGACATTAAGTTTGTAACATAGAGAAATAATTTCGATACATATACTTTGAGGTATATTCAGAATCGCTAGCTGAGTCGATTAAGTCATGTCTGTCTGTCCGTCCGTCCGTCCTTCTGTGTGTCACCGATATTTGGGCCTCACATTTTAAGCTAGAGTGTTGAAATTTGGTACATAGACTCTCTGGCCCACGAAGCAGAACAAGTGTAAACAATTTTGAAATCCGCCCACTGCCACGCCCTCTTTTAGGAAATCGTAGTTTTAAGCCAAACCGTAAGGAATTTCAAAATAGTGTCTGAGGAACATATTTAGACAATCGTAATAGCTGTATTTCGTCCATACAAAGTTTTTGCCACGCCCACTTTTTGGGGGCGTTTTTAGTAAAAAACGCTTTTTGTCCAAAATTTAAAAAGGTCGAAAAAACTTTTGATGTAAATACTACCGTAATGATAAAATAAACATTTTGTTAATATATCTTTTTCACCTACACCCACTTTTTGGGGGCGTTTTCTTACAAAAACCATTTGTATGCCTTACCCCAAGGCACATGCAATAGAAAAACGTTGTTTTTTGTCGAACCACAAAAGGTTTTTATAAACTGTTTGAACAATATGTTGCGACAATGTCATTTTCTGTATTTCATCGCCATAAAGCCTACATTTTGAGGATATTAATTTTAAGGATGGGATGGGATAGGGTATTCAACGATCCGCACAGCGGATTGTAGCCTTATCATATGCTCTTCAATTATTATTTCATGTTTTGTATCTGTGGGGATAGCTGTTTTGAGTTTTAAATCGACTAGCTTTTATGTGTTTGGTATTTTGATTGCTATCAAAA
This sequence comes from Rhingia campestris, assembly GCA_932526625.1. Taxonomy (NCBI): domain Eukaryota; kingdom Metazoa; phylum Arthropoda; class Insecta; order Diptera; family Syrphidae; genus Rhingia; species Rhingia campestris. Next base: position 17,994,580 of record OW052186.1, read on the forward strand.
GTCTATTTTGGTCTATTTTAATACTCAATTTTTAAATTTGTATACCCTATCCCATAGGGGTATATTAGTTTTGACATTAAGTTTGTAACATAGAGAAATAATTTCGATACATATACCTCAAAGTATATTAATCGATTCAGAATCGCTAACTGAGTCGATTAAGCCATGTCTGTCTGTCCGTCCGTCCGTCCGTCCGTCCATGTGTCACCGATTTTTGGGCCTTAAATTCTGTACGTCCGTCTGTACGTCACCGCTTTTTAGGCCTTAAATTTTGAGCTAGGATAATGAAATTTGGTTATAGGATCCTCGTCAATGCCTACAGAATAAGTGTAAAAATTTTTGAAATCCACCCACTGCCACGCCCCCTTTTAAGAAAAACTCAGTTTTTGGCCAAACCGTAAGGAATTTAAAAAACGTTTCTGAACAACATATTTAGACAATCTTAATATCTTTATTTTGTTTAAATAAAGTTTTTTGCCACGCCCAATTTTTGGGGGCGTTTTCAATAAAAAAAACTGTTTTCGGTCAAATTTTAAATTTTTCAAAAAAAATGTTGATGCAGAATCATTAACATTATTAATACGAACATTTCGTCTATATACCATTTTAACCCACGCCCACTTTTTGGGGGCGTTTTTATATAAAAACCATTTTTATCCACTACCCCATAACATATGCAGGAGAAAACCTTGTCTTTTGTAGAACCGTAAAATTGTTTTGTAAGTAGTCTGAAGAATTTGTTGTCACTATATCATTTTTTCTATTTTATCCACATCGTGTTTTTAGCCATGCCCCCTTTTTTGGGGATTTTAGTTTTATGGATAGGATGTGATAGGGTATTCAACGATACGCACAGCGGATTGTAGCCTTCTCATATGTTTTTTATTTATTATTTGTTCTTGTGTTTAGGGATACCACCCACCGCAAAACCGCATGAGTTTAAGTTCGATTATTTTGGTTCGAACAAAAGGTTAGAACTGGGCATGCGATATCTATGTAAACTATATTATCTATGGAAAAATTCTTAATACTGAATTTAAAGGAAATCAGTGAAAGCTTAATCAGAAAATTGTGATTTCTCGTTATTGGGCAAAATTTAAAATTCTGTTAAGGCTTTAAGGCTTAAATTATTACAAATGTCAAGAGTAACATTGGTTTTAATTAGCTAGACAAAAAACTGTATGTAAAACCATTTGCATTGTTATTTCTAATGTCGATATTGTATTGTTTTCCCTTATATGGATAACTCAGTTAGACGTTCACACATTTGTGCATCATTTTAATACGCTCATGGGAGATTTAAGTTAATATATTTAAAAAAAACACACACACATGCACTATGCACAGTTAATCGGTTACTTCTGTTAATTAATACATGTAATTTATATAATATATTTTAAATCACAGTTTTATTGGCATTTGTATAGATAAATTATAAAATAAATTGCAATCAATTGAAATATTGATTTTATATATATATATATGTGTTGAGAGCAAGGAAACACCGACTACCAGATGTCATTAGTGTCGGCTGTAATAGCTATTGACATGCCATCTCGCAGTTCGTCATCGGCAGCAGTAGTTGAAGCATTAACTTTTGAGTTCTATTGTTAATGGGTATTATCTAAATATTATCTTTTATGACAAGATCATAACAATTGGCGACGAGGATTAAAATTTTGCGTGCTTAAATTAAAGAAAAAGTTTTTGTTTTTCGCGAAACTTGGTTCAACACAAGAAGGGCAGAAAAAAAAATCAAAATGGCGAACGAAGAAAAAATTCTTCAACTCTTGGAAATACAATCAAAACTTCTGGAATCACTCATGCTAGGAAACAAATCATTCAACAGCCAAGAGGTTCTCATGAATACCTTAGCAAACAGCATTTCAGAGTTTTGCTACGATCCTGCAAATGGAATTGTGTTCGAAGCATGGTTTTCACGACACGAAGACATTTTTAAAGTCGATGGAAAGGAACTCGATGACGCATCAAGAGTGAGGTTATTGATGAGAAAATTAAATCCAATCGCTCATGAAAAATATGCATCATACATTTTACCCCAGAATTCTCGTGACATAGCTTTTGATAAAACGGTTGAAAATCTTAAAGTTATGTTTGGTGCAACAGAATCTCTCTTCAGTGCACGTTTTCGGTGCTTGCAAACAATGAAAAATGCAGAAGAAGATTTTACCACCTACGCAGCACGAGTCAATAAATGTTGCGAAGATTTCCGTTTAAATGAATTGAAAGTTAATCAATTTAAATGCTTGGTATTTGTCACAGGTCTTCAATCACGGTCTGATTCTGACATTCTCACCAAACTTTTGTCTGCGCTGGAAGACGACCTAAATTTGGATTTGAATAAGCTGTTGTCGGGCGTCCAAAAATATGTTAACCTTAAAAAAGATACAGCCCTCATTGAACACGCGTCAACTCCGCACGTGGCAGTCAATGCTGTAAAAAAGGAAAGGCAAATTCCAACGCAAAAGAAATTTAAAAATCAGCAGCATTTAAAACCGGAAAGCAGCCAACCCAAGACACCATGTTGGAACTGTGGTGAAATGCATTTTTCACGAGATTGCACTTTTCAAAATCATAAATGTACGCAATGCAATCGAGTTGGTCACAAGGAAGGTTACTGCAACTGCTTTTCGAAAAACAATAAGCCAAACAACAACCAGTTCGAAAAGAGTAAGCAGCATCAAAATCGAAAGAAATTTTCGCCCCGGAACAAATCTATTCGATTCCAAGTTAATTGCATCAATCATGCCCAGCGGCGAAAATTTGTGTCAATCATCGTTAGTACCAGTAAGAACAAGGTAGAGCACTCCATCAAACTACAGATTGACAAAGGTTCTGACATCAGCATGATCGACGTCGCTACGTGGAAAAAGTTGGTTCAACCTGGAAAATCACTTCAGAAAAGCCAACCCAAAAGTGCATCGCTGGACGACATCAAGCTGATAGCTGAATTCACTTGTCAAGTTCAGCTCAAAGGGGAAGTTAAAATTTGTAAATTTTATGTTTCCAAAATTGATTCCTTAAATGTCTTAGGTACTGACTTATGCGAAGCATTCAATTTGTGGGATCAACCGATAAGCGCAGTCTGCAGTCGAATCGTTGAACCGGACATCGATCGCAATAGAGCCATCGCAGGCATCAAGCAAAAATATGTCGAACTGTTCAAGCCAGGTTCATCGGTGTGTACAAAAACACAAGTACAGCTGCATCTCAAACCTGACACAACACCAGTCTTCAGGGCTAAACGGCCAGTTGCATATTCAGTACTGCAGCCCATTGAACAGGAGCTTCAACGTCTTCAAGATCGCAATATCATCAGTCCAGTTGACTATTCAGACTGGGCAGCACCAATTGTGGTTGTACGAAAGGCGTCAGGAGGCGTTCGCATTTGTGGAGACTACTCCTCAGGCCTAAATCAATCATTGGAGCCACATCAATATCCGCTCCTCCTGCCTGAGGATATCTTCGCAAAAATAGCAAACAGCCCATTTTATACGCACATAGATCTGGCTGATGCATATCTTCAAGTTGATGTCTCACCGGAATCCAGAAAGCTGCTTACCATCAATACGCACAAAGGTTTATTTACATTCAATAGGCTAGCGCCTGGAGTTAAATCTGCACCAGGGGAATTTCAACAACTTATGGATGCTATGCTTGCGGGTGTGGATGGCGTTGCAGCGTATTTAGATGACATAGTCATCTTGAACTTGAACGACCACATGAACAATCTAAACCAAGTTCTTCAACGTCTCATGGAGTACAATTTTCGAATCAAAATAGAGAAGTGTTCATTTTTTGTACCTCAAATCAAATACTTGGGTCACATCATAGACAAGAATGGTTTGAGGCTAGATCCAGAGAAAATTGATAGGATTCAAAGTATGCCAGCACCAACAAACATCACCGAGCTCAGATCGTTTCTCGGAGCTGTTAATTATTATGGTAAGTTCGTGAGGCAAATGAGAGAAATCCGTTCACCATTGGATGGCTTGCTACAGGAAAATGCGAAATTTGAATGGTCGGATAAATGCCAAAAATCATTCGAGAAATTTAAATCCATTCTAGCATCAGGACTTTTGCTTACACACTTCAATCCGAACTTACCCATAAAAGTTGCAGCCGATGCATCCAATGTCGTGATAGGCGCATGCATCCTTCATGTTTTTCCAGACGGTACGCAAAAAGTCATCGCTCATGCAGCTAGATCCTTGACACCAGCTGAGACGCGGTACAGTCAAATTGAGAAAGAAGCGGCGGCACTCATATTCGCTGTTAAGAAATTCCACCGTATGATTTTCGGTCGCAAATTTCATCTTCTCACTGACCATAAACCGCTCCTGTCAATCTTCGGAAGCAAGAAAGGAATTCCCGTATACACCGCAAACAGGCTGCAGAGATGGGCGCTTACTCTAATGATGTACGATTTTGAGATTCAATACATCTCTACAACAGAATTCGGATGTGCTGATGTTCTTTCACGCCTAATTGACAAGAATATCAAATTGGATGAAGATATAGTCATAGCCTGCGCTCGATTTGAGGAAGATTTTTCATCTCATTTGCTCAAAACAGTCAAAGTGCTTCCTGTAAACTTCAAAATGATAGTACACGCAACAAAGAGCAGTTCAGTTTTGCAGTCAGTCATCAGAGCTATGAACTCAGGATGGAAGTCTCCCATACCAACCTCATTGTCTTCATACTATACCAAAAGGGAAGGCCTTGCAGTAGTCAATGAAGTTTTGATGTTCAACGACAGGATTGTCATACCGGATGTTCTCCAAAATCGTATTATTCGACAACTCCATCGAGGTCATCCTGGTATAAACTCAAATCAGTAATCTTACTGCCTTCTTTTCTCGATATGGTGACTGTCAACAAATTGTTTCAGACAATGGAACTCAATTCACCAGTGCAGAGTTTCAATTTTTTTTTTGGAGTCCAGAGGAATTCAACATCTACGGACAGCTCCTTTTCATCCACAATCCAACGGTCCAGCAGAGCGATTTGTGGATACGTTTTAAAGAGCGCTTAAGAAACTCAAGCATGAAGGAAGTAGTCAAGAGAACTTGGAAACATTTTTACAAGTATATCGTTCAACACCAAACCGTAATGTTCTCGATTTCAAGTCACCAGCAGAAGCATTTATTGGCAGAAAATTAACAACTACCTTGGATTTATTGAAACCGAGACAAGCAACATCAACAAGTACCAATGAAAAGCAGAACCAACAGTTCAACAAGCATCATGGCGCTAAGGAAAGACAGTTCATCGTTGGACAAAACGTCTACGCCAAGATATATCGCAAAAATAAGGAATATTGGGTACCCGGTAGTATTATTGAACAAAAAGGAACCGTCAATTACAATGTTTTAGTAACCGATATGGATAAAACAAGACTTATTCGATCACATACGAATCAGATCAAGGCACGGTTTTCTTCAGAGATCAATAAACCAAACTCATCAAACACATTCCTCGAGTTAATTGATTTATTCAAACCAGATATGAGTCAACATGCCTTAGACCCAGTCAGAGAGGATGACGATGTTCTCAATGGATCAGTCTCCGATCCCATAGAGCGTTTTGAAGATGCTCTGAATGAATCATGTTCAGCAACATCGGAATCATCAGAGTTCTATGGATTTCCATCTAGAAGCAATACTCCTGAATCGCAGAAGGTGTCGTCGTCAGGACGAAATATTCTTGTTCCTGGTTGGATGAAGGATTATATCTTAGGCGAGGGAGGTGTTGAGAGCAAGGAAACACCGACTACCAGATGTCATTAGTGTCGGCTGTAATAGCTATTGACATGCCGTCTCTCTCATTGGCATCTCGCAGTTCGTCATCAGCATTAACTTTTGAGTTCTATTTTTAATGGGTTTAATTATTATAGTTTTAATTTATGTTTGAAAATAAATATTATCCTTTATGACAAGATCATAACAATATGTATATATATTATTATTATTATTATAAAAAAAAAAAGTTTAAGTTAGTTAAAAAAAAACATATTGACGGAACAATTAACTTAAACGATTGCAATAAGAGGTTATTATTTTATAAACAGCTTATCATAAACGGTTTTAACAAGGAGATCAAATGCAATAGGAATTTTATATTTCCTAATAACCTATTAATCATATTAAAATAAAAGCTGGAAATGTGCCAGACTTCATTTCAAAAGTGTGGAATTTATCCAGTATTGAATAAAATAATAAAATATGAAAAGTATAGTAAATCTGTACTTTCAATTTAAGGATTATTTAAAACAAATGAGGGACTAGTTACGCTCCTCTACATCGTAAGCTTTTATTCGACAACTCAATCCATGTTTGAATTGAGCACGATGACGCGTAACATTTCTCATTATATTTCGACGTTTGTATAAACAAGGAGAAGCCTTATTAAAACAAAAAAAACAACAACACATATTTCTGATGTGACACATAAAACTTTATTGGGTTGGGTACGTTTACCCCAGAACATAATCCCCAAGACAAAATCTCCAAACCCAAAATCCCCAAACTGCAATCTCCAGCCGCAAAATCCCCAAAGAGAGAATCCCCAGGACTAAAATCCCGAATCCAAAATCTCCAAAAAAAAATGTTCAAGTAGTTAATCATGCGATTAAATCGCCGCGATTTGATCGCATGATTCTATCTATTCTATCTTCTGGTGATACCTATTTTGTTTAGATTAGGATTAATGACAATTAATACACAAAGTAAATATATTTGCAGTCTTAATATAAAATAAATTAATTTTCAACTTCAATTCAAATTAAAAAGTAATAGGTAACAACAATAATAACAAGAAAAAGATTTTATTAATGATTACAAACAAAAGAGAAAAATTCGAAAAAACAGCGATTTGTCTATTGTCGACGAATACTAAAATACTGCATGCATTAATATTTTTTGTATGCATGCAACTTTTAATCGTTATCACAATTCTCAATACTAAGGAGAGAATCGTAATATTTGGAGATTTTGGCAAAAAAGGATTTTTTCCTTGGGGATTTTGTTCATGTATATTTTTTCTATGGAGATAAAGTCCAGTTAGATTATATATTTTGGAGATTTTGTCAATGGAGTTTTTTTTTGGGATTTCGTACCGCTCCCAATAAAAATATATAAGTGGTAGTTATTTTTTCCATAAGCTCCAATTTAGTTAGTGTGCAAAAAATAGTGATTAGATCAATTGTAATCCATCGAAAAGTATTAATGTAAGCGCGATAATCAGTAAGGTCAGTAGCCAGTGGAATCATTTGGCTTAGTTTATTTTGCTTATCTTTTACTAAATGTAAAGTATTGCGATATTAAAATAAGTTCTTATCAATTATGTAACGTAAGTACCTCAAAGAAAATCTAAAATGATTTTAAATCGGTACACCCTGATAACTATCGGGGATATCTTATGTTCCTAAAAAGTAGAAGACAGTTAGGAAACAGTCACTCTTTCTAAAATATGGTTGAACTCAAGAGTCCTTTGTGGCCTAAAAATCGGTGACGTACAGACGGACGGACGGACGGACAGACAGACATGGTTAATTCGACTCAGCTAGCGTTTCTGAGTCGATCCATATACTTTGAGGTATATGTAGCAAAATTATTTCTCTATGTTACAAACTATGTATCAAAACTAATATACCCCTATGGGATAGGGTATAAACACACATGCACTATGCACAATTAATGTATACTATTGCTATGTACACAGCAACTCAATTAAATTTAGATTTTATCTAAATAGGTTTGCTGCTTCATTATTACAAATCGACTCACCTGAATGATGTGTATACAACAACAAAAAGTTTAAATAAATAAATGAACAAAAATCGGTTACTTCATCGTTTATTAAAAAAAACTCTTTTCCATTAACAAAAATAAAAATTCATGTATTATTAAAAAAACAAACATCTTACATTAATGAACATCTTTACTTATTAAAAAATTATTTCAATATTACTTGAATATACTTTCTTATAGCCGTCATAGGACTTTATACGTTTTAAGTACAAAAAACAGATATATTGGTGAGCCACCTATTTGGAAAGGAACAATTAAATAAACGACTTCAAGTGGAAGAAAATTATTTAGAACATGTGGAACCATAAGTCACAGCCTCCATCACATTGCACCCAGTCAACCTCTCAACCTAAAGTATAAAGAAAATAAAAATATATTAGTGGTAGTTATTTTTCCATAAGCTCCAATATAGTGAGTGTGGAAAAAATAGCGATTAGATTATTTGTAATCCATAGAAAAGTATTAATGTAAGCGTGGTAATCAATAAGGTTAGTAGCCAGTGGAATCATTTGGCTTAGTTTCTTTTGCTTATATTTTACTTAATGTAAAGTTTTGCGATATTAGAATAATTTCTTACCTATTATGTAACGTTAGTACCTCAAAGAAAATTTAAAATGATTTTAAATCGGTACACCCTGATAACTATCGGGGATGTCCTATGTTCCTAGAAAAGAAGAAGATAGTTCGGAAACAGGATGTCGGAGAAGGCGAGAGTCACTCTTTCTCAAACTTGGTTTCACTCAAGAGTCTTTTGTCCAAATGAAAAGTCACTTAAAAGTAGCATAGTTCTTGCTGTCACTAAATACCAAGATCAACCATTCCAAATGTAATTGAACGAGCAAGCTGCCCGAGGAGACTACACAATATTTATAGGAAAATATCACATTGACATTCCAAGTATCCGCACTTATCAGGCTAGGATATGCATAATCAAATGATTTAAAGAATCGAGACTTTAGTAATCGAGTGATCCTTATGCCACAGTAGTCCAGTAGAAATTAAGGTATAGCGTTCTCTGCCAGTGCAGTAAGAATTTAGTGGTACAGAGATAATAACCTCACTGAAGTTTCAAAAACAATTGAGCGAATCACTTACTTATATAAAATTCAAATCAGATTCGATGTATATTTGTACCTGTCACAAAATTTCCGTAACTACCTAACGGATTTGAGTGGAGTTTTCTTCTATAGATACAGAATTCTTCTGCACAGTTTTTGAAGTAAAACTTCTTTTGGGTAGGTGTGAATTGGATCTTATGAAACATAAAAACATCACGCCTCAAGCCTCAAAAAATTTGGTTAATGAAGAGCCAAAACCCCAGTCTAGGACTAACTCAGTATCGAGAAGTATTGCTGAGACAAGTCCTATGACGAAAGAAAAACAAACAATTAAAAAGCAAAGGGTAAGAAGAGTAAATTCTGAGAGAAAACCCGAGACTCGCTCAGGTAAACAAAAGCTCAATGTTATGCCTTTGAACCATTTGAATACGGTATTACACTTCTTTAGCTTTATATATGTTACAATTATTGTCCCAATCGTAGCATCCGCATCGAAGATAAGTTTTTAGAAGTTAATTACGCATAAATTTAGGTCCCTTTGTAAATTGAGTAAGTGCAACAGACACGATCTATTATTTTTGCGAAAACGCAAAAGACACGATGTGTATGTCCAATTGCCACTAGCCATTGCCAAAGGCGGAATGGTAACAATGCTGGTAGATACTGGTGCCGACATCAGCTTAGTTAACAAGACGGCACTCGCAAATGCTGATCAAATACGAACTACGGAAGGTAGAGAAATAGGTGGAGCATTTGGGGGAGTCATGACGACTTTAGGAACACTATCGACTACTATCCCATTGTCCAAACAGGAAAATCTGAACGCAAAGTTCCACGTAATAAGCAATTCACACGACATACCTGCTGACGGTATATTGGGTCGCGACGTATTGTGGGAACATGCAGTAATTGATACAATTACAAAAAGCCTGAAATTTATGGACAAAAACAAGAAGGGAGTGATAGCGGATTTCCCACTGAGGTCTCTAAAATCCGTGAACAAATTATCTAAAACTGATAAACCAACGGTCATGGAAATCCAGGCAAGAACGCAAACCTTGGTAAGGATCAAAGTGAAAACCGGTCTTCAGGATATATTAGTAGAATCTCAAAAGTTAGCACCGGGTGTGTATTTAGCCAATACAATCACTTCAGTAAAGAATGGTCATATCATTGTCCCCATCCTTAACTCTAACAATGAGTCGTACAGATTGGACAGTGATTTTGTGCCGAAGTTTATGAATAGTAACCAATTTCAAATACTTACTAGAATGGGTCCGAAAAATTCAATTTTAAAAATCGGTGAATTAGAACCAAAGCGAAGGCTGACAAAGTTATTAGGTTCCATTAAGCATGGCACCAACCTAAATAGCGAAGAAATAGCTAGTATAGAGAGTGTATGTATCCAATTCAATGACATTTTTCACATGGAAGGTGACAACTTAACACATACAGATGTTTTAGCGCATAAGATACCAGTGAAAACAGACCAAGGACCAATAAATCAAAAGCAGTACCGATTGCCGCAAATCGCCAGGGACGAAATAAGCTCTCAAGTGAAGAAGATGCTTGACGATGGTGTTATTTCACCCAGTAAATCGCCTTGGAACTCCCCACTTTTGGTCGTCCCTAAGAAACCAGGTACAGACGGACAAAAGAAATGGCGAGTCGTAGTTGATTTTCGCAAACTCAACGACGTGTCGGTAAAAGATGTTTTTCCTCTGCCGAGAATAGAAGATATTCTTGACCAGCTAGGAAATTGCCGGTACTTTACTACACTTGATTTGGCCAATGGGTACCACCAAGTGCTTATTGACAAAAATGATAGAGAAAAGACCGCGTTCAGCACGAGTATGGGTCATTATGAATTTAATCGTATGCCGTTTGGTCTTTCGGGAGCACCCGCAACGTTTCAAAGAATAATGAACCATATTCTGACGGGTCTACACGGTATTGACTGTTTTGTTTACTTAGATGACATTGTTATTTACGCTAAGAATTTAGAAGAACATACTTCAAAATTAGTTAATGTTTTCGGTAAACTACGAGAGAACCGATTAAAACTGAACACAGACAAATGTAAGTTCCTTTGCAGAGAAGTGGTATACTTGGGACACATCTGTTCCGAAAAGGGGGCGCAGCCAGACCCATGTAAAACTAATTGTGTAACAGCTTTCCCTTCACCAAAAAACATCAAGCAGGTGCAGTCTTTCTTGGGGTTCGTTAGCTACTATCGCAAATTCATACCTAATTTTGCAGCCATAGCCCCGCCAATAAACAACCTTTTACGAAAAGAAGTCGAGTTTAGATGGACGGACGAATGCCAACGTGCGTTCGAAGACCTCAAAAGGGCAGTGACATCGCCGCCTGTTTTTATCTATCCAGATTTTACTAAAACATTCCTTCTTACTACAGACGCTAGTAACGAAGCATTGGGTGCGGTGCTGTCACAGGGTAAGGTAGGAGAAGATAGACCGATTGCTTATGCCAGCAGGTCACTAAGCCAGGCAGAGAAAAGGTACTCCACCATTGAAAAGGAGCTATTAGCTATCGTATGGGCCACCAAAAATTTCAGAACATATTTGTTAGGGCGACCATTCGTAGTTTACAGCGACCACCAACCGCTCAAAGGGGTATTTAATGTGAAAGACCCTACCATTCGTCTAGTCAGTTTCCACCATAAACTCTCCGAGTATGATTATAAAATTGAATACAAACCCGGGAAGAGAAATACAAACGCCGATGCGCTGAGTCGGATACCTGACTCAGAAAATCAGTGTATGGTGGTAACGAGGGCGCAAGCATCCAAAGAAAGGAATCAAAAATCGGATAAAAATAACTCGCAAGATGATATCAGCAAAGCCAATAATGAAGCAGGGTGTCACTCTTTAGATGGAGGTGAAGGTTGTAGTTGGAGGTTTTTAACCGACCCAAAGGAGATCCAAACCGTGTTGAAAGATTTCCACAACTCAGCGCTGGGAGGTCATCAAGGGGGAGAAAGAACCTTCCAACGAATCAGGCAGCAGTTTAGGTGGAAAGGTATGAAGAAACAGGTGTTAGATTATGTGAAAAGATGTATGGAGTGTCAGAAAAACAAGAGTTCAACAGAGACTAAAATGCCGATGGTAGTAACGGATACCCCAGAGTTACCTTTTGACAAAGTCTACATGGATATCGTTTGCGGGCTGCCCACGTCATATTCAGGAAATAGATACATTCTTACTTTTCAGGATGATCTGACTAAGTTCATGGATTGTGCGGCACTCCCAGATGCCGAAGCATCAACGGTTGCGCGTATATTTTATGAACAAATAGTTACAAGATATAGAATACCAAAGATTTTGGTTACCGATAACGGTGCTAATTTCACTTCCAAGGTTTTTTCGCAGACATGCAAGTTACTTGGAATAAAAAAGATGCACGCCACGGCTTATCACCCTCAATCGAATGGTTCTCTGGAAAGAAGTCATAGACCTCTAGCTGAATATATTAGATCGTTTGTGGCTAATGATGAGAAGAATTGGGATCAATGGCTTAGGCAAGCAATGCACGTCCATAACAATTCTATTCATTCCGCGACAAAATTGACTCCTTTGAATGCATTGTTTGGTTTCGAATTTGAAATGCCAACGAATCTGAAAAGGCAATCAGTTCCATTGTACGCTTCGGATGATTACCCCTGTACCCTAAGATATCAAATAACGAAAGCTCACCAACTAGCTCACGAAAATTTAAAAAGGGCGAAAATAAGAGCTAAGAAAAATTACGACAAGCATACAAGGTGCGTGTCATTTAAAGTAGGGCAGAAAGTCTTATTAAAAAACCCTACCCGGAAGAATAAATTTTCCGACAAATGGATCGGACCATACAAAGTTGTGTCAATTGATGGTCCGGTGAACACCTCGATCCTAATAAACTCAAGAATACAAAAAAAGTACACAACAATCGTCTTAAACTATATTACGATTGAATATCGGTTCCGTCTAATGATAAGCCTGTTTGTAAGAACAATCTAACAATTTCTATCTTTTCAGATCTTGGTATTGGAGAAGTAACCAGTAAACCTTATAATTAAAAACTAGTTTGAACAATATAGATAAATAATATATTACACAAATATATATCCTTATATACTGTCTATCCTTATATATTCGTAAAATTAAGATGAGTTATTATATTTTGTTAGTATTATTTATCATATTAACCCGGCAGTCACATCAAACTGAAGAACCCTACAGCATCACCCAATTAAAGGAAACGTCGCCTGTCTTATTCGAAACCTTGGGACCTGCGGTGTTTTTCGGGGACACTTGGACCATCATAACGAAATTCACCCCAATGGATTTCGCGACAGTACTTAGTTTGGCAGAGTCTTGCGATAAAAAATTGGAATTAATGTGCAACAGTATTTCCGACGAGGACTTTCAGAGGCATTGTCACCGAATAGCAGAGGAAACGGAGTCAAATATAGGAAACCTTCGAGAAAATAACATCAAAATAAACCACATCATTCAACCAACACGTCAAAAGCGAGCGTTAGAATTTATGGGAGCGTTTTCTAAATGGGCGTTTGGGACTATGGATAGTGAGGACGCACGGAAGGTATATCATCAGCTTGAGTTCCTACATAAGAGAAATGAGGACTCTTTCCAGCTTATGCGTCGACAAATTTCAGTAATGGGCTCTAATTTTGACAAGCTCAGCAAGCCCATAACTCAGCTCGCAGCCGAGATAGACAGCATTGCAGAGGGGGTGGGATATGGTATCGGTTATAACATCAAAGGTGCTTGAAATTCAGAACAGACAAGCAACGGAAATGTCTATCCTTAACGATCTGTATCAGAATAGGCTACACCCCTTCATACTTGATACTGAAAACATTACCGATGTACTTAAGAACATGGCGTCAAAGACAAAACCGATATTCGGAGACCTGTTCGTACTGCATCAAGCAGCCAAATTATCCGTATTCCCGACGGGAGGGAGTTTGTTAATCAAGATTACAATCCCCTTGCCGGACCCATTGCGGTATGACATTCACAAGGTGTACCCCATTCCGAATCGTATGAACGAAGAGTGGGATCTAGTAATCGATGTTAAGTACCAGTATATAGCGGAATCAGTAACTCACGATTCCTTCATAATAATGAGTAGCGGAGAACACGCTGAGTGTATTGCAGTACCATATGAAGAGTCGTCCATTGCACTTTGCCAGCACAGCGGTCTAGTTTTGACGTCAGGATCAACTCATTGTCTTGTGGAACTACTGCAACATGCTGCGACTTCTACCTCATCCTGCAAATACATCGCAGTGCCAGCAAATAGGGGAATCCTTCTTAGTATGACCTCACCCAATCAATGGTTTTTCAGTTTCAAAACCCAATTGGTATGGAACCTCAACTGCAACGGGGACTATTCTACTACCACACTGCATGGCTCAGGAATTATAAAAATGACACAGCCTTGTGACGCTACCACCAAGGAGATGAAGTTGGTGTATAAGCGAATTTCCACCATCTCGACGGAATATAAACAACCTGAGGTAAATCATGCTGGGCTGGTAGAGAGCCTGAAAATAAGTCCAAGGAAGATCGAGGTGAAAGAACCCGTAAAACCGATAACTATCAGAGTTGGCAGTCACAGAACCATCGCCAGTGACATAATGGAAGGGAAAAGGACCCTGACCGATATTAAAGCAGACTGGGACAGGATCGAACGAGAGAGAAAAGTTATCGACTACGAGTGGGAGTTCTCACTTCACCGTTACTCCATCGCGTCCCTTACTTCGGTTGGAACAGTGGCCCTCATAGTACTTGTGACTATACGATTTCTCCGTTCCAAAAGAAATAATCAACCCATACTTCCGCTAATGCCCACCATCAGTTGCAGCCCTGTCGAACGGATTCAGCTACAGGAAGTGCGTTCCAAAAGACGAGCACCAAACAATCCACCAAAATTACCAAAGTTCGAAGTCACGTCTGCCCGGGTGTAATTATATATATATACATTATTTAAGTCAGTTAGTGAAAAATGTTAGAATTAGTATTCCTCATTATTAGTATAGATAATATTTAAGAATAATTAATACAAAAAAAAAAATGTAAAAAAAAATATAAGTATAGATATGCTAGTTATAACAAAAATTTTAGAATTAAGTTTTCCTCATTTCAAGTATAATATTTAAAGAATAATTAATACTTTAATTAAAAAAAAATGTAAAGAAAAAATTTTAGATATATGCTAATTAAGTTAGTATAATAAAAATGTTAGAATTAAGTTTATTAAATAAAGATGACTAAGTTCAAGCCAGTGTTTTTGGTCGAAACTTCCCGCAGGGGGGAGGGATGTTATGCCCTATATCTAGGTCACTTAGCATAACCTCGGTTGAACCGACTTGAGTCATTGCACTATGTCGAAACATTATTGCTGCACTTTGTTCAAGCCTACGCAGCAATACTGCTTAACATTTGTACTTGTCACATGAGGTAAACAACCGGGAAATGCTGAGTAGACACTATTTGATGTCAATGAGTTTCGATGGGAATTGCTGGTTTGAACAACGAGTCTGATTGGAACCAAGAAACGCGTCGGGTGTTTTAATTAAGAGCGGAAATATAACATATGTGTTTACATCTTGTATTAGTTGTTCTATCTTATTATATATATCTGAAATCGAGCTTACCCTGAGATATGTTATTTTATTCGCTATTTCTTTATAGTTGATTGTTGGTCTAAAGTGCTGCATCAGTAATTTCTTCGCATCATCCCACGTCGCTGGTTATTGTTAAGCAGCAGCTCGTTGGCTCTTCCTGCAATTTTTGTATTAAAAATCGCCTTCCACAGTTCTTGGTTCCCTGCTTCGTTGTTTACCGCTCCAATGTGGTTTCCGACTACGTTGATGAATTGTGTTTGTCTCGCATGCAAAAAAATAAAACGCCGTGGTTAATTACAAGTACGACTTAATCTTTATTATACTCACAAGACAATGTATCGTCGCCGTCACGGTAGAAAAAGAAGTGAACGAGATGAGCTCGGAAAAAAGTGACGACGGTGAAGTTAGTAGGGGTTCAGTTAATGCCATCTGTGCGCGACAAGAAAATTTTAATAGTTTATATTGGGCAATATTTCTTATCGCTCATAGATGGCGTGAACATTACCGGCCCCCTTGGCGTAATGCGCCAACAAAATTTTACAATTATTTAAAAGAAAATACATCTGTTTGATAATTGAAGGTTATCACAAATTGAGAACATAGTATGGGAAGAAAGATAAATTCATTATAACTAAATATGTAACAATTCGTTTCTATCTTAAGTTTTTATACAAAGGTTTGAGTGTATAGATATTCCATCTAAAATAATACAAAGGTGCTTATAGAGTTTATAGATACTCCATCTAAAGTAATACAAAGGTGCTTATGACACAACTTGGTATAAATTTCATTAGAATTAACATATTTTATAGATATAAGATTATAATGTGGTATCTTAAGTTCAGTGCATGTTATTAATAATAATAAAGGTAAATTCAATATAAAAAAAAAATAAGTAAGTTTTGTTAACTTGTTTATTCAGTTAAGCGTTTTGAGTTTATAGATACTCCATCTAAAATAAATTGTAATCGAAACGCGTCAGTGGATGAGAGAGTCGTGTTCGAGACTTGGTTAAGTAGTGGGTAACACGCAAAGTTTAACAACCGGCCGAGTTACTTCGCCATATTGGGTTCTAATAGTTGCAACGCGTACCATTCCATCGGGCCCTGGAGATAACCTAACAATGCGTCCTAACCGCCATTCGGTAGACGGTATGTTTTCCTGTTTGATCACTACGAGGTCATTTATCTTAACATTTTCTTCAGGAGTTTGCCACTTGTGACGTCTATGGAGCTCCTTTAAGTACTCGTCCTTCCATCGACGGCAAATTTGTTGTTGGAGACACTTTACCTTCTCCCAACGATTTAGCAGTGACATGGAGCTTTCTTCACATTCAGGTTCGGGGAAAGATAGCAAAGGGCTGCCGCGAAGGAAATGACCAGGCGTTAATGCTAAAAGATCTGACGGGTCATTTGACATAGGCGAAATGGGACGTGAGTTGAGGCAAGCTTCGATACGTGCTAACAACGTTGAAAATTCTTCGAAAGTAAACTTATGGGAACTACCAAATTTTCGAAAGTGGGTCTTAAAACTTTTCACCCCTGCTTCCCATAAGCCACCCATATGGGGTGCACCAGGTGGAATAAAGTTCCACTTCAAACCCTGAACGATATACTTGTTACGAGTTTCGTCTGAGACGGACGCCAGGAATTTCTTAAATTCCCTTTGAAGAATCACATCTGCCCCAGTGAAGTTGGTGCCATGATCGGAGAACACTTCGGCCGGTAGGCCTCTTCTGGCCACAAAGCGCGCAAAGGCAGCGAGGAAGATTTCGGACGAAAGGTCACTGGCGGCTTCGAGATGTATGGCCTTTGTCGTAAAGCAAACAAACAAGCAGACGTATCCCTTTGTCACGCAGCAGCCTCTGCCTCTAAAGGTTTTTAGAGCAAATGGGCCTGCAAAATCGATCCCTGTGTAGGTGAAGGGCGGTGAAAATGTGCATCTTTCAGACGGGAGCGCAGCCATGAGTTGGGTTCGTAGCTGTTTCTTATGAATAACACAAGTCTTACATCGTCGGATGCAAGATTTTACAAGAATTTGCAGTTTAGGAACCCAAAAACTCGTTCTCACCATTCGAAGCATAAGTGCGTTGCCGCCATGAAGTGATATATCATGAATAAACTGAACGAGTAATTTAGTAAAGTGGGAAGCGTACGGTAAAATAATGGGACTACGCTCATTAAACGGCAAATTTGCGTTGGCAAGCCTACCATTTACACGCAAAAGTTGCTTTGAATCCAGCGATGGGTTGAGCGATAAAATTGAACTCTTATTAGATATGGTGCGACCTTCGCACAACGAGGTATATTCGTGAGGGAAATAGTGCTTTTGCGAAAGTAAAATCAAACGCGTCTTCACAAAATTGATCTCCTTTTGAGAAATATGAGACGAGCCTTGGGCAAAGATAACAGAAGGCGATTTAGATGATTGGTAGAAAAAACGAAACACATAGGTCAGAACTCGCAAAGCGTGCGGTAGTGACGAAAATCTTTCTAGAAGATCCTCGGGGATGAGAGTAGCTACGAATGAAACGGCCTTGACTTCTAGCTCCTCACCTTGTGGTGATATTGAAACGCTATCCGGCCATTGCCCTTGGGGATTTCGCAACCAGTGTGGACCGTTCCACCATAGCGTATTTTCCCTTAAGTCATTGGGAAACATTCCACGGCTAGCGATGTCTGCAGGGTTATCTTCTGACTTGACGTGCCTCCATGGAACATTTCCAACATTGTCTACTATTTCACTTGCTCTGTTCGCAACGAAGGTTTTCCAAGTACTTGGGTGCTTACTCAACCATGCAAGAACTATAGCAGAATCCGTCCAGAGAAAGGTTTCAGAAGATTCAATGGGAAGATGCGGAAGATACGCTTTGAGAAGTTTTGAAAGTAGAACGGCTCCACAAAGTTCAAGACGGGGCACAGATACTGGTTTAATGGGTGCGACCTTGCATTTTGCACAGACGAGGTGCGAACTTATACTTCCATTTGGCGTCGTTAGACGAACGTATAGTGCGGCAGCGTATGCTTTCTCGGATGAGTCACAGAAACCATGGAATTGTAATGAAGATAGCGGAGAGTACTCAATCCAGCGTGGTATTTGAAGCCAATTAATGTCGGGTAAGGCATTAACAAATGACTTCCATTTAGCAAGACTATTAAAATGAAGGCCTTCATCCCAATTAGTTTTGTCCACCCATACGCTTTGCATCAACATCTTCGCAATCACTATGACAGGGGCCAGCCAACCTGCAGGGTCAAATAGTTGGGCGATTTGGGAGAAAACTTCTCGTTTGGTTGGAGTAGACGATAGTCGAACGTCTGGCGCAGTGAAATAGAAATAGTCCCCTTTCGCATTCCATCGAATGCCTAGCGTTTTAGTGCTACTATCCTTGTCGATTTTCAGGAACTGGTCACTTAGAATGTGACTCCTTGGCAGATGATCTAGTAGGGTAGGATTATTAGACGTCCACTTGCGTAGAGGAAACCCAGCAGACTCGAGAATTTCAATAAGCTCGGTTTGAGCTCGTTTTGCTGTTGGTAGGTCATGAGCACCGGAGAGCACATCATCGACGTACAATTCAGACGTGAGAATTTTTGAGGCAAGCGGATAATTAATTTCCTGATCCTCGGCTAATCGTAAAAGGGTGCGAAGAGCTAAATAAGGAGCGCAATTAACTCCGAAGGTCACTGTTAAAAGCTCATAATCTTCGACGTCTGAACTGGGTGAACTTCGAAAAAGAATTCTCTGAAAACACGTATCGTCTTCGTGAATTGCGATCTGCCGATACATTTTCTCTATATCGGCATTAAAGACAAATTTGAAAAATCTCCATCGGACAATCAAAGAGGTAAGATCGCGCTGCAGGATTGGTCCTGGATACAAGAGGTCATTCAAACTCGTTCCACTGGAGGAAGCACTGGATGCATTGAAAACCACGCGTAGCTTGGTAGACGCGCTCTCAGGTTTCATTACTGCATGGTGAGGTAGATAATAGGAAAGAACAGTACCATTTCGGGAGATCTCTGAGCTATTAATTACCCGCATGTGGCCCAGTTTGAGGTACTCAGATACGACGTTCGAATACTGAGTTTGAAGAACAGGGTCCTTTGTCAACCTTCTTTCATTTCGAAGAAACTGCTGTAAAGCGATGTTTCTTGATAAACCCAACCGTGGTATTAGCGCATTGGGTTTGAATGGCAGTCTTACCACATATCTCCCATCAGGACGTCTATAGGTGGTCCTTTCATAAAGGTCCTCACAAAAGATATCCTCGACAGATAAAATCTTTTTGTGATCTGGAATTTCCTCCAGTTCCCAAAATTTTCTTATTTGCTCATCTAACCCGGATGTATGTTGATCAGCGACTAAGGTGCCAAAGGAGTTAACGGCGTTTGGTAGAGGTCCCGATAACACCCATCCAAAAATTGTGTTCTGGGCGATAAGTGAGTCTGAAACTCTTTGCATTCCCTGTCGAACAATTGCCGGATAGAGATCGGCGCCAATGAGCAGATCCACGCGGGACGACTTATGAAAAGTAGGATCCGCCAGTCTGAGACCGTCGAGGTGTGACGGGTCAATCAATGAAAACGAAGCGCTCGGTAAATCATTTGTCAATTTCCTCAACACAATAGCTTGAGCTGAAATGGATTCTGGTTATCTATAATGGCGAACGCACAAAGCTTTTTAGAAGTTGCTGCCTGAGTTGTATTTATGCTGGAAATCGATATGTTTATTGGCGAGGTTGGGAGGTTTAAACGCATCTGTACTGGTTCTGAAATGAACGAAACCTCAGATCCTGGGTCTATAAGTGCTCGTGCCAGATGGTTAGATTCGGTTCCGCGTATGTTGACTAACGCCGTAGCAAGCAACACTCTCTTTTGCGTAGAAGCGAAATGAGTATGAGTAGATATTTGCGGAACAAATTCAGGTGAAACGGTACCCTTTTCGGTTGCAGCGGTTGCCGCGGAGGTACCTGGTGCAGACGATGGAGCTTTGTGAGATAACTTGGACCCCGTGGTATTTCTATTGAAATGTAATAACGAATGGTGACGTTTCTTACATGTACTGCAGGTATATCGGCTAGAGCATGTTCTGAGCAGGTGATTAACTGAGAGACAGTTTTCGCAAATGTTGTTTTGACGGACAAAATCGACTCTCGATGATACGGGCATCTTGATAAATTGAGAGCACTGACGTATAGGATGCGCTTCGTTGCAAAGCTTGCAAGCGAAATCGTAGGCTTTAGCATGATAGGCATTTGCTGTTGAGCGGCGTTGATTGGTCCTAGGTCTTTTGTCAAAAGTCACTGTTGATGTAGAAGTTACATCAGATATGGTTTCCAAAACTTGAAACCGAGCGCTAAGGAATTTGTCCATTTGCTTCCACGTTGGGACTTCAGTTGGATTTGGTAAAGATTGTTCCAACAGTGCTAGAGTGGAAGGTGGTAATCGGTTCGAGCACGCAAAAACTAGGATGGGATCCCAGCTATCTACGCATACACCATGAGCCTTAAGTGCTGCAATGCGATCATTGACGTGCCGCTGCAGGTTGATGATTTCTTTGGCAGACTCCTCGGAACAGGATGGAAGATTCAGTAACCCCTTGACTTGGTTGTTAACCAATATGCGCTTATTCTCATAAGTAGAGCGTAGGGATTCCCAGGCTAACTCAAAACTAGTGTTCGTTAGGGGGAACTTACTAACAATACTAAAGGCCTCCCCCCGTGTCTTCGAACGAAGATGAAAAAGCTTCTCTACCGCTCCTAATTTTGGATGTCTAATGTATATAGCATCGAACATGTCTCTAAAAGACGGCCAAGATAAGTAATCCCCATTAAAAATTTCGGTGTCACAGGGTGGTAATTTGATGCAATGCGACGACTCTTGCTTCGACGAAATGTGCGGACTTGATACTTGAGGAGAGGTTGAAATCGGGTCAACTTGATTTTTGCCCTTACTCTCGTACTCTAGGAGTAGTCCCAGACAAGAAATGTAAGTCTCATTTGATAACTTGTACTTCGAGTCGAAAACCTCAGTCTCGAAAGTCTCTGTATCCGTTGTGCCAAAACGAGCACATTCCGCATATTTTGTCTTAACGTCGCCCCATAGATCCTTTAATTCTGTTTTGCGCGCTATCACCATGCTTAAAGTATGCTGTGACTCTGGCACCTCCCGAACTCCAGCAGCGTATTTGACCAATTGATCAGCCGCGTGGATAAAATCGGCTAAATATGCCAATTTCCAAATGAAGAGAATGTGAAAGCGGTGCAGATGAAACGAGGATGGTTAAGTTTTGAAAAAAACTGATTAAAACAAAATTACTAAAATTGGCATAAAATGCTTCAAAACCTTGAGCGACAATCGCGACCCAACGGTTCAAAAAACGACGGCGAATGTGGTTTGAAATTATCCCACTATAAATTTGAGACCACGCGATTGTGGATTACGGTACTTGAAAATGTCAGACGACGGTCAACCAGAAAAAACCTCGAAGAAACACCGCTTGGTGACGGTTATCCTTAAAGACCCGATGGAACACTATAATGTCAATTAAACGGAGTTTTGAAAAAAACTGTTTTATATAAGAAAAATATTAATAAGCGTCGTGTAAAATATCACAACGGCAATTGGTAACCCTGGGTACACAATTTCTCAAAAAAGTACCAAAATCGTACTCAAGAACGTATTAATGTTCATCGGCAACCCTGAACTTAACCAACAACACATCAAACGAAACGCACTTATCCACGTATGCAATTGCAGCACATCGATGTGGCTATGTATGAACGTATGTATGTACAAAACTATTCCCGCCAGAAAATCACGATAAAAAAAAATAATTCACGCTTAACCGAATAAATAGATTTATAAATTTGAGGTTCCTATGGGTATATGAATACAATATGCCCAACTGATCATAATTTATGTTTGTACAATATAAATAGTTGTAGGTAAAGGATAATTTTATATGCACTGAATTAAAGATACACACCTGGATTTTCTGACGTTGCGTTGATGATAAATTCTGTTGTTGTTGGTATTGACGTGGTGGTGGATATGTCTGCTTTCTTGGTGCTGTTGATGATGATGATGATGGTGGTGGTGGTGTTCTGGTGTCTTGATGATAATGATGATGATGATGATGATGATGATGATGATGATATTGATGTGGTGGTGGATGTGGGTTTGCTGGTTTCTAGGTGCTGAGGCTGACGATGATGGTCAATGCTTCTCGACCGTGATGATGATTGGGATGGTAATTGATGACGCCGTTGATAACTTGTCGTGCACTTGGTGTGATGGTATGGTAATGGTGGTGTGCAATGACGATGCGAGACGGGCTCTGCCTCTGTGTCCGTGGCGAATGTGTTGGTGTCGCTCGTGGACGCGCTGGTAATGACGATGGGACTCTTTGTCCGCGGCGATGGCGATGTGGTAGCTCTTGGTGGCAGTACTGAAGATGGAAAGCGGACTCTTTGTCCGCGGCGATTGAGATGGTAGCTCGTGGTGTCAGTACTCTGACGATGCGATGGAAAGCGGACTCTTTGTCCGCGGCGATTGTGATGGTAGCTCGTGGTGGCAGTACTCTGAAGATGGAAAGCGGACTCTTTGTCCGCGGCGATTGTGATGATGTAGCTCCTGGTGCGGTCAATGGTAGGGCCTTTCGGTGTTGCTTATGATGAGCGCATGTGGTGGTGAAGCTTGGCGGTGGTGGTACTGAAGATGGAGAGCGGACTCTTTGTCCGCGGCGATTGTGATGATGTAGCTCCTGGTGCGGTCAATGGTAGGGCCTTTCGGTGTTGCTTGTGATGAGCGCATGTGGTGGTGAAGCTAGGTGGTGGTGTGGTGGTATGATTTGGGACGCGGACTTTCTTTGTCCGTGGCGACTGTGGTGGTGTACCTCGTGGTCACTGTACGGTGGTGTGTGAATGCTTCTTGTGACGGCGACGATACTTTTTAAAATAAATTTGTTCACTATCCGGCTCCGATGGACCAAATGTTTGTCTCGCGTGCAAAAAAATAAAACGCCGTGGTTAATTACAAGTACGACTTAATCTTTATTATACTCACAAGACAATGTATCGTCGCCGTCACGGTAGAAAAAGAAGTGAACGAGATGAGCTCGGAAAAAAGTGACGACGGTGAAGTTAGTAGGGGTTCAGTTAATGCCATCTGTGCGCGACAAGAAAATTGTAATAGTTTATATTGGGCAATATTTCTTATCGCGCATAGATGGCGTGAACAAATTGCGTCAGTGTATCACTACTGCCTTCGAATTCTCTGATGTATGATATTTCTTTGAGAATTTGGACAGTACGACTTTGTCCTTGAGGTACTGCTAAGGCTTGAATAGACTGCACCAGACGTTCTAGACTTTCCTGTTCCATGTTTGGAATATTCAAGCTGACACAGCCCGCCATATGATTTTGTTCTTGTTTTTCATGTGTTTTCATGCACACCGCCCGCCCGTACCATGAAGCTACTGAGCAAAAGTTTCTGTTTTTTGTTCTCAATGCGTCATCTGTATAGAATTCATAATCTTTGATTATACATAATTGCTTCGTGATACCAAATAAGTTACAATATTTAAACTTGATCATGTAATTAACAATCAAAACGAATTTGTCAATAAATTTTGCCAATATAAAAATTCGCGAACCGCACAATATGAAATTTCAAAGAAATTCACCTCGCGTATTTGTTTACATTGGCGGCCATCATGAAATTGTTCTTGTTTTTACAAGATGGCCGTTCACAAGTACACACCGATACGGTTTTGACGTATGTAACATCGTTAAAGCATATTCAACCATTAGAAATCGGTTGATGAAGGGGAAGACGTACGAAAGTTCCTATCTCTTCATTACTTGATCTTATGGGGTTTTCCATTGGGAAAAAAATCTATTTTTTTTTATCTGAAGACCGATTTTGACAGTTGTTGTGTTCCATTGGGCGAAAAAATTGATTTTTTTTCTGATCAGAGATCAATTTTGCAAATCTGAATTACCAATACAAATGATAGCTGTCAGTTTGACAAGAGTTATTTTCATTTTGATTTTTTACTTCGGTTGTGATGTTATGGATAGTCTGCTTTCACACGTAGACTCACGACTCACGACTCACATGAGTGCAAAAGAGAAAGAAAATTCGAAAAGTTGAGAGGAAAAATATTTTGCCCTGTGAGTCGTGGGCAAAATTTTCAGCGACTCTTTTTGACGTTTTCTTTTCTCTTCCTTCTTTTTATCATCATGTTGCTTCATATAATTTCGTTGCTTGGAGAGTCAGTTTCGGTTACTTGCGTAGATTTGTTCGGTTGCTGGTGTTTTTTTTTCAAGCAGAATAAAATAGGAATGTCAAATTTGAGTCAAGAGAAAAAGTCGTCGTGTAAAAGCGCGAGACTCACGAAAGAAAATTAACAAAGAGAACTTCGAAAAAAGTCTTGACTCAACAGTCAACGTGTGAAAGCAGACTAAGTCATTATATCTTGCTTAAAAAACTTTATAAATATGGCGTTAAAGCAACAGAGCTAAAGTGGTTCAAATCATTTCTAACGAATAGAAGTCAACGTACTAAAATAAATACTAATGTATCGTCGTCTGTAAATGTGAATATTGGATTACCACAAGGTACTATTCTAAGTGTATTATTGTTCCTTATATATGTAAATGACGTTCCAAAAACCGTGCAATATTCAAAACTTGTCCTTTTCGCTGACGATCTTCTTCTCTATATAAGTGGTACTAACATCAATACATTTGAAAATTATATAAATATGGATTTAAGTGCAATAAATAAATGGCTCAAAATGAACCAACTAATATTAAATACACAAAAAACAAAGTGCATGTTAATAAGTAATGTCCCCACTCAAACACCCCTTAATATAACCGTTGAAAATACAAATATATGTGAAACGAAGCAATTCAAATATCTCGGTCTTGTAATAGATAATAAATTATCACTTAACGAACATATTGACTATATATGTAAAAAAATATAAAAAAAAATCGGGGTCCTAAGGAAAATTAGACAGAACATTTCTATGTGCAGTGCAGTCAAAGTATACAACGTAATAATAAAACCTCATTTTGAGTACTGTGGTAGTGTATTGTTTTGTACTCGTCAGTGTCACAAAAACAGATTACAAATATTGCAAAACAAAGCAATGCGAATAGTGCTAAAATGTGATCGATACACACACTTAAACTTTATGTTAAACGCGTTAAATTGGTTAAATATTAACCAACGACTTTTCTTGACCGCAATGCTACAAATACATAAAATAAAAACTGATAATTGTCCTAACTACATGCAAGAGAATACTACAATAAATGATGGATCTTCCTATAACCTGAGGAATGAAGGTGACTTCCTGCTGCAGAGAGTGAGAACCCTAAGAGGACAGCGAACACTTGACTGCATAGGCTTTCAAGCATTCAATAATTTGCCAAATGACATCAAAAATACATCTAACATAAACATTTTTAAGAGAAAACTTATATAAAAATTAACATAGCATAAAACTTTAAAAAAAAGTACATTATAGAAATTTGCAAACGTTTATAAAGATAATGTAAAAAGAATATATAATTGCAAAAATTATAAATATAAATGGCATTATATTTAAATAAAGATTCAACTAAACTAAACTAAATTTACCAAACCGAAATTGGACAAAAAAATAGAAGTACTAGAAGAACACTTCTCCAAATTCGGAAAACCTAATAAAATAATCGCGGACAATGAATTCAAATTAGAAAACCTTAAAGAATTTCTTAATGAACAACAAGTTGACCTTCACCTTACTAAGCCTAACACTCATACGGGTAACAGTGATATAGAAAGATTTCATTCAACGTTACAGGAAAAACTGGTAACAATGAGAAATTTAGACGTAACACTAATTCAAAAAGTCCACAGAGCACTTAACAATTATAATAATAGATACCATTCAACACTTAAAATGTCACCTGAAGAAGCAATGTCTGCAGATCTATCTACTCTAGTGAGACATATTAAAACAGGAAAAATAAGAAGAACGGAAAAACTTAAAAAAACTCGTGAAGAATATATTGAAAATAGGCAGGTAGCACCAATAAAAAATTATAAAAGAAACTACTACAAAAATGAACCAAGATATAGAATTAAATAATTACAAAGAGAACATCCGTTAAATATAAAACGACCTTGTTTACTTGCAGATGATAACCATAGTTTACTTACTGACGACACTGGTAACACCAATAATGTCGACTCTGACAATCGACAGATTGACTTCTAACAACGGTTACACAATTATCAACATGGGACAGACTGAAGTAATTGAAAATACAAAAACTTTACTCCACATTATAAATACCCAAGACCTTAGACAAACTCTAAATTCAATTTAAGACAGCAGTCAAAAATTACAAGTAGGAGATGACATGACAATAAGAAATTTAATAGGAAACATTCAAGCTAAAATTAACGCAATAGAACCAGGAAAGACCAGACAAAGAAGAGGACTTATAAACTTCGTAGGGACAACAAAAAATCGCTTTTCGGAACCATGGACGACAATGACAGACAGGAAATATTAGGACACTTAAAAACCATAGAAGAAAACGACAGTAATGCAATCTTTAACTTGAACAAACAAATAGAAATAAATTGAATAAATCACTGATCTGAAGAACATAATAGAAAACGATAGGAAACAATTAATCCAAACATACAAAGAACTGACAGAAAATGAGAAATGTATAATCCGACAACAATTCAAAACTGATCAAATATTAAAATTAAGAAGTCTAGAAGAAAAACTGAATCAACTAATAGACAGCGTAGCACTTGCAAAGTAAGGACTTGTGAACCCAAGCATAATGTCAACAACAGAAATAACTGAAACAAGACTAGACCTTTATAAATTAAAAAATCTAAAAATTGGAGTATTAAAATACGACCAAAATAGACTTTTAATAGCAATAAAAATACCAAACAGACACAAGTTAGTCGATTTAAAACTTATAACAGCTATTCCTACAAATACAAAACATGAAATAATAATTTAAGACCAATATTTTATAGAAATTAATAACACTAAATATAGATATGATAATAAAATTTTATATGAAAAAGAGCTTATACCTATAAATAATTGTATTTCGAATAATGATTGTAAACTGAATGAAAATAAAGTAATCGAAATTAAGCCACTAGATGATTATACTATTCTTTGTAAAAATATTAATAATGAAGAAATAAAAAATAATTGTGACGATAGACGAATCAAATTAAATGGAAATTATTTAATTGTACTTAATAATTGCTCAATACAAATATTAAACCAAACTTTTTCAAACTCAAATATTCAATTTGTAGATAGATTTTTCTACGATGAGAATATAAAATATAATTTTACAAAAAAAATTAAATTTCGAAGAGATTACCCTTAAAAACTTTGTTAATTTAGAAAACATAAAAATACTTAAATTTCATAAAAATGTAAATTACAGTGCTCTATCAATCTTTATAGTAATCTTGGCGATATTATTTTTATTATGTTAAAGAAAAATAAGAAAACTAATAATTACAATCAAAAACATTAGTAAAGAAATTCCCAAAATTCAGGAAAATTTTAAAATAAAGGAGGGGGAGGTTACATATCCTTTTCCATCCATATTTGCAAAGTCATAATAATTAAGTTCCCATAGAAATCAAGTTCATTTCCTTTAAATGAACATGCGCATAATATCATATTACACTAATAAAGTAAAGTCATTCACGCACACCTCATAATTGTACAGTAAACATTCTCATGCACATATTGTAATTCAAACCCCAGATTGTAAATCGCCAAACGAGCATATAAAATAATATAGAGAGGTAATTTAGAATTAAAATTAATGTATGGAAAATCAGTTGAATATATTGTGTGGTAGAGACCCCAAGTAAATAAAATAATTTTTTTAAAAAAATCGTTTTACAAACTCGTGTATTTATCTTGCAATGTAAAAATGTCAAAACAATGTTCCTCTCGGTGACGCTGATTTTCATAACTATCTACGAATGAATGGATTTTTGTGCGCTAATGGTTCATTGTTGATAAAATTGGTGACAAAACATTAATCAAAATAAATAATAAAATGCACTTGCTTAGCTGGACAATTGTTATAATATGAGATGATTTCAGTATGTAATGTAAATTCACTGAACACATTCATTGCTACGCACGAAATGCAGTCATTTAAGATACCTAATTGTAAGACGTCATTTCTCCTCTAAGTAAGTGCATGTACATGTAGTCAGTTGAATATTACGATCGGATGCGTATAGTTGATTAGTGGAAATATAAAACTGAATTTGCAAAGCTTAAAGTGTGTATTATTTTACTAACTTGTACATGGTGTCAGAAGTGAAACCTTTTTTATATTAAAACAAATATATTCAACAAGATGTCTAAAGTGGAAATAAAAGCTCCTGAACAACTTAATTTTGATGACGCTGGCAAAGAGTGGTCAATTTGGAAACAAAAATTCAAGATTTATCTTGTTGCGTCTGGAAAATCAGGCGAGAATGACAAAACAAAAATTTCTCTATTTCTTACGTTCATTGGAGAGAAGGGGATAGAGATATACAATACTCTTTTCGATGTACCGTTTGATCCAGACAGTGATGATGAGTTCAAGGATGCAGTGGAAATTGAACAAGTAGACGAACAAGCAAAACCGAAAATTTCCCTAAAGATGGTCCTTAGTAAATTCGAAGAATATTGTCTTCCAAAGAAAAATGTCCTAATGGAGTCACATAAATTTAATATGATTGTTCAAAAGGAGAACCAATCCTTCACAGAGTACATAACTGAACTTCGTACACAGATGAAGTACTGTGATTACAGTTGCACAAAGTGTAAGGAATCTTATACAGACCGTATGCTGAGAGAACGACTGATCCTGGGGCTGTTTGATAAAAACCTACAATTGAAATTGCTGGAGGATGCAAATCTGTCATTAAGTGATATAATTAATAAGTGCAAGATTGCAGAAGCTGTTATTGCAAATAAAAAATTGCTGTCCCAAGTGGAAAAGATTTGCACAATTGATACGTCGCAAAAGGAAGATCAAAAGAAGAGGTTCCTGAGATACCCGAACACACCAAAATGTGATCGTTGTGGTGGATTTTCAACGGGCCAACACCAAAAATATTGTCCAGCTGCAAAGGAAGGAGTAACTTGTAACAAGTGTGGAAAACCAGGCCATTTCGGAAGAGTTTGTCGCTCACGTCAACAGGAGGAAAAGCCAAAAGGAAACAAGCTGCAGCTCTATAGAGGACCAAGGCAGAATCGTGTCAACGAACTAAGATATGGATCTAGTTCTGAAGAAGGTAACCAATTATGTCAGAATAATAATTTAGTTTTAAAAAAATTTGTATTTAGAATAAACACTGATGCTAAGGGTTGGTTCAAAATATTGAATGTGGGTGGTGCTGAAGTACAATTTAAATTAGATACTGGAGCTGATATCAGTTGTCTCCCAATAAAATACATTGAGCAGACCAACAACCAAGATAAAATTAAAAAGTCTAACAACCAATTGTTTGCTTATAATAATTGTAAGATTGAGACATTTGGAAAAATAGATTTAATTTGTGTTGACTGTGATACACAGTTAAAAAAAGTTGTTTCATTTGAAATCGTTGGTGACAAATTTCAGCCTATATTAAGCAGAGATGCATGCGTTGAACTTAATTTGCTAAATAGAACTAATGTATTCAATATATCCATAGATTCAAACGAAAAGTTTATTGAGCAAAATATGGAAGTATTTGATGGTATTGGTACAATTCCTGGGGAATGTAGTATTATGCTTAAGGAAAATTCTGTCCCAACACTTAAGTATAAAAAACGTATCCCTGAAAGTTTACATAAGAGATTGAAACTTACGTTAGAAGATATGCAGGAACACGGCATCATTACACCTGTTGATTACCCTACAGATTGGGTCAATAATTTAGAAATTGTTGAAAAACCAAACGGCTCATTAAGGATATGCCTTGATCCAATACCATTAAATAAATGTATTCGTAGGGAACATTCTTTGATTCCAACAGTGGAAGAAATAATAAGTAGACTGTCAAATAAATCATTTTTTACAGTGTTAGATCTAAAGCAAGGATTTTGGCAACTATCACTTGATAAAAAAAGTTCAGAATTAACAACCTTCATGACTCCATTTGGTCGTTTTCGATGGAATAGGGTTCCTTTTGGAATAAGTAGTGCTCCGGAAATGTTCATGAAGAAAATGGTTGCAATATTTGGAAATATAACAAATGTAGAAGTTTATTTCGATGATATTTTCATTTCTGGTAGAACAAAAAAAGAACACGATGAAACTTTAGAGTTAGTAATGACAAAAGCAAAACAAAATGGGATAAAATTTAATAAAGAAAAGTTACAGTTGTGTCAAAAGAGGGTCAAATTTATGGGACAAATAATACAAGAAAATAGAGTAGAACCAGATAACAAATATGTGGAAGCTATTAAAAATATTAATACACCAACAAATAAGAAAGACATTTTAAGAATACTAGGTATGTTCAAATATCTTGCAAGGTTTATTCCAAATTTGACAAAGAAATCAGCAAATTTAAGAAACTTAACACGATTAGAAACAGAGTGGAAATGGTTAGATGTACATCAACGCGAACTGGAGGATTTGAAGGAAATCCTGTGCAAAGGCACTTCTCTAAGAATTTTTGATCCCAAACTTCCTTTAATAATGCAAACAGATGCATCTAAGAAGGGCTTGGGTTGTGTTTTAATGCAAAATGACCAACCAATTGCATTTGCTTCCAGAAGTCTTACTATAACAGAACAAAAGTGGAGTACAATGGAAAAGGAATTACTGGCCATTGTATTTGCTTGTGAAAAATTCCACCATTTCATTTATGGTCGTGAGGTAATGGTTCAATCAGACCATAAGCCTCTCGAACAATTAATTAAAAAAGAGTTAGATGATGTTACTGTAAGACTTCAAAGAATGTTCTTAATACTATTAAGATACCCTGGTCTGCAAATAAAATACACACCTGGGAGTAAAGTAGTCATAGCTGACTGTCTTTCAAGGGCTCCATTAAAGGAAACGGGTTCCGAGAATGAGGAATTGAAATACGTGATTCATTTAGTAAAAAGAAAAGTTTGCTTATCAGCAAATAATTATGAAATTTATGTTGAGGCAACAAGAAATGATTCTGAACTAGCTAAAATAGTAGATCATCTTCAAACAGAATGGCCAGAATATAAACGTTTATCCGAGGTTGGAAAACGTTTTCATAAGATAAAAGACCAACTTAAGTTTGAGGAAGGATTATTATTTTTGGATGATAAATTAATCATTCCGCATTTGTTGAGAATGTCATTACTTAGAATTCTACATGAACCACACCTGGGGATTGAAAAAACTCTCGCTAGGGCTCGTAAATTATTTTATTGGCCAGGAATAACAGGTGATATTAAAGCGATGATTAAAGATTGTCGTGTATGTGAAAAATATATGAGAAATAATTGTTCGGAACCACTCATTCAAGAGGAAAATCCGCAATATCCATGGCATAAAACTTCAATGGATATTTATGAATATGCAGGCAAATTTTATATAGCATTTGTTGATGCATATTCTGGTTGGATTTGTTCTGATAGACTTAAAGATAAGTCGATTACAAGTGTTATTACCTTCTTGGAAAATATATTTAATCATTTTGGTAGCCCAACAGAAATCAGAACTGATAACAGTCCATTTAATTCGAAACAACTTCTACAATATGCTAGTATTAATAATATTACATTAAAATTTTCAAGCCCCAATTACCCTCAAAGTAATGGGTTAGCTGAAAAAGCAGTTGGAATTGCTAAACAGATAATAAAAAAGGCAATTAATGAGGACAAAGAAAAAGAAATTGGGTATAGAATTTTAGAATACAATACAACACCAATAACTAGTATGGGTTTATCCCCTACAGAATTATTTTTGGGACGAATGGTTAAAACAAAACTACCAGTTAATATGAAGAGACTCGTTAGGACATTTATAGCTGAAGAACAAATTCAAAGGAAAATAACAGAAAAAAAGAATAAACAAAAACAGTATTATGATATGCATACGAAATTATTGAGCGAATTACGGATAGGAGATAAAGTTATGTTTAAAAAAAATGAAACTGACTGGGTCTATGGAGAGATTGTACAGCAATTGAATGAGAGGTCATACAATATTAAATGTAGTTCAGGAAAAATATTCAGGAGAAACAGAAAATTTATAGTTAAAACAAATAATTCAGATGAAAAAAAGGTTGATGATTATGACTTCTTGGATCATGGTATGTTCGATGAGGATAATAGTGTTGATAGAGAAGTATCTCATGATGAACAGTCAAGTTCAATACCAGACACAGCAGCACCCACGGTAAATGTTGAAAACGAGCCTTTACTTCAGGGAACAGAAAAGAATGGTGTAACAACCCATAGTGGGCGCATTTCTAGGCCACCTGTTAGACTAGGTGATTGGGATTTTGATTGAAACTACTGACATAGTTGGTTGCATAAGATATTATTTATTTACTATTTATTTACTAACTTAATTATATTATTATTATTCAGTAAGTAGTTGTTAAAAAAAAAAAAAAAAAAAAAAAAAAAAAAAAAAAAAAAAAAAAAAAAAAAAAAAAAAAAAATTATATTTTAACTTTAATTCTAATTAAAAAAAAAAAAAAAAAAAAAAAATAGCATGTTATAATATGAGATGATTTCAGTATGTAATGTAAATTCACTGAACACATTCATTGCTACGCACGAAATGCAGTCATTTAAGATACCTAATTGTAAGACGTCATTTCTCCTCTAAGTAAGTGCATGTACATGTAGTCAGTTGAATATTACGATCGGATGCGTATAGTTGATTAGTGGAAATATAAAACTGAATTTGCAAAGCTTAAAGTGTGTATTATTTTACTAACTTGTACAACAATGAGGCTGATCTCTTAAGCGCTTCGTAAAGGTTTCTCCACATCATTGGAGCCCGCCCACATTCAGTATCTTTAATCTGTGGACTTCCTCAATTCGAATACATAGAAGCCAGGCAAATATGGAAAAAATACTTTCATCATCACATTTGTCGTCTCGTAATTCGACTTGACTGGACTGCAACATGTGGCTATTGATGATGTTCCATCAAAGGAAATGAGGTAAGTTTTTTTTGAAGAACAAGTGGGCACATTTACAACAAATTTAATTACGTTTCTTTTAATTCAGCTCCAAGTATAACCCACATGACGTCAAGGTTTGGCTGAACAAAATATGGCTCTAAAAGAATAGCTGAATGTATCGCCGTTCGAGTCGAAGTTCGTCAGGACAAACATCGATGCGTCGCCCCAACAACCACCTCCACAGCCGCCACGTCGCAACAACATTAACCGGTATAACCGACTGGACCAGAGTCTCACTAGTGAACCTTTTTCAGTAATAAACAAACAAACTGGAAAATGATTAACCAGAAATAAACCAGCTCACTTCAAGTGATTGATGCAGTGGTAAGTAATCAAGTCCAGGAATAAAGTTGACAACCCAACCTACGAAGTACATCCCAAATGGCTGCAGGACATGCAGAATCCAATTGCTGCTTTTCTTTTACATGAAGACCAAAAACAACAAGCGCTTCATATGCGTCAACAGTTACAATAAATGCAAAGACTGTGACACTAGCCCATCTGCTGATCGGTTAGATGACAATGAACCAATTGGACTTTTTGATTAAAACTCAGTATTAAAAGTTTTGTTTGTATTTTCCAAACTAATTTTAAGTTGCAATATTAAGACTTTACACTTTAACTATTCTCTTCTCATGTTCTCATGTCAATAACTTCTAAGAACAAAAATGTACTATTATGTTTTACATACCGAAAATTCGATAATTTTAAAATTTAAATAAAAAAAATATTTCCTTTCAAATACAAGCTGTAGTTTATGTTTTTGAAGAAGGGTTCCCAACGAGTCGATTCTAAGCTTGAAGTAAAATTTAAGACTAGGTAGTAGCATATCGTACATATGTCTAAATGGATTAGGATTAGGAATAAATAAATATCAATAAAAATTTTGAAAATCAGATAAAATACAGCTCTAGTTAAAATTAATGGAAATTAAGTTTGCTAATCTTTGCGTAGATGGATTGCGCTTTCGAGTACCTTCAGTGGCAGGTAAGGCTCCTATAACGAAAATGTATTGTTTAGCAAAAAAAAAAATTACTTTGTTTCGTTATCTTACTTTAGGCTCTTCGGAAGCTTCTGCACTTTGCTGCTAATTATTTACACCTTCATTCTCCTCTTCGACTACTTGTTCTTCACTGCTGCCACTGCCACCACTATTCGTTGCCGTTGCTTTACTTTCATTTCGGTTCTTCATCCAACCAACCATGGGGTTTGGCAGCCGATGGGTCGGGAATCTGTGGTGGTGCATCTTCATCCCAGTCATTTGGTTTCTCTGCATCTGGATCTGGAATGTACATAAAATAAAATACTACCAGTTTACGACTGCCAAAATTTCTCAAATTTCATCATTACCTTCTCATACTCATCCTTTCCGTCATCTTGCCCTCCGAATCGTCAATTTTCCTTGATGGATTTACGGCTGGCGTGAAATCTTTAAGCAATGAACCCTCGTTAACTACTTTATGGTCTACACGAATTTGGCTTCACAAGTAATTGATACAAATGCGGAGTTTGTCTTTGTTGCGTTATCTGTAATGCAGCTTGATATCATTGCCGCACTTGTCCGGGCCGAACATGATAGTGTATGGTGTTTTGTCATTGAACTATACTATGGAATTGGGTGATGAAATTTAATATAATATTGTGTCGTCGTTTCTTATTTACTCACTTTGACATACCTTTTTGAGATCCTCTGTTAGTTTGCCTGCAGACACTAATTTTATGTACGAACCACCGCATTCTTGTCCGTCCTATTAGAAAGAAATTGCATTTATATACATATAGATGTAGTTGAAATAAGTCTGATTGTATTACCTGTATTGTGACTTCATATTGAACCACTTATGTCTTGGCGTTGAAGACGAATGGTTCTTTAGGAATGATGAGATTGCAGCATGTTTTGCTTTCGACTTAAGGACAAGCCTAATATCGTTTTTCAAAACAATTCTTTGGGGTGATTTAAAACTCCATTGACCGTCATATTGCGCGATTTCTTTAGCTAAGTCATCTTTGTTTGCTTGAGATCGGGTCCACGATTTCTCGGACAACTCAATGTGATCTTTGCCGAGACCAATTTCTGATTCTGGATCTTATTTTACCTTCTCCGTATTTAGTTTCTTTAGAAATCGTGAATTGTGTTCATCCACGAGTTGACACACTTGGTGTATTTCTGTTTCACTTTTAATTACCCGAGAATCTCTGGTACTTGCATTCGGAACAGGTTCAATTAGATTGATAATATATAACACACGAATTTAATAAAATAAATAAGAAATAAATTAATAGAAAATACATTTTGTTTCGGCACGAAAAATGTAAACAATCGCCACTTGTGTCTATCAAATGGTATGAGGTAAATTAAAATAGCTGATGTTGACAAATAAAAAAAAGGAAAATCCGAGGGTCGGCTTACATTCCAATGCATAAGACAAATTTTTAAAAAAATACGTTAGAAAATTCGTTAATTTTAAATACAACAGTATTAATTTATATTATTCAATACTGATTTGATTCAAAGGGCTCAAGAGGGCTCAGTGGCGCGATGGTTAGTGCGATGAACTGCCGCGCAGGAGGTCTGGGTTCGATTCCCAGCCGTAGCAACACCTAAATGATTTTTCACTGGCCCTCCTCTCGTGATGATCTGACAAATCATCCGAGTAGTATCAATTGTCAAGAATAGCTTATCTCAACTTCGCCGTTCGGAGTCGGCATAAAACAGGAGGTCCCACCATCGTGCAAGAAGTACACACGCACACATGAATGGTTGTGAGGAAGCTAGGCCCTGGGTACTAACGAGCCTGTTGCGCCAAAAATTTGTATTTGTATTTGTATTTTGATTTGATTCAAATTCATTTACATATTTCGGGAATAAATCCTGGTATGCATTTAAAATGACAGATGACATTTAAGGTATATAATTATATATAAATCATTATATTAATAAAAACTGACTTATTATTACCTACTCTTATTTAGAAGTTATCTAATATATCTTTTTGTTAAAAAAATATAATAGCTGATTGACGTTTAATGATTTCCGATGTCATCAGTTGTTATTTATGTTTTTCTTTTATTATTCCGTTGTCAAAGTGAATTGAAGTTATTTGTGAGTATTTATTAACAATGAAAACTGGTAGTAACAAAAGGAAAACAACCGAAAATTGGACACTAAAGCGACAAGGTATGTGCAAAATAGTAAAAAATAAATAAATGAAGCAAATAAATAAAACTGATTATAGAATTATTGCCGGACCTTTTTGCCGAAAAAGGCTCAATTATTGAGACGCCAAATTTAAAATTATTTAATGATTACTTAATTTAAAATATCACTAAGTATATTTTAAGCACTAAGTCGGTGTATATAATCGATTTTTACATTTAAGCAAAACTTTGCTGTGTACACAAATACGTTTTCTATGAAGAGAATAGTAAATTGTGTCTTTTTATGCTCCCTCTACTGAAAATTGTATCAATTTTAAGCTTTTTGTATCATCTGCATGGAAGTTTCAGAATTTCAAAAAAAAAATGATACTACATGAATTGATTGATTAATATTTTATTTTTGTTAAAAAAAAACAAACTATGATATATAGGAGTTTATATAAATTATATTTTTCCTTTTAGGTTTAATTAAAAAAAATTGTTTTCTTCTTAACAAACAAGGTTCTTTATTTGGGAACAACTGCAGACTAATTTTATATTCGTTATTTTAACTCTACATTACCTGTCCCTATTGTCATTATGCTTATTTGGCGATTTACAATCTGGAGTTTTGAATTATATATGAGATGCGCGTGATCGAAACTGTGCAATATGATATTAAAAGTGAATGAACTTGAGTAATTATTGCATGTTTGCAAATGTGAAATGTGAGGCTATACCTCTCCCTCCTTAATTTTAAAATTCTCATGAATTGTAGGAATTTCCTTACTAATGTTTTTGATTGAAATTCTTAGGTTATTATTTTTCTGTTTCTTTCTTTTGCATAATGAAAATTAATATCGCCAAGATTAATATAAAGACTAAGAGAGCAGTATAATTAACATTTTTATGAAATTTAAGTATTTTTATGTTTTCTAAATTAACAAAGTTTTTAAGAATAATTTCTTCAAAATTTATATTTTTCGTAAAATTATATTTTATGTTCTCATCATAGAGAAATCTATCTACAAATTGAATTGAGTTTGAAAAAATTTGGTTTAATATTTGTATTGAGCAATTATTAAGTACAATTAAATAATTTCCATTTAATTTGATTCGTCTATCGTCACAATTATTTTTTATTTCTGCATTATTAATATTTTTACAAAGAATAGTATAGTCATCCACTGACTTAATTCCAATTACGTTATTTTCGTTCACCTTTCAATTATTATTCGAAATACAATTATTTATAGGTATTTGCTCTTTTTTATACCCTATCCCATAGGGGTATTTTAGTTTTGACATTAAGTTTGTAACATAGAGAAATAATTTCGATACATATACTTTGAGGTATATTCAGAATCGCTAGCTGAGTCGATTAAGTCATGTCTGTCTGTCCGTCCGTCCGTCCTTCTGTGTGTCACCGATATTTGGGCCTCACATTTTAAGCTAGAGTGTTGAAATTTGGTACATAGACTCTCTGGCCCACGAAGCAGAACAAGTGTAAACAATTTTGAAATCCGCCCACTGCCACGCCCTCTTTTAGGAAATCGTAGTTTTAAGCCAAACCGTAAGGAATTTCAAAATAGTGTCTGAGGAACATATTTAGACAATCGTAATAGCTGTATTTCGTCCATACAAAGTTTTTGCCACGCCCACTTTTTGGGGGCGTTTTTAGTAAAAAACGCTTTTTGTCCAAAATTTAAAAAGGTCGAAAAAACTTTTGATGTAAATACTACCGTAATGATAAAATAAACATTTTGTTAATATATCTTTTTCACCTACACCCACTTTTTGGGGGCGTTTTCTTACAAAAACCATTTGTATGCCTTACCCCAAGGCACATGCAATAGAAAAACGTTGTTTTTTGTCGAACCACAAAAGGTTTTTATAAACTGTTTGAACAATATGTTGCGACAATGTCATTTTCTGTATTTCATCGCCATAAAGCCTACATTTTGAGGATATTAATTTTAAGGATGGGATGGGATAGGGTATTCAACGATCCGCACAGCGGATTGTAGCCTTATCATATGCTCTTCAATTATTATTTCATGTTTTGTATCTGTGGGGATAGCTGTTTTGAGTTTTAAATCGACTAGCTTTTATGTGTTTGGTATTTTGATTGCTATCAAAAGTCTATTTTGGTCTATTTTAATACTCAATTTTTAAATTTGTATACCCTATCCCATAGGGGTATATTAGTTTTGACATTAAGTTTGTAACATAGAGAAATAATTTCGATACATATACCTCAAAGTATATTAATCGATTCAGAATCGCTAACTGAGTCGATTAAGCCATGTCTGTCTGTCCGTCCGTCCGTCCGTCCGTCCATGTGTCACCGATTTTTGGGCCTTAAATTCTGTACGTCCGTCTGTACGTCACCGCTTTTTAGGCCTTAAATTTTGAGCTAGGATAATGAAATTTGGTTATAGGATCCTCGTCAATGCCTACAGAATAAGTGTAAAAATTTTTGAAATCCACCCACTGCCACGCCCCCTTTTAAGAAAAACTCAGTTTTTGGCCAAACCGTAAGGAATTTAAAAAACGTTTCTGAACAACATATTTAGACAATCTTAATATCTTTATTTTGTTTAAATAAAGTTTTTTGCCACGCCCAATTTTTGGGGGCGTTTTCAATAAAAAAAACTGTTTTCGGTCAAATTTTAAATTTTTCAAAAAAAATGTTGATGCAGAATCATTAACATTATTAATACGAACATTTCGTCTATATACCATTTTAACCCACGCCCACTTTTTGGGGGCGTTTTTATATAAAAACCATTTTTATCCACTACCCCATAACATATGCAGGAGAAAACCTTGTCTTTTGTAGAACCGTAAAATTGTTTTGTAAGTAGTCTGAAGAATTTGTTGTCACTATATCATTTTTTCTATTTTATCCACATCGTGTTTTTAGCCATGCCCCCTTTTTTGGGGATTTTAGTTTTATGGATAGGATGTGATAGGGTATTCAACGATACGCACAGCGGATTGTAGCCTTCTCATATGTTTTTTATTTATTATTTGTTCTTGTGTTTAGGGATACCACCCACCGCAAAACCGCATGAGTTTAAGTTCGATTATTTTGGTTCGAACAAAAGGTTAGAACTGGGCATGCGATATCTATGTAAACTATATTATCTATGGAAAAATTCTTAATACTGAATTTAAAGGAAATCAGTGAAAGCTTAATCAGAAAATTGTGATTTCTCGTTATTGGGCAAAATTTAAAATTCTGTTAAGGCTTTAAGGCTTAAATTATTACAAATGTCAAGAGTAACATTGGTTTTAATTAGCTAGACAATTATACAAAAAACTGTATGTAAAACCATTTGCATTGTTATTTCTAATGTCGATATTGTATTGTTTTCCCTTATATGGATAACTCAGTTAGACGTTCACACATTTGTGCATCATTTTAATACGCTCATGGGAGATTTAAGTTAATATATTTAAAAAAAACACACACACATGCACTATGCACAGTTAATCGGTTACTTCTGTTAATTAATACATGTAATTTATATAATATATTTTAAATCACAGTTTTATTGGCATTTGTATAGATAAATTATAAAATAAATTGCAATCAATTGAAATATTGATTTTATATATATATATATGTGTTGAGAGCAAGGAAACACCGACTACCAGATGTCATTAGTGTCGGCTGTAATAGCTATTGACATGCCATCTCGCAGTTCGTCATCGGCAGCAGTAGTTGAAGCATTAACTTTTGAGTTCTATTGTTAATGGGTATTATCTAAATATTATCTTTTATGACAAGATCATAACAATTGGCGACGAGGATTAAAATTTTGCGTGCTTAAATTAAAGAAAAAGTTTTTGTTTTTCGCGAAACTTGGTTCAACACAAGAAGGGCAGAAAAAAAAAATCAAAATGGCGAACGAAGAAAAAATTCTTCAACTCTTGGAAATACAATCAAAACTTCTGGAATCACTCATGCTAGGAAACAAATCATTCAACAGCCAAGAGGTTCTCATGAATACCTTAGCAAACAGCATTTCAGAGTTTTGCTACGATCCTGCAAATGGAATTGTGTTCGAAGCATGGTTTTCACGACACGAAGACATTTTTAAAGTCGATGGAAAGGAACTCGATGACGCATCAAGAGTGAGGTTATTGATGAGAAAATTAAATCCAATCGCTCATGAAAAATATGCATCATACATTTTACCCCAGAATTCTCGTGACAT
The DNA here is from genome assembly GCA_932526625.1 of Rhingia campestris. Lineage (NCBI taxonomy): Eukaryota > Metazoa > Arthropoda > Insecta > Diptera > Syrphidae > Rhingia > Rhingia campestris. Next base: position 18,035,725 of record OW052186.1, read on the forward strand.
AGCTTTTGATAAAACGGTTGAAAATCTTAAAGTTATGTTTGGTGCAACAGAATCTCTCTTCAGTGCACGTTTTCGGTGCTTGCAAACAATGAAAAATGCAGAAGAAGATTTTACCACCTACGCAGCACGAGTCAATAAATGTTGCGAAGATTTCCGTTTAAATGAATTGAAAGTTAATCAATTTAAATGCTTGGTATTTGTCACAGGTCTTCAATCACGGTCTGATTCTGACATTCTCACCAAACTTTTGTCTGCGCTGGAAGGCGACCTAAATTTGGATTTGAATAAGCTGTTGTCGGGCGTCCAAAAATATGTTAACCTTAAAAAAGATACAGCCCTCATTGAACACGCGTCAACTCCGCACGTGGCAGTCAATGCTGTAAAAAAGGAAAGGCAAATTCCAACGCAAAAGAAATTTAAAAATCAGCAGCATTTAAAACCGGAAAGCAGCCAACCCAAGACACCATGTTGGAACTGTGGTGAAATGCATTTTTCACGAGATTGCACTTTTCAAAATCATAAATGTACGCAATGCAATCGAGTTGGTCACAAGGAAGGTTACTGCAACTGCTTTTCGAAAAACAATAAGCCAAACAACAACCAGTTCGAAAAGAGTAAGCAGCATCAAAATCGAAAGAAATTTTCGCCCCGGAACAAATCTATTCGATTCCAAGTTAATTGCATCAATCATGCCCAGCGGCGAAAATTTGTGTCAATCATCGTTAGTACCAGTAAGAACAAGGTAGAGCACTCCATCAAACTACAGATTGACAAAGGTTCTGACATCAGCATGATCGACGTCGCTACGTGGAAAAAGTTGGTTCAACCTGGAAAATCACTTCAGAAAAGCCAACCCAAAAGTGCATCGCTGGACGACATCAAGCTGATAGCTGAATTCACTTGTCAAGTTCAGCTCAAAGGGGAAGTTAAAATTTGTAAATTTTATGTTTCCAAAATTGATTCCTTAAATGTCTTAGGTACTGACTTATGCGAAGCATTCAATTTGTGGGATCAACCGATAAGCGCAGTCTGCAGTCGAATCGTTGAACCGGACATCGATCGCAATAGAGCCATCGCAGGCATCAAGCAAAAATATGTCGAACTGTTCAAGCCAGGTTCATCGGTGTGTACAAAAACACAAGTACAGCTGCATCTCAAACCTGACACAACACCAGTCTTCAGGGCTAAACGGCCAGTTGCATATTCAGTACTGCAGCCCATTGAACAGGAGCTTCAACGTCTTCAAGATCGCAATATCATCAGTCCAGTTGACTATTCAGACTGGGCAGCACCAATTGTGGTTGTACGAAAGGCGTCAGGAGGCGTTCGCATTTGTGGAGACTACTCCTCAGGCCTAAATCAATCATTGGAGCCACATCAATATCCGCTCCTCCTGCCTGAGGATATCTTCGCAAAAATAGCAAACAGCCCATTTTATACGCACATAGATCTGGCTGATGCATATCTTCAAGTTGATGTCTCACCGGAATCCAGAAAGCTGCTTACCATCAATACGCACAAAGGTTTATTTACATTCAATAGGCTAGCGCCTGGAGTTAAATCTGCACCAGGGGAATTTCAACAACTTATGGATGCTATGCTTGCGGGTGTGGATGGCGTTGCAGCGTATTTAGATGACATAGTCATCTTGAACTTGAACGACCACATGAACAATCTAAACCAAGTTCTTCAACGTCTCATGGAGTACAATTTTCGAATCAAAATAGAGAAGTGTTCATTTTTTGTACCTCAAATCAAATACTTGGGTCACATCATAGACAAGAATGGTTTGAGGCTAGATCCAGAGAAAATTGATAGGATTCAAAGTATGCCAGCACCAACAAACATCACCGAGCTCAGATCGTTTCTCGGAGCTGTTAATTATTATGGTAAGTTCGTGAGGCAAATGAGAGAAATCCGTTCACCATTGGATGGCTTGCTACAGGAAAATGCGAAATTTGAATGGTCGGATAAATGCCAAAAATCATTCGAGAAATTTAAATCCATTCTAGCATCAGGACTTTTGCTTACACACTTCAATCCGAACTTACCCATAAAAGTTGCAGCCGATGCATCCAATGTCGTGATAGGCGCATGCATCCTTCATGTTTTTCCAGACGGTACGCAAAAAGTCATCGCTCATGCAGCTAGATCCTTGACACCAGCTGAGACGCGGTACAGTCAAATTGAGAAAGAAGCGGCGGCACTCATATTCGCTGTTAAGAAATTCCACCGTATGATTTTCGGTCGCAAATTTCATCTTCTCACTGACCATAAACCGCTCCTGTCAATCTTCGGAAGCAAGAAAGGAATTCCCGTATACACCGCAAACAGGCTGCAGAGATGGGCGCTTACTCTAATGATGTACGATTTTGAGATTCAATACATCTCTACAACAGAATTCGGATGTGCTGATGTTCTTTCACGCCTAATTGACAAGAATATCAAATTGGATGAAGATATAGTCATAGCCTGCGCTCGATTTGAGGAAGATTTTTCATCTCATTTGCTCAAAACAGTCAAAGTGCTTCCTGTAAACTTCAAAATGATAGTACACGCAACAAAGAGCAGTTCAGTTTTGCAGTCAGTCATCAGAGCTATGAACTCAGGATGGAAGTCTCCCATACCAACCTCATTGTCTTCATACTATACCAAAAGGGAAGGCCTTGCAGTAGTCAATGAAGTTTTGATGTTCAACGACAGGATTGTCATACCGGATGTTCTCCAAAATCGTATTATTCGACAACTCCATCGAGGTCATCCTGGTATAAACTCAAATCAGTAATCTTACTGCCTTCTTTTCTCGATATGGTGACTGTCAACAAATTGTTTCAGACAATGGAACTCAATTCACCAGTGCAGAGTTTCAATTTTTTTTTTGGAGTCCAGAGGAATTCAACATCTACGGACAGCTCCTTTTCATCCACAATCCAACGGTCCAGCAGAGCGATTTGTGGATACGTTTAAAAGAGCGCTTAAGAAACTCAAGCATGAAGGAAGTAGTCAAGAGAACTTGGAAACATTTTTACAAGTATATCGTTCAACACCAAACCGTAATGTTCTCGATTTCAAGTCACCAGCAGAAGCATTTATTGGCAGAAAATTAACAACTACCTTGGATTTATTGAAACCGAGACAAGCAACATCAACAAGTACCAATGAAAAGCAGAACCAACAGTTCAACAAGCATCATGGCGCTAAGGAAAGACAGTTCATCGTTGGACAAAACGTCTACGCCAAGATATATCGCAAAAATAAGGAATATTGGGTACCCGGTAGTATTATTGAACAAAAAGGAACCGTCAATTACAATGTTTTAGTAACCGATATGGATAAAACAAGACTTATTCGATCACATACGAATCAGATCAAGGCACGGTTTTCTTCAGAGATCAATAAACCAAACTCATCAAACACATTCCTCGAGTTAATTGATTTATTCAAACCAGATATGAGTCAACATGCCTTAGACCCAGTCAGAGAGGATGACGATGTTCTCAATGGATCAGTCTCCGATCCCATAGAGCGTTTTGAAGATGCTCTGAATGAATCATGTTCAGCAACATCGGAATCATCAGAGTTCTATGGATTTCCATCTAGAAGCAATACTCCTGAATCGCAGAAGGTGTCGTCGTCAGGACGAAATATTCTTGTTCCTGGTTGGATGAAGGATTATATCTTAGGCGAGGGAGGTGTTGAGAGCAAGGAAACACCGACTACCAGATGTCATTAGTGTCGGCTGTAATAGCTATTGACATGCCGTCTCTCTCATTGGCATCTCGCAGTTCGTCATCAGCATTAACTTTTGAGTTCTATTTTTAATGGGTTTAATTATTATAGTTTTAATTTATGTTTGAAAATAAATATTATCCTTTATGACAAGATCATAACAATATGTATATATATTATTATTATTATTATAAAAAAAAAAAGTTTAAGTTAGTTAAAAAAAAACATATTGACGGAACAATTAACTTAAACGATTGCAATAAGAGGTTATTATTTTATAAACAGCTTATCATAAACGGTTTTAACAAGGAGATCAAATGCAATAGGAATTTTATATTTCCTAATAACCTATTAATCATATTAAAATAAAAGCTGGAAATGTGCCAGACTTCATTTCAAAAGTGTGGAATTTATCCAGTATTGAATAAAATAATAAAATATGAAAAGTATAGTAAATCTGTACTTTCAATTTAAGGATTATTTAAAACAAATGAGGGACTAGTTACGCTCCTCTACATCGTAAGCTTTTATTCGACAACTCAATCCATGTTTGAATTGAGCACGATGACGCGTAACATTTCTCATTATATTTCGACGTTTGTATAAACAAGGAGAAGCCTTATTAAAACAAAAAAAACAACAACACATATTTCTGATGTGACACATAAAACTTTATTGGGTTGGGTACGTTTACCCCAGAACATAATCCCCAAGACAAAATCTCCAAACCCAAAATCCCCAAACTGCAATCTCCAGCCGCAAAATCCCCAAAGAGAGAATCCCCAGGACTAAAATCCCGAATCCAAAATCTCCAAAAAAAAATGTTCAAGTAGTTAATCATGCGATTAAATCGCCGCGATTTGATCGCATGATTCTATCTATTCTATCTTCTGGTGATACCTATTTTGTTTAGATTAGGATTAATGACAATTAATACACAAAGTAAATATATTTGCAGTCTTAATATAAAATAAATTAATTTTCAACTTCAATTCAAATTAAAAAGTAATAGGTAACAACAATAATAACAAGAAAAAGATTTTATTAATGATTACAAACAAAAGAGAAAAATTCGAAAAAACAGCGATTTGTCTATTGTCGACGAATACTAAAATACTGCATGCATTAATATTTTTTGTATGCATGCAACTTTTAATCGTTATCACAATTCTCAATACTAAGGAGAGAATCGTAATATTTGGAGATTTTGGCAAAAAAGGATTTTTTCCTTGGGGATTTTGTTCATGTATATTTTTTCTATGGAGATAAAGTCCAGTTAGATTATATATTTTGGAGATTTTGTCAATGGAGTTTTTTTTTTGGGATTTCGTACCGCTCCCAATAAAAATATATAAGTGGTAGTTATTTTTTCCATAAGCTCCAATTTAGTTAGTGTGCAAAAAATAGTGATTAGATCAATTGTAATCCATCGAAAAGTATTAATGTAAGCGCGATAATCAGTAAGGTCAGTAGCCAGTGGAATCATTTGGCTTAGTTTATTTTGCTTATCTTTTACTAAATGTAAAGTATTGCGATATTAAAATAAGTTCTTATCAATTATGTAACGTAAGTACCTCAAAGAAAATCTAAAATGATTTTAAATCGGTACACCCTGATAACTATCGGGGATATCTTATGTTCCTAAAAAGTAGAAGACAGTTAGGAAACAGTCACTCTTTCTAAAATATGGTTGAACTCAAGAGTCCTTTGTGGCCTAAAAATCGGTGACGTACAGACGGACGGACGGACGGACAGACAGACATGGTTAATTCGACTCAGCTAGCGTTTCTGAGTCGATCCATATACTTTGAGGTATATGTAGCAAAATTATTTCTCTATGTTACAAACTATGTATCAAAACTAATATACCCCTATGGGATAGGGTATAAACACACATGCACTATGCACAATTAATGTATACTATTGCTATGTACACAGCAACTCAATTAAATTTAGATTTTATCTAAATAGGTTTGCTGCTTCATTATTACAAATCGACTCACCTGAATGATGTGTATACAACAACAAAAAGTTTAAATAAATAAATGAACAAAAATCGGTTACTTCATCGTTTATTAAAAAAAACTCTTTTCCATTAACAAAAATAAAAATTCATGTATTATTAAAAAAACAAACATCTTACATTAATGAACATCTTTACTTATTAAAAAATTATTTCAATATTACTTGAATATACTTTCTTATAGCCGTCATAGGACTTTATACGTTTTAAGTACAAAAAACAGATATATTGGTGAGCCACCTATTTGGAAAGGAACAATTAAATAAACGACTTCAAGTGGAAGAAAATTATTTAGAACATGTGGAACCATAAGTCACAGCCTCCATCACATTGCACCCAGTCAACCTCTCAACCTAAAGTATAAAGAAAATAAAAATATATTAGTGGTAGTTATTTTTCCATAAGCTCCAATATAGTGAGTGTGGAAAAAATAGCGATTAGATTATTTGTAATCCATAGAAAAGTATTAATGTAAGCGTGGTAATCAATAAGGTTAGTAGCCAGTGGAATCATTTGGCTTAGTTTCTTTTGCTTATATTTTACTTAATGTAAAGTTTTGCGATATTAGAATAATTTCTTACCTATTATGTAACGTTAGTACCTCAAAGAAAATTTAAAATGATTTTAAATCGGTACACCCTGATAACTATCGGGGATGTCCTATGTTCCTAGAAAAGAAGAAGATAGTTCGGAAACAGGATGTCGGAGAAGGCGAGAGTCACTCTTTCTCAAACTTGGTTTCACTCAAGAGTCTTTTGTCCAAATGAAAAGTCACTTAAAAGTAGCATAGTTCTTGCTGTCACTAAATACCAAGATCAACCATTCCAAATGTAATTGAACGAGCAAGCTGCCCGAGGAGACTACACAATATTTATAGGAAAATATCACATTGACATTCCAAGTATCCGCACTTATCAGGCTAGGATATGCATAATCAAATGATTTAAAGAATCGAGACTTTAGTAATCGAGTGATCCTTATGCCACAGTAGTCCAGTAGAAATTAAGGTATAGCGTTCTCTGCCAGTGCAGTAAGAATTTAGTGGTACAGAGATAATAACCTCACTGAAGTTTCAAAAACAATTGAGCGAATCACTTACTTATATAAAATTCAAATCAGATTCGATGTATATTTGTACCTGTCACAAAATTTCCGTAACTACCTAACGGATTTGAGTGGAGTTTTCTTCTATAGATACAGAATTCTTCTGCACAGTTTTTGAAGTAAAACTTCTTTTGGGTAGGTGTGAATTGGATCTTATGAAACATAAAAACATCACGCTGACGGTGTTTTGATCCGGTTCCCCATTAAAAATTCTCAAAATTTAAATGGAGTATGAAAATATACTCGATCGCTGATTACAGAATACCAAAATCCAATACTCGAATCTCGTATGCGATCATTATATTTGATTTTGATAACTTTATAACTCGATAACTGATGTGATAATTCGACCCCAGTTTCACTTCTAACTATATATTAAGTTTCGTTTAACAAAAACGTTTTTTTAGTTAAGGAGTTCACCTACCTCGGACTATACTCCACGAATGCCACCCTAGTGGAGATCCGGCGAAGAATTACCCTAGGATCCTGCCAGTTCTGTTTTATGGCGCCGAATGCTGGACAATAAGCAAGAAGTGGAGCTGATACTAAGCTCCTTCGAAAGAGAAAATACTTCGGTGAATTTTTGTATGCAATGATATGAATCAAAAAAATATTTGTGTTAAATCGTGGAATTAGGCAGTGTTTCCAATACTAAATTAATGGATCTTAAAAAAGTTAGTACCGGATGGGACATAGTGAATCAAATGTCAGTATCACTATATGTTTTATATGTTATGGTTTTAACCATATAGCAAAATATTGTTTCAAGGAAAAGATATGTATACATATTTATATTATATACGATTTAAAAGAGTGCTGAAGAAAAATGTGTCAAATGTTGTTTTGCCAAAAACAATTTAAATATTGATATAAATGTAATTCATTGTGCGAACACTCTTAATTGCAATTGATTGTGCGAACACTCTTAATTGCAATAAAAATCGCTGAAGAGGGAACTGATTATTAGAAATCAAGTGAAATAAAATGTGTTTATCTGAATATACAAGGACTTTCCAAAAATTTTAATCAATGCATCTGATATATATTGATATATGCTGATGATATGAACATTTTCAAATGTGTAAGAGATTTAAACGATTCGCTTCAACTACAAACCGATTTAAATAGTTTTACCATATGGTGTCTTAAAAACGGTTTGAATTTGAACCCTACTAAGTGTCAGCATATGACATTTTCACGAAAACGTGCTCCATCCAGATTTAGTTATACTCTGTTTTTAAAGATCTTGGTGTTTATTTTGATCCTAATATGGAGTTTAATAAACATATTAACGTTATCATCAATAAATCAAACTCCATGTTAGGATTTATAAAAAGGTGGTCAAAAGAGTTTAATGATCCTTATGTCACCCTCACCCTTTATAATTGTCTAGTTCGCCCTCACTTGGAGTATGCTTCACAAGTTTGGACGCCCTTCTATGCAGTTCATTCAAATAGAATTGAAGCAGTCCAACGTTGATTCATATGATTTGCTTTGAGAGGACTACCATGGGATGATCTACACAACTTGCCTCCATATAGGTGTCGAATTTAACTACTACAGATGTTGCCTTTGTCTCAACGTAGACTTAACAGCGACATGGTTTTCTTACACCAACTAAAGGGTGATCCAAGTAGAGATCACCCGTGTGAGTCGTGTCATGCTGTCATGTTATTTTTGTTTAGTATTGTTTGGCATTTCATAATGGAAAGACTTCCGCGTGAACAACGTTTACAAATTGTTCAACTTTATTATGAAAATTCACGTTCTGTGAGGAATGTGTTTCGTGCACTTCGCTCAACTTATGGTCAACATAATCGGCCTACTGAGCGTACTATTCGCAACACCATTACCCATTTTGAGACCCAGCATTCATTATTGGATAATATTCGACCGAATAGACCAAGTCCAGCACGCTGTGAAGAAAATATAGCGGCCGTAGCTGAGAGTGTGTAAATTATGCCGGTGCGAACGTAACCGTCAATGGCGACCGTTATCGTGCCATGATAACCGACTATTTGATGCCTGAAATTGAAGCTCGGCGACATTTGGTTTCAGCAACACGGCGCCACTTCCCACACATCGCATCAATCAATGGACTTATTGAGAGAACATTTCGGTGAGCACATAATTTCACGTTTTGGGCCGGTCGATTGGCCACCAAGATCGTGTGATATCACACCGTTAGACTTTTTCCTGTGGGTATATGTAAAGTCAAAAGCTTATGCCGACAAACCCGCTTCGATTCAGGCCTTGGAGGAATACATCACGCGTGTCATTCGCCAGTTACCAGTCGAAATGCTCGAACGAGTGATCGAAAATTGGACTCAACGGATGGACCATCTGCGACGTAGCAACGGCCAATATTTGATAGACATAATCTTCAAAAAATAAATGCCAAAGAATGTTCTTTCAAATGATAATAAACATTCTCCATTAAACTTGAATTTTCTGTGTTTTTTTCTTTAAAAAAGTAGGGAACCTCGAAATGGATCACCCTTTATTATCGGAAAAAATGGATGCCCCTGATCTTTTAAGTGCTATTGGTTCTAATACCAGGGGAGGTACCTACAACCTACGTAGATTAATTATATTACATATCCCTAGCCATAAACACAACTATGGTATGCATTAGGGTATTAGTGGCATGAGTAGAGTTTACAAACGTTTTTGTATTGCATATGCCTTGGGGTAGGGCATACAAATGGTTTTTGTAGGAAAACGCCCCAAAAAGTGGGCGTGGGTTAAAATAGTCCATTGAAGAAATGTTCAAATTAATACTACCAATGGTTGTGCATCAAAATTTGTTTCGAAAATTTTAAAATTTGGCCAAAAAAAGTTTTTTATTAAGAACGCCCCCAAAAAGTGGAAGTGGCAAAAAACTTTACATTAACCAAATATAGATATTACGATTCTCTAAATATGCTGCACAGACACTTTTTTTAAATTCTTTACGGCTTGGCAAAAAATAAGTTTTCTAAAAAGGGGGCGTGGCAGTGAGCGGATTTCAAACATTTTTACACTTGTTCTGCTGGGAGCAACAAAGAGCACGTGCACCGAATTTCATCATTCTAGCTCAAAATTTAAGGCCCAAAAACTGGTGACGTACGGACGGACGGACAGACATGGCTGCATCGACTCAGCTATCGATTCTGAGTCGATCCATATACTTTGAGGTATATGTAGCTCAATTATTTCTCTATAATACAAACTATGTATCAAAACAAATATACCCCTATGGGATAGGGTATAAAAATCCATATTTCTTGGAAACGAACAATTTGAACTCAATTTTGGATATATTTCGAAATAATATTGGTTAACGTTATTCACTATTTTCAAGACTCCTCTCATTTGAAACAATTGGAGTGTTCGAAATCTCAGCTTTCCTAGGATATACTAGATGAAACTTTGTCCTCAATTGCCAAAGCGGAAAAAGTCACAAAAAACGCCTTACACAGGCGGACATGGTTCATTGCGACTATCAGATATCTCAAGTCTCGTTAGGCGATTCTATGTCTGATTTTTGAACGCGCCTGTTGTGATCGTTGTTGATAACTTACTGAATTATTTACACCCCTATAACGTATTACGAAACAAGCGGAAAGTAGACATTAAGGAGCTTAAGGAGAAGATTTTAGAATGACAGCTATATTATATATTAAATGAATCCTGTGCCCTTATCGCGTAAGAAAATGATCTCTGACGACGACATTTTGACATTTGTTTCATAATCAAGTGAATGCCATCGTTTAATGGAAATCGTTTGTACGTCATTCGACGTTTCAATGTTTGTATGCAATAAATTAAAACATCGTCATTAACGACGACGATCGTTTTTATGATAGCTGAGTGCTCATGGTTTCGAAAATAGCCTCATTGATCATCCATTGGATTTTGCTATCGAAAAGACATACAGTATAATCGTTAATCGAAATGGCAAGACATGATTTCTTTTGACTAGATCATGTATATGGAAGCTCGGTGGTAGCAATTACTGTATTTCAAGAAACAAAATGACTGGTGCATTCAAAAATGAGCTTTCAAACGGTAACGTGTTCGCTTGTAAAGCCTTCAATAAGCAATCAAAGTGATTGTAATATTTTAAAATACAAGTTTACAGAAAATTGTGCAGTCGAGTGTATTAAGATTTGACTTCATTGATGCTCTGAAGTTTGTTTTGCTTTGATGACAGGGGAGGAGTTCATTTGCATGTAGAAATATTCTTTTTTTTTATTCTAACAAATAATAGAAAGCAAGACAAGTGTCTGGACATTTTAGTGATCTTTTAAAACCTTTTAAAACGAAGTTCGTAAATGCAAGACCTGCAAAGCAAGGGGAAATGCAGTTACAAGATCAAAAGCAAATTATTCAGGCCTATCGCGAATAAATTTTCCCGGGAAACTGTTCCCATTCAACACTGCTTTACATTGCTGACAAAGAAAAAAAATTTGGCATAAATCTGCTTTTGTTCACGTTGCCCAATATCACGTTTGCGAACTCACATTTTTAATTAAATGAATAAAAAGTTTAATGATATTTTTGAACCACTGTTTGACCCCCCCTTCGGGTTAGGGGTCAGAATATACCCGAGGTAAGGCATGTCTGTCGTAGAAGGGGACTAAAATCCACTCCCCGTATACCGAGTGTAAAGCGTATACATACAACAAAAATGCAATGAGTACAACGAAAAGATTTAATACCCCAGGTGGCAATTCAGTTTCACTGGAAAATCCACCCTCTACGGAGGTCGGCTCTACGGATTCTGGGGAGAGCCAATTATTGGAAATGTGTAACCCTTTCGGGAAAAGTTCAAGGGTAACGAGGTCACCTACATCAGGATCTCAAAAAAATATATGTGTCTCAAGGAGCTCGACAACACCAGAAGTGTCAGCCCACGAAAAACGAGACTCAATGGAAAATAAGAGCCTAAAGGAAGAAAACGACGTTCTTCGAACAAGGCTTAACAATGTCGAACTGCTCTGCGAAGAGCTTCGTAAAGAAATTCTCCATCTAAAGGAAGAAAATATGACTCTGAAGAGTTCATTTAAAATACCTAATGAGCCAAAACCAAGTTCAAACGGCCCCGTGAATTCGGAATACCACACGGATGAAGAAGAACTCAGTCGCGAAACTGACTGGATCTTAAAGAAAAGACCAGTAAAAAAGAGGAAAGCTGTATCCTCTCCTGAAATAATAAACCGCGACAAAGAGATTATTAACAAAGCGAAACAGCTAAAACAACGTCCCCCACCGCCAATTATTGTGATCGGTATTGACGACTTTAACAAGTTGCATACCTTGCTAAAATCGTTGCCATTATCGGGCTACCAAGTAACTTCGCTAAGAAAAAATACATGGAAAGTCTGCGTTAAAGACCCTGAAAGTTACCGTCTATTATCTCGCAAACTTAATACCGATAAAATAGAATGGTATTCCTTTGAAAATAAATCTGAAAGGCCTTGTAGCTAGAGGGTTGCATGCGTCGTGCTTAAAGGATGACATTGTAAACGATCTGAAAAACAGGCAATATAAAGTCATAGATGCCGTTAACATTGTCAAGCGAGACCAAAAGCAAAAAGATGGCGAAGGAGATGTAAAACGCGGTCTGCCTTTATTTATACTCACCTTCGATAGAACAGAAAGTTTGAACAAAATTTATGAAATAAAAACAATACTTAATATTGTTGTAAAAATAGAGCCTATGCGTAAGGATTCCAAACTAGTTCCCCAGTGCAAGCGCTGCCAAGGATAAAATCATACGCAATGCTATTGTCAAAAAAAAACCGCGGTGTATAAAATGTGCGGTAATCATCTGACGGTAGATTGTATGTCAGATAAGAAAACTCTTGCTATCTGCATGAACTCTAAAGGCAATCATCCGGCAAATTATCGCGGTTGCGAAGTAGCTAAAGAGTTGCAAAAAAGACGGACGAAATTTAATGGTATTAATTCACAGAAATTAAATTTAAACAAGCAAAAGCCTAAAATTCCGATTAAATATATGTCGAAGACATAGCAGGCCATAGTCGAAAAACCTAAATTTTCACAAACTACGCGGCCATCAGATATCCGTTCGGATCTTGTACATCCAAAACAAAATGTACAACGTATGCTCAAGCTACAGTATCCAATAACGCCCAAAAAATATCTCACCTGACCCAGTTTCAAATGAATTTTCGATTATTCTTTCAAAACTTGAGGAACAAAGCAAAACGAATAAACTTATTTTTGACAGGCTCGTTAAGCTCGAAAATAGAATTCGCAATAGAAGTACCCCACCTTTAACATGAGTAGATTGCTTAAAATTCTTACGGCCTTTGGCAAAAACTTGGAGAACTTGAATTATTTATGCAGGAAAAAGATATAGACATCTGTTTAATATCCGAAACTCACGCAAAGAATAATTCGAACTAAGAAATTAAAGGTTACCTCGACTATCATGCTCTACAACCATCGAATAAGGCTAGAGGTGGAGCCTCACTATATATAAAAGAGTGTATCGAACATTCGATTGATCTTAAACTAGAAATCGAAACAATGCAAGTTAGCTCTATACAAGTCAAAAGCAGACAATCCTTTCTCAAGATATCGTCTATTTACTGCCCACCACGATGTAAGGTTGAGAAAATTGACTTTGAAAACTTGCTTAATTGCCTTGGACAACGTTTTGTCCTCGGAGGGGACTTTAATGCAAAACATACATTCTGGGGATCTAGATGCATATCACAGAAAGGTAGGATGCTTTATGATGTAGGTAGAAAGTACAATACCGAATTTCATTCTACGGGAAAACCAACTTACCGGCCAACTGATGTTAGAAAAATACCGGATTTGATCGATTTTTTCATTGTAAAAGGTCTGCCGTCCAATCGAATCAAAGTTGAAGAATGCTTTGATCTTTCCTCTTATCATTCTCCATTCATTTTAACAACAAGCGAGTCACTGATTTTAAATGAAAAACCACCCAGATTAACAAACGCGAAAACCAACTGGGAAGGTTTCAAAAACGATATTGAAAATAATATCCGACTGGGTGTATTGCTTAGAGCCACATTGGGACTCGAATTCGCTGTTGACTCATTTATCAATACCATCCAAAAAGCAGCATGGAATAATACTCCTCAACAGAACAAAATTATGTGTAAAATTAAGTACCCCCGAGAAATACAAGATTTAGTAAGACAAAAAAAGAAAAGCTCGTAAAAGATGGCACCAAACTCGTGCCCCGCAAGATAAAACACATCTCAATCGGTTGAGTAATTTGCTATCAAATTCGATAAAAAATTTAAAAAACCATGCAGTAGAAACTTATCTGCAAAGCCTAACCGCTGGAAAGGAATCGAATCGAAAGCATTTAAAGTCATAAAACGGCCAAAAATCGCTGTGCCGCCAATTAGGGTAACTCAGCCTAACCGCTGGAAAGGAATCGAATCGAAAGCATTTAAAGTCATAAAACGGCCCAAAATCGCTGTGCCGCCAATTAGGGTAACTCAAGACGTTTGGGCAAAAAGCGATAAGGAAAAAGCTGACGTTTTTGCCTCACATCTTGAGGAAACATTTAAGCCATTTGATGGTCCAGCGCAAAATGAAAACATTAACATATTCGAGAGTACAACCGATAATAATATTGTAAGATATGCAAGTATTGCCGAGCTTAAACGGGAAATACAGAAACTAAAGCCTAGAAAAGCTCCGGGTTATGACCTGATTACAGGAGAACGTCTTAAAATGTTGCCTCGGAAAGCACTTACTAAGCTTCTTTTTATTATAAATGCAGCAATCAGATTAGAATACATACCAAGACAGTGAAAAGTCGCGGAAGTGATTATGGTTCTAAAACCAGGAAAATCACCGAATGAAATAAAATCTTACAGGCCTATTTCACTCCTTCCAATAATTTCAAAAGTTTTTGAACGGATCGCTTACACCCCATAATTGAACAGAAACGTCTTTTACCTGACCATCAATTTGGGTTTAGAAGTAAACATTCAAAGGTGGACCAAGTACATCGAATTACAGATATAATTGAGAAAGCTTTCGAAGAAAAGAAAATTTGTTCAGCCGTATTTCTTGACGTGTCGCAAGCTTTTGACAAGGTGTGGCACAAAGGCCTTACTTATAAACTAAGTCAAGTTCTGCCAGAACAATTATATAAAATCCTCGTGTCGTATCTTGAGCATAGACTCTTCCGTGTGAAACTTGGAAGCGAATATTCCGAGTTCAAAGAAATAATGGCAGGTGTACCGCAAGGAAGCGTCCTTGGACCAATCCTGTACCTCCTATTCACTCGTGATATCCCACAAACAAACGATACAATAGTTGCAACGTTTGCTGATGATACTGCTATACTAGCAGTTGGCACAATAATAGAGGAAACAAATATCAAATAACAAAAAGCTCTTAACGAGGTTAATGAATGAACTAAATCCTGGCGGATTGCACTTAATGAGAGCAAATCGATCCATGTAGATTTTTCGTATAAACGGACAAACAACTTGCCTGTATTTCTAAATACGGTTCGAGTCCCGTTTGCAAATGAAGCGAAATATCTCGGTATGACACTCGATGCAAAATTAAAATGGAAGTCGCATGTAAAACAGAAATGCGAAGAACTAAAAAATAAATACAAGCAAGTGCTAAAGCCGGTTTGAACATATGGTATACAACTATGGGGTTGTACCAGTGAAACGAATCTAAACATTCTACAAACTTTTGAAAACAAAATGTAAAGATCATTCGTCAATGCGCCGTGGTACGTTAGGAACGAAGATCTACGCAGAGATCTGGGTATTCCCGCGGTTAAAGATGAAACAAAAAAGTTTGCACGAAAACATAAAAAACGTTGATTAGGACACGTTAACACAACAGTCCTCCAAATTCTTGACGAAACAAATATATTGCGGCGTCTTCAAAGAGCTAAACCCTTAGATTTGGCCCGATAATAACAAACCGCGCTATAAATTGCGGAAAAAGCAGGAACTCTCAAAGGAAAGTTACCTGACAAACATATTATATGCTCGTGATAAAAAAAATTGCTGGATAAGTCGAATACTTAGTTGCAATAGAAATACAAAATGGGTGGTGGTTTTAGTGAGTAAAAATCTCACAATACTTTGGGCACGTGCTCATCGTGTCTATGAAGATTTCCACCAGCCCACGGAAAAAAATGGTATAGAGGCTTTCCAAAATGTCCCTAATTCATCAATGTTCAGATGCAATTGCCAGCTTTAAAAATCGTCCACAGACTCCTAAAACTTGTTGCGAAAATGTCTTGTTCCTGTGTTTGGTTCACTTTATTGCTGTGGGACAGGAGCTGAATCTAGAGAAGTTTAAGTAAATTATCAATTGACTTACCTCCTGTACACTTTTTTTTTAATTTGTGATTTTTTTTTTAACCTTTTTTGAACTAAGTAAGGGAAAATTATGTTCTTTGGATAGAAACTGTTGGGTTGCTCATTCATGTGAAACGATTTGTTTCCATTTAACAATCCCATAAAATACATTCAACTTATAAGAAAATCCCTTAGTTTTATACAACAAATAAACAAGGATAATATGAGGAACGCAAAAGTCTATCTACCATGACTTTTGCGTTTCAGAAAAGAGCTACGAAATCCAAAAAAAAATGATCGTTCAACAAATGGGAATATAATTATACAAAAGCGAATATCATTCCATAAAAACAAGTTTCGTTTCATAAAGACGATTATCGTTTCATAAAGACGAGTATCGTATTGCATGTAAAATGAGTTTTATATACAAAGATATGAGAAGGCTTCAATCCGCTGTGCGGATCGTTGAATACCCTATCCCATTCCATCTGTAAAACTAATATCCCAAAAAGTGGATATGGTTTAAAACACGATGGGGATTAAATACAGAAAATCACATTGTCACAGCAAATTGTTAAGACATTTTATAGAACACTTTTATGGTTCTACAAAAGACAATGTTTTACTCCTGCATATGTTATGGGGTAGTGTATAAAAATGTTTTTTTTTATATAACGACACCCCCAAAAAGTGGGCGTGGATTAAAATGGTCTATAGGCGTAATGTTTATATTAATATTACAAATGATTCTGCATCAATTTTTTTTTTTTCGAAAATTTTAAAATTTGACCTGAAAAAGTTGTTTACTGAAAACGCCCCTAAAAAGTGGGCGTGGGAAAAAACTTTATAGAGACGGAATATAGATATTATAATTGTCTAAATATGTTGTTCAGAATTTTTTTCAAAATTCCTTACGGTTTAGCCAAAAACTACGTTTTTATAAAAAGGGGGAGTGACAGTGGGCGGATTTCAAAAACGTTTACACTTGTTCTGGTGGCACGGATAAGGATCCTATATTCAAAATTTCAAAAAATCGGTGACGAACAAACAGACGGACGGACAGACAGACATGCCAGTAATATCAATTGGGGTGATACAATAATAATTTTTTTTTTTCCAACAAAATCTAAGGATTAAAGGTATCTGATTCTTTGCAGCTAATCTATTAAAAATTTTAACTTTATTCGAGAGATTTACAGTTTCACCCCTGTATGCAATTTAGAAAGCCAAAATTAATGATTTTTCTTTTTCAAGGGAGACCTGAAGTAATTGAATTGTAACTTGGTGTTTTTGAGCAACAACATATCGTTTGATTATGTTTAGACAAGTACCAATATGTATGCAAAACATCGCACGTAAAGTTACTGCCATCCATGATAAAGGATCATTTACTTCATGGGACTAGAGTATTAAATCAATTCTCAAACACTCTTCTTTAAGCTTTGATTCCTGGAAACAAATAAAACCTTGCATGCAATTAGGCACACGCTCAACACTGAACATTTAAGCAATTTCTCCCTTCAAACGTGTGCTTAATTTCATGCAAGGAATTTTTCGTCTAAATAAAAAAAAGAAACAATTTTCTTTCAACTATAAAGAATGACCTAAGCTTCAGAATTATAATAAAACTCTGTCCAACACTCACCTTTTACATTTGTAGAATTTTATAACTATTATTTGAATATAGTGTAACTTGCCCATTCCCTTTAACAAACTTTCTTTATGTAACTTGAATTGCATTACATGAATTACTTATATATATATAAGAAAAGCTCTTCTACTGTTATAATTCTTTACCATAAATGCCACTTAATGGGCTTATTCCTCCAGTCTTTTTTAATACTCTATGATCAATATTATCTTTAGTAAACCATTATATTACGACACATATTTATTAATTCGGGTGTTTTAATGCGTCATAGTTTACTATTTGATAGCATTTTTCATATTGGTGCCGAAACCCGGGAACGCGTTGTAATATATAATTGAGTTCGAGTCAAACAAATTAATCGCGAATTAGATAACATAAGTTTAATTCTTTGTTTGAACGAATATGGAGAACGTTAATCGTGCCACTTATAGAGGGCAAGTAACTCGCATCGTAAAGAGCGCGAACGAATATTTAGAAGCCGATGAGTCCAAACCAACGTCCGCGAGCGTGGATAACTTGGACACTATCGAAGAAGATCTATCGGTTCTTCTACAACGTTTAAAAACGGCGCATGATAGTCTTAATAAAGCTAATATCGAGGTACGTACTAATGGAAAAGTTGAAGATCTTCTAAAGGAATGTGAGGCCGTTGCGAAACACGAAGACAAAGCCGTTGCCGCCATTGCAAGATTGACAAAGCGGCTTGATAGGTTACACCGCATGCAAAACTCTGCGGAAGTCTCATTGCGAGTTTCGCCACGTGAAAGTGAAATCAGCACTGTCAGATTACCTAAACTTGCATTAAAATCATTTTCAGGAGATTTCAAGCAGTGGCTTCCCTTCTGGGAGCAATTTCGAACAGCAGTGCATGAAAACAATGCTTTGTCCGGCACGAACAAATTCAACTATCTTCAGTCTGCATTATCGGGAGCAGCAGCAGCAGCTTTAGCTGGTTTTACTCCAAGCGGTGCATGTTACGACGCGGCGATTGCTTTGTTGCAAGAAGAATTTGGTAGCATGGACAAATTGATTGATAAAACCATGAATGAGTTGATGTCAATTCCCCATGTGTCTTCTAAAACAGATATGAGAGGGTTGCGTAATCTTTACAACACCGTCATGACGTGCACAAGATCGTTAACCGCTATGGGTGTTTCATCGAGCAGTTATGGTATTATGCTTAAGTCCAAGCTCCTGCGATGCTTGCCAAATGATTTACGCGCAGACTATTTTCGTTTACATAACGAGGAAGAAATAAGTGAACATCAACCAGAAGCACCTTCAGCTTCAAGATCAGATGGTACGGTTACTCCTTCAGTGAGCGAAATTCCTATAGGAGACAAACAAATTACCAATCTCTTAAAATTCATTAAAAGAGAAGCGGGAGCTTTAGAAAATTCATTCGAAGAGAAAGACATTCGGCGTCAGCAGAGAGCTTTTACAACAGCAGCTGAATTACTTACTACCACCTCTAAAGAGTCCTGTTTCTCATCACACCAGGGATTGTAACGGACCACACACACTGAGTCAACGAAAGAACATGCTAAAGGAGAACAACAGATGCTTTCGTTGCACATACCGCGGTCATTCGGCTAAAAACTGTTCTTTGAAACGTTTGCGATGTGGTGTTTGCCAAGGTTGGCATGCTAAATCAATGTGCGATCCAAATTATCCACGGCGTGACATTGTGGAACATTCAACTAGCCCAACAAATTCTGACAGCAAAATTAAAGTGACTGGAACATCGAAGCAAACTCTTAGTGTATGTGCTACCAGTGGAAATTTTTCAGGAGAAGTATTTCTGCAAACAGCTTCTGTATTTGCAATTAATTCATATTCGAATAAAAGTTCTTATGTTCGTATTATTTTAGACGGAGGCAGTCAAATGTCGTTTGTAAAGGAAAGTTTAGCCAAGAAATTGAATTTGCCGGTAGTGGGTAAGAGAAAGATAAGTATTATACCGTTTGGAAGTGGAAAACAACAAAGCGCAAAGAATTGTTCGAGCGTTCGATTGACATTGAAAAGTCAATATGACAAGAGAGCAGTGGAAATCGAAGCCGTAGTTGTGCCAGAAATTTGCTTAGATGTTTTGGCAATTCCGTCAGCAAATATTTCCGAATGTTTCAATCTAACTTTGGCAGATGCACGCCCATTTGAATATCAACCCGATGATGGAATCTCAATACTGATTGGTGCTGACAGTTACTGGATGTTCGTTTCGGGAAATAATAAACGCATTTCTGACCGCTTAACAGCAGTCGATACAGTGTTTGGTTGGACGCTGCAAGGGCCAGCACCAATTAGCACTGAAAGCATTCATGCTGGCTTGGTTAAAGTGAAAGTGTTTTCTGTAAATGCGATAGAGGATAAGGATTTTCATGCCACCTGTTTTTGGGATCTCGAAACCATTGGCATCAAACCTGAAGAAAAACAAGCATCTGACTTTACACAGGATTTTACACGTAAGTCTATAGTGAAACACGGGGATCGATACCAGGTATGTCTACCTTGGAGGGATGAAAATGCGTTTCTTGATGACAATAATTTGGGAGCCATGATACGATTCAAATCATTAACTAGAAAGCTTTCCAGGTCACCTGAGGAACTGTTCAGATATGACAGAGCGATGCGTGAGCTTATAGATTTAGGTATCGCTGAAAAAGTTGATGGTGAAGTGAAGGGCAATAAAATTTACTACCTGCCCCATCGGCCCGTGTACAGAGATGACAAAATAACATCCAAATTACGGATAGTCTTCGACGCTTCAGCTCATGCGGCAAATTGTCACTCTTTAAATGATCTCTTGTTGCAGGGATCAAATCTGCTCCCAGATGTATTCAAAATATTGCTGAATTTTCGAGTGGGTCCTATTGGAATAGTTGCTGATATTGAGAAGGCGTTTCTCCAAGTGTCTCTCCATCCTAAAGATCGTGATGTACATCGATTCTACTGGTACTCTAGAGAAATTAAGTCGGCATATGATCTTCCAGACCATCAAATTTATAGAATGACTCGTGTGACATTTGGGGTGACGTCAAGTCCCTTTCTTTTAGGAGCCACACTCAAAACACACTTTAATAACGAACGCGAGGATTTTCCAGAAACGTGCGCTGTCTTGAGTGATAGCTTATACATGGACGATGTTGTATGCAGTTTGCATGGAAGAGATGAAGCCATGGAATTTTACCATGAAGCCATATCGATCCTTAAACGCGCTGGGATGAATTTACGTAAATGGAACTGCAACAATCCGTTTGTCAGGTCTACTTTTTTGGGTACAACTACAAATGATCAGAAGGTACTAGGTATGTTGTGGTACGTTCATACGGATGAGTTGGCAGTTGACATCGTTCCAGTCAAACGCTTTATTGGTGGTTTGACAATAAAAGCTACAAAACGTTTGGTACTCCAGGTAATTTCACGATTCTTTGATCCTCTGGGACTTATTGGTCCCTTCGTAATAAATTTTAAAATTTTGTTTCAAACAATCTGGAAACTGAAGTTGGGATGGGACGATGAGCTGCCTAATGATCTATCAAAAGTCTGGAATACATTATGCTCAGATATTGCTGAACTTAAACTACTATCGATTCCAAGAAGTATCAGTCGCCAATTAGACGTCAACCATCGAGAGCTACACGTTTTTGCGGATGCAAGCCCAAATGGTTACGGAACTGTTGCATATATAAAAACCGTATATGTGCCAGGTGAGTCATTCGTCCAGTTTTTATGCGCCAAGAATAGAGTAGCACCATTGAAGGGTACGGAAGGTATCAATGACCTAACATTACCGCGACTAGAGCTTACTGCCGCGCTAATTGCAGCTAGGTTATGTTCCTATTTGAAGGCCAATCTTACGATGTTTTTTAATAGAGTTTATCTCTGGACAGACTCAAAAATTACACTCTGTTGGATATCTAGTGATGCCAAGAAGTGGAAGCCATACGTAGCTAATAGAGTTTGTGAGATAAAGAAGCTTACTGCAGAATTCACCTGGAACCACTGTCCTGGAAAAGACAATCCGGCTGACTTGTTAACGAAAGGCGTGTCATCAAAACTGTTATCATCATCGCTCGTTTGGATGCATGGTCCTCCCTGGCTGCTATGTGATTCTGAAAAGTGGCCTACAGAAAACAATGATCCTTTATTAACAGTGGTATCTGCTTTTAAGGTGGGTGTAACAACTAAATGTGCGTCTACTGTGGATCCTATTTTAAACATGGAAGATTTTAGCAGCTGGAAGAAATTACTTCGAGTGAGTGCATATGTATTCAGATTCATAAACATTCTTTGTGAAAGAAAAATTGGATATCCGAAATATTTATCTGCAGAGGAAATTAATAATGCTGAAAGATATTGGATCAAAACTGTTCAGTCTTTATATTTTAGCGATGACATCCATTCGATAGAAAAGGGTCAATCTATTGATAAATCATCTAATTTATTGGCTCTCAATCCCTCTTTAGACAATGATGGTATATTACGCATGACTAGTCGAATTCCGGCTACCGAAGAAGGTGGATATTGTGCAAACCCGATAATACTACCTAAACGATCACATCTCAGCTTTATTATTATATTGGACGCACATGAGGGATTGCTGCACAGCGGTGTTAACTCGGTTCTTACCAAAATTAGATCACGCTATTGGATAGTTAGCGCTAGGCAAATGATTAAAGCGGTTATCAGTAGGTGTATTACCTGCAAGCGGCTATTAGGAAAACCTGGATCACAGCCATTTGCTCCAATTCCTCGCGAAAGGATGTTTACTTCGCGGCCATTCGAGATGACAGGGATTGATTTTGCTGGACCACTGTATATCCAAAATATTTCGGAAGGAATCACCCAAAAGAAGGTATACATTTTACTTCTAACATGTGGCGCAATCCGCGCTATCCATTTAGAATTAGTCACGGACTTAACTGCTGAAAGCTGCTTGTTGGCTTAAAAACGATTTTTCGCACGAAGGGGAAAACCTTCGATAATTTACTCGGACAATGCCAAGACATTCAAACGTGCTTCTAAGGAACTTAACATCTTAAACATGGCTTTGGGTGCTGAGTTAGTACAGGGATTTGCTAGCAGTGAAGGAATCAAATGGAAATATATCATCGAAAGAGGACCATGGTGGGGTGGTTTTTGGGAAAGACTCGTCAAAAGTGTAAAGGCAGTGTTAAAGGCTACTATTGGAAGGGCATCACTTAGCTTCGAGGAGTTACGAACGCTGTTAGCTGAAGTGGAATGCGTCATCAATGCCCGACCATTGACGTAAATCTCCGATGATCCTAGAGACTTGTCTCCACTAACCCCTTTACATTTTCTTACAGGTTCGCATGAATCATCAGTTACTACTTCATAAAAATAAAAATAAGTCTATCTTGTGGGTTTCTAAGTGGCTCTGTAGATTGACACTCGCCTGCCACATCACCGCATCACATAGTTTCGCCGTCAAAGAAGTATAATTCGGTTAAAAACAAATGAAATAATTACCAAAATTTTGTTTACTTCACCACCGATGTGTAATTCCCTTTAATGGGATTCAATCAACTCGTAGAGGCATTCGGGAACATTTTTGTAGTATTTGATTCGATGCTTTTGTATTACTTTGGCAGCTAGGCATTTGAGGGTTGTATACTTGATAGGATTGACGATTTGATGGATTTTCTGGGTTTCCAGCAGGGTTTCAAAGGTCTCTCCGTTGAAGTTTTTTGTGTCCTGTATGGAGTAAATAAAACAGAAAATATGATTAGTTATTGGGGAAAGAAACAAAATGATAAAATAAGTTTTTGATCAGAAGCTGCACTCAGGGCTAGTAAACAAGACGGCGCAACATGTCACATACAAGGTGGGTCAAAAGAGATCACCCTATTGGAAGATGCTCTTATTTTTGCAACTGGCCGCCAACGTAAAATCTGTTCTGACATTTGTGGACTAGACAGATGTAGAATACAAGAGAACAAGCCATGGAGGGATGCACACCCCAAGAACGCGGAATAATCGTGTCTATTTTTTTTCGTAACAATTCGTCTGTAGTGTTGGCGCAGCGCGAATTCCGTCGCCGATTCCCCGGCCATCCGACACCGACTGCACAAACACTGCGCCGTTTGGCCACCAAACTTGAAGTGTTGGTTGGAACACGAGACGTTCCCAAGAGTGGTCGGCTCCGGAGCGCCCGTTGTGCCAAGAATATCGCCGCTGTTCCCGAGTATGTCAAGCTGTCCCCGGAAACAACCACCAGACGCTGTGTCTCGCAATAAGCCATCATCCGGTTGTCCCTAAGCTGAATTTTGGTCAAAGAATTGCGCATGTTCCCGTACAAAGTCCAGTCCGTGCATCAGCTGCTGCCTGTCGACCGCCAACCGCGTGTAACCTACGCCCAAGCCATCCTCAATCTCGAGGACAAAGTGGGCGATTTCTCAACCAAAATCACAATAAGCGATGAGGCTCATTTCTACCTCAGCGGGTACGTGAACAAGCAAACTATCGCTTCTGGGGCACCGAAAATCCATTAGTAATGCACGAGGAGCCATTACACCCGCTCCAAGTTACTGCATGGTGCGCTGTTCACGCTGGAGGAGTCATCGGGCCATTTTTTTTCGAGAACGCCGCTGGCCAAATGACAACAGTGGACGGTGCGCGCTATAGAACCATGTTAACAGTTTTTTTCTGCCGCAATTGGACGAATTAGGACTGGAGGCCAACCGATGTTCTGAAGGGCTAACATTCTTTTGGC
The DNA here is from genome assembly GCA_932526625.1 of Rhingia campestris. NCBI lineage: Eukaryota > Metazoa > Arthropoda > Insecta > Diptera > Syrphidae > Rhingia > Rhingia campestris. The sequence goes on from OW052186.1 coordinate 18,060,300, forward strand.
CCATCTTGTAGCTAGTGCCACAATTGATTTGTTGAAGGAAACGTTCGGTGAGCGCATAATTTCGGGTTTGGTCCTGTGATTTGGCCTCCAAAACGTTCGATTTAACGACGCTTGACTATTTTCCGTGGGGATATGTGAAGTCGGTAGCCAACGCCGATAAGCCCGAGACAATTGACCACTTGGAGGACAACATTCGCCGCTTTACTGCCGATATACGGCCACAAATGTTGAAAAAAGTCATCGAGAATTGGACCTCCAGATTAGACTACGTACGTGCCAGCCTTGGTGGTCTTATGACAGAAATCATATTGAAATTATAACGCCAGAAGATTATCTTTCGAATAAACAAAATGTCATGTCAATTTAAAAAATATCATCTTTGTTTTATTCCATTCGAAGTTCTATACCTCTAAACAAAAAACCCTGTAGAACCTATCTACAGTAAAGGATTTTACTATGATTGCGTTCTCCGATATAGAGCGGCTTAAACCATGACACGTTCTTATAGCTTCAAGTTTAAAGACCTCTAACCATGCAGAACTGTTTACATGCATAGTGGTGGTCAATAAACGTTTACTTAAATTACAGAGGGAGGATTGCAGGATAGTTATCTATACGAACTACGTAATCATTACTAAACCAGTACGCTGAAAGCATTTACTCTCTGGAATTCAATAAACTTAGTCTCAAATAGTTAGAATCTGTCTGGTAGTTGGGTCTAGTTCTTGTATACGAAACTAACCTGGAGAGCACACATTGCCTATATACGCGTGTGTATGTAAGTTCGAATCACGCTCTGGCTTTACGTGACCATTATCTGGTTAACGGCTAAACAAAGCCTTATGCCATTTATTTTAAAATCAGATATGCATCAGGAAGCTTTAATAACGAACGCTTTTGCAGCTTTAGATCAGTAATGAGGTAAACATAACAGAGAACACAATTTCGGGTATAACAGCCAGGCAACTATTCCTAGTCGTTCTGAAAAGGATTCAGACTTGGTTGAGTGTGCATGCCAAACTGTATTTATAATCGGTAAAACGTTTTCGAGAAGGATATCATGCCAATTGAAGAGGTCTACCCTGGTTGTGAATGAAAGATGAATATCTGTGACTTCACTTAAAGCCAAACGGCAATCATGTTTCTGGTATCATCTTCATAAGCATCAGAGAGCCCACCAAGCCTTTTCTTTGATACTATGCGAACTATCTAACAAAAGTGTCGGAAGCCTGGGGGGATTATCACCCAACCGGTAGTCGTGGGCGATATCGTCATCAATTTGCTTCACGTAATTAGACACCTTTGGTATCGTCAATCGTTTATTTGAGATACTCTCAAACTCTAGTAACTTAGTAACTAGTTCTCAAATTATTTATTAGATGTCATATACATTGTCATTAATGACATTTGAATTTTTTTAATTGTTTGGTGCCGCACAATTTCATTAAAAAGAATGCAAAATGTAAGTAATTGATGATTACAAACTTATACAGATACATTTTTTTAATAGCTCAGTTACGGTGAAGCAAATTGACATGCTAGGTAAACATTTTGTAAACATTGGTAAATGTGCCAATTTGACATTTACACAAAACATATGATTAAATAACAGTGACATATATTCTACTTTTATAATCTTCAAATTACAGTGGGGCAGTGGGGGTTACAAATGGTTTTGTATGTTTTAAATACAAAATCAATTTTAAATACCGGAATTTGACCGTTATAATGGTCTTTAAAAATTAAAAACATATAAAATGGCTATTCATAGCTTTAAAAGTCATGAAATATGCTCAAGTTGTCCTTACAACATCCAAATTGATGCAAGACGAGACCTCATGAGCACTCGCTCAATAATCGTCTGTGATTTGACGATTGTTGTTTTACGTGAAACAAATAAAGTGATATCGCCGACAGCAAAAATGATTATTGATCTTACGTGATGCAAGACTACCGTCAAAACGTAAAACGATAATCACTTTACGGAATAAGACGCTTGCTTTTTAGAAAGTTTGATAGGTTCACAAAAGCATGAATGATTGCAGGTACAAGTGGTTTCACAATGAACCTGGCATACCCAAGGTGTACACGTGCATAAGCTACCTTAACATAATAAGGTAGCTAGTCTCTATAAAACTGTTTGGGTAAATAACAAAGGCAACCTCATTGAGGGGCTCAGTGGCGCGATGGTTAGTGCGATGAACTGCCGCGCAGGAGGTCTGGGTTCGATTCCCAGCCGTAGCAACACCTAAATGATTTTTCACTGGCCCTCCTCTCGTGATGATCTGACAAATCATCCGAGTAGTATCAATTGTCAAGAATAGCTTATCTCAACTTAGCCGTTCGGAGTCGGCATAAAATAGGAGGTCCCGCCATCGTGCAAGAAGTACACACGCACACATGAATGGTTGTGAGAAAGCTAGGCCCTGGGTACTAACGAGCCTGTTGCGCCAAAAATTTGTATTTGTATTTTGTAACCTCATGCCAGTTCTGCAGTTCTGCTTTCTGAATAAAGATTGAGAAGTATGAGGACTTATTAAACCTGAAACCCTATTTAATATCCCAAGCTGTCAGCTGATAGGATTGCATAAAACTGATGCTACTTAAGCCGTATGAATGAGTTCCTAAATGTTGTAAGACCCACCCTTACTAATAATAGACAATAGTTAATTTTTTGTATCAAACAGTAAACTTACCAAATGTGCACCATGGTCTAATAGGATCTTTGCCAAAACACGCGGGCATGGTTTGGCTTTTGCGGCCAAATGCAGCGGTGTATTGCCCGCAATATCTTTTGCATTTGGATCGGCTCCAACCATTAGTAAAGCTTTCGTAAATGGAAACTGACACGCTTGATATCTATCGGCAAGTCTACCCTCCGTAAAGCAGGCGTAATGTAGCGCCGTTCGTCCTGACCGCAGCACAAACTTCAGACTAATCAAGTTATAGAGAGCGGTGAGTATTTCATGCTTCATATTCGGGCTGAAATCTTCATTGTAGCCTAGATACGCCAGCAGGCAACCAATATGTATAGCACTGAAAACTGGAAGACTCAAGGCATTCTGATCGTTCTCCGCCACGGGCATTGATAAATATTTCACTTGTTCATGGAACATAAGTTTTCCTGAAGAATAGATGGATGAAACGTTAGTACAATCATTTATTGGGATTCGAGTTTTAATTGAACTTACCTCGTAAAACTTCTAATACAGCCTTATAGAAGATCATCAGCATGTGGTGGCACCAATCGAAGCCCGCGATATGGGCTTCGATTGGTGCCCCCACATGTCCACGTGGCAAGGGACGTCCGGCATCGTCTAACATAAAACTAAATAGTTCGGCAAGCGAGAGCACCGATGATAGTGTCTCCGGACTCAACGGTAGCAAGATTTCTTGTTGCATTGTGAGAGCATATGTCCAAAGTTCGATGCAGCGATCAAATCTTCCTGCATCAGCGTAATATGCTCCTCTGAAAACAAAACACACACAGACAATACAAAAAATAATTTGAGCCTGACAGGAGATGAAAGAATGCGACTTACCTAAATCTTATATAATAACGAGTGTATGGATGCGTTGGTCCGAGTATTCGTTGACGAATCAACAATGCCTGCATCCTCATCCCGTCTGGATCCATGACTAATTCATCCAGTGCGTCAATGTTTGTCACTTCGGTGACAAAATTGTAGGCTGCTATCGGCTCACTGACAATCTTTGGTATCTTTTGGTCCAGATTTCGATCCTCCATGGCGCGACGCCACAGCGACAGTGCATTCAACATATTACGTTTTTCATCTACATAGGTGGCGCCCAATAGCTCCAGTGCGTTGATGCGATCCTCACGCTTTACACTCGGCAAACTAATCAGATGCTCAACGATTGGCAGGTGGCCCTTAACACTGGCCGCCAATAGCGGTGTCATACCGTAAAAGTCTACATCCATGGTGGCGCCATGTTTCAGCAGCAGTTGTAAAATGTCCAAAGAGCCAGATTCAACACAATCGTGCAGCGCCGTTTTGCCATTCACACTGCATCGGTTCAAGTCCGCATTCAGTGACAGTAGGTATTGGGCAATTCTAAAGTGTCCCTTGTAGCAGGCAATCATTAAGCATGTGTGACCATATCTATTCGCTACTTCAAAGTCTAGAAACAGAGAATAGTTCAGTGATAGCCTTCACTAGAGAAAGGTAAAACTCACCTGCACCGTGATTCACTAGATATCTTACAATTTCAAAGTGGCCATCGAAACAGGCCGCCCTCAGTGGTGTGGAATTTGTTCGCATCGTACTGTTTACATTAGCACCACGTCTTACTAATAACTTAACTATGTCTAAATGGCCGGCGGCCGCACCGCACCACAATGGTGGCGCATCGTCTATTGTCACCCCATCAAAGGTTACCGAACCGACTTTTTCAATATCCGCATGGCATTTGGTCAATAAATATTGTACAATATCATAATAGCCGTGACGGCATGCTCTAATTAGGGGGGTTTCGCCATCCATTCTTCTGACTTACGCCCTTCAAATCAGCTGTGTAAAAATTGAGATGAGTGTTTGTTTTTAAAAAAAATGGTGGAAGTATAATTTACGGAGTCGTTAAAGCGCCTACGCAGATATAGAGCGTCTGGCAGAAATAAGCAAAGTAAAAGCTTGGGTAATTTTAACCAACGATCAGGTAACGAAGCGATAGGAAACTTTCCAGGACTTTACGTTTTGCCAATAAGCTAATCTTGGAATTTTCCAGAACTTTGACATATAAATTCCCCACCACGACCCATATAGGTGCACACATGTTTGATTTACACACACTTGTCTGCTGCCTGGTCATTTAAACGTCAAAACGTAGACTAACTGCCAAATTTGAACATTCAAACAAAAAATAACGGCCAAATTCAAAGATTTCCCCACTTTTGCCCACACCTCATGGAATGCTGGTAAAGTGGATGTTACATTTCGTTCCCTTACTGCGTTAAGCACGTATCGACAAAACATCAACTTCAACTCGTCAGGAATTTAAAAAAAAGAATGATTTCCCTTCATCGTAAACAATACTGATACCTTATTTGTTTTTCATTTATATTTCACTTTTGTTAATGTTTAACAATTTGCATTATTGTTTGAATATAAATACATTCATGTTATAAATGTTTTCGCTATGTACGAGTTTTCATCTCATATGTTTTGATGCTCAATTAGCAGATACCCGGTTGTTGCTTTTAAATTAAAAAAAAGAATAGAAGCTTTAATTTTTTAAAAGAAAAACTCAAAATGTTTCTATTCCTTATTAGAATGAAACCTTAGGTTATCATAGAAGCTATGATAGTCTCTTGGAATTCGTTTCTTTAAACTCTGTAGGTCGTTATATTTTTTTAATGGTAAAGGGATTGAATTATCATATAATGGTTTTAAAATAATTTTCGAAATACTCGTTTTCGCTTTTCTTTGGGGTGATAATGTCCAATCATTGTCAAAGTCAAGTTTATAGTACATTCCCGTGGAATCATATTTTATGCAATTAAGATTTGTAACTTGTGGGTCACCAGTTTTATAGCCTGGTCTTATGGATTTATAAAAATTAATATTCGAATAGTTTTTAAAAAATGTGTGGTCTACGTAGGTCACTTTGTATGGTTCTAGATTCTGCAATGATTTGGATAAAATCAGCAGTAACGTACATCTCCTTGGACTTTTTTTTTTTCTTTCTATTGTTGAGTGAACAGAATCAAATTCCATCTGGGTATGCACAACAGTTAAATACTTTTGATAAATTGTAGTATTATATTTGGTCGCAATAAATTGTAAAAGGTTAGCTAAGTTGACGTTTCGATTTTGTGCGCTACAACCATCGCTAAATAGAACTGTAGGTACACTCAGATCACAATAATTTTCTAAGACATGAGAAACACATGAAGCAAAAACATTTGAGTCCATTCCACCTTCTCCTTCATGCCATGTTGTTTTTAAATTAAAAAATGTTAACTGATGCACAGCAATCTTTCGCTTAAAGTAAAGTGCTGATGCAGCTATAAAAGGCACCAATTGAACAGCTTGGACATCCAAAGTAAATGCATTTATTTCATTCTTTTAAGCTTTATTTTTGTCAATTTCTTTCTCCAACCTTGCTTTATTTTTATTATAAACGTGTTCATTGTATGTGCGTTTGTCAATATTTCCGTTCTTAAAACTAAAGCACAAATCACACTGGTCTTTTTTTGGTTTATACAAACCAATATTAAAGGAATGTGTTAATTTCAAGAAGGACAAATAGGATGATTTTTCATTTTGTGGTATATTTTCATCCATCATAAACTGTTCATAAATTTTATAAACATCTTTAAAAGAACTGTAATTCAAATCCAAATATTGTCTATCTGTTTTTTTCCTGCAGTAATGAGATTCAGGCTTGGGCAGGCCTGTTAGAAAATCTTTGACATGTTTTTGTTTTTTTAGGTTAATCGCGGAAACTTTCTTTCTTAACTTTTCAGTTTGTAGGCGAATTCCATGACTATTGCTTTCTGTAATCCAATTTCGTACCATCCATTCTCCTAAACTAAATGTGTTCAAAAACATTTTCTTACAGACGGTTACAACATCATTTTCAGTTTTCAACTGATATTTCACAGATTTATTACGTCTTGAATTATCACATTTATTTGTACGACAAGCTACCAAAGAGAATCAAATAATTCTTTCCTTTGGGATTCGGTAATTTCATTGCATTTAAAATATTTGCTTTTTTTACAATTGCTTGAATTACAACCAGGTTTTTCCCGTTTTTGTTTTCCCACTGTTTGTCCTCTTATTTTTTTAGTACTGTAATATTGTTTTCCTTCTTGCCTAGCTCTTTTTATAATATTTTTCTGCCACTGATATGGGTTTCCCTGGCTTTTCTTTCTCCTTCTTTTAGTAATAAGACCAGAAGCGTCGTCAACAATGAATTGTTACGGAAATCAGAATGGTTATAATCATCATAATAAGATATTGTTGAGGGTTGGTAACCGCTTGATATATCACTGATAGAATTTTGATAATCATTTGACTCAATAAATAATCCTGTTTGATCATCTAAGATAAGACCTGAGTAATCTGATGTAGGAATATTTTCTTCGGCTTCACATTCAATAATCTTAAATTCACCTGTGGTTTCATCTAACATCAAAATATGTCCAGTCAAAATGGTTGATCCCTTGTCCAACATAGTTTTCTTTGTTCTAATGTTAATATTAAAAAGTACATATTTATTATATAAAAATGTACCTATGCTCACCGATCCATATTTTGCTTTGTATTTTGTTTTTTTTTTTAGGAGATTAATTCTTTGAGGTGAAATAAAACCAGAAGTTCTCATAAAGTATAACCCGCAGGCTCAAATACACTCTAATGAACACGCTGCAGTATTCGAGGTTATTAATACTTCTGATAAATGAACTACTCGAACTTTCCAATGTGAAAAATTTGCTGCCAACTTAATTCCGATTTACGGTACCTATACCTGTTGTTGAAGATCCGTGGCCCTTGCTGCGATATAAACTTTCATACAAATAAATGTTCGTTTATTCTCTGAAATTTACATTTTAGTGATTTCTTACATATTGTGTTCCTACTTACTATTTTTTAGCAGCGTTCCGATGGCTTGGGCTGGTATTCTTCAAATGATTGGCGGCAAATGAACTCGTTAATATTTGACGTCTATTTGACATCCGCTCAAACAGAACTGTTCGTGAAGAATCATAGCGAAAGCCACCGTAGAACCGTTTGTTCTTACATTTACTTTTCACCAGTCAATTGTTGATCATGCAATAACTATAAACAGCAGTAGCGATAACCTTACAAATTACAAATTAATATTAGGTATATAACACAAGCTGCTGAGCCTTACGGTTAAACCATCACAAAGTATTTACAAGGTTTTCGTCGAAACTCAACAATGTGAATGTAGTTACGTGGAAGAATAATTAGCTGTAAAATATGTTAGTTGTTTTTTTTTCGACATTGATTGTTTCCCCTATATATTCTATTAGTGTTTCACAGTGATGTTATGTAGAAAGACGCAGAAAGGGGACGATTTGTAAAATTCCCATGAACCTAAAATTTAAATTTCGACGGTTGAAAACAATTAAATCATTATTTTATACGTCATATAAATAAATTCAGTTTCTAATACTATTTATAACAGCATTCTAGAGGTTGCCAAACTAAAATGCACCTTATCGTTACATTTGAACAACGTTGCTTAGCTCGCTTAAATTAAACATAAAAGACCTAGTTTGCAGGTTATAAAAGGGAAAAATGGCCCTAAGAGAGGTGTGAAAATAAACAAATGCCCAGGCTTATTATGTGCACAACTACAAAGTCGTTCTGCAGTGTTAAGAATAGGCGGTTATTTCATTTTAATCTATCTATACTGACATTCGTTTTTTTACTGACGAAAATTAAGAGCACAATTATTTTATTTTATTAGAATTTATAAGAAAACAAACACATACACATAAAACCATTTCTCAAGTATTGGACTTTTCATTCAGTAGCAAGCTCCCCATTCTTTATATATATATTGTAGATGTTCTATACTTATTTTTACAATGAAAGGCGATATATATATATATAGGAAATAATTTTAAATTTGGCGTCTCAATAATTGAGACTTTTTCGGCAAAAAGGTCCGACAATAATTCCATAATCTGTTTTTTTTTTTCATTTCTTCATTTATTTTTTTTTACTATGTATTTTGCACTTACTTTTTCGCTTTGTGTCCAATTTTCGGTTATTTTCCTTTTTTTACTACCAGTTTTCATTGTTAATAAATACTCACACATAACTTCAATTCACTTTGACAACGGAACAACAAAAGAAAAACATAAATAACAACTGATGACATCGGAAATCATTAAACGTCAATCAGCTATTACTTTTTAACTTATTTTTTATTTTTTTACAATAAGAAATATTAGATAACTTCTGAATAAGAGTATAATAAGTCATTTTCATTAAAATAATGATGTATCTATAATTATATACGTCATTTTAATAGCATACCGGGATTTATTCCCGAAATATTTTTTTTTTCCGTGGGCTGGTGGAAACCTTCATAGACACGATGAGCACGTGCCCAAAGTAGTGTGAGATTTTTATTCACTAAAACCACCAGCCATGTTGTATTTCTATTGCAACTAAGTATTCGACTTATCCAGCAATTATTTTTATCAATAGTATATAATATGTTTGGCAGGTAATATTCCTTTGAGAGTTCCTGATTTTCCGCAATTTATAGCGCGGTTTGATATTATCGGGCCAAATCTAAGGGTTTAGTTCATTGGTTTAGCATGCCTTACCTCGGGTATATTCTGACCAATAACCGGAAGGGGTTTCCCGAAATATGTAAATGAATTTGAATCAAATCAATATTGAATAATATAAATTAATAGTGTTGTATTTCAATTTAACGAATTTTCTAACGTATTTTTTTAAAATATTTGTCTAATGCATTGGAATGTAATCCCACCACATATTGATGTAATCTGACCCTCGGATTTTCCTTTTATGTACTTGTCAACATCAGCTGTTTTTATTTACCACATACCATATGATAGACACAAGTGGCGATTGTTTACTTTTTTCGTGGGGAAAAAAATGTAGTTAATTTATTTCTTAGTTATTTTATTAAATTCGTGTGTTGTATTTTATCAATCTGTTTGAACCTGTTCCGAATGCAAGTACCAGAGATTCTCGGGTAATCAAAGTGAAACAGAAATACACCAAGTGTGTCAACTCGTGGATGAACACAGTTCACGATTTCTAAAGAAACTAAATACGGAGAAGGTAAAATAAGATTCAGAATCAGAAATTGGTCTCGGCAAAGATCAGATTCGAGTTCGAGTTGTTTCGTAAGGATAATCTCGTTAGTGTTTCTTTACACACTGATAATACCTACATTCGCATCTTAATCAACAAAAAGCAATATGATGCCAGCAAGTTCTTTGTGGATCATTTCGATGACATTGAGTTGTCCGAGAAATCGTGGACCCGATCTCAAGCAAAGAAATCGCGCAATATGACGGTCAATAGAGTTTCGAATCACCCCAAAGAATTGTTTTGAAAAACGATATTAGGCTTGCTCTTAAGTCGAAAGCAAAACACGCTGCAATCTCATCATTCCCAAAGAAGTATTCGTCTTCAACGCCAAGACATTAGTGGTTCAATATGAAGTCACAATACAGGTAACACAATCAGATTTATTTCAACTACATCTAGATATATATAAATGCAATTTCTTTCTAATAGGACGGACAAGAATGCGGTGGTTCGTACATAAAATTAGTGTCTGCAGGCAAACTAACAGAGGACCTCAAAAAGGTATGTCAAAGTAATAAGAAACGACGACACAATATTATATTAAATTTCTTCAACCAATTCCATAGTTCAATGACAAAACACCATACACTATCATGTTCGGCCCGGACAAGTGCGGCAATGATATCAAGCTACATTACAGATAACGCAACAAAGATAAACTCCGCATTTGTATCAATTACTTGTGAAGCCAAATTCGTGTATATCATAAAGTAGCTTACGAGGGTTCATTGCTTAAAGATTTCACGCCAGCCGTAGATCCACCAAGGAAAATTGACGATTCAGAGGACAAGAAATCAGACGGATAGGATGAGTGTGAGAAGGTAATAATGAAATTTTAGAAATTTCGGCAGTCGTATACTGGTAGTAATTTATTTTATGTATATTCCAGATCCAGATGCAGATAAACCAAATGACTGGGATGAAGATGCACCACCACAGGTTCTCGACGCATCGGCTGCCAAACCCCATGATTGGTTGGATGAAGAACCCAAAATGAAAGTAAAGCAACGGCAACAAATAGTGGTGGCAGTAGTGGAGATGAAGTAGTAGAAGAGGAGGATGAAGGTGTGAATAATTAGCAGCAAAGTGCAGAAGCTTCCGAAGAGCCTGAAGTAAGTTAAACAAAGTCATTTCATATTCTTTTGCTAAACAATACATTTTCTTTATAGGAGCGAACAACCTGCCACTAAACGTACTCGAAAGCGCAATCCATCCACGCAAAGATTAGCAAACCTAATTTTCATTAATTTTAACTAGAGCTCTATTTAATATGATTTTCAAAATTTATATTGATATTGATAACGAAAAAACCTAATCGACAGTGTCGCTTAGTATTCATATAAGAAATAATGTATACAATTTAATTTTATATAAGCCAGCGATTTAGTAAATAAAAATCAAAACACCAAATCATGCAAAGGGTTTTTATTTGAGAACAGTCAGGTTGTTGGCGAACGGTTTTAGGTGTTCACATATTACGACGTATTGGATCTTGTAGGCGATGTTTACGAGACTTGAGCCGCTTGTGATTTCAGTTTTTCGATATTAATTCTGTTCACATAATATCATATTTGTTGCGGCGTAGATAAGGAATATCCGCATTCTAAATTCAGGATGTTCAGATATTTGAAGTACTTGATACGTGGTGACGGTGCTAATGTTGTTTCTTATTTTCATTCATTGTTCAACATTCGATCTTAACCCCGCTGACAAAATGGGAGAACAAATTACATACAGTAGTCCAGACAAGCTACGTCAGACTCATGTCCTAATTCATAGACATATGTTTGATGTGCTACTTACGCTTTACCTCCTTAGTCTCAAATTTTCTATTGGCCGGTAGTTAAGGATCTAAATTTGTTGACAATTGAAGTTGACAAACGTTTCAATAATAAAAACCTCGATGAGAACCTTCTCACAAAAACATAACATTACAGATTATATATAAAGGAAATATTTTGTTTTATTTGAACGTTTTTTTAATATTTGTAAATACATATAGAATTGGTTTATGTTAAAAAAAAATATAATGGAACAAATTATTGTATGTATTACATTTTTGTGGTCAGAATTTGTGTGGTACTACATAAGTAGTATTTGTATTTGGGGTTGGGCAAAATCCTCATCTTTCAGTCCTTCTCTCGGGCGCCCACCTGAAAATGACTAATCAGCATGCCTGATTAGGGTCAGCCAAGGGTCCCACTTGGATATTGACCGTGCGCTGTAACACGTTGCAACGCACGATCAATGTACAAGCGGGAACCATAAGTTTGAGGTGGGAGAAAACCCTTAAACCCAAATCCAAGGTGGAACAGCAAACGCCGAAGGATGCATGGCTAAAAAGGGAGTTTTAAGCCGCTAGTTTGCGAATTTCGGATACCGGACTACCTCCGATCTCAAAATAGCCTTCCTGTGGTTAGACGGGTAGACCACGGGCGACCAATAAATCCCGCCTACTCGTGGGAAAAATTGAAGTACCAATAATAAAAAACATAGAGAATGATGCCTCTACAAATGCATCAACAACTAGGGATGTTTCAGAACACCCTGTCGAAACCGACACGACACCTGCCAATCGGGAAGGGTCACAAATCAGTGATTTCGAGATGATGAGCCTAGAAGAGAAATTGTCTCATCTGAGTGACTCAGCCTCGGAATCAAGTACTGTATACAGCATCAGTATACTCTCGGATGAATTGCATGCAGAATATACAGAAGCGCCAGGGACCCCAGGCAAAACGGCTCAAACTGATTCCAAGCGTATCAGGTTCACGCCAGCTGAACAGCGTCGTTTCAACAGAGCGCTGAAACAGGGTAGCAGCATAGAGCAAGCCCGCATCTTTGCAAAAACAAAAGATGATGCCAAAGAAGCCAAACGCATGAGATCTGAGGACAACACACCTCCTCAGTCCGAAGCGAAGCGAGCTCGCACTGGGAAAACAACCTCTGACAGAACCACCTATAGAGATATAGCGAGCTATGTCAGATTGGGTGTCGTACCAGTCGATATCGATCGCAATCCTCTCACGAATGAACAAATGGTTCAGATACAAGAGAGGATTATGGACATCACGATCGAACTGCGCGACGGGGATGCAAAGCCAGCTTTCCGCGGGACAACTTTCAAAGCCGGATGGCTCTTGTTAGTATGTGCGGACATCACCACTTCAGAGTGGATGAAAACAAACTTCCTCAGACTAAAGGAGAAATGCGAGTTGGAAGTAATGCTTGTGGGAGAGGATGACTTTCCGAAACCACATATTGTCAGAGCTTTCTTCCCGCAGAGTACCGGAGTCACAAATGAGAGAATACTGGCGATACTAGACGGTCAAAACAGAGACCTAAATACGAGAACGTGGAGAGTTCTGCAAAGATCGGACGAGAAAGACGTCGCCCACATGGTCTTTGCAATAAACGAGAGTGCGATGCGTAGGCTTGCGGAGCTAAAGGGGATGGTATCATACAGATTTGGCCAAATCAAGATCATCCTTAAAGGATCCGACAAGTCTGCAATTCAGACCCGAAAAAATAGTGTAAATGACACTGATAAAAAGAAAAAGTCGCCAGAAAAAACAAGCGCCAGCTCGTCGCAACCAGCAGCCAGTATTAGTACTGCCGCCGGAAGCGATATAAAGAAGACTGGTTCACTGCCTACGACTTTATCGCCAAACGCCCCTAGTACGAGCAACGTTAAAATCAGCCAGCAACAGTTTAGACCAAAGCTAGCTGCGGAACGGGCGCGTGAACGGCAAAAACACGGACAGCGTAAAAACGGTCCGAGAGATAGACACGAAGGTCTTTCTCAACAGGGTATCGTACGCAGAAGAGGCGATAACAAGCCTTATAGGGTACGAAACCCTGAGCACGGTAGGAAGCGATGACCACCCTACTAAATGTGCTGCAGGCAAACCTGCACCGAGCTATAGGTGCCTCGGACACCTACAACCAAAGATGTGCCGAAGGGAACATCGCTCTAGGTTTAATCCAGGAGCCATGGGCAACAGAGGGTAAGATATTTGGTTTACAAAGTAAAACCAGAGAGCTCATCTTCGCCCGGGCAAATTTTAGACCAAGGGCAGCTCTTTTAGTTGCAAAAGATATAAAATTCTCTCCCATTCCAGGTTTCATTACCAAAGATCTGGTGGCTGTCCTTTTAGAAAGACGCAACGGCCGAGAGCTACAAAAAATTGTATGCGCATCGGCGTACTTTGCTGGAGATGACGAAATACCACCTCGCCCAGTGCAGGAACTTGTCCAGTACTGCCAGACCCAGCAACTACATCTTATCTTCGGCTGCGACGCCAACGCGCATAACACAATATGGGGCAGTCGAGATACAAACAAAAGAGGTGAGTCCTTATTAGAATACCTATATAGCAACAATTTAGTTATACTATATAAGGGTAATAAACCCACGTTTAGAAACGTTTTAAGAGAAGAAGTTTTAGACCTTACCATCTCTTCTCCGTTTGTCCAAAACACCGTCGAAAATTGGCACGTTTCTGGTGAGGCATCTTTATCGGATCACATGCACATAAGTTTCCAATTAAGATGCAACACCGAGGATGCGCCGATTAAATACGACAACAAACTCACAAATTGGAGAACGTATCGAGAAAATCTATCGATTAAATGTGACATACTTCCAGAAAAACCTTCATGTGTAAGTGAAGCGGAAGTCGCACAATGTCAACTAAATGACATTATCATCTCATCTTTTACAAATAGCTGTAAGGTTAAACGCACTGTGGCAAAGAGGTGCACACCATTGTGGAACGATAACCTAGAAAGTTTCCGTAAAAGAGTAAGAAAACTTTTCAATAAAGCCAAACGCACCGGAAAGTGGGACTAATATAAATCCCTACTTACCCAATACAACATAGAGTTGCGAAAATCAAAAAGAGCGTCCTGGCACAAATACTGTGAGGAACTCGAAGAGCTTCCGGCGGTGGCGCGTCTCCAGAGGGCACTCTCGAAAGATAAAACAAACTGCATGGGATTACTAGTCAAAGCTGACGGTAAAATCACATGCGACCGGGAAGAAACGTTGACCACACTTCTTCAGGTACACTTTCCCGGCTCTACAATCACAACTGAGTTTCATGAACACATGATAGATGACTCACCCCCTATAAACCTGAAAAGGATTAATAGTTTATCCGGCAAACTTTTCACTCCGGATAAGGTCAAATGGGCGATCAACTCATTTAAACCGTACAAGGCACCAGGGACAGACGGAATCTTTCCTGCTCTTATACAAAAGGGCTTGGACTTTTTCCTACCCACTATGGTAGCCTTATTTAGGTTTAGTTTCAATTGGGGCTACATACCACAAACCTGGAGGGAGGTAAACGTGGTATTTATCCCCAAACCAGGCAAACCAATAGAACTACCTAAATCATACCGTCCAATAAGCTTAACATCGTTTTTCCTGAAAACAATGGAAAGAATACTTGACGTACACATTAGAGAGTGCTTAAATGAAAGCACTCCTCTGCACCCATGTCAATTCGCCTACCAAAAAGGTAAATCCACGGAAGGAGCACTTCTAAGTTTAACATCACAAATAAAAAGTGCATACGAAAACAAAGAAGTAGCTTTATGTGCCTTCCTAGACATAGAGGGCGCTTTTGACAACACTGGATATGACTCCATATCAAATGCTTTGACTCATAGAAGAATAGATCATCCCACCATCAAATGGATCAAAGCGATGCTTGAAAGTCGGAGAATAACTGCTTCATCAGCACAGACCTCAGTATCAGTAACAGCCGTTAAAGGCTGCCCTCAGGGAGGAGTACTCTCACCCCTACTATGGTCTCTGGTTATCGATAACCTACTTCAAGACCTAAGTAATGCAGGTTTCAATATAATTGGATACGCCGATGACCTAGTCATCATAATAAAGGGCAAAGAACCAAACGAAGTTACAACACGTTTGCAAAACGCCCTTAAGATAGTCTTAGACTGGTGTAATAAAGAAAGTCTCTCAATAAACCCCAGCAAGGCTATCATCGTCCCTTTTACAAAAAGGAGGAAATTAAATCTTACCCAAATTTCAATTAATGGTACATACATTGAGTATTCCAACGAAGTAAAATATCTTGGAGTGATCCTCGATAAAACACTAAGCTGGAACTCCCACATCAACAACAAAATTCAAAAAGCAACCAAAGCTTTCTGGGCCTGCCGAAGCATGTATGGCAAAACCTGGGGAATCTCTCCAAAGACCACACACTGGATCTACACGATCATGGTCAGGCCCATTATAACATACGCTTCAATAGTATGGTGGAACAAAGTCACCCAAAAAACAACTATAAATAAATTAAACAAGGTACAACGGCTTGCCTGTCTGGGCATTACCGGAGCTATGCGTACCTGTCCCACGGCGGCTATGGAAGCCATAATAGGACTAACACCTCTCCACATTTATATAAAAAAAGTGGCAATTCGCAGCTCAGCAAGTTTGACACAAGCGGAAGAATTAAACATTAGTGAACATCTAAAACTAATTGAACTTCTTTCCGAACTTCCAGAACTTGACATGATCTGTGCGGTTACAGACCGCTTACCAAAGACACTATGCTTCGACAAAAGATTCTCAACGGAGATCACAACCAGAGAAGCATGGTGTAGCAACAACCCTCCAAACTGCCTAAACGGCCTAAAGTGGTATACGGATGGTTCTAAAATGGACTCAGGGGTAGGAGCTGGCATACATGGACCAAATAAAAACATCTCAATACCTATGGGAAAAAACCCTAGTGTATTCCAAGCTGAGCTCCATGCCATAAAAGAATGCGCAAACCTAATACACAACTCAGGTATTAAAGGCGCTAACATCCATATATTCACGGACAGTCAAGCAGCTATAAAAGCCCTTAGCTCACACATCATTGACTCCAAATCAGTACTACACTGCTTCAACTCCCTCCAAACACTCAGTTCCAGGAACAAAACCAAACTATGGTGGGTCCCCGGACATAAGGGAGTTGAAGGTAACGAAAAAGCTGATGAACTAGCCAGAAAAGGTTCCGAAACCCCCTTCATTGGACCTGAACCCTTCTGTGCAATCCCCAAATCAGCCATAAATCTAGTTATAAAAAACTGGGAACAAAACAGATGTGTTTCATACTGGGGAAACATCCCAGGCCTAAGACAGGCCAAAAGAGCTATTCAGCCCTTCAAATCAGATGCCGACAAGATACTAAATCTTCGCAGGCACGATATCAAAAACTTAGTAGGCTACCTAACTGGTCATCACGGTCTTCGATATCACCTAAACAAAATGCGTCTAGTCGACTCACCGGAGTGCAGACTATGTCTAGAAGAAGACGAAACAGCCGAGCATATCATATGTGAATGCCCGGCCCTTTACGGTATGAGAAGAGAATCTTTCTTCAGGGAATTCTTAAGTCCCGAAGAATTGAGGAAAGTAGAAGCGCTACTAACCTAAAAAGCATCTGACGACAAGCACAATAGATCTCTTAGGTCGATGTGTATATTACTGCTTAGGCAGGTCAGAATTTAAAAAAAAAAAAAAAAAAAAAACATAAGTAGTAAGTTATAGTAGTATATACAAATAAGATATGACAATAATTAAAGTGTTAAGTCTTAATATTGTTACTTAAAATAAGTTAGGAAAATACAAACAAAAATTTGAATACTGAGTTTTTATCAAAAAGTCTAAATGGTTCATTTGTAGTCTAACTGATCAGCGCCCATGGCACAGCCTTTGCATTTATTGTAACTGTAGATGGTGCATATGACGCGCCTGTTGTGTCCTCAGGAAGGGTTTAAGTTGAACTTGGTGTTGATTTCGCAACTGACGTTCAGGTCAGCATTGTGATCATAGTTTGTCTGTTTTTGGGGATCATCCAACCTCTTTTATACTGTTATTGAATTGCTGCTTTCAATTTAATTCTGCTTGATCCGTGTTTGAGTTCCTATGTTAGAATTGGATTGTTGTTACTGCTGTTCGTTGTTTGGTAAAGCTGAATCTATGAAAAAGAGGATTACAATAAACATAGTCGATATAACAGGGAGTTTAACACTTACATGCATGTGATGACAATTTTTTATATTTTCCGAATTTGGTAGTGACAGTCGAACACTATTTGGCTGTGGTTTTGCTCTTTGTGTAAAAGAAGGTCAGGCATTGGATTCTGCATGTGCTCCAGCTATTTGTGATCTAATTTGTAGGTTTGGTTGTCCGTAAGCCTAAACAAAAGAATGGGTTATTCTCTGCCAACTGTATTCCACACTTTGATTACTTACCACTGCATCAATCTCTTCAATTGTGGTGCATTATTTTCTGTTAATCGTCTAATGGTAATAGTAATGGTCTAGTAAGTTGTTGCGGCAGCTGTGGAGGTGGTTATTGGGGCGACGCTTTCGATGTTTGTCCTGACGAACTTCGACTCGAAAGGCAATACATTCAGCTATTCTTTTAGAGCAATATTTTGTTCAGCCAAACCTTGACGTCATGTGGGTTACACTTGGAGCTGAATTAAAAGAAAAGTATATAAATTCGTTGTAAATGTGCCCACTTCTTCTTAAGAAAAAACTTACCTCATTTTGACGGCCTGTTTTAGCTTGTATTGTCTGTGCTAATAGAGCGTTTAGGCCATCCTTTTATGAAACATCATGAATAGCCATATGTTGCAGTCCAGTAAAAAAATCCATGATTAGGACCATCATTCCGTAAAGTAATTATCGTATGACGATAACATTTCGACGGTACATCTTGCATCACGATAGATCAATAGTAGTTTTTGCTGTCGGCGATATCACTTTATTTGCTTCACTTAGAACAATAATCGTCAAATCACAGACGATTATTGAGCGATTGCTCATGAGCAGAGATGACAGTGTAGTTTACGTGAAGAAATCTACTCGATTACGCGTAGTAAATCGGATAGACTACATGCCTGATTTTCTTCATTTACTACCTACATTTCTTACGTATGTAAAACATTAAATTTTAAATTTCATAAGCATATTATATCCATTACCTACTCAAGTCCTAAATACCCCAGATCAAACGGACTTTCTGAAAAGGGCGTGCATATAGCTAAAATGCTAATAAAAACATATGAGAAGCTACGCTATGCGGATCCCATCCCAATTAATATCCTCAAAATATAGGCTTTATGGCGATGAAATACAGAAAATGACATTGTCACAATATATTGCTCAGACAGTTTATCAAAATCTTTTGTGGTTCGACAAAAAAAAAAGTTTTTGTATTGCATATGCCTTGGGGTAAGGCATACAAATGGATTTTGTAAGAAAACGCCCCCAAAAAGTGGGTGTTAGTGAAATTACCTGTACATTCTTTATACCTGTACCAGTTAAACCTGTACATTCATTCAAACATTGAATTCGGGAATATGATAATACGAATGTGGATGTTTTTTTAAACTTAAACTTCTTCAGCTTCAGCTTCTTTTACAGCCCCTTTTAACCCCCTTTAAGCCCCCTTTTTAACCTTTTTGAACTTAGTTAGGGAAAATTATGTTCTTTGGATAGAAACTGTTGGGTTTCTCATTATGTGAAACGATTTGTTTCCATTTAACAATCCCATCAAATACATTCAACTTATAAGAAAATCCCTTTAGTTTTCTACAACAAATAAACAAAGATAACAATATGAAGAACGCAAAAGTCATGGTAGATATTTTCAGAAAAGAGCTATACGAAAGCTAAAAAAAATGATCGTTCAACAAATTTGAATATAATTATGCAAAAGCGAATATCATTCTACAAAAACGAGTATCGTTTCATAAAGACGATTATCGTTTCATTAAGACGAGTATCGTATTGCTTGTAAAATGAGTTTTATATACAAAGATATGAGAAGGCTACAATCCGCTGTGCGGATCGTTGAATACCCTATCCAATTCCATCTGTAAAACTTATATCCCAAAAAGTGTATATGGTTGAAAACACGATGGGAATTAAATACAGAAAATCACATTGTCACAACAAATTGTTCCGACACTTTATAGAACACTTTATGGTTCTACAAAAGACAATGTTTTTCTCCTGCATAATATGTTATGGGGTAGTGCATAAAAAAGTTTGTTTACATAAAAACACCTCCAAAAAGTGGCCGTGGGTTAAAATGGTCTATAGGCGTAATGTTGTTATTAATATTACAAATGATTCTGCATCAATTTTTTTTTTTCGAAAATTTTAAAATTTGACCTGAAAAAGTTGTTTACTGAACACGCCCCTATAAAGTGGGCGTGGAAAAAAACTTTATAGAGCCGAAATATAGACATTTATGCCCGGTTTCACAGTGGGAGCTTAATCCGTTGCTTAGCTAAGCAAAAAGCAGAGCTTAAATTTGGTCTTAAGTTTTTTGGGTTTCACAGTCATCAAAAAAGTGTGGTTTAGCTAAGCCAAGTATAACAAGTAATTGTGAATGGTTCGTAGGTAATTTATTAGTTACGCGCCTAGAACTATGCACCAAACGGGAATATTCTGCGAATATGTATGGAATTTAGTACGGACATCACCCTTTGAGTAATTCTCTACTACATCCAACAACCAATCAAAATTTCCTATGACAGAAGTTAATCCAACACTTAAGCCACCAACATCGGGGGCTTAAGTATTATCAACATTTAAGTGTGGTCACCTCTTAAGCCGGCTCTGTGAAACACAAAGTTATGTTAAACCGCAGGTTAAGCTCCACGTGAGGCTTAAGCTCTCACTGTGAAACTGGGCATAAGATTAACTAAATATGTTGCTCAGAATTTTTTTTTCAAAACGGTTTAGCCAAAAACTACGTTTTTATAAAAAGGAGGCATGGCAGTGGGCGGGTTTCAAAAATGTTTTCACTTGTTCTGGTGGCACGGATAAGGATGCTATATACCAAATTTCAATATCCTAGTTCAAATTTAAGGCCCAAAAATCGGTGACGAACAGACAGACGGACGGACAGACAGACATGCCCGAATCGACTCAGCTAGCGATTCTGAGTCGATCCATATACTTTCCGGTATATGTAGCTTAATTATTTCTCTATGTTACAAACTATGTATCAAAACTAATATACCTCTATGGGATAGGGTATAAAAACGACTGTTGTTCTACAAAAATGATTTTTGTTAACGTAATAGAGATGTTTTAAAGGATTATCGTAGTAATATTAATTGGGGTGATACAATGATAATGTTTTTTGTGATTCAATAATATACTCCAACAAAATCTAAGGATTAAAAAGGTATCTGATTCTTTGCTGCTATTACTATTATACATTTTTCGAGAAATGTAAAGTTTCACCCCTGTATTCATAAACGCTGATTAGCTAATCAATGACTAAGAAGACATAAGAAGTACTCGCGCAAATGTCAGTGCATATATATACCTATACAGGGGTTAATTTTTAAATTCAATTAGAACGTCGGAATTAATTAAAGTAAATCAAGTAAAGGGTAGCAATTCAATGATTTCTTAAATATAGAACGACATTCTTGCTATGTTATATGATGAAGAAATTTTCTGAAAACTGAAAAGATGTGAAATGTGTTTTGTAAAATTGAGCTCAACAAAACGAGTGTGACATTATCCGGAGTAGGAAATGTAAAAGGGGGGTAGTTGATACTAACAATATTTCGTAAAGCATTTTTACCCACGAAAACGACATAATTTGCAAAATGTTTATTTCTTTGGACAAAGATGCAATTTAGAAAGCCAAAATTAATGAATTTTCTTTTTCAAAGGAGACCCGAAGTAATAAAACATGGTGTAATTTTTGAGCAACAACATATCGTTTTATTATGTTTAGACAAGTACCAATATTTTTGCAAAATATAACATCGCACGTAAAGTTACAGTTATCCTTGATAAAGGATCATTTACTTCATGAGACTAGAGTATAAAATATATTCTCAACTTTTTTAAGCTTTGATTCCTGGAAACAAAAAAAAACCTTGCATGCAAGTAGGCACACGTTTAACACTGAATATTTTAGCAATTTCTCCCATCAAACGTGTGCCTAATTTCATGCAAGGACTTTTTCGTCTAAATAAAAAAGAGAAACAATTTTCTTTCAACTATAAAGAATAACCTAAGCTTCACAATTATAGTTAAAACTCTGTCCAACACTCACTTTTTACGTTCTCTCCATGATGAAAACAAAATGAAAATTCCTACTAAAAATAAGAATAAATGAAAAAAAAAACTTAAGACTCCTTACACACTGAAATGAAAATTAATAATCTGGTACGAAGAAGAAGAAGAAGAAGAAAAAGAGGAAACTAGCCACTAACTCTTAAATATAAATATAAAACAGATAAGAATGTTATAAAAATGTTATAAAATTAATGTTATAAAAAAATATTTATATAATTATATGTATAAAAAACATATGAGAAGGCGAAAATCCGCTCTGGGGATCGTTGAAAACTAATATGCCCAAAAAGTTGGCTTGGCTTAAAACACGATGGGGATTAAATATACAAAATGAAATTGTCACAACAAATTGTACAGAAAGTTTGTAAGACACTTTTATGGTTCTACAAAAGACAAGGTTTTTCTTTTGCATATGTTATGGAGTAGTGTATCAAAATGGTTTTTATATAAAAGCGCCCCCAAAAGTGTGCGTGGGTTAAAATTGTCTATAGACAAAATGTTCATATTAATATTACTAATGATTCTGCATCAAAAGTTATTTTTCGAAAATTATAAAATTTGACCGAAAAAAGTTATTTTATTAAAAACGCCCCTAAAAAGTTGGCGTGGCAAAAATCTATATATGATCGAAATATAGATATTACGATTCTCTAAATACGCCCTTAAGACACTTTTTTCAATTTTTTTTCAAAAACAAAAAAAATGATGAATATTTTTTCTTCTATTTGGAGTTATTCGCTATTTCTCCTCCTCGCCATTGTGGAGCAAGAATTAACTAGGAAGGACAATATGAACTTTTTTTCTAGAAGAAGTGCAATATGAACTTTCTTTTTTGAGACTTTATTTATTTATTTATTTTTTTTTTTTTTTTTTTGAAAAATCAGCTAATCTCAGTTTTTCTTTTTTGCAGAACAACAACAAAATAATAATAAAAAAAAGTCTATCTTGTGGGTTTCTTAGTGGCTCTGTAGATTGACACACGTCTGCCGTATCACCACATCACCTCATCACATAGTTTCGCTGTTTTTTTTTTCGGTTAAAAACAAATGAAATAATTTTTTACTTTTTTTACTTCTTCACCAATGTGCGATTCCCTTTAATGGGATTCAATGAACTTGTAGAGGCTTTCGGGAACGTATTCTTCGTATTTGATTCGATGCTTTTGTATTGTTTTGGCAGCTAGGCATTTGAGGGTTGTATACTTGATGGGATTGACGATTTGATGGATTTTATGGGTTTCCAGCAGGGTTTCAAATGTCTCTCCGTTGGAGTTTTTGGTGTCCTGTATGGAGTAAATAAAACAGAAAATATGATTAGTTATTGGGGAAAGAAACAAAATGATAAAATTAAGTTTTTGATCAAAAGCTACACTAAGGGCTAGTAAACAAGACGGCGCAACATGTCACATACAAGGTGGGCCAAAAGAGATCACCCTATTGGAAGATGCTCTTATTTTTGCAACTGGCCGCCAATGTCAAATCTGTTTTGACATTTGTGGACTAGACAGATGTAGAATACAAGTGAATAAGCCATGGAATAATCGTGTCTATTTTGTGCGTAACAATTCGTCTGTAGTGTTGGCGCAGCGCGAATTCCGTCGCCGATTACCCGGCCGTCCGACACCGACTGCGCAAACACTGCGCCGTTTGGCCATTAACATTGAAGTGTATGAGACCACACGAGACGTTGCCAAGAGTGGTCGGACCCGGAGCGCCCGTTGTGCAGAGAATATCGCCGCTGTTTCCGAGGATGACCAGACGTTGTGTCTCGCAATAAGCCATCAGCCGGTCGTCCCTAAGTCGAATTTTGGTCAAAGAATTGCGCATGTTCCCGTACAAAGTCCAGTCCGTGCATCAGCTGCTGCCTGTCAACCGCCAAACGCGTGTAACCTACGCCCAAGCCATCCTCAATCTCGAGGACGAAGTGGACGATTTTTCGACCAAAATCACAATGAGAGATGAGGCTCATTTCCACCTCAGCGGGTACGTGAACAAGCAAAACTATCGCTTCTGGCGCACGGAAAATCCACGAGGAGCCATTACTCCCGCTCAAAGTTACTGCATGCTGCGCAGTTCACGCTGGAGGAGTCATCGGCCATTTTTTTTTTTTCGAAAACGCCGCTGGTCAAACGAAAACAAAAGACGGGGCGCGCTATAGGGCCATATTAACCGAGTTTTTTCTGCCGCAATTGGACGAATTAGGACTGGAGGACAACCGATATTCTTGTAGCTAGTGACACAATTGATTTGTTGAAGGAAACGTTCGGTGAGCCCATAATTTCGGGTTTGGTCCTGTGAATTGGCCTCCGAAAGGTTCGATTTAACGCCACTTGACTATTTTCTGGGGGGTATATGTGAAGTCGGTAGCCTACGCCGATAAGCGCGAAACAATTGACCACTTAGAGGACAACATTCGCCGCGTTAATGCCGATAGACGTCCACAAATGTTGAAAAAAGTTATCGAGAATTGGACCTCCAGATTAGACTACGTCCGTGCCAGCCTTGGTGGTCATATGACAGAAATCATATTTAAATTATGATGCCAGAAGATTGTCTTTCGAATAAACAAAATGTCATGTCAATTTAAAAAAAATCATCTTTGTTTTATTCCATTTCAAAGTTCTATACCTCCAAACAAAACACGCTGTCGAACCATACAGAGCTGTTTACATGCATAGTGGTGGTCAATAAACGTTTACTTAAATTACAGAGGGAGGATTGCAGGATAGTTATCTATACGAACTTCGTAATCATTACTAAACCAGTACGCTGAAAGCATTGACCCTCTGGAATTCAATATTCTTAGTCTCAAATTATTAGAATCTGTCTGGTAGTTGGGTCTAGTTCTTCTATACGAAACTGACCTGGAGAGCACACATTGCCTATATACGCTTGTGTATGTAAGTGACCATTGTCTGTCTGGTTACCAGCTAAACAAAGTTTTATGCCGTTTTTTTTTAAATCAGATATGCATCAGGAAGCTTTAATAACGAACGCTTTTGCAGCTTTAGATCAGTAATGAGGTAAACATAACAGAGAACACAATTTCGGGTATAACATCCAGGAAACTTTTCCTAGTCGTTCTGTAAAGGATTCAGACTTGGTTGAGTGTGGTAACTAATTTTAAAACGAGAGCATGCCATACTGTATTTATAATCGATAAAAAGTTTTCGAGAAGGATATCATGCTAATTGAAGAGGTCTACCCTGGTGGAAGTATGTTGTGATATCAAAGATGAATATCTGTGACTTCACTAAAAGCCAAGCGGCAATCATGTTTCTGGTATCATCTTCATAAGCATCAAGGAGCCCACCAAGCCTTTTGCTTTGATAATATGCGAACTTTCTAACAAAAGTGTTGGAAGCCTGCTTTTTAGAAAGTTAGATAGGTTCACAAAGGCATCAATGATTACAGGTACAAGTGGTTTCACAATGAACCTGGCATAGCCAAAGTGTGCACTTGCATAAGCTACCTTAACATGATAAGGTAGCTAGAAACTACAAAACCGTTTGGGTAAATAACAAAGGCAACCTCATGCCAGTTCTGCAGTTCTGCTTTCTGAATAAAAATTGAGAAGTATGAGGACTTATTTAACCTGAAACCCTATTTAATATCCCAAGCTGTCAGCTGATAGGATTGCATAAAACTGGTGCTACTTAAGCCGTATTTATGAGTTCCTAATTGTTGTAATACCCACCCTTACTAACAATAGACAATAGTTAATTTTTTGTATCAAACAGTAAACTTACCAAATGTGCACCATGGTCTAATAGGATCTTTGCCAACCCACGCGGGCTTGGTTTTGCTGTTGCGACCAAATGCAGCGGTGTATCGCCCTCAAAATCTTTTGCATTTGGATCGGCTCCAACCATTAGTAAAGCTTTCGTAAATGGAAATCCATATCCAAGTGCACTCTCCCCATTGCAGGCGTAATGTAGCGCCGTTCCTCCTTGCTGCCCCACAGCCTTCAGATTAATGAATTTGTAGAAAGCGGTGAGTATTTCGTGCTTCATCTCCGGGCTGAAATCTTCATCGTCCATTAGATACGCCAGCAGGCAACCAATGTCTAGAGCATTGAGAAATGCACGACTCAAGTTTTTCTGATCGTTCTCCGCCAAGGGCATTGATGAATATTTCACTTGTTCATGGAACATAAGTTGTCCTGGAGAATAGATGGATGAATCGTTAGTACAATCATTTATTGGGATTCGAGAGTCAATTGAACTTACCTCGTTCAATTTCTAATACAGCCTTATTGAAGATCATCAGCATATCGCGGGCTTCAATTGGTGCCACCACATGTCCACGTGGCAAGGGACGTCCGGCTATGACAAACATATAACTAAATAGTTCGAAAAACGAGAGCAACGATGAATATGTCTTCGGACTCAACGGTTGCAAGATCTTTTGTTGCATTGTGAGAGCATATGCCCAAAGTTCGATGCAGCGATCAAATCGTCCTGCAGAAGCGTAATTTACTCCTCTGAAAACAAAACACACACAGACAATACAAAAATTGATTAGAGCCTGACAGGAGATGAAAGAATGCGACTTACCTAAATCTAATATAATAACTAGTGTCTGGATGCGTTGGTCCGAGTACTCGTTGACGAATCAACAATGCCTGCATTCTCATCCCGTCTGGATCCATGACTAATTCATCCAGTGCGTCAATGTTTGTCACTTCGGTGACAAATTTGTAGGCTGCTATCGGCTCACTGACAATCTTTGGTATCTTTTGGTCCAGATTTCGATCCTCCATGGCGCGACGCCACAGCGACAGCGCATTCAACATATCACCTGTTTTATCTACATAGGTGGCGCCCAATAGCTCCAGTGCGTTGATGCGATCCTCACGCTTTACACTCGGCAAACTAATGAGATGTTCAACGATTGGCAGGTGGCCGTTAACACTGGCCGCCAATAGCGGTGTCATACCGTAATAGTCTACATCCATGGTGGCGCCATGTTTCAGCAGGAGTTGTAAAATGCCCAAAGAGCCAGATTCAGCACAATCGTGCAGCGCCGTATTGCCTTTCACACTGCATCGGTTCACGTCCGCATTCAGTGACAGTAGGTATTGGGCGATACTAAAGTGTCCCTTGTAGCAGGCAATCATCAGGCATGTGTGACCGTGTCTGTTCGCTGCTTCAAAGTCTAGAAACAGATAATAGTTCAGTGATAGCCATCAGTGGCGGCTAGAGAAAGGTAAAACTCACCTGCACCGTGATTCACTAGATATCTAACAATTTCAAAGTGGCCATCGAAACAGGCCGCCCTCAGTGGTGTGGAATTTGTTCCTATCGTACTGTTTACATTAGCACCACGTCTAACTAATAACTTAACTATGTCTAAATGGCCGGCGGCCGCAGCGCACCACAATGGTGGCGCATCGTCTATTGTCTCCCCATCAAAGGTTACCGAACCGACTTTTTCAACATCCGCATTGCATTTGGTCAATAAATATTCTACAATATCGTAATTACCGTGACGGCATGCTCTTATTAGAGGGGTTTCGCCATCCATTTTCACTGAATCTAATGATGCAATCTCTTCTGACTTACGTCCTTCAAATCAGCTGTGTAAAAATTGAGGTGAGTGGTTGTTTTTAAAAAAATGGTGGATGTATAATTTACTGAGTCGTTAAAGCGCCTACGCAGATATTATAGAGCGTCTGCCAGAGAAAAGGAAAGTAAAAGTTTAGATAATTTTAACCACAGATCAGGTAAAGAAGAGATAGGAAACTTTCCAGGACTTTAAGTTTTGCCAACAAGCTAATCCTGGAATTTTCCAGAATTTTGACAGCTAAATTCCCCAACACGGTCCAAATAGGTGCACACATGTATGATTTACACACACTTGTCTACCGTCTGGTCATTTAAACGTCAAAACGTAGACAAACCGCCAAATTTGAAATTTTAAACAAAAAATAACGGCCAACAAAGTTTTCCCCACTTTTGCCCACACCTCATGGAATGCTGGTAAAGTGGATGTTACATTTGTAAAATTCCCATGAACCTAAAATTTAAATTTCGACGGTTGAAAACAATATAATCATTATATTTACGTCATATAAATAAATTCAGTTTCTAATATTAACTTCAGTTTCTAATACTATTTATAACAGCATTCTAGAGGTTGCCAAACTAAAATGCACCTTATCGTTACATTTGAACAACGTTGCTTAGCTCGCTTAAATTAAACACAAAAGACCTAGTTTGCTGGTTATAAAAGGGAAAAAGAGAGGTGCGAAAATAAACAAATGCACAGGCTTATTCTGTGCACAACTACAAAAACGTTCTGCAGTGTTAAGAATATACGGTTATTTCATTTTAATCTCTATATACTGACATTCGTTTTTACTGACGAAAATTAAAAGCACAATTATTTTAATTTATTAGAATTCATAAGAAAACAAACACATACACATAAAACCATTCTCAAGTATTGGACTTTTCATTCAGTAGCAAGCTCCCCATTCTTTATATTTATTTTGTAGATGTTCATTTCTTTTTTTCATTTCATTTTATTCATATTTTGTAATGCCTATACACTTTAAGATAAAATATCTTATAAACTAGTGATAAGCTATATTCGCAGGATAAAAATGCTACTGAGTAAGACGATATAATTCAAAAATTTTAAATGTTAATGTTAAAATGAAACTGCAATTGGCAAAAACTTCACACCCGTACAACAATTTTGGTATAACCAGCGTTTTGGCTAGCATGAGACGAATTTTTAAGGGGGTGAAGACTTTTGTTGCCCATATCGTTCGAAGAACCGCATATGTTTTACCAGTCGCAACGTTTATGTGATTATCCCAGGTTAGTTTCCGGTTAAATACCATACCAAGATATTCTATACTTATTTTTACAATGAAATGCGATACATATATATATATACATATAAAATAATCAATTCATGTAGTATACATTTTTTTTTTAATTCTGAAACTTCCATGCAGAGAATACATATAGCTTCAAATTGATAAAATTTTATTTTTATTCATAAAAATCCTTATCAGTAGGGGGAACATAAAAAGACACAATTGACTATTCTTTTCATGAGAAAACGTATTTGTGTACACAGCAATATTGCTTAAATGTAAAAATCGATGGTATACACCGACTTAAATATACTTAGAGGTATTTTAAACTAAGCAATCAGGAAATAATTTTAAATTTGGCGTCTCAATAATTGAGACTTTTTTTCGACGAAAAGTTTCGACAATAATTTTGTAATCTGTTTTATATAATCTAATGCATATACCTTGTCGCTTTGTGTCCATTTTTCGGTTATTTTCCTTTTTTTACTACCAGTTTTCATTGTTAATAAATACTCACACATAACTTCAATTCACTTTGACAACGGAACAACAAAAGAAAAACATAAATAACAACTGATGACATCGGAAATCATTAAACGTCAATCAGCTATTACTTTTTAACTTATTTTTTATTTTTTTACAATAAGAAATATTAGATAACTTCTGAATAAGAGTATAATAAGTCATTTTCATTAAAATAATGATGTATCTATAATTATATACGTCATTTTAATAGCATACCGGGATTTATTCCCGAAATATTTTTTTTTTCCGTGGGCTGGTGGAAACCTTCATAGACACGATGAGCACGTGCCCAAAGTAGTGTGAGATTTTTATTCACTAAAACCACCAGCCATGTTGTATTTCTATTGCAACTAAGTATTCGACTTATCCAGCAATTATTTTTATCAATAGTATATAATATGTTTGGCAGGTAATATTCCTTTGAGAGTTCCTGATTTTCCGCAATTTATAGCGCGGTTTGATATTATCGGGCCAAATCTAAGGGTTTAGTTCATTGGTTTAGCATGCCTTACCTCGGGTATATTCTGACCAATAACCGGAAGGGGTTTCCCGAAATATGTAAATGAATTTGAATCAAATCAATATTGAATAATATAAATTAATAGTGTTGTATTTCAAATTAACGAATTTTCTAACGTATTTTTTTTAAAATATTTGTCTAATGCATTAGAATGTAATCCCACCACATATTGATGTAAGCTGACCCTCGGAGTTTCCTTTTTTGTACTTGTCAACATCAGCTGTTTTTATTTACCACATACCATTTGATAGACACAAGTGGCGATTGTTTACTTTTTTCGTGCGGAAAAAAAAAGTAGTTTCTATTAATTTATTTCTTATTTATTTTATTAAATTCGTGTGTTGTATTTTATCAATCTGTTTGAACCTGTTCCGAATGCAAGTACCAGAGATTCTCGGGTAATCAAAGTGAAACAGAAATACACCAAGTGTGTCAACTCGTGGATGAACACAGTTCACGATTTCTAAAGAAACTAAATACGGAGAAGGTAAAATAAGATTCAGAATCAGAAATTGGTCTCGGCAAAGATCAGATTCGAGTTCGAGTTGTTTCGTAAGGATAATCTCGTTAGTGTTTCTTTACACACTGATAATACCTACATTCGCATCTTAATCAACAAAAAGCAATATGATGCCAGCAAGTTCTTCTTTGTGGATCATTTCGATGACATTGAGTTGTCCGAGAAATCGTGGACCCGATCTCAAGCAAAGAAATCGCGCAATATGACGGTCAATAGAGTTTCGAATCACCCCAAAGAATTGTTTTGAAAAACGATATTAGGCTTGCTCTTAAGTCGAAAGCAAAACACGCTGCAATCTCATCATTCCTAAAGAACTATTCGTCTTCAACGCCAAGACATTAGTGGTTCAATATGAAGTCACAATACAGGTAACACAATCAGACTTATTTCAACTACATCTAGATATATATAAATGCAATTTCTTTCTAATAGGACGGACAAGAATGCGATGGTTCGTACATAAAATTAGTGTTTGTAGGCAAACTAACAGAGGATCTCAAAAAGGTATGTCAAAGTGAGTAAATAAGAAACGACGACACAATATTATAATAAATTTCTTCAACCAATTCCATAGTTCAATGACAAAACACCATACACTATCATGTTCGGCCCGGACAAGTGCGGCAATGATATCAAACTGCATTACTGATAACGCAACAAAGATAAAACCCGCATTTGTATCAATTACTTGTGGAGCCAAATTCGTGTATACCATAAAGTAGTTTACGAGGGTTCATTGCTTAAAGATTTCACGCCAGCCGTAGATCCACCAAGGAAAATTGACGATTCAGAGGACAAGAAATCAGACGGATAGGATGAGTGTGAGAGTGTGAGTGTGTGTTTTAGAAATTTCGGCAGTCGTAAACTGGTAGTAATTTATTTTATGTATATTCCAGATCCAGATGCAGATAAAGCAAATGACTGGGATGAAGATGCACCACCACAGGTTCCCGACGCATCGGCTGCCAAACCCCATGATTGGTTGGATGAAGAACCCAAAATGAAAGTAAAGCAACGGCAACAAATAGTGGTGGCAGTAGTGAAGAAGAAGTAGTAGAGTAGGAGGATGAAAGTGTGAATAATTAGCAGCAAAGTGCAGAAGCTTCCGAAGAGCCTGAAGTAAGTTAAACAAAGTCATTTCATATTCTTTTGCTAAACAATACATTTTCTTTATAGGAGCGAACAACCTGCCACTAAACGTACTCGAAAGCGCAATCCATCCACGCAAAGATTAGCAAACCTAATTTCCATTAATTTTAACTAGAGCTCTATTTAATATGATTTTCAAAATTTATATTGATATTGATAACGAAAAAACCTAATCGACAGTATCGCTTAGTATTCAATAAGAAATAATGTATACAATTTAATTTTATTTAAGGCAGTGATTTAGTTTGAAGTGTTTTCATAGAACGCTAAGTTATAAATAAAAATCAAAACACCAAATCATGCAAAGGGTTTTTATTTGAGAACATTCAGGTTGTAGGTGTTCACATATTACAGCGTATTGGACCTTGTAGGCGATGTTTAGGAGACTTGAGCCGCTTGTGATTTCAGTTTTTCGATATTTATTTTGTTCACATAATATCATATTTGTTGCGGCGTAGATAAGGAATATCCGCATTCTAAATTCAGGATGTTCAGATATTTGAAGTACTTGATACGTGGTGACGGTGCTAATGGTGTTTCTTATTTTCATTCATTGTTCAACATTCGATCTTAACCCCGCTGACAAAATGGGAGAACAAATTACATACAGTAGTCCAGACAAGCTACGTCAGACTCATGTCCTAATTCATAGACATATGTTTGATGTGCTACTTACGCTTTACCTTCTAGTTAAGGATCTAAATTTGTTGACAATTGAAGTTGACAAACGTTTCAATAATAAAAACCTCGATGAGAACCTTCTCACAAAAACATAACATTACAGATTATATATAAAGGAAATATTTTGTTTTATTTGAACGTTTTTTTAATATTTGTAAATACATATAGAATTGGTTTATGTTAAAAAAAAATATAATGGAACAAATTATTGTATGTATTACATTTTTGTGGTCAGAATTTGTGTGGTACTACATAAGTAGTAAGTTATAGTAGTATATACAAATAAGATATGACAATAATTAAAGTGTTAAGTCTTAATATTGTTACTTAAAATAAGTTAGGAAAATACAAACAAAAATTTGAATACTGAGTTTTTATCAAAAAGTCTAAATGGTTCATTTGTAGTCTAACTGATCAGCGCCCATGGCACAGCCTTTGCATTTTTTGTAACTGTAGATGGTGCATATGACGCGCCTGTTGTGTCCTCAGGAAGGGTTTAAGTTGAACTTGGTGTTGATTTCGCAACTGACGTTCAGGTCAGCATTGTGATCATAGTTTGTCTGTTTTTGGGGATCATCAAACCTCTTTTATACTGTTATTGAATTGCTGCTTTCAATTTAATTCTGCTTGATCCGTGTTTGAGTTCCTATGTTAGAATTGGATTGTTGTTACTGCTGTTCGTTGTTTGGTAAAGCTGAATCTATGAAAAAGAGGATTACAATAAACATAGTCGATATAACAGGGAGTTTAACACTTACATGCATGTGATGACAATTTTTTATATTTTCCGAATTTGGCAGTGACAGTCGAACACTATTTGGCTGTGGTTTTGCTCTTTATGTAAAAGAAGGTCAGGCATTGGATTCTGCATGTGCTCCAGCTATTTGTGATCTAATTTGTAGGTTTGGTTGTCCGTAAGCCTAAACAAAAGAATGGGTTATTCTCTGCCAACTGTATTCCACACTTTGATTACTTACCACTGCATCAATCTCTTCAATTGTGGTGCATTATTTTCTGTTAATCGTCTAATGGTAATAGTAATGGTCTAGTAAGTTGTTGCGGCAGCTGTGGAGGTGGTTATTGGGGCGACGCTTTCGATGTTTGTCCTGACGAACTTCGACTCGAAAGGCAATACATTCAGCTATTCTTTTAGAGCAATATTTTGTTCAGCCAAACCTTCACGTCATGTGGGTTACACTTGGAGCTGAATTAAAAGAAAAGTATATAAATTCGTTGTAAATGTGCCCACTTCTTCTTAAGAAAAAACTTACCTCATTTTGACGGCCTGTTTTAGCTTGTATTGTCTGTGCTAATAGAGCGTTTAGGCCATCCTTTTATGAAACATCATGAATAGCCATATGTTGCAGTCCAGTAAAAAAATCCATGATTAGGACCATCATTCCGTAAAGTAATTATCGTATGACGATAACATTTCGACGGTACATCTTGCATCACGAAAGATCAATAGTAGTTTTTGCTGTCGGCGATATCACTTTATTTGCTTCACTTAGAACAATAATCGTCAAATCACAGACGATTATTGAGCGATTGCTCATGAGCAGAGATGACAGTGTAGTTTACGTGAAGAAATCTACTCGATTACGCGTAGTAAATCGGATAGACTACATGCCTGATTTTCTTCATTTACTACCTACATTTCTTACGTATGTAAAACATTAAATTTTAAATTTCATAAGCATATTATATCCATTACCTACTCAAGTCCTAAATACCCCAGATCAAACGGACTTTCTGAAAAGGGCGTGCATATAGCTAAAATGCTAATAAAAACATATGAGAGGCTACGCTATGCGGATCCCATCCCAATTAATATCCTCAAAATATAGGCTTTATGGCGATGAAATACAGAAAATGACATTGTCACAATATATTGCTCAGACAGTTTATCAAAATCTTTTGTGGTTCGACCAAAAACAACGTTTTTGTATTGCATATGCCTTGGGGTAAGGCATACAAATGGATTTTGTAAGAAAACGCCCCCAAAAAGTGGGTGTTAGTGAAATTACCTGTACATTCTTTATACCTGTACCAGTTATACCTGTACATTCTTTCAAACATTGAATTCGGGAATATGATAATACGAATGTGGATGTTTTTTTAAACTTAAACTTCTTCAGCTTCAGCTTCTTTTACAGCCCCTTTTAACCCCCTTTAAGCCCCCTTTTTAACCTTTTTGAACTTAGTTAGGGAAAATTATGTTCTTTGGATAGAAACTGTTGGGTTTCTCATTATGTGAAACGATTTGTTTCCATTTAACAATCCCATCAAATACATTCAACTTATAAGAAAATCCCTTTAGTTTTCTACAACAAATAAACAAAGATAACAATATGAAGAACGCAAAAGTCATGGTAGATATTTTCAGAAAAGAGCTATACGAAAGCTAAAAAAAATGATCGTTCAACAAATTTGAATATAATTATGCAAAAGCGAATATCATTCTACAAAAACGAGTATCGTTTCATAAAGACGATTATCGTTTCATTAAGACGAGTATCGTATTGCTTGTAAAATGAGTTTTATATACAAAGATATGAGAAGGCTACAATCCGCTGTGCGGATCGTTGAATACCCTATCCAATTCCATCTGTAAAACTTATATCCCAAAAAGTGGATATGGTTTAAAACACGATGGGAATTAAATACATTGTCACAACAAATTGTTCCGACACTTTATAGAACACTTTATGGTTCTACAAAAGACAATGTTTTTCTCCTGCATAATATGTTATGGGGTAGTGCATAAAAAAGTTTGTTTACATAAAAACACCTCCAAAAAGTGGCCATGGGTTAAAATGGTCTATAGGCGTAATGTTGTTATTAATATTACAAATGATTCTGCATCAATTTTTTTTTTCGAAAATTTTACAATTTGACCTGAAAAAGTTGTTTACTGAAAACGCCCCATAAAGTGGGCGTGGAAAAAAACTTTATAGAGCCGAAATATAGACATTTATGCCCGGTTTCACAGTGGGAGCTTAATCCGTTGCTTAGCTAAGCAAAAAGCAGAGCTTAAATTTGGTCTTAAGTTTTTTGGGTTTCACAGTCATCAAAAAAGTGTGGTTTAGCTAAGCCAAGTATAACAAGTAATTGTGAATGGTTCGTAGGTAATTTATTAGTTACGCGCCTAGAACTATACACCAAACGGGAATATTCTGCGAATATGTATGGAATTTAGTACGGACATCACCCATTGAGTAATTCTCTACTACATCCAACAACCAATCAAAATTTCCTATGACAGAAGTTAATCCAACACTTAAGCCACCAACATCGGGGGCTTAAGTATTATCAACATTTAAGTGTGGTCACCTCTTAAGCCGGCTCTGTGAAACACAAAGTTATGTTAAACCGCAGGTTAAGCTCCACATGAGGCTTAAGCTCTCACTGTGAAACTGGGCATAAGATTAACTAAATATGTTGCTCAGAATTTTTTTTCAAAACGGTTTAGCCAAAAACTACGTTTTTATAAAAAGGAGGCATGGCAGTGGGCGGGTTTCAAAAATGTTTTCACTTATTCTGGTGGCACGGATAAGGATGCTATATACCAAATTTCAATATCCTAGTTCAAATTTAAGGCCCAAAAATCGGTGACGAACAGACAGACGGACGGACAGACAGACATGCCCGAATCGACTCAGCTAGCGATTCTGAGTCGATCCATATACTTTCCGGTATATGTAGCTTAATTATTTCTCTATGTTACAAACTATGTATCAAAACTAATATACCTCTATGGGATAGGGTATAAAAACGACTGTTGTTCTACAAAAATGATTTTTGTTAACGTAATAGAGATGTTTTAAAGGATTATCGTAGTAATATTAATTGGGGTGATACAATGATAATGTTTTTTGTGATTCAATAATATACTCCAACAAAATCTAAGGATTAAAAAGGTATCTGATTCTTTGCTGCTATTACTATTATACATTTTTCGAGAAATGTAAAGTTTCACCCCTGTATTCATAAACGCTGATTAGCTAATCAATGACTAAGAAGACATAAGAAGTACTCGCGCAAATGTCAGTGCATATATATACAGGGGTTAATTTTTAAATTCAATTAGAACGTCGGAATTAATTAAAGTAAATCAAGTAAAGGGTAGCAATTCAATGATTTCTTAAATATAGAACGACATTCTTGCTATGTTATATGATGAAGAAATTTTCTGAAAACTGAAAAGATGTGAAATGTGTTTTGTAAAATTGAGCTCAACAAAACGAGTGTGACTTATCCGGAGTAGGAAATGTAAAAGGGGGGAAGTTGATACTAACAATATTTCGTAAAGCATTTTTACCCACGAAAACGACATAATTTGCAAAATGTTTATTTCTTTGGACAAATATGCAATTTAGAAAGCCAAAATTAATGAATTTTCTTTTTCAAGGGAGACCCGAAGTAATAAAACATGGTGTAAGTTTTGAGCAACAACATATCGTTTGATTATGTTTAGACAAGTACCAATATTTATGCAAAATATAACATCGCACGTAAAGTTACTGTCATCCATGATAAAGGATCATTTACTTCATGAGACTAGAGTATAAAATATATTCTCAACTTTTTTAAGCTTTGATTCCTGGAAACAAAAAAAAAACCTTGCATGCAAGTAGGCACACGTTTAACACTGAATATTTTAGCAATTTCTCCCATCAAACGTGTGCCTAATTTCATGCAAGGACTTTTTCGTCTAAATAAAAAAGAGAAACAATTTTCTTTCAACTATAAAGAATAACCTAAGCTTCACAATTATAGTTAAAACTCTGTCCAACACTCACTTTTTACGTTCTCTCCATGATGAAAACAAAATGAAAATTCCTACTAAAAATAAGAATAAATGAAAAAAAAACTTAAGACTCCTTACACACTGAAATGAAAATTAATAATCTGGTACGAAGAAGAAGAAAAAGAGGAAACTAGCCACTAACTCTTAAATATAAATATAAAACAGATAAGAATGTTATAAAAATGTTATAAAATTAATGTTATAAAAAAAAAAAATATATAATAATATGTATAAAAAACATTTGAGAAGGCGAAAATCCGCTCTGGGGATCGTTGAAAACTAATATGCCCAAAAAGTTGGCTTGGCTTAAAACACGACGGGGATTAAATATACAAAATGAAATTGTCACAACAAATTGTACAGAAAGTTTGTAAAACACTTTTATGGTACTACAAAAGACAAGGTTTTTCTTTTGCATATGTTATGGAGTAGTGTATCAAAATGGTTTTTATATAAAAGCGCCCCCAAAAGTGTGCGTGGGTTAAAATTGTCTATAGACAAAATGTTCATATTAATATTAATAATGATTCTGCATCAAAAGTTTTTTTTCGAAAATTATAAAATTTGACCGAAAAAAGTTTTTTTTATTAAAAACGCCCCTAAAAAGTTGGCGTGGCAAAAAACTATATATGATCGAAATATAGATATAACGAGGGTTGGGCAAAATCCTCATCTTTCAGTCCTTCTCGCGGGCGCCCACCTGAAAATGACTAATCAGCATGCCTGATTAGGGTCAGCCAAGGGTCCCACTTGGATATTGACCGTGCGCTGTAACACGTTGCAACGCACGATCAATGTACAAGCGGGAACCATAAGTTTGAGGTGGGAGAAAACCCTTAAACCCAAATCCAAGGTGGAACAGCAAACGCCGAAGGATGCATGGCTAAAAAGGGAGTTTTAAGCCGCTAGTTTGCGAATTTCGGATACCGGGCTACCTCCGATCTCAAGATAGCCTTCCTGTGGTTAGACGGGTAGACCACGGGCGACCAATAAATCCCGCCTACTCGTGGGAAAAATTGAAGTACCAATAGTAAAAAACATAGAGAATGATGCCTCTACAAATGCATCAACAACTAGGGATGTTTCAGAACACCCTGTCGAAACCGACACGACACCTGCCAATCGGGAAGGGTCACAAATCAGTGATTTCGAGATGATGAGCCTAGAAGAGAAATTGTCTCATCTGAGCGACTCAGCCTCGGAATCAAGTACTGTATACAGCATCAGTATACTCTCGGATGAATTGCATCCGGAATATACAGAAGCGCCAGGGACCCCAGGCAAAACGGCTCAAACTGATTCCAAGCGTATCAGGTTCACGCCAGCGGAACAGCGTCGTTTCAACAGAGCGCTGAAACAGGGTAGCAGCATAGAGCAAGCCCGCATCTTTGCAAAAACAAAAGATGATGCCAAAGAAACCAAACGCATGAGATCTGAGGACAACACACCACCTCAGTCCGAAGCGAAGCGAGCTCGCACTGGGAAAACAACCTCTGACAGAACCACCTATAGAGATATAGCGAGCTATGTCAGATTGGGTGTCGTACCAGTCGATATCGATCGCAATCCTCTCACGAATGAACAAATGGTTCAGATATAAGTGAGGATTATGGACATCACGATCGAACTGCGCGACGGGGATGCAAAGCCAGCTTTCCGCGGGACAACTTTCAAAGCCGGATGGCTCTTGTTAGTATGTGCGGACATCACCACTTCAGAGTGGATGAAAACAAACTTCCTCAGACTAAAGGAGAAATGCGAGTTGGAAGTAATGCTTGTGGGAGAGGATGACTTTCCGAAACCACATATTGTCAGAGCTTTCTTCCCGCAGAGTACCGGAGTCACAAATGAGAGAATACTGGCAATACTAGACGGTCAAAACAGAGACCTAAATACGAGAACGTGGAGAGTTCTGCAAAGATCGGACGAGAAAGACGTCGCCCACATGGTCTTTGCAATAAACGAGAGTGCGATGCGTAGGCTTGCGGAGCTAAAGGGGATGGTATCATACAGATTTGGCCAAATCAAGATCATCCTTAAAGGATCCGACAAGTCTGCAATTCAGACCCGAAAAAATAGTGTAAATGACACTGATAAAAAGAAAAAGTCGCCAGAAAAAACAAGCGCCAGCTCGTCGCAACCAGCAGCCAGTATTTGTACAAGTTAGTAAAATAATACACACTTTAAGCTTTGCAAATTCAGTTTTATATTTCCACTAATCAACTATACACATCCGATCGTAATATTCAACTGACTACCTGTACATGCACTTACATAGAGCGGAAATGACGTCTTACAATTAGGTATCTTAAATGACTGCATTTCGTGCGTAGCAATGAATGTGTTCAGTGAATTTACATTACATACTGAAATCATCTCATATTATAACATGCTATTTTTTTTTTTTTTTTTTTTTTAATTAGAATTAAAGTTAAAATATAATTTTTTTTTTTTTTTTTTTTTTTTTTTTTTTTTTTTTTTTAAACAACTACTTACTGAATAATAATAATATAATTAAGTTAGTAAATAAATAGTAAATAAATAATAAATAAATAATAAATAAATAATATCTTATGCAACCAACTATGTCAGTAGTTTCAATCAAAATCCCAATCACCTAGTCTAACAGGTGGCCTAGAAATGCGCCCACTATGGGTTGTTACACCATTCTTTTCTGTTCCCTGAAGTAAAGGCTCGTTTTCAACATTTACCGTGGGTGCTGCTGTGTCTGGTATTGAACTTGACTGTTCATCATGAGATACTTCTCTATCAACACTATTATCCTCATCGAACATACCATGATCCAAGAAGTCATAATCATCAACCTTTTTTTCATCTGAATTATTTGTTTTAACTATAAATTTTCTGTTTCTCCTGAATATTTTTCCTGAACTACATTTAATATTGTATGACCTCTCATTCAATTGCTGTACAATCTCTCCATAGACCCAGTCAGTTTCATTTTTTTTAAACATAACTTTATCTCCTATCCGTAATTCGCTCAATAATTTCGTATGCATATCATAATACTGTTTTTGTTTATTCTTTTTTTCTGTTATTTTCCTTTGAATTTGTTCTTCAGCTATAAATGTCCTAACGAGTCTCTTCATATTAACTGGTAGTTTTGTTTTAACCATTCGTCCCAAAAATAATTCTGTAGGGGATAAACCCATACTAGTTATTGGTGTTGTATTGTATTCTAAAATTCTATACCCAATTTCTTTTTCTTTGTCCTCATTAATTGCCTTTTTTATTATCTGTTTAGCAATTCCAACTGCTTTTTCAGCTAACCCATTACTTTGAGGGTAATTGGGGCTTGAAAATTTTAATGTAATATTATTAATACTAGCATATTGTAGAAGTTGTTTCGAATTAAATGGACTGTTATCAGTTCTGATTTCTGTTGGGCTACCAAAATGATTAAATATATTTTCCAAGAAGGTAATAACACTTGTAATCGACTTATCTTTAAGTCTATCAGAACAAATCCAACCAGAATATGCATCAACAAATGCTATATAAAATTTGCCTGCATATTCATAAATATCCATTGAAGTTTTATGCCATGGATATTGCGGATTTTCCTCTTGAATGAGTGGTTCCGAACAATTATTTCTCATATATTTTTCACATACACGACAATCTTTAATCATCGCTTTAATATCACCTGTTATTCCTGGCCAATAAAATAATTTACGAGCCCTAGCGAGAGTTTTTTCAATCCCCAGGTGTGGTTCATGTAGAATTCTAAGTAATGACATTCTCAACAAATGCGGAATGATTAATTTATCATCCAAAAATAATAATCCTTCCTCAAACTTAAGTTGGTCTTTTATCTTATGAAAACGTTTTCCAACCTCGGATAAACGTTTATATTCTGGCCATTCTGTTTGAAGATGATCTACTATTTTAGCTAGTTCAGAATCATTTCTTGTTGCCTCAACATAAATTTCATAATTATTTGCTGATAAGCAAACTTTTCTTTTTACTAAATGAATCACGTATTTCAATTCCTCATTCTCGGAACCCGTTTCCTTTAATGGAGCCCTTGAAAGACAGTCAGCTATGACTACTTTACTCCCAGGTGTGTATTTTATTTGCAGACCAGGGTATCTTAATAGTATTAAGAACATTCTTTGAAGTCTTACAGTAACATCATCTAACTCTTTTTTAATTAATTGTTCAAGAGGCTTATGGTCTGATTGAACCATTACCTCACGACCATAAATGAAATGGTGGAATTTTTCACAAGCAAATACAATGGCCAGTAATTCCTTTTCCATTGTACTCCACTTTTGTTCTGTTATAGTAAGACTTCTGGAAGCAAATGCAATTGGTTGGTCATTTTGCATTAAAACACAACCCAAGCCATTCTTAGATGCATCTGTTTGCATTATTAAAGGAAGTTTGGGATCAAAAATTCTTAGAGAAGTGCCTTTGCACAGGATTTCCTTCAAATCCTCCAGTTCGCGTTGATGTACATCTAACCATTTCCACTCTGTTTCTAATCGTGTTAAGTTTCTTAAATTTGCTGATTTCTTTGTCAAATTTGGAATAAACCTTGCAAGATATTTGAACATACCTAGTATTCTTAAAATGTCTTTCTTATTTGTTGGTGTATTAATATTTTTAATAGCTTCCACATATTTGTTATCTGGTTCTACTCTATTTTCTTGTATTATTTGTCCCATAAATTTGACCCTCTTTTGACACAACTGTAACTTTTCTTTATTAAATTTTATCCCATTTTGTTTTGCTTTTGTCATTACTAACTCTAAAGTTTCATCGTGTTCTTTTTTTGTTCTACCAGAAATGAAAATATCATCGAAATAAACTTCTACATTTGTTATATTTCCAAATATTGCAACCATTTTCTTCATGAACATTTCCGGAGCACTACTTATTCCAAAAGGAACCCTATTCCATCGAAAACGACCAAATGGAGTCATGAAGGTTGTTAATTCTGAACTTTTTTTATCAAGTGATAGTTGCCAAAATCCTTGCTTTAGATCTAACACTGTAAAAAATGATTTATTTGACAGTCTACTTATTATTTCTTCCACTGTTGGAATC
This sequence comes from Rhingia campestris, assembly GCA_932526625.1. Lineage (NCBI taxonomy): Eukaryota > Metazoa > Arthropoda > Insecta > Diptera > Syrphidae > Rhingia > Rhingia campestris. The sequence goes on from OW052186.1 coordinate 18,102,407, forward strand.
AAAAAATGTTCCCTACGAATACATTTATTTAATGGTATTGGATCAAGGCATATCCTTAATGAGCCGTTTGGTTTTTCAACAATTTCTAAATTATTGACCCAATCTGTAGGGTAATCAACAGGTGTAATGATGCCGTGTTCCTGCATATCTTCTAACGTAAGTTTCAATCTCTTATGTAAACTTTCAGGGATACGTTTTTTATACTTAAGTGTTGGGACAGAATTTTCCTTAAGCATAATACTACATTCCCCAGGAATTGTACCAATACCATCAAATACTTCCATATTTTGCTCAATAAACTTTTCGTTTGAATCTATGGATATATTGAATACATTAGTTCTATTTAGCAAATTAAGTTCAACGCATGCATCTCTGCTTAATATAGGCTGAAATTTGTCACCAACGATTTCAAATGAAACAACTTTTTTTAACTGTGTATCACAGTCAACACAAATTAAATCTATTTTTCCAAATGTCTCAATCTTACAATTATTATAAGCAAACAATTGGTTGTTAGACTTTTTAATTTTATCTTGGTTGTTGGTCTGCTCAATGTATTTTATTGGGAGACAACTGATATCAGCTCCAGTATCTAATTTAAATTGTACTTCAGCACCACCCACATTCAATATTTTGAACCAACCCTTAGCATCAGTGTTTATTCTAAATACAAATTTTTTTAAAACTAAATTATTATTCTGACATAATTGGTTACCTTCTTCAGAACTAGATCCATATCTTAGTTCGTTGACACGATTCTGCCTTGGTCCTCTATAGAGCTGCAGCTTGTTTCCTTTTGGCTTTTCCTCCTGTTGACGTGAGCGACAAACTCTTCCGAAATGGCCTGGTTTTCCACACTTGTTACAAGTTACTCCTTCCTTTGCAGCTGGACAATATTTTTGGTGTTGGCCCGTTGAAAATCCACCACAACGATCACATTTTGGTGTGTTCGGGTATCTCAGGAACCTCTTCTTTTGATCTTCCTTTTGCGACGTATCAATTGTGCAAATCTTTTCCACTTGGGACAGCAATTTTTTATTTGCAATAACAGCTTCTGCAATCTTGCACTTATTAATTATATCACTTAATGACAGATTTGCATCCTCCAGCAATTTCAATTGTAGGTTTTTATCAAACAGCCCCAGGATCAGTCGTTCTCTCAGCATACGGTCTGTATAAGATTCCTTACACTTTGTGCAACTGTAATCACAGTACTTCATCTGTGTACGAAGTTCAGTTATGTACTCTGTGAAGGATTGGTTCTCCTTTTGAACAATCATATTAAATTTATGTGACTCCATTAGGACATTTTTCTTTGGAAGACAATATTCTTCGAATTTACTAAGGACCATCTTTAGGGAAATTTTCGGTTTTGCTTGTTCGTCTACTTGTTCAATTTCCACTGCATCCTTGAACTCATCATCACTGTCTGGATCAAACGGTACATCGAAAAGAGTATTGTATATCTCTATCCCCTTCTCTCCAATGAACGTAAGAAATAGAGAAATTTTTGTTTTGTCATTCTCGCTTGATTTTCCAGACGCAACAAGATAAATCTTGAATTTTTGTTTCCAAATTGACCACTCTTTGCCAGCGTCATCAAAATTAAGTTGTTCAGGAGCTTTTATTTCCACTTTAGACATCTTGTTGAATATATTTGTTTTAATATAAAAAAGGTTTCACTTCTGACACCATGTACAAGTTAGTAAAATAATACACACTTTAAGCTTTGCAAATTCAGTTTTATATTTCCACTAATCAACTATACACATCCGATCGTAATATTCAACTGACTACCTGTACATGCACTTACATAGAGCGGAAATGACGTCTTACAATTAGGTATCTTAAATGACTGCATTTCGTGCGTAGCAATGAATGTGTTCAGTGAATTTACATTACATACTGAAATCATCTCATATTATAACAGTATTAGTACTGCCGCCGGAAGCGATATAAAGAAGACTGGTTCACTGCCTACGACTTTATCGCCAAACGCCCCTAGTACGAGCAACGTTAAAATCAGCCAGCAACAGTTTAGACCAAAGCTAGCTGCGGAACGGGCGCGTGAACGGCAAAAACACGGACAGCGTAAAAACGGTCCGAGAGATAGACACGAAGGTCTTTCTCAACAGGGTATCGTACGCAGAAGAGGCGATAACAAGCCTTATAGGGTACGAAACCCTGAGCACGGTAGGAAGCGATGACCACCCTACTAAATGTGCTGCAGGCAAACCTGCACCGAGCTATAGGTGCCTCGGACACCTACAACCAAAGATGTGCCGAAGGGAACATCGCTCTAGGTTTAATCCAGGAGCCATGGGCAACCTATATAGCAACAATTTAGTTATACTAAATAAGGGTAATAAACCCACGTTTAGAAACGTTTTAAGAGAAGAAGTTTTAGACCTTACCATCTCTTCTCCGTTTGTCCAAAACACCGTCGAAAATTGGCACGTTTCTGGTGAGGCATCTTTATCGGATCACATGCACATAAGTTTCCAATTAAGATGCAACACCGAGGATGCGCCGATTAAATACGACAACAAACTCACAAATTGGAGAACGTATCGAGAAAATCTATCGATTAAATGTGACATACTTCCAGAAAAACCTTCATGTGTAAGTGAAGCGGAAGTCGCACAATGTCAACTAAATGACATTATCATCTCATCTTTTACAAATAGCTGTAAGGTTAAACGCACTGTGGCAAAGAGGTGCACACCATGGTGGAACGATAACCTAGAAAGTTTCCGTAAAAGAGTAAGAAAACTTTTCAATAAAGCCAAACGCACCGGAAAGTGGGACTAATATAAATCCCTACTTACCCAATACAACATAGAGTTGCGAAAATCAAAAAGAGCGTCCTGGCACAAATACTGTGAGGAACTCGAAGAGCTTCCGGCGGTGGCGCGTCTCCAGAGGGCACTCTCGAAAGATAAAACAAACTGCATGGGATTACTAGTCAAAGCTGACGGTAAAATCACATGCGACCGGGAAGAAACGTTGACCACACTTCTTCAGGTACACTTTCCCGGCTCTACAATCACAACTGAGTTTCATGAACACATGATAGATGACTCACCCCCTATAAACCTGAAAAGGATTAATAGTTTATCCGGCAAACTTTTCACTCCGGATAAGGTCAAATGGGCGATCAACTCATTTAAACCATACAAGGCACCAGGGTAGCCTTATTTAGGTTTAGTTTCAATTGGGGCTACATACCACAAACCTGGAGGGAGGTAAACGTGGTATTTATCCCCAAACCAGGCAAACCAATAGAACTACCTAAATCATACCGTCCAATAAGCTTAACGTCGTTTTTCCTGAAAACAATGGAAAGAATACTTGACGTACACATTAGAGAGTGCTTAAATGAAAGCACTCCTCTGCACCCATGTCAATTCGCCTACCAAAAAGGTAAATCCACGGAAGGAGCACTTCTAAGTTTAACATCACAAATAAAAAGTGCATACGAAAACAAAGAAGTAGCTTTATGTGCCTTCCTAGACATAGAGGGCGCTTTTGACAACACTGGATATGACTCCATATCAAATGCTTTGACTCATAGAAGAATAGATCATCCCACCATCAAATGGATCAAAGCGATGCTTGAAAGTCGGAAAATAACTGCTTCATCAGCACAGACCTCAGTATCAGTAACAGCCGTTAAAGGCTGCCCTCAGGGAGGAGTACTCTCACCCCTACTATGGTCTCTGGTTATCGATAACCTACTTCAAGACCTAAGTAATGCAGGTTTCAATATAATTGGATACGCCGATGACCTAGTCATCATAATAAAGGGCAAAGAACCAAACGAAGTTACAACACGTTTGCAAAACGCCCTTAAGATAGTCATAGACTGGTGTAATAAAGAAAGTCTCTCTATAAACCCCAGCAAGGCTATCATCGTCCCTTTTACAAAAAGGAGGAAATTAAATCTTACCCAAATTTCAATAAATGGTACATACATTGAGTATTCCAACGAAGTAAAATATCTTGGAGTGATCCTCGATAAAAAACTAAGCTGGAACTCCCACATCAACAACAAAATTCAAAAAGCAACCAAAGCTTTCTGGGCTTGCCGAAGCATGTATGGTAAAACCTGGGGAATCTCTCCAAAGACCACACACTGGATCTACACGATCATGGTCAGGCCCATTATAACATACGCTTCAATAGTATGGTGGAACAAAGTCACCCAAAAAACAACTATAAATAAATTAAACAAGGTACAACGGCTTGCCTGTCTGGGCATTACCGGAGCTATGCGTACCTGTCCCACGGCGGCTATGGAAGCCATAATAGGACTAACACCTCTCCACATTTATATAAAAAAAAGTGGCAATTCGCAGCTCAGCAAGTTTGACACAAGCGGAAGAATTAAACATTAGTGAACATCTAAAAGACACTATGCTTCGACAAAAGATTCTCAACGGAGATCACAACCAGAGAAGCATGGTGTAGCAACAACCCTCCAAACTGCCTAAACGGCCTAAAGTGGTATACGGATGGTTCTAAAATGGACTCAGGGGTAGGAGCTGGCATACATGGACCAAATAAAAACATCTCAATACCTATGGGAAAAAACCCTAGTGTATTCCAAGCTGAGCTCCATGCCATAAAAGAATGCGCAAACCTAATACACAACTCAGGTATTAAAGGCGCTAACATCCATATATTCACGGACAGTCAAGCAGCTATAAAAGCCCTTAGCTCACACATCATTGACTCCAAATCAGTACTACACTGCTTCAACTCCCTCCAAACACTCAGTTCCAGGAACAAAACCAAACTATGGTGGGTCCCCGGACATAAGGGAGTTGAAGGTAACGAAAAAGCTGATGAACTAGCCAGAAAAGGTTCGGAAACCCCCTTCATTGGACCTGAACCCTTCTGTGCAATCCCCAAATCAGCCATAGATCTAGTCATAAAAAACTGGGAACAAAACAGATGTGTTTCATACTGGGGAAACATCCCAGGCCTAAGACAGGCCAAAAGAGCTATTCAGCCCTTCAAATCAGATGCCAACAAGATACTAAATCTTCGCAGGCACGATATCAAAAACTTAGTAGGCTACCTAACTGGTCATCACGGTCTGCGATATCACCTAAACAAAATGCGTCTAGTCGACTCACCGGAGTGCAGACTATGTCTAGAAGAAGACGAAACAGCCGAGCATATCATATGTGAATGCCCGGCCCTTTACGGTATGAGAAGAGAATCTTTCTTCAAGGAATTCTTAAGTCCCGAAGAATTGAGGAAATCTTCGGCTGAAAGTATTATCAGCTACATTAGGAAAGTAGAAGCGCTACTAACCTAAAAAGCATCTGACGGCAAGCACAATAGATCTTTTAGGTCGATGTGTATATTACTGCTTAGGCAGGTCAGAATTTAAAAAAAAAAAAAAATAAATAAATAGATATAACGATTCTCTAAATACGCCCTTAAGACACTTTTTTCAATTTTTTTTCAAAAACAAAAAATGAATATTATGAATATTTTTTCTTCTATTTGGAGTTATTCGCTATTTCTCCTCCTCGCCATTGTGGAGCAAGAATTAACTAGGAAGGACAATATGAACTTTTTTTTCTAGAAGAAGTGCAATATGAACTTTTTTTTTTTGAGACTTTATTTATTTATTTATTCATTTTTTTTGAAAAATCAGCTAAATAAAAATAAAAAAAAGTCTATCTTGTGGGTTTCTTAGTGGCTCTGTAGATTGACACACGTCTGCCGTATCACCACATCACCGCATCACATAGTTTCGCTGTTTTTTTTTCGGTTAAAAACAAATGAAATAATTTTTTACTTTTTTTTACTTCTTCAGCAATGTGCGATTCCCTTTAATGGGATTCAATGAACTCGTAGAGGCATTCGGGAACGTTTTCTTCGTATTTGATTCGATGCTTTTGTATTGTTTTAGCAGCTAGGCATTTGAGGGTTGTATAATTGATGGGATTGACGATTTGATGGATTTTATGGTTTTCCAGCAGGGTTTCAAATGTCTCTCCGTTGGAGTTTTTGGTGTCCTGTATGGAGTAAATAAAAGAGAAAATATGATTAGTTATTGGGGAAAGAAACAAAATGATAAAATTAAGTTTTTGATCAAAAGCTACACTCAGGGCTAGTAAACAAGACGGCGCAACAGGTCACATACAAGGTGGGCCAAAAGAGATCACCCTATTGGAAGATGCTCTTATTTTTGCAACTGGCCACCAATGTCAAATCTGTTTTGACATTTGTGGACTAGACAGATGTAGAATACAAGTGAATAAGCCATGGAATAATCGTGTCTATTTTGTGCGTAACAATTCGTCTGTAGTGTTGGCGCAGCGCGAATTCCGTCGCCGATTACCCGGCCGTCCGACACCGACTGCGCAAACACTGCGCCGTTTGGCCACCAACATTGAAGTGTATGGGACCACACGAGACGTTGCCAAGAGTGGTCGGACCCGGAGCGCCCGTTGTGCCGAGAATATCGCCGCTGTTTCCGAGGATGACCAGACGTTGTGTCTCGCAATAAGCCATCCGCCGGTCGTCCCTAAGGCGAATTTTGGTCAAAGAATTGCGCGTGTTCCCGTACAAAGTCCAGTCCGTGCATCATCTGCTGCCTGTCGACCGCCAAACGCGTGTAACCTACCCCCAAGCCATCCTCAATCTCGAGGACGAAGTGAAAGATTTTTCGACCAAAATCACAATGAGAGATGAGGCTCATTTCCACCTCAGCGGGTACGTGAACAAGCAAAACGATCGCTTCTGGGGCACCGAAAATCCACGAGTAATGCACGAGGAGCCATTACTCCCGCTCAAAGTTACTGCATGGTGCGCAGTTCACGCTGGAGGAGTCATCGGCCATTTTTTTTTTTTCGAAAACGCCGCTGGTCAAACGAAAACAAAAGACGGGGCGCACTATAGGGCCATATTAACCGAGTTTTTTCTGCCGCAATTGGACGAATTAGGACTGGAGGACAACCGATATTCTTGTAGTTAGTGCAACAATTGATTTGTTGAAGGAAACGTTCGGTGAGCGCATAATTTCGGGTTTGGTCCTGTGATTTGGCCTCCAAAACGTTCGATTTAACGCCGCTTGACTATTTTCCGTGGGGATATGTGAAGTCGGTAGCCAACGCCGATAAGCCCGAGACAATTGACCACTTGGAGGACAACATTCGCCGCTTTACTGCCGATATACGGCCACAAATGTTGAAAAAAGTCATCGAGAATTGGACCTCCAGATTAGACTACGTACGTGCCAGCCTTGGTGGTCTTATGACAGAAATCATATTGAAATTATAACGCCAGAAGATTATCTTTCGAATAAACAAAATGTCATGTCAATTTAAAAAATATCATCTTTGTTTTATTCCATTTCAAAGTTCTATACCTCTAAACAAAAAACCCTGTAGAACCTATCTACAATAAAGGATTTTACTATGATTGCGTTCTCCGATATAGAGCGGCTTAAACCATGACACGTTCTTATAGCTTCAAGTTTATAGACCTCTGACCATACAGAGCTGTTTACATGCATAGTGGTGGTCATTAAACGTTTACTTAAATTACAGAGGGAGGATTGCAGGATAGTTATCTATACGAACTACGTAATCATTACTAAACCAGTACGCTGAAAGCATTGACCCTCTGGAATTCAATATTCTTAGTCTCAAATTATTAGAATCTGTCTGGTAGTTGGGTCTAGTTCTTCTATACGAAACTAACCTGGAGAGCACACATTGCCTATATACGCATGTGTATGTAAGTTCGAATCGCGCTCTGGCTATACGTGACCATTGTCTGTCTGGTTACCAGCTATACAAAGCCTTATGCCGTTTTTTTTTTTAAATCAGGTATGCATCAGGAAGCTTTAATAACGAACGCATTTGCAGCTTTAGATCAGTAATGAGGTAAACATAACAGAGAACACAATTTCGGGTATAACATCCAGGCAACTTTTCCTAGTCGTTCTGTAAAGGATTCCGACTTGGTTGAGTGTGGTAACTAATTTTAAAACGAGATCATGCCATACTGTATTTATAATCGGTAAAACGTTTTCGAGAAGGATATCATGCTAATTGAAGAGGTATTTCCTGGGAAGTATGTTGTGATATCAATGATGAATATCTGTGACTTCACTATAAGCCAAGCGGCAATCATGTTTCTGGTATCATCTTCATAAGCATCAGAGAGCCCACCAAGCCTTTTCCTTTGATACTATGCGAACTATCTAACAAAAGTGTCGGAAGCCTGCTTTTTAGAAAGTTAGATAGGTTCACAAAGACATGAATGATTACAGGTACAAGTGGTTTCACAATGAATCTGGCATAGCCAAAGTGTGCACTTGCATAAGCTACCTTAACATGATAAGGTAGCTAGAAACTACAAAACCGTTTGGGTAAATAACAAAGGCAACCTCATGCCAGTTCTGCAGTTCTGCTTTCTGAATAAGGATTGAGAAGTATGAGGACTTATTTAACCTGAAACCCTTTTTAATATCCCAACCTGTCAGCTGATAGGATTGCATAAAACTGGTGCTACTTAAGCCGTATGAATGTGTTCCTAATTGCTGTAAGACCCACCCTTACTAATAATAGACAATAGTTATTTTATTGTATCAAATAGTGAACTTACCAAATGTGCACCATGGTCTAATAGGGTCTTTGCCAACCCATGCGGGCTTGGTTTTGCTTTTGCGACCAAATGCAGCGGTGTATTGCCCCCAAAATTTTTTGCATTTGGATCGGCTCCAACCATTAGTAAAGCTTTCGTTAATGAAAATCGACACGCTGGATATCCATCGCCATAGGCACCCTCCAGACAGCAGGCGTAATGTAGCGCCGTTCCTAATGGCTGTCCCGCAACCTTCAGATTAATGAATTTATAGAGAGCGGTGAGTATTTCATGCTTCATCTCCGGGCTGAAATCTTCATCGTCGATTAGATACGCCAGCAGGCAACCAATGTCTAGAGTATTGAGAAATACACAACTCAAGGCTTTCTGATCGTTCTCCGCAACGGGCATTGATGAATATTTCACTTGTTCATGGAGCATAAGTTGTCCTATAGAATAGATGGATGAAACGTTAGTACAATCATTTATTGGGATTCGAGATTCAATTGAACTTACCTCGTTCAACTTCTAATACAGCCTTATTGAAGATCATCAGCATATCGCGGGCTTCAATTGGTGCCACCACATGTCCACGTGGCAAGGGACGTCCGGCTCTGACTAACATAAATCTAAATAGGTCGAAAAGCGAGAGCAACGATGATGTTGTCTTCGAACTCAACGGTTGCAAGATCTTTTGTTGCATTGTTAGAGCATATGTCCAAAGTTCGATGCAGCGATCAAATCGTCCTGCAGAAGCGTAATTTACTCCTCTGAAAACAAATCACACACAGACAATACAAAAATTGATTAGAGCCTGACAGGAGATGAAAGAATGCGACTTACCTAAATCTAATATAATAACTAGTGTCTGGATGCGTTGGTCCGAGTACTCGTTGACGAATCAACAATGCCTGCATTCTCATCCCGTCTGGATCCATGACTAATTCATCCAGTGCGTCAATGTTTGTCACTTCGGTGACAAATTTGTAGGCAGCTATCGGCTCACTGACAATCTTTGGTATCTTTTGGTCCAGATTTCGATCCTCCATGGCGCGACGCCACAGCGACAGCGCATTCAACATATCAAGTTTTTTATCTACATAGGTGGCGCCCAATAGCTCCAGTGCGTTGATGCGATCCTCACGCTTTACACTCGGCAAACTAATGAGATGTTCAACGATTGGCAGGTGGCCGTTAACACTGGCCGCCAATAGCGGTGTCATACCGTAATAGTCTACATCCATGGTGGCGCCATGTTTCAGCAGGAGTTGTAAAATGCCCAAAGAGCCAGATTCAGCACAATCGTGCAGCGCCGTATTGCCTTTCACACTGCATCGGTTCACGTCCGCATTCAGTGACAGTAGGTATTGGGCGATACTAAAGTGTCCCTTGTAGCAGGCAATCATCAGGCATGTGTGACCGTGTCTATTCGCTGCTTCAAAGTCTAGAAACAGATAATAGTTCAGTGATAGCCATCAGTGGCGGCTAGAGAAAGATAAAACTCACCTGCACCGTGATTCACTAGGTATCTAACAATTTCAAAGTGGCCATCGAAACAGGCCGCCCTCAGTGGTGTGGAATTTGTTCGCATCGTACTGTTTACATTAGCACCACGTCTTACTAATAACTTAACTATGTCTAAATGGCCGGCGGCCGCAGCGCACCACAATGGTGGCGCATTGTCTATTGTCTCCCCATCAAAGGTTACCGAACCGACTTTTTCAACATCCACATGGGATTTGGACAATAAATATTTTACAATATAGTAATAACCGTGACGGCATGCTCCAATTAGAGATAGATGGTCTTCGCCATCCATTTTCGCTGAAACTAATGATACAATCTCTTCTAAAAAAAAAAGGAAAAAATTGAAGCGTGCTTGTTTTTAAAAAAATTGTGGAATACTTATTTACTGCGTCGTTAAAGCGCCTACGCAGCCATAGAGCGTCTGCCAGAAATAAGCAAAGTAAAAGATCAGATAATTTTTACCACAGATCAGGTATAGAAGAGATAGGAAACTTTCCAGGATTTTACGTTTTTCCAACAAGCTAATCTTGGAATTTTCCAGGATTTTGACATATAAATTCCCCACCACGACCCAATAGGTGGCTAATGGCGTTTTCCATTGGGAAATCTTGATTTTGATCTGAAATTTGATCTTTTTGAGTGTCAATGGAACACGATTCAGATTTATTTTTTTTGTCATTGTATTGGTGTCATTTCGTGTCTGTGAAGTTAGCGTCGGTGTAGCTGCCAACATTAAACACATAACAAAAATTTGAAAGTACAGAAATTATCTTCATTTAATTCATTCAATCAATTTAATAGTTCACGTATAACGTTCATTTCTGTGTCTATATGTCTGCTTTCACACGTTGACTGTTGAGTCAAGACTTTTTTCGAAGTTCTCTTTGTTAATTTTCTTTCGTGAGTCTCGCGCTTTTACACGACGACTTTTTCTATTCTATTCTATTTTTTATTGAGACTTATAGTGCTTACACACCGAATCATAAACTGAGTTTTCGCAAAACCACCTGAAACCTTCATCGAAAACCGAGTTTTCCCATACATTGTCAGTTCTCAAAACCTAGTAGGTTACGACGTAACCATCTCATAACCACTTCGCAGACGTCATCAAGTTGCAGGTTGTTGGAAAGAACAAACCTTTTCACACATTCTACACATGTTCCACACGTCCCACAAAACAGCTGATGAACTCGCTGTCAAAACAAATGTTTTTTTTTCACAAATTTATACAGATGAAATAAAAACAAAACAAGCGGCGGGCTTGAGAGTCAAAAACTGTTGTCAAAATCTTTAGATTTGTTTAATTTTGAACTTCAAATGCTAATATTAGTTTGATTATATTAGAATTCATTTATTATTCAATTACAATATTTTCACAAACATATGTTGCAGCTAGTATCACAGTATCACAGCTGATTGAAATGTCAAACAAAACCTGGTCAGAGTCGGTGTGAAAGCATCCGGTGGTTTACGTAAACTTTTTGCCAAAAACTCAGTTTATGATTCGGTGTGTAAGCAATATTAAGTGACAGTTGTGTGTAGCGATAATACATTTGTTTCGTGTTAGTTGTTATAGCGGCTGTATATATAGGTATGGCCTGCGCATCTTATGGGATTCGAGATTGCCACATGGCTTTCGTTTGCTTTAAAAGTATTCTGCTCTCGCTCATGAGCAATGTTTTTTTTTCTTTTGACTGAGTTAGTCTGAGAGAATATACAAATTGAGTACTTCACCTAAGTTTGCTTTCACACGTAGACTCACGACTCACGACTCACATGAGTGCAAAAGAGAAAGAAAATTCGAAAAGTTGAGAGGAAAAATATTTTGCCCTGTGAGTCGTGGGCAAAATTTTCAGCGACTCTTTTTGACGTTTTCTTTTCTCTTCCTTCTTGTTATCATCATGTTGCTTCATATAAATTCGTTGCTTGGAGAGTCAGTTTCGGCTACTTGCGTATATTTGTTCGGTTGCTGGTGTTTTTTTTCAAGCAGAATAAAAGAGGAATGTCAAATTTGAGTCAAGAGAAAAAGTCGTCGTGTAAAAGCGCGAGACTCACGGAAGAAAATTAACAAAGAGAACTTCGAAAAAAGTCTTGACTCACCAGTCAACGTGTGGAAGCAGACTAACTTAATATTAAATTGGAAGAAGAAAACGAGAGAATACACAAGTGCGAAATCGTAAACTGAAGGTTTACATTTCGGAATCTATGAATGCTGTCGTTCTTTCCTTCTCATCAGGTACATTGGATATGCCATAGGTTAATGTGGAATACATTTTACATTATGAAATAGAAAATACAGGGTAGTATTGAGTTTATGTTTTACAGATTATGTACATATGAGTTTGTTTTTATTTTTTGTTTTCGATTTCTAGAAATAGATAAATTAGTTTTTGTTTCCAATGTTTTGTCTTATGTGATATCAATCGATTTGAATTGAACTATTACAAAGAGATATAATTTGGTGTGGATATGTTATTCAGTCTTTTAGTTAGGAACATTATTTGGTTCTGTTTCGTACCCGGTATGCTTAGTTAACATTTTTTATACCCTATCCCATAGGGGGGTATATTAGTTTTGATACTTAGTTTGTAACATAGAGAAATAATTTTGCTACATATACCTCAAAGTATATGGATCGACTCAGAATCGCTAGCTGAGTCGAATTAGCCATGTCTGTCTGTCCGTCCGTCCGTCCGTCCGTCCGTCTGTCTGTTCGTCACCGATTTTTGGGCCTTAAATTTTGAGCTAGGATAATGAAATTTGGTATATAGGATCCTCGTCCGTGCCACCAGAACAAGTGTAAAAATTTTTGAAATCCGCCTACTGCCACGCCCCCTTTTTAGAAAAACTTATTTTTTGGCCAAACCGTAAGGAATTTCAAAAAAGTGTCTCAGCAGCATATGTAGACAATCCCAATATCTATATTTCGTTCATACAAAGTTTTTTGCCACGCCCACTTTTTGGGGGCGTTTTTAGTAAAAAACGCTTTTTGTCTAAAAATTAAAACTTTCGAAAAAATTTTTGATGCAAATACTTCCGCAATGGTAATATAAACATTTTGTCAATAGATCATTTCCACCTACGCCCACATTTTGGGGGCGTTTTCTTACAAAAACCATTTGTATACCCCATCCCAAGGCATTAGCAATAGAAATACGTTGTTTTTTGTCGAACCACAAAAGATTTTGAGAAACTGTCTGAGCAATATATTGTGACAATGTCATTTTCTGCATTTCATCGCCATAAGGCCTATATTTTGAGGATATTAATTTAAAGGTTGGGATGGGATAGGGTATTCAACGATCCGCATAGCGGATTGTAGCCTCTCATATGTTTTTTTTTTTTTTATAATTTGTGGCAGTGGTTAGGTGGGCATGGGTAGAATTTAGGAATTACAAATGGTGGATTGAAAACTTAAATTAGTTGTGGGTTTTGCTCTCCAATAAATATTAATGATAAATTTAAAAATTTTAGTTTTTTTTTTTTTTTTTTTTTTTTTTTTACATTTTGTTTGATGTTTTATATTTCGTTAGAATAATTTAGGTATCAAGTTATGTTCGGTAGTGTTATTAGGGGGAGTCGTCGCGACAACTTTTTCTCTTGACTCAAATTTGACATTCCTCTTTTATTCTGCTTGAAAAAAAAAACACCAGCAACCGAACAAATCTACGCAAGTAGCCGAAACTGACTCTCCAAGCAACGAAATTATATGAAGCAACATGATGATAAAAAGAAGGAAGAGAAAAGAAAACGTCAAAAAGAGTCGCTTAAAATTTTGCCCACGACTCACAGGGCAAAATATTTTTCCTCTCAACTTTTCGAATTTTCTTTCTCTTTTGCACTCATGTGAGTCGTGAGTCGTGAGTCTACGTGTGAAAGCAGACTATCCATAACATCACAACCGAAGTAAAAAATCAAAATGAAAATAACTCTTGTCAAACTGACAGCTATCATTTGTATTGGTAATTCAGATTTGCAAAATTGATCTCTGATCAGAAAAAAAATCAATTTTTTCGCCCAATGGAACACAACAACTGTCAAAATCGGTCTTCAGATAAAAAAAAAATAGATTTTTTTCCCAATGGAAAACCCCATAAGATCAAGTAATGAAGAGATAGGAACTTTCGTACGTCTTCCCCTTCATCAACCGATTTCTAATGGTTGAATATGCTTTAACGATGTTACATACGTCAAAACCGTATCGGTGTGTACTTGTGAACGGCCATCTTGTAAAAACAAGAACAATTTCATGATGGCCGCCAATGTAAACAAATACGCGAGGTGAATTTCTTTGAAATTTCATATTGTGCGGTTCGCGAATTTTTATATTGGCAAAATTTATTGACAAATTCGTTTTGATTGTTAATTACATGATCAAGTTTAAATATTGTAACTTATTTGGCATCACGAAGCAATTATGTATAATCAAATATTATGAATTCTATACAGATGACGCATTGAGAACAAAAAACAGAAACTTTTGCTCAGTAGCTTCATGGTACGGGCGGGCGGTGTGCATGAAAACACATGAAAAACAAGAACAAAATCATATGGCGGGCTGTGTCAGCACGACCCGCCATAGAACAAGTTTTCTTATATGGAGTGCGTCATCTGTATAGAATTCATAATCTTTGGTATAATGCAGCCATTGAAAATCTAGACGCCTTTCTCACAGTGCAGGTTACATATGCTTTACCATCCATATTTGCAAAGTCATAATAATTAAGTTCCCATAGAAATCAAGTTCATTTCCTTTATATGAACATGCGCATAATATCATATTACACAAATAAAGTAAAGTCATTCACGCGCACCTCATAATTGCACAGTAAACATTTCATGCACATATTGTAATTCAAACCCCAAATTGTAAATCGCCAAATGAGCATATAAAATAATATAGAGAGGTAATTTAGAATTAAAATTAATGTATGGAAAATCAGTTGAATAAAAAAGTCGTTTTACAAACACGTGTATTTATCTGGCGCAGTCGGTACTCTCTATTACAAACTGTAATAGACTTAAGAATCGTTAATTGCAACAAACTAAAATAGGGAAGTAAATTTTTCGACTTTCACCGAAAAGTTAAGTTTTTGGGACATAAAAAGGTGAAGCGCGAAACATAACGAATTAAAATCGAAAAGTGAATTTTTCAACGCTTACCAAAAAGTAAAGTTTTTGGGACATACAAAGTGAAGTGAACGACGTCAAGAGTTTTTTGTTTTTAATTACAATCTCTCAACTCAAAATAGCCAATATAAAAAAAGACAAAACCCTGAAATTCTGGCCGAATATTCCAAACATGGAACAGGAAAGTCTAGAACGTCTGGTGCAGGCTATTCAAGCCTTAACAGTACCTCAAGGACAAAGTCGTACTGTCCAAATTCTCAAAGAAATATCATACATCAGAGAATTCGAAGGCAGTAGTGATACACTGACGCAATTCATCAACGTAGTCGGAAACCACATTGGAGCGGTAAACAACGAAGCAGGGAAACAAGAACTGTGGAAGGCGATTTTTAATACAAAAATTGCAGGAAGAGCCAACGAGCTGCTGCTCAACAATAACCAGCGACGTGGGATGATGCGAAGAAATTACTGATGCAGCACTTTAGACCAACAATCAACTATAAAGAAATAGCGAATAAAATAACATATCTCAGGGTAAGCTCGATATCAGGGTAGCGATTCCTTACCACAGCGATGGCGAGTGCGAGTGCGGGTTGTGTATATGTACACAAGGAAAATAAGAATGTGTGTGTGGATTATCTGTCATCAAGTCACTGGGAAATTTCTAATTACGAAAAAATTTCCACGTAACTTCGAAAGGGAAATTTCTCAGTTGTCAAAATCTCGCCATGTATTTAGGTGGCGAGTGGCGATGGCGAGTGCGGTGGCTGACAATATTGTTTGTTTATTTTCAAGTTCGTTTTAATTTTCGTTTATTTTCGTGTTATTATATCGTGTGTTTTTCACAATATAACAAATCGCATTGTTAAAATTGTGTTTTACATAAATAATTTTTTTTTGTGTGTTTGTGTTTTTTTGTCAATTGCATTATGTTTGTTCTTGCACAGAATTTCACGATTCTTTTGCAATCAATTGACAATTACCGGGTTTTCTAAATTCCACCATATATTATGCACACATATCAAAGTTTTCAATAACCAAAACATTAAAAGATACGAGCGAAGTGGTGAAATTTAATTGCTTGCATGCCTAGTAAATAAAAATCTCTGTTGTGCAAACACGAAACATTCCGTTCACCGATCTAAAGGGCTACACTCGCCACGCTTTCGTGTCTGCACGCGCCGACTGGGACACAGTAGAACCCATCATTTTTCCAGCGACCGATGGAGTTATCGCTGCCAAACATCAAGAAAACATTTTCATCTTTAGATATCATTGTGTACACCGTGGCCATCACCAATGACTATTTAATTTACTGAGGATCGAATGAGTGGATATCCGTGAAAGAATGCGGTGAGTAAAACTATAGTCTTTTCTTTTGATGGAATTTAATGAGGAAATCTCTATTTTCAGACAAATGGAACAGGAGTTGATGAACCGAAGAAATCGAACTATACGAAGTCACCTTAAAGCAGATCCAGCCAGAGTTGCAGGCTACAAAAAAGAACATCCAACAGAATCGAGAAATTGAATCGAATTGATGATCGAATCAGCGAATTGGATAGCTATGAGTACCCGGACACAAATGAAATGGATCTACTGGTAAAGTCACATATCACATGGACTAACTTTATTTATTTCTACAAACTTTTTTTAATAGGCCAATGAACTTGAAGAATACAAAACCAAACTTAACCAAGTTCAAGAGAAGACAAACGAGTCGTCTGAATCCAAGATTGCACGCAGAGCGATGCAAGAAGCACTTACAGAATAGGAAGTATTGCTGAAATTGATAATGCTGCGGTTGCCGAATCTGAAAGTGTGCCAATTAATCGACTATTACAACCATTGTAGTATTAAATGTGTATTTATTTATTTTTTTTTGATTTTTTTTTAAATAAATGTTGAGCATTATGAAATACAATAATTTGTAGAATCAATCCTAGATGTATTTGCCACTGAGTGCAAATTGGTTATATGCATGCTATTTAAAGATCCAAAACAGACCAGTCATCCACATCGACGACAGTGATTACAGTATAGATTCACTCAACTTCTGCAAGCATCATTTCAGGTATAAAGAAAAGCTAATAAATAAAAACGTTCTTCACCGACAACACATTTTATATACAGCTTCGTCATACACGCTCTGATCGAGGGTGGATTTTTATGCATCGTAAAGACGAAACCATATAAATTATCAACACAGTTGAGCATAATCACCGGATGTAGCTTACCATTTGGCGTCGTAAAAGTGGCATACTTCTATCGTTGGAAATATTTCGATGGTGTTCCTGTTCCTTAGCAATCGTGCAGGTATTTCCTTGTGAGACATTCAAGGCAACGCTTGTTTACATACGGAAGTGAACCCTTAATTATGCATTTTTGTTGTTGGTTCACTCCGGGTCATGTATTTATGTATCCAAGGCTGACCGTAAAAGCATTTCCTACAAAGATAAGAGGGTTAATGATATAATCAATCATAAAAACAGTATCCCTTCACATCTCGATTAACACCATACTACCAGCAACTAATGTCGAAGAATAATGAAAACTCTTATGGTTCGAAAAAATAATGTGTTTATACCATATCCCATAGGAGTATAGTAGTTTTGATACCTAGTATGTGACATAGATAAACAATTTAACTAGATATGTCTTATAGTATCAATATAGATCGACTCAGAATCGCTGGCTAAGACGATTGAGCCATGTCTGCCCGTCCATCTGTGTGTCACCGATTTTTTGGGTCTTAAATTTTGAGCTAGAGTGATGAAATTTAAAATCCGCCTACTTTTCATAAAAACGTTGTTATCAGTAAAAAACAGTTTTTGTCTATATTAAAAAAACGTTCGATGCAAAAGCTAGTATTTAGGGCTCAGTTATAGCTATCATTGAACAACTTTATTGGAACACAACACATGCTGAAATTGAAATTTTACCTCCATAGCTGGTTATAGGTATAATTGAAAAATTCCGTTTCATTTCGGTGGAACGACAAACATTACTTCACAGAAATAAATCATGATCAGTGAAAAATAAAAAGTGATTTTCTGCGATAAATAGAATTAAAAATTAAAATATTTTTGGATAATCATGTTCTAAAATTCATAAGCTTTGTTTTGACACCAACTCGCCAATGATTAAATTTATAAAAAAAACCGCAAGAAGTAAAAGAAAATTTCCAATGATGTTTTTCAATGATAGCTAAACTCGGCCCTAACTGGGCCCATAGATCATTTTAACCTACCCCTACCCCCTCTATGTTATAAACTATGTATCAAACTATGAGATAGGATATACAATAGCACAAATGTATGACATAAATGCATCCCAACCAATTAATGTCAAATTCCACGATTGTTTTAAGTGACAACAATTAATTGTTAAACATGTCGCAGGTTGTTATATATGTATTTAATTTTATATGCTTTAGATATTAATATTTATATTTTTAAGCAATCAAAAATAAATGCGGACCAGAAAAAAAGGCTTTTACAATTAATTAAAGAGCATTTTAACACAATTACCGCTAGGCCATCGATTGAAGGCAACAATAGAAAACGGTCAGCTTGGAATAATATTACTAAAGAATTAAATAGTTTAGGTGCTTCAAAAACCGAAAAGCAATATAAAAAGGTAAGCTTTGACTTATAAACCATGACTTCTTTCAAAATAAATATAATTATTTTTTCAGACTTGGTCTGACATAAAGTTAAAGGTCCGCAAAAAAATGTCCACAAAGCGTTACGAAATACAAAAAACTGGTGGCGGTGAGGCGAAAGATGTTTATTTAGATAAAGAAGATGAGATGGTAATCGATATTTTGGGTATAGAAAATATTGACGGGGATAGTGAAGTCTTAACTGAACTTGGATCGAATGGAAGAAAGGTTTGACTCATTTATTTAGCAATGTTTTCCCATAAAACTTTACTTTTCATTTCAATAGGTACCTCTCTTGGAACTGGAATTTAACACATCTGTGTCAAATCCAACCATTTCCCAAACGTTACCGAACGAAGTTGATTTTGAGGATGTCGAAATCCTTTCACCAACAACTCCATTTACAAATTTGGAGGTGTTGTTGTCTACTTCTACAGAAGAACCAGACCCTTTAACCAATACATCAATCCGTACACCCCATGCTGGGACAAGTACTTCAACCAATCAAAACCGACAAGTAAAATACTTTTAAGAAGTATTAAACAAACCTTTAAAAATCTCAATCTTTTTATTCATAGGATTGTCGGAACTCACCTGCTTTATTGCAGACTTCACTGAAGTACCAAAAAGATTGCGTTGATATTTTGGAAAAAAACCACAAGGCAATTTGTGAGACGAACAAAATTCTTGCACAAAATACAGCTGCGATAGAGGCAATGAAGTCATCTATAGACCAATTGTCCTCAGCTATTTTGGAGCTTGTAAGGAAAATGTAGGTGCCGATAAAGTAAATTTATCTGTAAAATATTTTCAATGAATATTTAAATAAATACAAATAAAAAATGTTCAATTTTTAAACACATTGGTGACGTTTATTTCTTAGGAAACAAGGCTAATATTTTTTATTGTATCTATTAAATATTGCTGATTTGCAGCGGCTTCGGCGCTGACTTCTCCTTCGGCAAAATGAAATGAATCGTCTTCAATATTCTCCTCATAAACTCCTTCATCGACTTCAAACTTCTTGCTCAGAAGATAATTATGTAGTATTACACATGCATACACGATTTGAGCAGATTTTGCATGTGTATAGCGGAGAGATTTTTCTTTGTTCAAACACCTAATAAATAAAAGTTATGGTAATAAAATAAATTATAATTAAAGTTTATATAATTACCGAAATCTTCCTTTTAATACCCCAATGCACCTCTCCACCCCACTTCTAATTTTACTGTGGTAAAAATTGTATTTTCTCTCATCACGGTTTGAAGGTTTCTTCTTTGGAACCATCATATAGGGCCGTAAAGCATATCCGGAATCACCTATAAAATATTCAAGAGTTATTATTTATTTGCAACCCCTACACGTCTTACCAAGTAACCAAGTCATTGGTTCTCTATTATAAATGTCCTCCACAATCGTGCAAGCAATACTGCTGTTCCAGACATGGGAATCATGGCTACTTCCGGGATACCTGGCATTTGCATTTAGAATTACTAAACGTTCATTACATATCTGAAAACTTTACTTTAAGAAAACAAGTTTTTTTTTCAATTATTTAGATAAACTTACCACTTGAACATTGATAGAATGCCAACCTTTTCTGTTTACATATGCATATTCTTTTTCTTTTGGTAATGCAGACAATGCAATATGCGTACCATCGACTAGTCCTATAATGCCAGGAACCATATATTTTTGAAAAAATTTCGCCTTTTGAGCTTGAATCTCTTCGTGGGTTTCCGGAAATCTTACATATTTATCGCCCAATTGTTTTGCGATTACCTCACTTGTTCTACATATTATACGGCTAGTAGTAGTCTGACTTAATGGAGCCAAAAAGTCCATCCCAACTCTCCTCTGATAACTTCCACTTGCATAAAAGTTAAGAGCGCAAAGAACTTGAATATGGATTGGGATTTCGCAGGTGCATTCTCCATAAAAAGGTTTTAATTCGTCAATTAAATCTATGGCAATAGCTTGTGGTAGACGATACATTTCTATAAACCTAAATACATTTATTACAGAATATTTATTATTTATTTAATTATTTTAATGTGTGTAGGTACCTCTGCTCCGGTATTTCAAATGGATTAATAGAATCTCGCAAACGTCTCCTCAAGATTCGCATCGAATTTTTTCGTTGGTAATACTCTTCAACGATTAATGAATTCATTTCAGGTACGTCCTTTTAAAGGTTCGGCTTAGTGGTGCAGCAGTCCGGATACTGAAATTAAACTCAACGAGATTTAAAAACAAAAAACAATTTGAACCAAAATACTTTGTTGTTTGGTTTTATTTGAATTGATGAACTGCATCACAATTGCTGTTCGTCTTTGTATTTATTTAATTTTTAGTATCGAGAGGTCGCAACCTATAAAGATACTCACCGCTCTGTAACAAGAATTTGTTATCAAATTAGTTCCTATATCCTATTCCTCAAGATTGATAAATAAATAGTTACAATGTTGTCATATATGTAAATGTTTTAATGTATACAAAAGTTTACTTACAATGTCAATCAAGTAAAAACGTATGATTATATAAACAAACATATTTATGAAACAAAATAACTTTAACTGTAATTGCAATAGCTTAGTCGATGATTATTGATTATAAATATAAATATCTTGGACTGTTAAAAAAAAATGCTGGACCCCTTCATGAATCTTGTCTTGATGTACTAGTGTTGATTTCGCGATTCTATAAAATAAATCAAAAATAAATGGATGTTTAGAAACATATACATAGGTACCTACTTGCCTTCTATCTTCACTAAGGTATGTTCCTGCTCCTTGTCAATCGTTCATGTGTATCATTTCCATGCCTTTCTAGCACAGATTTCCTTCCGTCGGTAAATCACGTGTCAACTGCAGGTAGATGCACTTTCTACAGAGAAAAGTAAACCCTTTGCACTGAATTTCTTTCGTCGGTTCAACCCGGAAAAACTCAAAGAATGCAGTTATGCTTCTATCCAAGTCTGCTCGTAAACGAATTTCCTAAAAAGATAAGAGGGTTGATGATTGAATAACTTGTATAGCAAACCACTGAACTTACATTTTGTTCTCTTTGGATTGGGTCTACTCGATGTGTTGATAAATAGTATCGAACCACTACGAACGAACTGGATAAAATATCCTGTGACTTCAATTTTCGCTATGTTTTACTGTTTATATGCAAAATCCAATGTGCATTTCTACGTTTGTGGCATTTGCTTTTTGCGTTTGTTGATATTGCCTTGAAGTTTTTTATGAAGGTTATTGGTAGCATATCTTCTCAGGCGAAGTACATTCCGATTGTACTCGGTTCGTCAATCCGACACTAACAAAGGAAGGAGAATAACACATTTGAGTATTTGTATTTGCTTGTAATTCTGCGAATGATAGAAGTCATAAGAATTGATAATGATATTTATGTTGTACTCACCCTTGTGTTGCGCTCCTGCTTTTTAATTGGGTTATATACACAGGTTGATTGCTTTTTAGGCTGGATGAGTAGGAGCGGTGCATGACTTCTGTAGAATAATGCATTGATTATTTTGATTGTATGGAGGTAAAGTAATCAAATTAAAGATGAAAACAAAGTTAAAATGTACTCACCCTATGTATATATTGTGTACATAACTAATTCCATTCATTTTCACTACGATTTCGTCTTTTAAACTGAAATTTGGAATCAAAACACAAAAAAACGAAATTATAATTTCAAAACAATTGCTGACAATTGTCAAATATCTGTCAAAGACAGCTGATTATTTTCTGAAGTTTGTTCACACATACTACCATAATCTTCGAATTCGGAGTCGCACCCGCACTCGCACTCGCTGTGGTAAGGAATCGCTACCCAGGGTAGCGATTCCTTACCACAGCGATGGCGAGTGCGAGTGCGGGTTGTGTATATGTACACAAGGAAAATAAGAATGTGTGTGTGGATTATCTGTCATCAAGTCACTGGGAAATTTCTAATTACGAAAAAATTTCCACATAACTTCGAAAGGGAAATTTCTCAGTTGTCAAAATCTCGCCATGTATTTAGGTGGCGAGTGGCGATGGCGAGTGCGGTGGCTGACGATATTGTTTGTTTATTTTCAAGTTCGTTTTAATTTTCGTTTATTTTCGTGTTATTATATCGTGTGTTATTTACAAAATATCAAATTGCAGTGTTAAAATTGTGTTCTACTTAAAAAAAATTTTTTTTTTTGTGTTTACAAGTGTTTTTTTTTTAATTGCATTATTTTTGTTCTTGCACAGAATTTCACGATTCTTTTGCAATCAATTGACAATTACCGGGTTTGCTAAATTCCACACATATATTATGCACACATATCAAAGTTTTCGTGGTTTCATAAATATCTCAATAACAATAACATTAAAAGATACCAGCGAAGTGGTGAAATTTAATTGCTTGCATCTTGCTGCAAATCTCTGTTGTGCAAACACGAAACATTCCGTTCACCGATCTAAAGCGCTACACTCGCCACGCTTTCGTGTCTGCACGCGCCGACTGGGACACAGAAGAACCCATCATTTTCCAAGCGATCGATGAAGTTATGGCTGTCAAACATCAAGAAAATATTTTCATCTTTAGATATCATTGTGTACACCGTGGCCATCACCAATGACTATTTAATTTACTGAGGATCGAATGAGTGGATATCCGTGAAAGAATGCGGTGAGTAAAACTATAGTCTCTTCTTTTGATGTTATTAAATAAGGAAGTCTCTATTTTCAGTCAAATGGAACAGGGCTACACTCGCCAAGCTTTCGTGTCTGCACGCGCCGACTGGGACACAGTAGAACCCATCATTTTTCCAGCGACCGATGGAGTTATCGCTGCCAAACATCAAGAAGACACTTTCATCTGTAGATACATTTCTGCAACAAGACCTACGATCATCGATTGATAAAAATTGCCTCCTCTCAAAGTTTGTTTGTTTTTGCACCCAGAAACCTGCCCAGTGAAGATTTGCCACATTGTGCATTTATATAATACCACAAGGAGAACACAAAACTAACTTATTATTGTAAGTAGCAATATTTTTGTTTCCCTTTTCATGCTAACACATTTTCCTCTCATTTCAGAGCAACTTTTCCACGAATAATCGTGTAATTTGGAATTATAATTTCCTAGAACAATCAGCTTTCAAGCAATTGCGCCTTCAATGCAAATAATTTCAGGCAACTGCAAATTACAAAAGAACCACCAACAACATCAATCTACACACCAACATGTCCATTAATAAAAAAAGTAAAGAAATCAAAATAAAACAAATTACGAGAAAACTAAACCAATACAATTTGCGATATGAAAACTATCAACGTATACTCAGTAAGTTGCAACGACTTCTTCTCTTTTAGTTTTACTGTAACGTTTTCATTTCCTTTCAGAGTTACATAGACGCACAGTAATATAGTATTATCGTGTTAAACCACGTGAATATCGTCATCCAACTACTATCATAAATTCATACACCTTCCAAAGTGTATTGTGCAAAATTAATGTTGTTGTAAGGTCTTTGTGAAAGGAAGTGGTGCGATGAAATTGAATCCAAGAGCCCGTACATCGTTCGAATGATGGAAACATATCATGGAAGTGATCACATGTCCAAAAAATCATTTTTTAAATAAGGTAAAGCTTTGATATATTAAGTTCAATTTTTAAGCATTTGTATCCTCTCAATTTTGGAATTTCTACCACAGAATAACTCTAGAATAGGATGCCGTGTCATGGTCTCATGACCTAAGCCAAGCTATCTTAGATACGCTTTTACTATGCTAGCTTCCTTTACAAGCATGAAAATGATGATTTACAAATGAATCATCTAACGGCAACACAACGCCCTCATCTTAAAAGGTCTCCAAGGCAGCCATTGTCGATTCGGGCACAGAAGTGGGATGCCAAATGATTAATACGTGTATCCTGTTATCGAAGTAAGTTTCTTCGTTAAATTTTCAATTTACAACATTATAACGTTTTTACATTTTGTGTTGTATTTTCCAGATGTTATTTAATCATCAGAACGCAGCCACTTTATAGGCCAATAGTGGATCGATAATAATAATAGTCAACGCAGTGCTACATATCATCGATTAATCCATATCCTACAAGCATCGAATTCAAAAGCACCAACCGCTGGATATCTATAGATCCTACAAGGTGGACAATAATAACAAAACCATCAACTTCAATAAAGAGGATACAAAATCAGCCACGAAACCACAAACATGTACTCTCTTAAATGTAAATAGAAATATTTGTTTATCTATTCAAGTTACCAGAAACTAGAACGTCTACCACTCATTATTAACGTTTACCTGTATATACATCCGAAGAATCAAGAACTTCTTAACTACAAATAATTTCCAATATCAATATAGCCTAAAGCATACGCAATTAAATAAGCGACACAAAGTATTTGCTAATCAAAAGACTCTGTTATATCCCCGTACTCACCAACCTGTTCATAAATAAAACTGTTAATGGAAAATTTAAATAAACAATAAAATTTAAAATACTTTTCTGTACTTGTTGTTTTTATTTAAAAGGCAATTTATTTAACAGGTTACACTTATTGAGATTGATGAATCGAAATTATCCAACTTAATCTCCATCACTACTGCTCCGCATGTTCGGCGTTGTAACTGTTGTATCTACGTCAACATCGTTTTGAGCAGCTTGATTGTGTAATCGTCGTTTCATTTGTATACTTCTATTCTCTGTGAAATGCATCAACACTCGCTATTCTTCGACAGCCCTCTCAAGCTGCTGCTG
The DNA here is from genome assembly GCA_932526625.1 of Rhingia campestris. Lineage (NCBI taxonomy): Eukaryota > Metazoa > Arthropoda > Insecta > Diptera > Syrphidae > Rhingia > Rhingia campestris. Next base: position 18,128,112 of record OW052186.1, read on the forward strand.
GAATCATTCCTACACGTATTTTCCAATGAGTACAACATCGGGTATCTGCATGCTATTCAAGGAACTTCAACATCGATGAAAGTGATGACTGTTATTAGTATACATTTCTGGAACGCATCATTTTAGGTAGCTCCTTGAGCATTTAACTTGAGGGTGGATTTTTAGGCATCGTAAAGACAAAACCTATAAATTACCAACATAGTTGGATATACTCACCGGATGTAGCCTATCCTTTGGCGTCGTAAAAGTGGCATACGTCTATCGTTGGAAATATTTCGATGGTGTGAAATTAATGACGAACAAAGTCTTCATCCAACTTAACTGGAACATCAAGAAATGTACCCCACTGTGGCGCAGTGCGGTATTTATAAGGCGAGATTTAAAAAAAACCAATTTGAACCAAAATACAGCATCACAATTGCTGTTCGTCTTTGTATTTATTTAATTTTTAGTATCGAGAGGTCGCAACCTATAAAGATACTCACCGCTACTTAACAAGAATTTGTTATCAAATTAGTTCCTATATCCTATTCCTCAAGATTGTTAAATAAATAGTTACAATGTTGTCATATATGTAAATGTTTTAATGTATACAAAAGTTTAACTTACAATGTCAATCACAAAAAGTTTATGATTCTATAAACAAACATATTTATATAACAAAATAACTTTAACTGTATGATTATGATTATAAATATATATAAATAAATATCTTGGGCTGCTAAAAAAATGCTGGACCCCTTCATGAATCTTGTCTAGATGTACTAGTGTTGATTTCGCGATTCTATAAAATAAATCAAAAATAAATGGATGTTTAGAAATATATATATATATGTATGTACATAGGTGCCTACTTGCCTTCTATATTCACCAAGGTACGTTCCTGCTCCTTGTCAATCGTTCATGTGTATCATTTCCATACCTTTCTAGCACCGATTTCCTTCCGTCGGTAAATTACGAGTCAACTGCAGGTAGATGAATTTTCTACAGAGAAAAGTAAACCCTTTGCACTGAATTTCTTTCGTCGGTTCAACCCGGAAAAATTCAAAGAATGTAGTTATGCTTCTATCCAAGTCTGCTCGTAAACGAATTTCCTAAAAAGATAAGAGGGTTGAGGATTGAATAACTTGTATAGCAAACCACTGAACTTACATTTTGTTCTCCTTGGATTGGGTCTACTCGATGTGTTGGTAAATAGTATCGAACCACTACGAACGAACTGGATAAAATATCCTGTGACTTCAATTTTCGCTATGTTTTACTGTTTATATGCAAAATCCAATGTGTTTGTTGATATTGCCTTGCGTTTGTTGATATTGCCTTGTAGTTTTTATATGAAGGTTATTGGTCGCATATCTTCTCATGCGAAGTACATTCCGATTGTACTTGGTTCGGTATGTCAATTGTCAATCCGACACTAACCAAGGAAGGAGAATAACACATTTGAGTATTTGTATTGGCTTGTAATTCTACAAATGATAGAAGTCATAAGAATTGATAATGATATTTATGTTGTACTCACCCTTGTGTTGCGCTCCTGCTTTTTTATTGGGTTATATACACAGGTTGATTGCTTTTTAGGCTGGATGAGTAGGAGCGGTGCATGACTTCTGTAGAATAATGCATTGATTATTTTGATTCTATGGAGGTAAAGTAATCAAATTAAAGATGAAAACAAAGTTAAAATGTACTCACCCTATGTATATATTGTGTACATAACTAATTCCATTCATTTTCACTACGATTTCGTCTTTTAAACTGAAATTTGGAATCAAAACACAAAAAAACGAAATTATAATTTCAAAACAATTGCTGACAATTGTCAAATATCTGTCAAAGACAGCTGATTATTTTCTGAAGTTTGTTCACACATACTACCATAATCTTCGAATTCGGAGTCGCACCCGCACTCGCACTCGCTGTGGTAAGGAATCGCTACCCAGGGTAGCGATTCCTTACCACAGCGATGGCGAGTGCGAGTGCGGGTTGTGTATATGTACACAAGGAAAATAAGAATGTGTGTGTGGATTATCTGTCATCAAGTCACTGGGAAATTTCTAATTACGAAAAAATTTCCACATAACTTCGAAAGGGAAATTTCTCAGTTGTCAAAATCTCGCCATGTATTTAGGTGGCGAGTGGCGATGGCGAGTGCGGTGGCTGACGATATTGTTTGTTTATTTTCAAGTTCGTTTTAATTTTCGTTTATTTTCGTGTTATTATATCGTGTGTTATTTACAAAATATCAAATTGCAGTGTTAAAATTGTGTTCTACTTAAAAAAAATTTTTTTTTTTGTGTTTACAAGTGTTTTTTTTTTAATTGCATTATTTTTGTTCTTGCACAGAATTTCACGATTCTTTTGCAATCAATTGACAATTACCGGGTTTGCTAAATTCCACACATATATTATGCACACATATCAAAGTTTTCGTGGTTTCATAAATATCTCAATAACAATAACATTAAAAGATACCAGCGAAGTGGTGAAATTTAATTGCTTGCATCTTGCTGCAAATCTCTGTTGTGCAAACACGAAACATTCCGTTCACCGATCTAAAGCGCTACACTCGCCACGCTTTCGTGTCTGCACGCGCCGACTGGGACACAGAAGAACCCATCATTTTCCAAGCGATCGATGAAGTTATGGCTGTCAAACATCAAGAAAATATTTTCATCTTTAGATATCATTGTGTACACCGTGGCCATCACCAATGACTATTTAATTTACTGAGGATCGAATGAGTGGATATCCGTGAAAGAATGCGGTGAGTAAAACTATAGTCTCTTCTTTTGATGTTATTAAATAAGGAAGTCTCTATTTTCAGTCAAATGGAACAGGGCTACACTCGCCAAGCTTTCGTGTCTGCACGCGCCGACTGGGACACAGTAGAACCCATCATTTTTCCAGCGACCGATGGAGTTATCGCTGCCAAACATCAAGAAGACACTTTCATCTGTAGATACATTTCTGCAACAAGACCTACGATCATCGATTGATAAAAATTGCCTCCTCTCAAAGTTTGTTTGTTTTTGCACCCAGAAACCTGCCCAGTGAAGATTTGCCACATTGTGCATTTATATAATACCACAAGGAGAACACAAAACTAACTTATTATTGTAAGTAGCAATATTTTTGTTTCCCTTTTCATGCTAACACATTTTCCTCTCATTTCAGAGCAACTTTTCCACGAATAATCGTGTAATTTGGAATTATAATTTCCTAGAACAATCAGCTTTCAAGCAATTGCGCCTTCAATGCAAATAATTTCAGGCAACTGCAAATTACAAAAGAACCACCAACAACATCAATCTACACACCAACATGTCCATTAATAAAAAAAGTAAAGAAATCAAAATAAAACAAATTACGAGAAAACTAAACCAATACAATTTGCGATATGAAAACTATCAACGTATACTCAGTAAGTTGCAACGACTTCTTCTCTTTTAGTTTTACTGTAACGTTTTCATTTCCTTTCAGAGTTACATAGACGCACAGTAATATAGTATTATCGTGTTAAACCACGTGAATATCGTCATCCAACTACTATCATAAATTCATACACCTTCCAAAGTGTATTGTGCAAAATTAATGTTGTTGTAAGGTCTTTGTGAAAGGAAGTGGTGCGATGAAATTGAATCCAAGAGCCCGTACATCGTTCGAATGATGGAAACATATCATGGAAGTGATCACATGTCCAAAAAATCATTTTTTAAATAAGGTAAAGCTTTGATATATTAAGTTCAATTTTTAAGCATTTGTATCCTCTCAATTTTGGAATTTCTACCACAGAATAACTCTAGAATAGGATGCCGTGTCATGGTCTCATGACCTAAGCCAAGCTATCTTAGATACGCTTTTACTATGCTAGCTTCCTTTACAAGCATGAAAATGATGATTTACAAATGAATCATCTAACGGCAACACAACGCCCTCATCTTAAAAGGTCTCCAAGGCAGCCATTGTCGATTCGGGCACAGAAGTGGGATGCCAAATGATTAATACGTGTATCCTGTTATCGAAGTAAGTTTCTTCGTTAAATTTTCAATTTACAACATTATAACGTTTTTACATTTTGTGTTGTATTTTCCAGATGTTATTTAATCATCAGAACGCAGCCACTTTATAGGCCAATAGTGGATCGATAATAATAATAGTCAACGCAGTGCTACATATCATCGATTAATCCATATCCTACAAGCATCGAATTCAAAAGCACCAACCGCTGGATATCTATAGATCCTACAAGGTGGACAATAATAACAAAACCATCAACTTCAATAAAGAGGATACAAAATCAGCCACGAAACCACAAACATGTACTCTCTTAAATGTAAATAGAAATATTTGTTTATCTATTCAAGTTACCAGAAACTAGAACGTCTACCACTCATTATTAACGTTTACCTGTATATACATCCGAAGAATCAAGAACTTCTTAACTACAAATAATTTCCAATATCAATATAGCCTAAAGCATACGCAATTAAATAAGCGACACAAAGTATTTGCTAATCAAAAGACTCTGTTATATCCCCGTACTCACCAACCTGTTCATAAATAAAACTGTTAATGGAAAATTTAAATAAACAATAAAATTTAAAATACTTTTCTGTACTTGTTGTTTTTATTTAAAAGGCAATTTATTTAACAGGTTACACTTATTGAGATTGATGAATCGAAATTATCCAACTTAATCTCCATCACTACTGCTCCGCATGTTCGGCGTTGTAACTGTTGTATCTACGTCAACATCGTTTTGAGCAGCTTGATTGTGTAATCGTCGTTTCATTTGTATACTTCTATTCTCTGTGAAATGCATCAACACTCGCTATTCTTCGACAGCCCTCTCAAGCTGCTGCTGGAATCATTCCTACACGTATTTTCCAATGAGTACAACATCGGGTATCTGCATGCTATTCAAGGAACTTCAACATCGATGAAAGTGATGACTGTTATTAGTATACATTTCTGGAACGCATCATTTTAGGTAGCTCCTTGAGCATTTAACTTGAGGGTGGATTTTTAGGCATCGTAAAGACAAAACCTATAAATTACCAACATAGTTGGATATACTCACCGGATGTAGCCTATCCTTTGGCGTCGTAAAAGTGGCATACGTCTATCGTTGGAAATATTTCGATGGTGTGAAATTAATGACGAACAAAGTCTTCATCCAACTTAACTGGAACATCAAGAAATGTACCCCACTGTGGCGCAGTGCGGTATTTATAAGGCGAGATTTAAAAAAAACCAATTTGAACCAAAATACAGCATCACAATTGCTGTTCGTCTTTGTATTTATTTAATTTTTAGTATCGAGAGGTCGCAACCTATAAAGATACTCACCGCTACTTAACAAGAATTTGTTATCAAATTAGTTCCTATATCCTATTCCTCAAGATTGTTAAATAAATAGTTACAATGTTGTCATATATGTAAATGTTTTAATGTATACAAAAGTTTAACTTACAATGTCAATCACAAAAAGTTTATGATTCTATAAACAAACATATTTATATAACAAAATAACTTTAACTGTATGATTATGATTATAAATATATATAAATAAATATCTTGGGCTGCTAAAAAAATGCTGGACCCCTTCATGAATCTTGTCTAGATGTACTAGTGTTGATTTCGCGATTCTATAAAATAAATCAAAAATAAATGGATGTTTAGAAATATATATATATATGTATGTACATAGGTGCCTACTTGCCTTCTATATTCACCAAGGTACGTTCCTGCTCCTTGTCAATCGTTCATGTGTATCATTTCCATACCTTTCTAGCACCGATTTCCTTCCGTCGGTAAATTACGAGTCAACTGCAGGTAGATGAATTTTCTACAGAGAAAAGTAAACCCTTTGCACTGAATTTCTTTCGTCGGTTCAACCCGGAAAAATTCAAAGAATGTAGTTATGCTTCTATCCAAGTCTGCTCGTAAACGAATTTCCTAAAAAGATAAGAGGGTTGAGGATTGAATAACTTGTATAGCAAACCACTGAACTTACATTTTGTTCTCCTTGGATTGGGTCTACTCGATGTGTTGGTAAATAGTATCGAACCACTACGAACGAACTGGATAAAATATCCTGTGACTTCAATTTTCGCTATGTTTTACTGTTTATATGCAAAATCCAATGTGTTTGTTGATATTGCCTTGCGTTTGTTGATATTGCCTTGTAGTTTTTATATGAAGGTTATTGGTCGCATATCTTCTCATGCGAAGTACATTCCGATTGTACTTGGTTCGGTATGTCAATTGTCAATCCGACACTAACCAAGGAAGGAGAATAACACATTTGAGTATTTGTATTGGCTTGTAATTCTACAAATGATAGAAGTCATAAGAATTGATAATGATATTTATGTTGTACTCACCCTTGTGTTGCGCTCCTGCTTTTTAATTGGGTTATATACACAGGTTGATTGCTTTTTAGGCTGGATGAGTAGGAGCGGTGCATGACTTCTGTAGAATAATGCATTGATTATTTTGATTGTATGGAGGTAAAGTAATCAAATTAAAGATGAAAACAAAGTTAAAATGTACTCACCCTATGTATATATTGTGTACATAACTAATTCCATTCATTTTCACTACGATTTCGTCTTTTAAACTGAAATTTGGAATCAAAACACAAAAAAACGAAATTATAATTTCAAAACAATTGCTGACAATTGTCAAATATCTGTCAAAGACAGCTGATTATTTTCTGAAGTTTGTTCACACATACTACCATAATCTTCGAATTCGGAGTCGCACCCGCACGGGTTGTGTATATGTACACAAGGAAAATAAGAATGTGTGTGTGGATTATCTGTCATCAAGTCACTGGGAAATTTCTAATTACGAAAAAATTTCCACATAACTTCGAAAGGGAAATTTCTCAGTTGTCAAAATCTCGCCATGTATTTAGGTGGCGAGTGGCGATGGCGAGTGCGGTGGCTGACGATATTGTTTGTTTATTTTCAAGTTCGTTTTAATTTTCGTTTATTTTCGTGTTATTATATCGTGTGTTATTTACAAAATATCAAATTGCAGTGTTAAAATTGTGTTCTACTTAAAAAAAATTTTTTTTTTTGTGTTTACAAGTGTTTTTTTTTTAATTGCATTATTTTTGTTCTTGCACAGAATTTCACGATTCTTTTGCAATCAATTGACAATTACCGGGTTTGCTAAATTCCACACATATATTATGCACACATATCAAAGTTTTCGTGGTTTCATAAATATCTCAATAACAATAACATTAAAAGATACCAGCGAAGTGGTGAAATTTAATTGCTTGCATCTTGCTGCAAATCTCTGTTGTGCAAACACGAAACATTCCGTTCACCGATCTAAAGCGCTACACTCGCCACGCTTTCGTGTCTGCACGCGCCGACTGGGACACAGAAGAACCCATCATTTTCCAAGCGATCGATGAAGTTATGGCTGTCAAACATCAAGAAAATATTTTCATCTTTAGATATCATTGTGTACACCGTGGCCATCACCAATGACTATTTAATTTACTGAGGATCGAATGAGTGGATATCCGTGAAAGAATGCGGTGAGTAAAACTATAGTCTCTTCTTTTGATGTTATTAAATAAGGAAGTCTCTATTTTCAGTCAAATGGAACAGGGCTACACTCGCCAAGCTTTCGTGTCTGCACGCGCCGACTGGGACACAGTAGAACCCATCATTTTTCCAGCGACCGATGGAGTTATCGCTGCCAAACATCAAGAAGACACTTTCATCTGTAGATACATTTCTGCAACAAGACCTACGATCATCGATTGATAAAAATTGCCTCCTCTCAAAGTTTGTTTGTTTTTGCACCCAGAAACCTGCCCAGTGAAGATTTGCCACATTGTGCATTTATATAATACCACAAGGAGAACACAAAACTAACTTATTATTGTAAGTAGCAATATTTTTGTTTCCCTTTTCATGCTAACACATTTTCCTCTCATTTCAGAGCAACTTTTCCACGAATAATCGTGTAATTTGGAATTATAATTTCCTAGAACAATCAGCTTTCAAGCAATTGCGCCTTCAATGCAAATAATTTCAGGCAACTGCAAATTACAAAAGAACCACCAACAACATCAATCTACACACCAACATGTCCATTAATAAAAAAAGTAAAGAAATCAAAATAAAACAAATTACGAGAAAACTAAACCAATACAATTTGCGATATGAAAACTATCAACGTATACTCAGTAAGTTGCAACGACTTCTTCTCTTTTAGTTTTACTGTAACGTTTTCATTTCCTTTCAGAGTTACATAGACGCACAGTAATATAGTATTATCGTGTTAAACCACGTGAATATCGTCATCCAACTACTATCATAAATTCATACACCTTCCAAAGTGTATTGTGCAAAATTAATGTTGTTGTAAGGTCTTTGTGAAAGGAAGTGGTGCGATGAAATTGAATCCAAGAGCCCGTACATCGTTCGAATGATGGAAACATATCATGGAAGTGATCACATGTCCAAAAAATCATTTTTTAAATAAGGTAAAGCTTTGATATATTAAGTTCAATTTTTAAGCATTTGTATCCTCTCAATTTTGGAATTTCTACCACAGAATAACTCTAGAATAGGATGCCGTGTCATGGTCTCATGACCTAAGCCAAGCTATCTTAGATACGCTTTTACTATGCTAGCTTCCTTTACAAGCATGAAAATGATGATTTACAAATGAATCATCTAACGGCAACACAACGCCCTCATCTTAAAAGGTCTCCAAGGCAGCCATTGTCGATTCGGGCACAGAAGTGGGATGCCAAATGATTAATACGTGTATCCTGTTATCGAAGTAAGTTTCTTCGTTAAATTTTCAATTTACAACATTATAACGTTTTTACATTTTGTGTTGTATTTTCCAGATGTTATTTAATCATCAGAACGCAGCCACTTTATAGGCCAATAGTGGATCGATAATAATAATAGTCAACGCAGTGCTACATATCATCGATTAATCCATATCCTACAAGCATCGAATTCAAAAGCACCAACCGCTGGATATCTATAGATCCTACAAGGTGGACAATAATAACAAAACCATCAACTTCAATAAAGAGGATACAAAATCAGCCACGAAACCACAAACATGTACTCTCTTAAATGTAAATAGAAATATTTGTTTATCTATTCAAGTTACCAGAAACTAGAACGTCTACCACTCATTATTAACGTTTACCTGTATATACATCCGAAGAATCAAGAACTTCTTAACTACAAATAATTTCCAATATCAATATAGCCTAAAGCATACGCAATTAAATAAGCGACACAAAGTATTTGCTAATCAAAAGACTCTGTTATATCCCCGTACTCACCAACCTGTTCATAAATAAAACTGTTAATGGAAAATTTAAATAAACAATAAAATTTAAAATACTTTTCTGTACTTGTTGTTTTTATTTAAAAGGCAATTTATTTAACAGGTTACACTTATTGAGATTGATGAATCGAAATTATCCAACTTAATCTCCATCACTACTGCTCCGCATGTTCGGCGTTGTAACTGTTGTATCTACGTCAACATCGTTTTGAGCAGCTTGATTGTGTAATCGTCGTTTCATTTGTATACTTCTATTCTCTGTGAAATGCATCAACACTCGCTATTCTTCGACAGCCCTCTCAAGCTGCTGCTGGAATCATTCCTACACGTATTTTCCAATGAGTACAACATCGGGTATCTGCATGCTATTCAAGGAACTTCAACATCGATGAAAGTGATGACTGTTATTAGTATACATTTCTGGAACGCATCATTTTAGGTAGCTCCTTGAGCATTTAACTTGAGGGTGGATTTTTAGGCATCGTAAAGACAAAACCTATAAATTACCAACATAGTTGGATATACTCACCGGATGTAGCCTATCCTTTGGCGTCGTAAAAGTGGCATACGTCTATCGTTGGAAATATTTCGATGGTGTGAAATTAATGACGAACAAAGTCTTCATCCAACTTAACTGGAACATCAAGAAATGTACCCCACTGTGGCGCAGTGCGGTATTTATAAGGCGAGATTTAAAAAAAACCAATTTGAACCAAAATACAGCATCACAATTGCTGTTCGTCTTTGTATTTATTTAATTTTTAGTATCGAGAGGTCGCAACCTATAAAGATACTCACCGCTACTTAACAAGAATTTGTTATCAAATTAGTTCCTATATCCTATTCCTCAAGATTGTTAAATAAATAGTTACAATGTTGTCATATATGTAAATGTTTTAATGTATACAAAAGTTTAACTTACAATGTCAATCACAAAAAGTTTATGATTCTATAAACAAACATATTTATATAACAAAATAACTTTAACTGTATGATTATGATTATAAATATATATAAATAAATATCTTGGGCTGCTAAAAAAATGCTGGACCCCTTCATGAATCTTGTCTAGATGTACTAGTGTTGATTTCGAGATTCTATAAAATAAATCAAAAATAAATGGATGTTTAGAAATATATATATATATGTATGTACATAGGTGCCTACTTGCCTTCTATATTCACCAAGGTACGTTCCTGCTCCTTGTCAATCGTTCATGTGTATCATTTCCATACCTTTCTAGCACCGATTTCCTTCCGTCGGTAAATTACGAGTCAACTGCAGGTAGATGAATTTTCTACAGAGAAAAGTAAACCCTTTGCACTGAATTTCTTTCGTCGGTTCAACCCGGAAAAATTCAAAGAATGTAGTTATGCTTCTATCCAAGTCTGCTCGTAAACGAATTTCCTAAAAAGATAAGAGGGTTGAGGATTGAATAACTTGTATAGCAAACCACTGAACTTACATTTTGTTCTCCTTGGATTGGGTCTACTCGATGTGTTGGTAAATAGTATCGAACCACTACGAACGAACTGGATAAAATATCCTGTGACTTCAATTTTCGCTATGTTTTACTGTTTATATGCAAAATCCAATGTGTTTGTTGATATTGCCTTGCGTTTGTTGATATTGCCTTGTAGTTTTTATATGAAGGTTATTGGTCGCATATCTTCTCATGCGAAGTACATTCCGATTGTACTTGGTTCGGTATGTCAATTGTCAATCCGACACTAACCAAGGAAGGAGAATAACACATTTGAGTATTTGTATTGGCTTGTAATTCTACAAATGATAGAAGTCATAAGAATTGATAATGATATTTATGTTGTACTCACCCTTGTGTTGCGCTCCTGCTTTTTTATTGGGTTATATACACAGGTTGATTGCTTTTTAGGCTGGATGAGTAGGAGCGGTGCATGACTTCTGTAGAATAATGCATTGATTATTTTGATTCTATGGAGGTAAAGTAATCAAATTAAAGATGAAAACAAAGTTAAAATGTACTCACCCTATGTAAATATTGTGTACATAACTAATTCCATTCATTTTCACAACGATTTCGTCTTTTAAACTGAAATTTGGAATCAAAACACAAAAAAACGAAATTATAATTTCAAAACAATTGCTGACAATTGTCAAATATCTGTCAAAGACAGCTGATTATTTTCTGAAGTTTGTTCACACATACTACCATAATCTTCGAATTCGGAGTCGCACCCGCACTCGCACTCGCTGTGGTAAGGAATCGCTACCCAGGGTATGTGTGAACAAACTTCAGAAAATAATCAGCTGTCTTTGACAGATATTTGACAATTGTCAGCAATTGTTTTGAAATTATAATTTCGTTTTTTTGTGTTTTGATTCCAAATTTCAGTTTAAAAGACGAAATCGTAGTGAAAATGAATGGAATTAGTTATGTACACAATATATACCAAGGGTGAGTACATTTTAACTTTGTTTTCATCTTTAATTTGATTACTTTACCTCCATAGAATCAAAATAATCAATGCATTATTCTACAGAATTCATGCACCGCTCCTACTCATCCAGCCTAAAAAGCAATCAACCTGTGTATATAACCCAATAAAAAAGCAGGAGCGCAACACAAGGGTGAGTACAACATAAATATCATTATCAATTCTTATGACTTCTATCATTCGTAGAATTACAAGCAAATACAAATACTCAAATGTGTTATTCCCCTTCCTTGGTTAGTGTCGGATTGACAATTGACATACCGAACCGAGTACAATCGGAATGTACTTCGCCTGAGAAGATATGCTACCAATAACCTTCATAAAAAACTTCAAGGCAATATCAACAAACGCAAAAAGCAAATGCCACAAACGTAGAAATGCACATTGGATTTTGCATATAAACAGTAAAACATAGCGAAAAATGAAGTCACAGGATATTTTATCCAGTTCGTTCGTAGTGGTTCAATACTATTTACCAACACATCTAGTAGACCCAATCCACAGAGAACAAAATGTAAGTTCAGTGGTTTGCTATACAAGTTATTCAATCATCAACCCTCTTATCTTTTTAGGAAATTCGTTTACGAGCAGACTTGGATAGAAGCATAACTACATTCTTTGAATTTTTCCGGGTTGAACCGACGAAAGAAATTCAGTGCAAAGGGTTTACTTTTCTCTGTAGAAAATTCATCTACCTGCAGTTGACTCGTAATTTACCGACGGAAGGAAATCGGTGCTAGAAAGGTATGGAAATGATACACATGAACGATTGACAAGGAGCAGGAACGTACCTTGGTGAATATAGAAGGCAAGTAGGCACCTATGTACATACATATATATATATATTTCTAAACATCCATTTATTTTTGATTTATTTTATAGAATCGCGAAATCAACACTAGTACATCTAGACAAGATTCATGAAGGGGTCCAGCATTTTTTTAGCAGCCCAAGATATTTATTTATATATATTTATAATCATAATCATACAGTTAAAGTTATTTTGTTATATAAATATGTTTGTTTATAGAATCATAAACTTTTTGTGATTGACATTGTAAGTTAAACTTTTGTATACATTAAAACATTTACATATATGACAACATTGTAACTATTTATTTAACAATCTTGAGGAATAGGATATAGGAACTAATTTGATAACAAATTCTTGTTAAGTAGCGGTGAGTATCTTTATAGGTTGCGACCTCTCGATACTAAAAATTAAATAAATACAAAGACGAACAGCAATTGTGATGCTGTATTTTGGTTCAAATTGGTTTTTTTTAAATCTCGCCTTATAAATACCGCACTGCGCCACAGTGGGGTACATTTCTTGATGTTCCAGTTAAGTTGGATGAAGACTTTGTTCGTCATTAATTTCACACCATCGAAATATTTCCAACGATAGACGTATGCCACTTTTACGACGCCAAAGGATAGGCTACATCCGGTGAGTATATCCAACTATGTTGGTAATTTATAGGTTTTGTCTTTACGATGCCTAAAAATCCACCCTCAAGTTAAATGCTCAAGGAGCTACCTAAAATGATGCGTTCCAGAAATGTATACTAATAACAGTCATCACTTTCATCGATGTTGAAGTTCCTTGAATAGCATGCAGATACCCGATGTTGTACTCATTGGAAAATACGTGTAGGAATGATTCCAGCAGCAGCTTGAGAGGGCTGTCGAAGAATAGCGAGTGTTGATGCATTTCACAGAGAATAGAAGTATACAAATGAAACGACGATTACACAATCAAGCTGCTCAAAACGATGTTGACGTAGATACAACAGTTACAACGCCGAACATGCGGAGCAGTAGTGATGGAGATTAAGTTGGATAATTTCGATTCATCAATCTCAATAAGTGTAACCTGTTAAATAAATTGCCTTTTAAATAAAAACAACAAGTACAGAAAAGTATTTTAAATTTTATTGTTTATTTAAATTTTCCATTAACAGTTTTATTTATGAACAGGTTGGTGAGTACGGGGATATAACAGAGTCTTTTGATTAGCAAATACTTTGTGTCGCTTATTTAATTGCGTATGCTTTAGGCTATATTGATATTGGAAATTATTTGTAGTTAAGAAGTTCTTGATTCTTCGGATGTATATACAGGTAAACGTTAATAATGAGTGGTAGACGTTCTAGTTTCTGGTAACTTGAATAGATAAACAAATATTTCTATTTACATTTAAGAGAGTACATGTTTGTGGTTTCGTGGCTGATTTTGTATCCTCTTTATTGAAGTTGATGGTTTTGTTATTATTGTCCACCTTGTAGGATCTATAGATATCCAGCGGTTGGTGCTTTTGAATTCGATGCTTGTAGGATATGGATTAATCGATGATATGTAGCACTGCGTTGACTATTATTATTATCGATCCACTATTGGCCTATAAAGTGGCTGCGTTCTGATGATTAAATAACATCTGGAAAATACAACACAAAATGTAAAAACGTTATAATGTTGTAAATTGAAAATTTAACGAAGAAACTTACTTCGATAACAGGATACACGTATTAATCATTTGGCATCCCACTTCTGTGCCCGAATCGACAATGGCTGCCTTGGAGACCTTTTAAGATGAGGGCGTTGTGTTGCCGTTAGATGATTCATTTGTAAATCATCATTTTCATGCTTGTAAAGGAAGCTAGCATAGTAAAAGCGTATCTAAGATAGCTTGGCTTAGGTCATGAGACCATGACACGGCATCCTATTCTAGAGTTATTCTGTGGTAGAAATTCCAAAATTGAGAGGATACAAATGCTTAAAAATTGAACTTAATATATCAAAGCTTTACCTTATTTAAAAAATGATTTTTTGGACATGTGATCACTTCCATGATATGTTTCCATCATTCGAACGATGTACGGGCTCTTGGATTCAATTTCATCGCACCACTTCCTTTCACAAAGACCTTACAACAACATTAATTTTGCACAATACACTTTGGAAGGTGTATGAATTTATGATAGTAGTTGGATGACGATATTCACGTGGTTTAACACGATAATACTATATTACTGTGCGTCTATGTAACTCTGAAAGGAAATGAAAACGTTACAGTAAAACTAAAAGAGAAGAAGTCGTTGCAACTTACTGAGTATACGTTGATAGTTTTCATATCGCAAATTGTATTGGTTTAGTTTTCTCGTAATTTGTTTTATTTTGATTTCTTTACTTTTTTTATTAATGGACATGTTGGTGTGTAGATTGATGTTGTTGGTGGTTCTTTTGTAATTTGCAGTTGCCTGAAATTATTTGCATTGAAGGCGCAATTGCTTGAAAGCTGATTGTTCTAGGAAATTATAATTCCAAATTACACGATTATTCGTGGAAAAGTTGCTCTGAAATGAGAGGAAAATGTGTTAGCATGAAAAGGGAAACAAAAATATTGCTACTTACAATAATAAGTTAGTTTTGTGTTCTCCTTGTGGTATTATATAAATGCACAATGTGGCAAATCTTCACTGGGCAGGTTTCTGGGTGCAAAAACAAACAAACTTTGAGAGGAGGCAATTTTTATCAATCGATGATCGTAGGTCTTGTTGCAGAAATGTATCTACAGATGAAAGTGTCTTCTTGATGTTTGGCAGCGATAACTCCATCGGTCGCTGGAAAAATGATGGGTTCTACTGTGTCCCAGTCGGCGCGTGCAGACACGAAAGCTTGGCGAGTGTAGCCCTGTTCCATTTGACTGAAAATAGAGACTTCCTTATTTAATAACATCAAAAGAAGAGACTATAGTTTTACTCACCGCATTCTTTCACGGATATCCACTCATTCGATCCTCAGTAAATTAAATAGTCATTGGTGATGGCCACGGTGTACACAATGATATCTAAAGATGAAAATATTTTCTTGATGTTTGACAGCCATAACTTCATCGATCGCTTGGAAAATGATGGGTTCTTCTGTGTCCCAGTCGGCGCGTGCAGACACGAAAGCGTGGCGAGTGTAGCGCTTTAGATCGGTGAACGGAATGTTTCGTGTTTGCACAACAGAGATTTGCAGCAAGATGCAAGCAATTAAATTTCACCACTTCGCTGGTATCTTTTAATGTTATTGTTATTGAGATATTTATGAAACCACGAAAACTTTGATATGTGTGCATAATATATGTGTGGAATTTAGCAAACCCGGTAATTGTCAATTGATTGCAAAAGAATCGTGAAATTCTGTGCAAGAACAAAAATAATGCAATTAAAAAAAAAACACTTGTAAACACAAAAAAAAAAATTTTTTTTAAGTAGAACACAATTTTAACACTGCAATTTGATATTTTGTAAATAACACACGATATAATAACACGAAAATAAACGAAAATTAAAACGAACTTGAAAATAAACAAACAATATCGTCAGCCACCGCACTCGCCATCGCCACTCGCCACCTAAATACATGGCGAGATTTTGACAACTGAGAAATTTCCCTTTCGAAGTTATGTGGAAATTTTTTCGTAATTAGAAATTTCCCAGTGACTTGATGACAGATAATCCACACACACATTCTTATTTTCCTTGTGTACATATACACAACCCGCACTCGCACTCGCCATCGCTGTGGTAAGGAATCGCTACCCTGGGTAGCGATTCCTTACCACAGCGAGTGCGAGTGCGGGTGCGACTCCGAATTCGAAGATTATGGTAGTATGTGTGAACAAACTTCAGAAAATAATCAGCTGTCTTTGACAGATATTTGACAATTGTCAGCAATTGTTTTGAAATTATAATTTCGTTTTTTTTGTGTTTTGATTCCAAATTTCAGTTTAAAAGACGAAATCGTAGTGAAAATGAATGGAATTAGTTATGTACACAATATATACCAAGGGTGAGTACATTTTAACTTTGTTTTCATCTTTAATTTGATTACTTTACCTCCATAGAATCAAAATAATCAATGCATTATTCTACAGAATTCATGCACCGCTCCTACTCATCCAGCCTAAAAAGCAATCAACCTGTGTATATAACCCAATAAAAAAGCAGGAGCGCAACACAAGGGTGAGTACAACATAAATATCATTATCAATTCTTATGACTTCTATCATTCGTAGAATTACAAGCAAATACAAATACTCAAATGTGTTATTCCCCTTCCTTGGTTAGTGTCGGATTGACAATTGACATACCGAACCGAGTACAATCGGAATGTACTTCGCCTGAGAAGATATGCTACCAATAACCTTCATAAAAAACTTCAAGGCAATATCAACAAACGCAAAAAGCAAATGCCACAAACGTAGAAATGCACATTGGATTTTGCATATAAACAGTAAAACATAGCGAAAAATGAAGTCACAGGATATTTTATCCAGTTCGTTCGTAGTGGTTCAATACTATTTACCAACACATCTAGTAGACCCAATCCACAGAGAACAAAATGTAAGTTCAGTGGTTTGCTATACAAGTTATTCAATCATCAACCCTCTTATCTTTTTAGGAAATTCGTTTACGAGCAGACTTGGATAGAAGCATAACTACATTCTTTGAATTTTTCCGGGTTGAACCGACGAAAGAAATTCAGTGCAAAGGGTTTACTTTTCTCTGTAGAAAATTCATCTACCTGCAGTTGACTCATAATTTACCAACGGAAGGAAATCGGTGCTAGAAAGGTATGGAAATGATACACATGAACGATTGACAAGGAGCAGGAACGTACCTTGGTGAAGATAGAAGGCAAGTAGGCACCTATGTACATACATATATATATATATATTTCTAAACATCCATTTATTTTTGATTTATTTTATAGAGTCGCGAAATCAACACTAGTACATCTAGACAAGATTCATGAAGGGGTCCAGCATTTTTTTAGCAGCCCAAGATATTTATTTATATATATTTATAATCATAATCATACAGTTAAAGTTATTTTGTTATATAAATATGTTTGTTTATAGAATCATAAACTTTTTGTGATTGACATTGTAAGTTAAACTTTGGTATACATTAAAACATTTACATATATGACAACATTGTAACTATTTATTTATCAATCTTGAGGAATAGGATATAGGAACTAATTTGTTACAGAGTGGTGAGTATCTTTATAGGTTGCGACCTCTCGATACTAAAAATTAAATAAATACAAAGACGAACAGCAATTGTGATGCAGTTCATCAATTCAAATAAAACCAAACAACAAAGTATTTTGGTTCAAATTGGTTTTTTTAAATCTCGCCTTATAAATACCGCACTGCGCTACAGTGGGTACATTTCTTGATGTTCCAGTTAAGTTGGATGAAGACTTTGTTCGTCATTAATTTCCCACCATCGAAATATTTCCAACGATAGACGTATGCCACTTTTACGACGCCAAAGGATAGGCTACATCCGGTGAGTATATCCAACTATGTTGGTAATTTATAGGTTTTCTTTACGATGCCTAAAAATCCACCCTCAAGTTAAATGCTCAAGGAGCTACCTAAAATGATGCGTTCCAGAAATTTATACTAATAACAGTCATCACTTTCATCGATGTTGAAGTTCCTTGAATAGCATGCAGATACCCGATGTTGTATCATTGGAAAATACATGTAGGAATGATTCGAGCAGCAGCTTGAGAGGGCTGTCGAAGAATAGCGAGTGTTGACGCATCTCACAGAGAATAGAAGTATACAAATGAAACGACTGCTCAAAACGATGTTGACGTAGATACAACAGTTACAACGCCAAACATGCGGAGCAGTAGTGATGGAGATTAAGTTGGATAATTTCGATTCATCAATCTCAATAAGTGTAACCTGTTAAATAAATTGCCTTTTAAATAAAAACAACC
The DNA here is from genome assembly GCA_932526625.1 of Rhingia campestris. Classification (NCBI taxonomy): domain Eukaryota; kingdom Metazoa; phylum Arthropoda; class Insecta; order Diptera; family Syrphidae; genus Rhingia; species Rhingia campestris. The sequence goes on from OW052186.1 coordinate 18,146,726, forward strand.
AAGTACAGAAAAGTATTTTAAATTTTATTGTTTATTTAAATTTTCCATTAACAGTTTTATTTATGAACAGGTTGGTGAGTAGGTGGATATAACAGAGTCTTTTGATTAGCAAATACTTTGTGTCGCTTATTTAATTGCGTATGCTTTAGGCTATGCACTGATATTGGAAATTATTTGTAGTTAAGAAGTTCTTGATTCTTCGGATGTGTATACAGGTAAACGTTAATAATGAGTGGTAGACGTTCTAGTTTCTGGTAACTTGAATATTTGTTTATATTTCTATTTACATTTAAGAGAGTACATGTTTGTGGTTTCGTGGCTGAATTTGTATTCTCTTTATTGAAGTTGATGGTTTTGTTATTATTGTCCACCTTGTAGGATCTATAGATATCCAGCGGTTGGTGCTTTTGAATTCGATGCTTGTAGGATAATGGATTAATCGATGATATGTAGCACTGCGTTGACTATTATTATTATCGATCCACTATTGGCCTATAAAGTGGCTGCGTTCTGATGATTAAATAACATCTGGAAAATACAACACAAAATGCACAAACGTTATTATGTTGTAAATTGAAAATTTTACGAAGAAACTTACTTCGATAACAGGATACACGTATTAATCATTTGCCATCCCACTTCTGTGCCCGAATCGACAATGGCTGCCTTGGAGACCTTTTAAGATGAGGGCGTTGTGTTGCCGTTAGATGATTCATTTGTAAATCATCATTTTCATGCTTGTAAAGGAAGCTAGCATAGTAAAAGCGTATCTAAGATAGCTTGGCTTAGGTCATGAGACCATGACACGGCATCCTATTCTAGAGTTATTCTGTGGTAGAAATTCCAAAATTTAGAGGATACAAATGCTTAAAAATTGAATTTAATATATCAAAGTTTTACCTTATTTAAAAAATGATTTTTTTGACATGTGATCACTTCCATGATATGTTTCCATCATTCGAACGATGTACGGGCTCTTGGATTCAATTTCATCGCACCACTTCCTTTCACAAAGACCTTACAACAACATTAATTTTGCACAATACACTTTGGAAGGTGTATGAATTTATGATAGTAGTTGGACGACGATATTCACGTGGTTTAACACGATAATACTATATTACTGTGCGTCTATGTAACTCTGAAAGGAAATGAAAACGTTACAGTAAAACTAAAAGAGAAGAAGTCGTTGCAACTTACTGAGTACATACGTTGATAGTTTTCATATCGCAAATTGTATTGGTTTAGTTTTCTCGTAATTTGTTTTATTTTGATTTCTTTACTTTTTTTATTAATGGACATGTTGGTGTGTAGATTGATTTTGTTGGTGGCTCTTTTGTAATTTGCAGTTGCCTGAAATTATTTGCATTGAAGGCGCAATTGCTTGAAAGCTGATTTTTCTAGGAAATTATAATTCCAAATTACACTATTATTCGTGGAAAAGTTGCTCTGAAATGAGAGGAAAATGTGTTAGCATGAAAAGGGAAACAAAAATATTGCTACTTACAATAATAAGTTAGTTTTGTGTTCTCCTTGTGGTATTATATAAATGCACAATGTGGCAAATCTTCACTGGGCAGGTTTCTGGGTGCAAAAACAATCAAACTTTGAGAGGAGGCAATTTTTATCAATCGATGATCGTAGGTCTTGTTGCAGAAATGTAGGTATCTACAGATGAAAGTGTCTTCTTGATGTTTGACAGCGATAACTCCATCGGTCGCTGGAAAAATGATGGGTTCTACTGTGTCCCAGTCGGCGCGTGCAGACACGAAAGATCGGTGACTGGAATGTTTCGTGTTTGCACAACAGAGATTTTTATTTACTTAGGAATGCAATTAAATTTCACCACTTCGCTGGTATCATTCAATGTTTTGTTTATTGAGCTATTTAAGAAACTACAAAAACTTCCATATGTGTGGAATTTAGACAAACCGGTAATTGAAAATTGATTGCAAAAGAATCACGAAATTCTGTGCAAGAACAAAAATAATGCAATTGAAAAAAAAACACTTGTAAACACAAAAATTTTTTTTTTAAGTAGAACACGATTTTAACACTGCAATTTGATATTTTGTAAATAACACACGATATAATAACAAGAAAATAAACGAAAATTAAAACTAACTTGAAAATAAACAAACAATATTGTCAGCCACCGCACTCGCCATCGCCACTCGCCACCTAAATACATGGCGAGATTATGACAACTGAGAAATTTCCCTTTCGAAGTTACGTGGAAATTTTTTCGTAATTAGAAATTTCCCAGTGACTTGATGACAGATAATCCACACACACATTCTTATTTTCCTTGTGTACATATACACAACCCGCACTCGCACTCGCCATCGCTGTGGTAAGGAATCGCTACCCAGATATATATAATAAGATAGAACAACTAATACAAGATGTAAACACATATAAAACCTATGAAAAAAATCAAGAGGAAGCTAAACTTACCTTCTATGTATTAATAATTAACAGAATAAAACAATTAGCAATAGGCAACTTATCTAGAGACATTAAAGATATTTACGACATTCACAAAATTAAAGAAGTATTGTATACCTTTATAGGATATGACCAGGGAAATATACAAATAAACTATAAAATTAACAGAAACACTAACAACTCTACCACTTCACAATTTAACCAAGCAAACGATAATCAAAGATCAGATCATATTAGAAAACATAACAGTTACAGAACAGGACAATGGGGTGGGTACAAACAAAATGATAATAATAGAAATAACCCAAATCTAGGTTATCAGCAGTTTAACCAATCAGGTCAAAGTAGAAATCAATACATAGGTAATCAAAATTTTCCACCAGGCCGAATAAGGAACCAACATTTAGGTTATCAGAATTTTAATCCGTGAGGACAAGCAAGAAATAGAACACAATATCCGACACCAATGTCAATTGGACAGATATCAAATGAGGAGTTCGAACAAACTACTGAGGATATAGAACACATTTATGACGAACAAGTTCATAACATAGAAGAAGTTTTCTTTACAAACTAATAGTGCTTACACACCGAATCATAAACTGAGTTTTTGGCAAAAAGTTTACGTAAACCACTGGATGCTTTCACACCAAACTCTGACCAGGTTTCGTTTGACATTTCCATCATCTGTGAATTGTGATTTGTGATACTAGCTGCGACATTTGTGTATGAAAATATTGTAATTGAATAATAAAATGAATTCTAATATAATCAAACTAATATTAGCACTTGAAGTTCAAAATGAAAAAAATCTAATGATTTTGACAACATTTTTTGACTCTCAAGCCCGCCGCTACGAAAAAAACGCAACAAATGCTTCTTCTTTATGTTTTTTTTCTTTTCAATATCCATTTTAATTATACAAAATTAAAATGGATAGTGGATATGAAGAAAATTTTTCTGAGACATGAAAAAAAACATTTGTTTTGACACCGAGTTCATCAGCTATTTTGTGGAACGTGTGGAACACGTGTAGAATGTATGAAAAGGTGTGTTCTTTCCAACAACCTTCAACGAGATGACGTCTGCGAAGTGATTATGAGAAGGTTACGTCGTAACCTACTAGGTTTTGAGAACTGACAATGTATGGGAAAACTCGGTTTTCGATGAAGGTTTCAGGTGTTTTTGCGAAAACTCAGTTTTCGGTTCGGTGTGAATGCACTATAAGCCTCGGAAATAAAATCTTTACTAACATTACCTTAAATAACCAAACCCTGAAAGCCCTAATTGATACAGGTTCCACAATGAGTATACTGTAAACTCAAATACTGTAGACTGTACAAACTTCAAAATAATAGAAAAAATCAAGATGAAACTTCAAACTATAAACAATATAACTACAGAAATAGTAAAAAGAGTAGTAACAACAATTCCTGTAGAATTTAATTATGACCCTGCAGGTTGTTACGAAATGAAATTAAACAAAAATGCCTCCAGCCCTTCACGGCAAACAAAATTTTCCACAATGGAGAAATGTAAACAGCGACTAATGTCAATTTCAGCAAGCAAATGACAGTTCTCTCTATTTTGGTGGGGGAACAAATTTCTTCCTACAGGTACATTGTTCAGAAAGAATGATGGCCGCCGAAAAAGTAGTAGAGGAAGAAATTGGGCCCCTAAAAGACCTCTTAAATAAATGCTAGAAATTTGCCGTTGAGCTAAGGAAGAGAGTTTCGATGCCGCTGAAATTAACTGTCGTCGTTGCAATTGCATTTTGAATCAAAAAGTGGAAGAAGGCGGAAGCCATAGTTATCACAGAAAAGTGCAAATTGTTAAAACTAACTTAACTAACATAGTGGCAAACCAGCTGGCAACAGAAAACAACAAGACAAATAAAACAAAACGACAAAAAAAAAAGGTATGATAAAAATTAGCAATAGTTAATTTAAACTAGTGGGTGAAATACCAGTCAGTAACCAAGAACAAATTTAAAAATTGTAGGAAAGTGCAATAACCAGGACCAGGAATTAGGACGAAAGCGGACCGACAAAGTTGGCCGCTTAAAAATTAAAGTCAACCAGAGTCCTGTGCAGTAAAGCCAGACGAAAAGCAAGAACAGGGAGCCGTTAAGAAGGTGGTAGCCGAACTGGAAGCGGGAACGACAAATAACCGCTGGAACCAGTCGATCTTCAACTGCGAGAGAGTGTAGACGTCGTCGACTTTCGCAGTGACTTTAAACGTGAGTGTTAATACAAGTAGCAAGTGATTTTATAAGTGGTCCGTGGCCGCGTCAGTAGTGGCGACCAACGGGCAAGCGAGCTGTTCCGGGTTCAATCCCCCGCCGAACAAAAAATTATTGGAGGCTTTTTTTCACAATCGTGAAGTGGAAAACTTTATCGATTGGGAAAATAAACACATGGCAGAAAGAAAGTTAGCGGGGATATCGCAAGATATCCCAGCAGTTACGGGACCGACCGGAATCGTAAAGAGGAGGAAGAAAATGATATGTACGCCCGAACCTTGTAAAACGGCGTACAAACACAGCTTCAGCCGTGCTGCCTGCTGAAGTGAAGGGGACGACGAAGTTACCTACGACGTCGGCGGCAGCGAAACAACAACAATTGGCCTCCCCGTCAGATGATGTAGCGGAAATCTCCTACATGTCTGATGAAGGGGAAGGGCAGTATACCACCGAGGATAGCAGCAGCAACAGGTTTGCGGTGCTGTCAACGGACGATGACGAAGAAGAGGAGGAGCTTGAGCTAAACAAGCAAGTTAATTCGGTTGAGGAGAAAATAGCAAAACTAAAATCCCAACTTGAACCGCTAGTTCTTGCTTAAAAAAAAAACAAGAAGAACGTCGCGAGCGGGAAAAAAAGCAAGCGACGAAAAATTAAAACAACAAACGGCAGTGGCAACAACAAGTGCCAAAACTGCGGCAATCGCAAAAGCCCAGCAAACGCAGCCACTGCCAATGAATCAACAACAACAACAAGAAGATGTACAAAAACAAGTACAGCAACGCTCCAAAAGCAACAACAAAAACAGCAAACACAGCAACAAGAGTCACGCATGCCACCGAAGCAACAGCAAGCAAAGCAGCAACAACAACAGCAGAAGCAGAAACAGCAGCAGCCACAACAACAACAACGACAGCAGCAGCAGAAGCAGCAACAACAACAGGAGCAGCCACAGCCGCCTCAGAACAAGAAAGAAAAAGTGCCACCCATCAACACATTTAAAATGGACCTCAAGGAAACCATTGATATATGTAAGTCGGCCATAGGCAATAATTTTACAATAAAACGTTTAAGTCAAGATAGGCATGCTATCCACTGCTTAACAGTGGAGCATCATAAAATTATTAAAGAATTGCTTGTAGACAGCACAACGGAGTTCTTCACATTTACTCCGAAAGTAGAAAAATGCCAGACGGTTGTCTTAAAGGGCATAGATTCCTCAACGGATCCGCAGGCGCTGTTAAGTGAGCTTCGCCAAGTAGCGACTGACGACCTCGAAGTCGTTGGAGTAAAGCCATTCACCACAGTGAAGGCCAGACGGGAGAACCGGAAACTTCCGATGTTCCTCGTACAGCTATCGCCCCAAAGCAAGCTGGATAAGTTGAGGAGTATCTCAGTCCTCAATTTCCAGGTCGTGCGCTGGGAAAAATTAAAAAGAAGCGACAGCATGCTTCAATGCATGCGTTGCCAAAGGTTCGGCCACGCCTCAGCCAACTGCGAAATGCAGTTACGCTGTGTGAAGTGAGCGGGTCGAAGATATGACCCTGCTTAAATGTGCACTATGCGGAGGCGGCGGACACCCTGCAAACTATCGGGGCTGTCCAAAGTTTCAGCAACTAAAACTTAATAAAAAATCGAAGCAAACGGTAGTGGTGAATCAGCCAGCCGTTCGCCCTCCCTCAACGTCCGTCAACCCCCAAATTTCCTACGCCCAAATGGCGTCAGGAAAGGGAAAAACGGTACAGCATCCACCAAAGGAAGCCCAACAGGCCCCCGTGCCTCAGGCTCCAGCAGTAGATGCGGATTTGTTGACTGCGTTGCGGGCCATTCTAGGCCAGCTAACCGGTCTTCAAAACCAGTTACGGGAGCAGGCGTCAAGGGTAGACTATATCTACTCCTTGTTGCCGAGCTTAATGCAAAATAGATCGTAATGGGCGCGCTGTCAGAAAGACCCTTAAAGATCCTGGCTGTGAATGTAAATTCACTGATTAGGATTGAACGTAGAGCTAATCTGTTCCAATTGTTAACAGACCAAAGTCCCGATGTGCTTATGGCTAGCGAAACTAAGCTAAACCAGAAGCATAAATTGACTAATAGTAATTACAATATCGTAAGAAGAGACCGGCCCAACTCCACTCAAGGAGGCGGGGTCGCTATCTTTATACGAAAAGGCATAAGTTATAAAGTCATATATAGTGGTGAAGTGCGCCGATTCCGGTTGCTGGAAGCCTGCGTCATATGCATTCCTCTCCAACAAGGGAAGCGATTGTATGTGATAGCGGCCTAAGCACCGGAAGCACCTCAGCCTACACTTTTCACAACAGAGCTCGGAAAACTTGTCGAATCTCTGAGACTGAACTCAGTGGAGAACTTTTATCTTTTGGCTGGAGATTTAAATGCCAAACACGAAGATTGTGGAAATCAAATACAAAATCCTCGGGGTAACTATCTATACAATTGGATGAACCACTACAATGTTGAATATAGGATCGACATTCTCGCCACAGATAGGCCATCGATTCCGAGAAGCGGTGCTTTTCTGGATCTTTTACTGTGAGACACAAGACTGACTGTTACTGACAAAGTAGGACAACACCCGCGAAACTGTTTACAGACGATCGAGTACGACAATGACCACTGCGGACTCGCCGCCGTAATACAGCTTCCGAACGAGCTTGTGTCGTTGGAGGAGTATGTGCCGGTGCATTCTTACAACTACGGTTAGATGCGCTGGCCACGCTTTACCAACGCCTTATCAAGAGAACTACGTTCGAGGGATATACTACCACCAAACAACCGAAATCTGACAAACAACGAAATCGACAACTACTTACAACAAATGGACGAATCGATCCAAACGACAATGAACAGGACGATTCCAAAATACAAAGAACGTGACATAACGTCTTCGTACAGAAACGCGACCATTGACGCACTGCACAGACAAAAAGGCGGACTTCTGACAAGACTTAAAAACTTGTACAGACGACTGACAAACCCACGTGACCCGGAGATTAGAACACTGAAGGCGTCGATCAAAAACATCAACCAATTGATCAAGGAGAACTATCGGTTGTCCATTAATTTGTTTTGGAATAACAGAATTCGGGCCGTAAATTCCAGCGACCCGATTATGTTTCCACAAATTAATAAGATCTTTAGGAGGAAAGGTCATAACGACCTTCCGTGTATTACCCCCAAGGCAATCTCGACGCAACGGACGGTATCGACGCAGACGGTTTCGCGTTGAAATGTCAAAAACTCATTGAGCTTATGGGAACATGTATAAGTGGGCAATCTGAACGCCGACGCGACGCAATGGACGTTAGCTACACAGAAAAGTTGATTCAACTTCAACTTTCTTGCGCATCGACGCATTGGAATGTCAGTTTGAAAGCTGTCAGATGGTATGTTTGTGAGAATCTTGAGATTACTTTCAAAATAAATTAAAAGTACTGAATTAATAATTGTGTTGTGTGATGAATTTCGAAGAAAAACTTATTGAATTGGTTAAGGCGCAGAAAATTCTGTATGACAAGTCGTCAAGTGGGTACAAAAATGTACATTTGAAAGCAGAGAAGTGGAGGGAGATTTCGGAAGCATTGCATACAGATGGTAACCAAAATTAGAAATTTTACATTAACAAATAATGAGAACCAACTATTATATATATTTGTTATAATTTATATTTGCAGAGAAAGAGTGCATTGCCCGGTGGAAGAGCCTCCTTTTCTTCTGTGAGAATTGAAAAACAAAAAAAATCTTCGACGGCTAATGGTGAACTGTCAATCAAGTGACATCGCATTGCGTCGCGTCGTGAGCGTCGAGATTGCCACCACCATTCAAATCCTCACCATTTTTGACACTTCAATGCGAAACCGTCTGCGTCGCGTTCGTCGCGTGCGTCGAGATTGCCACCACCATTAAGCTCCAACGAACAACTGACAATACAAATATACTTTTGACAGCAGGAATCGATCCAGGGGAAGCCGTCTTCAACGACGATTTCTATGTTATTGAAGATCCTCAGGAGAAAGTGGAGGCAGTGGGGGCTGTTTTTCAGGAGGTGTATAAGGTGAATGATAGCATTCGCCCGAACCGCATCCTGGAAAACAATGCCCTGCTCCATCACTTCTACCTAAGAAATGACATAACGCAATGGCGATCTGAGAACCGCGGTTTCACGCGGTTCGATGACGAAAACTTGGCAAACGCCATAGTCGCCGAGCGAAGTGGGTCTAGTCCCCTGTTAATTTCGAAGGTGGAACTCCAGACCATCTTCGATTCCATAAAGAAAAAGAAGTCAGCGGGAGTCGATGGTATATCCAACATTGTACTGCGACACTTACCCCCTGAAGCTGTGGACATTTACGCCACGCTGTTCAACAACGCGCTGAATAATGCATATTATCCAGTGCGTTGGAAGACGGCGGTGGTTCATCCTCTCCCGAAAAAGGGAAAGGACAACTCCAATCCGGCAAATCTCCGGTCGATAAGTCTCCTTCCGAGTATCAGCAAGGTATTCGAAAAGATTCTCAATCGGGCTCTGTTCAAGTAGTCTGAGGACAACAATATTATACCAGAGAACCAGTTTGGTTTCAAGGCCGGACATGACTGTATTCATGCCGCCTCCAAACTCGTCTCTGATATACAATGGAACAAAGCGAAAAAACAGTGCACGGTTGCATGTCTGGTTGATTTGGAGAAGGCTTTCGACACCGTATGGTTAGAGGGCCTCTATCTAAAGCTGACCAGACTTGGCATAAGTAAACCACTATTATATATGCTTCATGACATGTTGACTGGTAGAACGTTTGTTGTCAAAAGTGGCAATGTTACTTTTAACACCGAATTTTTCATTAAAAATGGTCTGCAACAGGGAGCGGTGAACTCGCCGATTCTCTTCAGCATTTACACCAGCGATATGATAGGTAGTCTTACTCAGGCAATTGCGTATGCGGACGATCTTATCGCGTACAGATCAGCACCTACTGTCGAGGTCATCCGAACTCTTTTGCAGCGGGACTTCGATAAGATCCAGAGATATTGTGATGACTGGAAGCTGAAAATCAACTTTCAGAAATCGGAAACTATCCTGTTTAGGACACCGTTGTCTAAGGCCTCTAGGGATACGAGAAAGAACTGGCGCAAGCTGGTGATCGTTGGACAAAACGGAAATCCACTGGCGAGTAAAAGTGTAGTAAAGTACCTTGGCATCTGGCTGGATCAGTATCTATATTTCGGAAGACATGTAGATGCTGCTCTGGCGAGAGCTAGGGGAGCATTTGCCCTGACAAGACGATTGTTTTATAGCAGCCGTCTTGACAGCAGGGTGAAGGTGATTTGCTACATGTCTCTTATCAGACCGATGATTGCCTATGGGTGCCCCATCTCAAATGGAAATGATACGGGTGTTTGAGAGGCAGTGTTTGAGAAGCTGCCTTGGTCTTCACAAAACACCAGTATCTGACTACACAAAATATTATTCCAACCAGGTCCTATACAACGGGGCCAACATAAACAGGATAGACAATTTTCTGGTGAAACTCATTCGGTTTCACGCGGCAAGAGCGATGACCTCGAGCAATAGTCTCATCTTTGGGGCCTTCTACCCCAATGATGAATATTTTGAAAGTGCGCGTTTAAGCGGCTTTATTCCGCCTGAAGCTTTCCTATTTTTGGATAGTCGAGGGCTGATACAGGACAGATCGGCGGTTCCGCTAATCTACCACGTCTTCCGACGAACTGTGGATAGGCGGCTCCTGTACGACCGAGACGTAGTCGCTCAGGGCGGAGGAGAGCGCCTGCGGTTCAGCAGGAGTGTGTCCGATTGGGACCGTCGGAGTAGGTGGCAACAGGAGAGCCTGTTGTGGTGGCTGCAAGCTTAGTTAAAGATAGTTGACTTTTGAAGTATGGCCGACTTGCATATATCTAAGGTTTTAAGGTTAGGTTAATAAAAACAGTCGTGGTGGCACAATAAAAAATGCTTGCTGTGGCTGTTCTAGTTTTAAGTTATTTTTAAGTAGATTTAATTAGTGCTAAGTAGTTTTAGTAAGTTCATAAGTAGTTTTAATTAGTAAGTAAGTTTAAATATAAATGAAAAAAAATATGAAACCAAGTTTTTTTTAAATGTTTCTTGGTAAACAAAAAGTTAAATATATTATAAAATAAGTATATTAAATTTTAGGCCGAAAGGCATTAGTTTTTAAGTTGTTATTATTTAATTTAGGGTTTCCGCATAGGACAAGTAAGTTAGTTAAGTTAGTAGATAAGTAGGCTAGTTTTTATTAATTTTTGTCTAGCATTTAAGTTAATTATAAGCTAAAGAAAAAACATATGAGAAGGCTACAATCCGCTGTGCGGATCGTTGAATACCCTATCCCATCCTATCCATAAAACTAAAATCCCCAAAAAAGGGGACATAGTGACAACAAATTCTTCAGACTGCTTACAAACACTTTTACGGTTCTACAAAAGACAAGGTTTTCTCTTGCATATGTTATGGGGTAGTGTATAAAAATGGTTTTTATATAAAAACGCCCCCAAAAAGTGGGCGTGGGTTAAAATGGTACATAGAAGAAATGTTCATATTAATAATGTTAATGATTCTGCATCAAAATTTTTTTCGAAAAATTTAAAATTTGACCGAAAACAGTTTTTTATTGAAAACGCCCCCAAAAAGTGGGCGTGGCAAAAAACTTTATATAGACGAAATATAGATATTAATATTGTCTAAATATGTTGTTCAGAAACTTTTTTAAAATTCCTTACGGTTTGGTCAAAAACTGAGTTTTTCTTAAAAGGGGGCGTGGCAGTGGGCGGATTTCAAAAATTTTTACACTTGTTCTGTAGGCAGAGACGAGGATCCTATATACCAAATTTCATTATCCTAGCTCAAAATTTAAGGCCTAAAAATCGGTGACGTACAGACGGACGGACGGACGGACAGACAGACATGGCTTAATCGACTCAGCTAGCGATTCTGAGTCGATCCATATACTTTGAGGTATATGTAGCAAAATTGTTTCTCTATGTTACAAACTAAGTATCAAAACTAATATACCCCTATGGGATAGGGTATAATAAAAATGAATTAAAAAAAAAAAAAAGAAAACCGCTGGAACCGAAAACGTCCGGGTTCAAATACCGCAGTAACCACAGTTTTGTTTTTTTTTTATTTTGCCAAAAACGGGTAAAGCTATTCAGTTAAATATCTAGTGCTGGAAAAGCGACATGAATGTATATTCAAATCAACTGAATTAATTCAAATAATTAAAATTAAATTAAATCCAAGTAAAGTAACGTAAAGTAAAGAAGAATTATTGTTCCAAGTAAGAAATCAAACGAAACGCTTTGGTTATACGTCCTGTACGTATATAGTGCGTGTGCATGAGGGATATTAAAATTTGAAATTTTAAAAGTGATAGTTGTCTTAGATGTATTACACTGGGAGCAACCAGATGCTGTGGCCACAACAACTCCAGTTGCAGAACCATAAAGGGTGAGTCAAACAAATATTTATAATAATTACTTTTAAAAGTTCGGGGAGTGGGGACCATTGCGTTTTGAAAAATAAGCAAAAGACGGCTAATAGCCCACACAAAAGAAAATTGTTATACGGATATAACGCATAAGCAAAGTTAAGTGCGATTTCAAAACTTTTGATTGTTTTAATGAAATTTGATAATAACGTAAAATTGAATGAATATAAAAACTATATACTTATAAAATGAATTTACTAGAATTAAAGGAATTTTATCGATGACTTTCCAAATTAAAATAATGTTTGATTAAGAGGGTTATTTGAGGATGAGGAGGTTGGGAAAGGGAAAAACAGTTTTGGGCTAAAGAAGAAGAAGGTGCCAGTAAAGGGACCATCCAGCGAGACGATGGTCATGGAAGGGTGGGTAGAGGCGACATTTCGCATACGTATAACACCGACACGCGTATAAAGCCTGGCATGAAAATTTTTTTTGTAACTTGTTAGGGGAAAAGATCCTGCGCCCTCCGGCGAGCAAATAAGGCGGGTACCTGCATGCCAGCAAAACCCCATACGAGACACGCAACAAAATGGCGCCCAACGTGTTTGGTTGCGTTTTTTTTAAATGTCTAGGACAATAAAGGCATTCGCAACTAAATGCCCATTATGTGAAATAGTGGGAACATAACAATGAGCCACTCATTTAATTTTTTTATAATTTTGTTTAATTATTTTGATTTTTTTTTGCATTAGATTGCTTGTCTTGGTATCATCTGAATCATAAGTCCCGATCACTAAGTGTAAAGCACTTGGTATCGCGTTGCGATGATAGGATGATACCAAGCAAATAGAAATGTGTTCAAAAGTGTCCGAGTCTTGTGGGAATCTGTACAGCAGGTTCACACAAGTCCGGGCACTGGCAAATACATATATCACTTTTTGATAAACATATTGATAATGCTGGAAGAGACTCGGCGATAGCATAGCTGTTGTGCGATGATCCTTTCAGCTATGTCATGTTGTGTTTTTGTTTCAGAGTCGTTTGTATTTATGTCGTGTAGATGCAAGCGTCCTGAAATATTTAATAAAATTAAATGTTAGACAGCTTTTTTATAAAGTAACTTCAATATTACCGGTCGTTTAGTTTATTTTTTTTTTTTTTGGCTCAGCACTTTAGCATCTTCTTTTTCTTCCAAATAATTCTTCCTCAGCCGTAATCCTCATCCTCAAACCTGTAGTGAACATTTTATTTAATTTCTTTTTAATAATTTATTTTGATTTTGATTGAAATACATTTTGGTGGAATACAATACATTTTTTTTGGATTTTAGCTTTCAATCCTTTTTTTTTGTTACATATTTGGTTTTGGTTACGTATATTATTTTTTTTCATTTTGAATAGGAAGTTACGAGTTGGAGGAAACAACAACTGTTACTTTTATCCCAGCTTTTATTTTTTTTATATATCTCGTGGTTTCGGTGAAATTCTTGAGTTATAAGCTTGTTGCATCTGAGTATGAGTGAAGAGAATAACCCAAATCGTCTCAGTTTTGAAGGTTTTAACGCGCAGTTTCGTGGTTTTATTGATAGGTTTAGGTTAGACAACTCCATAGCTTTCTCCCAGGAGCTGAACTCGTTTGCTGAATCATCTTTCAGTATGAATAAAGATAATCAACAAAGTGCGAATGATGACGCAAACGTGTCAGACCCATCACAACCGGTGACAATAAATGAAGATCTGGCATCAAAAATAGACAGAACTTTGATGGTCAACCAAGTTCGCTTCTTTGACCAAATGGAAGTTTTTATGACCAAGGTGATTGATAGGATGGATGCTATAAGCCTTCAGAACAGTGTCCAAAACATGCCCAGATTTGGTAATGCCAATCAAGTTCAGTTCGCGCCATGTGAAAGCGGACAGACATGGAACAGTCGTTCCAGTAACCAATTTTCATCGGCACCATCGGCATCAGCGCAAGTAGGGTCGAACATTTGCTCGTCTGAAAATTGCAGGTTAGAAAGATGGAACATTAAGTATGATGGCATCGATAACATTTCGGACTTCTTATTCAAAGTCAGTCGTCTGCAAACTTCTTCGTCGTATACGGACGAACAACTTACGGCCAATTTCCATATGACCCAAACGCGAAGTTTGCAGACATAAAGACGGCAATGAAAAAAGAGTTTGGTCGTCGGGAAAATGACGTCGATGTCTACATGAGACTACTCGTAAGCAAGGTTTCAAGGAATCATTCGACGATTTCTACGGGTCCATAATTAATCTCAACGATCGTCTCAATGAACCCTTAGACGCTTGCAAACTAATAGATGTAATTAGAAACAACTGTAGGGCCAAACTAGGCGAAGTTCTTTTGGCTGCTGATATCTATGACCTTGAGCAACGGAAGAACAAAGCCAGAGACGCGGAGCGGTTTTTATCAAAGCGATCTTCTTCCCAAAGAGTTGTCCATGAGCTCAGATTGGAAGAAGAACAAGAATCCGTAGAGCCGGACGTGGAAGAGATTGCTGCTCTTTCATATAGAAACTACCGCGCTCCTCAACCTCTTGTTTGCTGGAATTGTGACCAACCTGGTCACACTTTCTATTATTGTCCTTCCCGTGAACGTAACATGTTTTGTTTCCTGTGTGGTCGAAAAGGTGTGAGTACGCCTCAGTGCGGAAAACACCAGGAAAACTGTAACAGGAACGAAAGATTAGTCGGGGAGAGTCGTTCCATGCAGAACAACCCTGGCTCATCACAAACAAAGTAAATAAATTAACAGACAAACAATTTGAGCCAGATTTTCAATGTCGTCAAAAGATGATTTTGAAAAGAGAGGCACAACACCTGATTATCACCCAGTTAACACATTTAATCTAAAATCCCTTCACGAACGCAAACTGAATTATTATAAGGTTCGGTCCCGAATTATGGGACCAAATAATAGTGCAGCAAGTGGTCAAATCCAGAAGTGCAGACTTCGGTATCGGAACCGACAAAAATTTCGCAAGATGATTGTGGAATCCATTCTCCCTTCGGACACAGATGGTAGATTGTACGCCAATGTTCTGTTAGGCAATGAACAAGTCTTTGGTTTGCTCGATAGTGGCGCATCTATCTCTGTGCTAGGTAGTGGGTGTTGGGAATTAGTAGAAAAGGTTGGAGTGTAAGTTAAACCCTATAAGAACCACATTCGTACTGCGGATGGAAATTCGCATGCGATAGTGGGTTATTGTGAGGTGAAAACTACACTTAATGGTGTTACCAAACCCATTACGTTCTACTTAATTCCCAACTTAACTCATAAGCTTTACCAAGGAATGGATTTCTGGAGAGAATTCCATCTTGTTCCCCAAATCAGCGAAATCCGTACCGATGTTCTCGTGGATGAAGAGGAGATTAACTACAAGGAGCAGGCAGATTTCATAAATCTTAATCCGGATCAAAAACTTCGTCTGGAAACCACAAAAAAGCTGTTTCCCAACTTTGTTGAGTGTGGTCTTGGGAGAACGCACCTGGAAACGCATACCGTGGATACTGGTAGCGCAGTGCCAATTAAATCTCGGCATTATCCATTGTCTCCAGTTCGCCAGGAGGAAGTCTTTAAGGAGCTAGATCGCATGTTAGAACTTGGTGTTATCGAAGAGAGTAACTCTCCGTGGTGTTCCCCTACGGTTCTGGTTAGGAAACCTGGTAAAGTCCGATTGTGTTTAGATTTTCGTAAAGTGAACTCAGTAACAATAAAAGACGCGTATCCGCTGCCACATATTGATGGGTTATTAAGTAGGTTACAGGACACATTCTTTATCACGGGGCTTGATCTCAAAGATGCATTTTGGCAGATTCCGCTTGATGAAGAGTCCAAAAGCAAAACGGCATTCGCAGTACCTGGTCGGCCACTGTATGAATTTACAGTTATGCCTTTTGGGTTATGCAACGCCGCACAAACGATGTGTCGTCTCATGGACCATGTAATTCCTTCACGTCTTAGAGAGCATGTTTTTGTATATTTAGATGACCTATTAATATGTTCAGCGGATTTTGATTCACACATACGGACTTTAAACGAGGTGGCTAGCTGTTTGCGTAGGGCGAACTTAACCATTAATATCGATAAGAGCAAGTTCTGCATGCGCGAGATAAAGTATCTAGGATACATTGTCGGACAAGGCACCATTAAGACCAATCCTAACAAAGTCGAGGCAATGGTGCAATTTCCAGCTCCCAAATCACCAAGACAAATACGAAGGTTTTTGGGCTTAAGCGGATGGTACAGACGATTTATTAAGAATTATGCTAATCTGTCTGCACCATTGTCCGATTGTCTGAAAAAGAAGAAACACTTTGAACTGACTCCGGAAGCTTTAGAAGCGTTCAAAGAATTTAAATGTGCACTTACTACCGCTCCAGTTTTGTCACAACCGGATTTTGGAAAACCTTTCACGATCCAATGTGATGCATCGTCTGATGGAGTAGGTGGCGTTCTTTTTCAACTTGATGAGAATCAAAACGAGACTCCGATCGCTTTCATGTCGAAAAAACTCAACAAGGCGCAGAAAAACTACACTGTCACCGAGCTGGAATGTCTTGCTGCTGTCCTCAGCGTGAGAAAGTTCAGGGCCTATGTTGAGGGACTTCCTTTTCGTGTTGTAACAGATCATTCCAGCCTCAAGTGGCTAATGTCTCAAAAAGAGCTAAGTGGTCGATTAGCGAGATGGAGCTTAGAGCTTCAGAGATTTGATTTCGTGATAGAACATCGAAAAGGATCCCTCAACGTAGTACCAGACGCGTTATCACGAGTGGACATGGAAGAAATTTCAGCGACGTCGATAGGAGTTGAGGTAGACATAGCATCGGAGGAGTTTGATTCGGAGCAATATGCCACGTTGAGAAAAGACGTTACCAAGAATCAATCTGCCCTTCCCGACCTAGTTGTATCGGGAAAATACATATACAAAAGATTTAGGTTCAGGTCTGGTGAGGTGGGCGACGAAGATTCGTTATGGCGTCTCTGGTTGCCAGACGCACTCACTCATAATACCATTGAAATGGCTCACGAAACAAAACTTTGTTGCCATAGTGGTTTCGGAAAAACCTACGCACGTATTCGTGAGAAATACTATTGGCCTAAGATGATACAAGATATCAAAAAGTATGTGAGTGAGTGTGAAGTCTGCAAGACCATAAAGGCGCCAAATACGACACTTCGTCCTCCAATCATCAAGCAGATTGTCTCTGAAAGGCCGATGCAAAGGTTGTACATTGACCTGTTGGGTCCTTATCCAAGAACAAAGCGGGGTAACGTGCACATTTTCATCGCGGTGGATCACTTCACAAAATATGTATTTCTAAAAGCACTTCCTAAAGCTACTTCGGCACGAATAGTGCAATATTTGGAAAGTGACGTCTTTCACGCGTTCGGTACGCCGGAAGTGATACATTCCGATAATGGTGTACAGTTCGTGTCAAATGAATTTAAAAGGTTTTTGACAGAGTATGGCGTAAGACATGTTCGAACTGCCCTCTATTCACCACAGGCCAACAATTCGGTATTGATAGCTGCAGAACAAGATACATGGGACGTGCATTTGTCGAGCATCGCTTGTGCTCTGCGAACAGATTCCCATGAATCAACCGGTTGCCAGCCGTACTATGCACTCTTCGGCCAACAAATGATTAACCATGCCTCAGCTTATCAAATACTTCGCGACTTAAAGGCACTGACGGACCCGAATATGGGAGTGTCACCAAACGAAGTCAAAACCGCTCTACTTCACAGACAAATTTCTCAAAATTTGACAAAAGCGTTTGAGAAATCTAGAAACACGTATAACAAAAGAACGAAAGAAGTTACTTACAACGTAGGTCAGGAGGTGTTTCATCGCAACTTCGCCCAGAGTAGCTTCGCTCAAGGGTTGAACGCCAAACTAATGCCCAAGTTCATCAAATCCAGGGTCAGCAGAGTAGTAGGCAATTGCATGTACCAGTTGGAGACACGCAATGGAAAACCAATTGGGATATTCCACGCCAAAGACATCCGACAGTAGGATATCTAAAAGAAAATAAAACATTGCACAAAGAATCACATTCACGGGCTCACGGGTAAAGAATCCATTCGGATACTTATCTGATGGTTGCCCGGCTGTTTATCGGGATTCGCGCCCCACGTTTTGTGTTGTCTTGTCATAGCACGTATACATATACCTATTTCTCCTCGTGTGGTTTTACTTAGCCCACTGTTGCTAAAAGAACTCGCGTGTGGGTTCACTTTTTGCAATTCCAGGATATAAATTCCCAGAAGAGCAAAAGCCCTGTGTTACGAAATGAAATTAAACAAAAATGCCTCCAGCCCTTCACGGCAAACAAAATTTTCCACAATGGAGAAATGTAAACAGCGACTAATGTCAATTTCAGCAAGCAAATGACAGTTCTCTCTATTTTGGTGGGGAAACAAATTTCTTCCTACAGGTACATTGTTCAGAAAGAATGATGGCTGCCGAAAAAGTAGTAGAGGAAGAAATTGGGCCCCTAAAAGACCTCTTAAATAAATGCTAGAAATTTGCCATTGAGCTAAGGAAGAGAGTTTCGATGCCGCTGAAATTAACTGTCGTCGTTGCAATCGCATTTTGAATCAAAAAGTGGAAGAAGGCGGAAGCCATAGTTCTCACAGAAAAGTGCAAATTGTTAACTAACATAGTGGCAAACCAGTTGGCAACAGAAAACAAGACAAATAAAACAAAACGACAAAAAAAAAGGTATGATACAAATTAGCAATAGTTAATTTAAACTAGTGGGTGAAATACCAGTCAGTAACCAAGAACGAATTTAAAAATTGTAGGAAAGTGCAATAACCAGGACCAGGAATTAGGACGAAAGCGGACCAACAAAGTTGGCCGCTTAAAAATTAAAGTCAACCAGAGTCCTGTGCAGTAAAGCCAGACGAAAAGCAAGAACAGGGAGCCGTTAAGAAGGTGGTAGCCGTAACCGGTCTTCAGAACCAGTTACGGGAGCAGGCGTCAAGGGTAGACTATATCTACTCCTTGTTGCCGAGCTTAATGCAAAATAGATCGTAATGGGCGCGCTGTCAGAGAGACCCTTAAAGATCCTGGCTGTGAATGTAAATTCACTGATTAGGATTGAACGTAGAGCTAATCTGTTCCAATTGTTGAAAGACCAAAGTCCCGATGTGCTTATGGCTAGCGAAACTAAGCTAAACCAGAAGCATAAATTGACTAATAGTAATTACAATATCGTAAGAAGAGACCGGCCCAACTCCACTCAAGGAGGCGGGGTCGCTATCTTTATACGAAAAGGCATTAGTTATAAAGTCATATATAGTGGTGAAGTGCGCCGATTCCGGTTGCTGGAAGCCTGCGTCATATGCATTCCTCTCCAACAAGGGAAGCGATTGTATGTGATAGCGGCCTACGCACCGGAAGCACCTCAGCCTACACTTTTCACAACAGAGCTCGGAAAACTTTTCGAATCTCTGAGACTGAACTCAGTGGAGAACTTTTATCTTTTGGCTGGAGATTTAAATGCCAAACACGCAGATTGGGGAAATCAAATACAAAATCCTCGGGGTAACCATCTATACAATTGGATGGTCCACTACAATGTTGAATATAGGATCGACATTCTCGCCACAGATAGGCCATCGTTTCCGAGAAGCGGTGCTTTTCTGGATATTTTACTGCGAGACACAAGACTGACTGTTACTGACAAAGTAGGTCAACACCCGCGAAACTGTTTACAGACGATCGAGTACGACAGTGACCACTGCGGACTCGCCGCCGTAATACAGCTTCCGAACGAGCTTGTGGCGTTGGAGGAGTATGTGCCTGTGCATTCCTACAACTACGGTAAGATGCGCTGGCCACGCTTTACCAACGCCTTATCAAGAGAATTACGTTCGAGGGACATACTGCCACCAAACAACCGAAATTTGACAAACAACGAAATCGACAACTACTTACAACAAATGGACGAATCGATCCAAAGGACATTGGACAGGACGATTCCAAAATACAAAGAACGTGACATAACGTCTTCGTACAGAAACGCGACCATTGACGCACTGCACAGACAAAAAAGCGGACTTCTGACAAGACTTAAAAACTTGTACAGACGACTGACAAACCCACGTGACCCGGAGATTAGAACACTGAAGGCGTCGATCAAAAACATCAACCAATTGATCAAGGAGAACTATCGGTTGTCCATTAATTTGTTTTGGAATAACAGAATTCGGGCCGTAAATTCCAGCGACCCGAGTATGTTTCCACAAATTAATAAGATCTTTAGGAGGAAAGGTCATAACGACCTTCCGTGTATTAAGCTCCAACGAACAACTGACAATACAAACATACTTTTGACAGCAGGAATCGATCCAGGGGAAGCCGTCTTCAACGACGATTTCTATGTTATTGAAGATCCTCAGGAGAAAGTGGAGGCAGTGGGGGCTGTTTTTCAGGAAGTGTATAAGGTGAATGATAGCATTCGCCCGAACCGCATCCTGGAAAACAATGCCCTGCTCCATCACTTCTACCTCAGAAATGACATAACGCAATGGCGATCTGAGAACCGCGGTTTCACGCGGTTCGATGACGAAAACTTGGCAAACGCCATAGTCGCCGAGCGAAGTGGGTCTAGTCCCCTGTTAATTTCGAAGGTGGAACTCCAGACCATTTTCGATTCCATAAAGAAAAAGAAGTCAGCGGGAGTCGATGGTATATCCAACATTGTACTGCGACACTTACCCCCTGAAGCTGTGGACATTTACGCCACGCTGTTCAACAACGCGCTGAATAATGCATATTATCCAGTGCGTTGGAAGACGGCGGTGGTTCATCCTCTTCCGAAAAAGGGAAAGGACAACTCCAATCCGGCAAATTTCCGGTCGATAAGTCTCCTTCCGAGTATCAGCAAGGTATTCGAAAAGATTCTCAATCGGGCTCTGTTCAAGTGGTCTGAGGACAACAATATTATACCAGAGAACCAGTTTGGTTTCAAGGCCGGACATGACTGTATTCATGCCGCCTCAAAACTCGTCTCTGATATACAATGGAACAAAGCGAAAAAACAGTGCACGGGTGCATGTCTGGTTGATTTGGAGAAGGCTTTCGACACCGTATGGTTAGAGGGCCTCTATCTAAAGCTGACCAGACTTGGCATAAGTAAACCACTATTATATATGCTTCATGACATGTTGACTGGTAGAACGTTTGTTGTCAAAAGTGGCAATGTAACTTCTACCACCGAATTTTTCATTAAAAATGGTCTGCAACAGGGAGCGGTGAACTCGCCGATTCTCTTCAGCATTTACACCAGCGATATGATAGGTAGTCTTACTCAGGCAATTGCGTATGCGGACGATCTTATCGCGTACAGATCAGCACCTACTGTCGAGGTCATCCGAACTCTTTTGCAGCGGGACTTCGATAAGATCCAGAGATATTGTGATGACTGGAAGTTAAAAATCAACTTTCAGAAATCGGAAACTATCCTGTTTAGGACACCGTTGTCTAAGGCCTCTAGGGATACGAGAAAGAACTGGCGCAAGCTGGTGATCGTTGGACCAAACGGACATCCACTGGCGAGCAAAAGTGTAGTAAAGTACCTTGGCATCTGGCTGGATCAGTATCTATATTTCGGAAGACATGTAGATGCTGCTCTGGCGAGAGCTAGGGGAGCATTTGCCCTGACAAGACGATTGTTTTATAGCAGCCGTCTTGACAGCAGGGTGAAGGTGATTTGCTACATGTCTCTTATCAGACCGATGATTGCCTATGGGTGCCCGGTGTGGTTCAACGTTGCCCCATCTCAAATGGAAAAGATACGGGTGTTTGAGAGGCAGTGTCTGAGAAGCTGCCTTGGACTTCACAGAACACCAGTATCTGACTACACAAAATATTATTCCAACCAGGTCCTATACAACAGGGCCAACATAAACAGGATAGACAATTTTCTGGTGAAACTCATTCGGTTTCACGCGGCAAGAGCGATGACCTCGAGCAATAGTCTCATCTTTGGGGCCTTCTACCCCAATGATGAATATTTTGAAAGTGCGCGTTTAAGCGGCTTTATTCCGCCTGAAGCTTTCCTATTTTTGGATAGTCGAGGGCTGATACAGGACAGATCGGCGGTTCCGCTAATCTACCACGTCTTCCGACGAACTGTGGATAGGCGGCTCCTGTACGACCGAGACGTAGTCGCTCAGGGCGGAGGAGAGCGCCTGCGGTTCAGCAGGAGTGTGTCCGATTGGGACCGTCGGAGTAGATGGCAACAGGAAAGCCTGTTGTGGTGGCTGCAAGTTTAGTTATAGATAGTTGACTTTATTTTTGAAATATGGCCGACTTGCATAGTTCTAAGGTTTAAGTTAAGGCTAAGTTAGGGAAAACAGTAGCGGTGGCACAAAAAAAAAAAAAATACAAAATACAAAATATACAAAAAAAAAAAAAAATTTAAATAAAAAAAAAAAAAAAATAAAAAAAATTTAAAAAAAAAAAAATGCTTGCTGTGGCTGTTCTAGTTTTAAGTTATTTTTAAGTAGTTTTAATTAGTTCTAAGTAGTTTTAGTTAGTTCATAAGTAGTTTTAATTAGTAAGTAAGTTTGAATAAAAATAAAAAAAAAACACACGAAACCAAGTTTTTCAAAAAATGTTTCTTGGTCAAAAAAAAAAAGATAAATTTATGTTAAATTAATTAAATTAGATTTTAGGCCGAAAGGCATTAGTTTTTAAGTTGTTCTTATTTAATTTAGGGTTTCCGCAGAGGACAAGTAAGTTAGTTAAGTTAGTAGATAAGTAGGCTAGTTTTTCAGTAATTTTTGTCTAGCATGTAAGTTAGTTCTAAGCTGAATTTAAAATAAAAATGAATTTAAAAAAAAAAAAAAAAAAAAAAGGTGGTAGCCGAACTGGTAGCGGGAACGACAAATAACCGCTGGAACCGAAAACGTCCGGGTTCAAATACCGCAGTAACCACAGTTTTTTTTTTTTTTTTATTTTGCCAAAAACGGGTAAAGCTATTCAGTTAAATATCTAGTGCTGGAAAAGCGAATTGAATGTATATTCAAATCAACTGAATTAATTCAAATAATTAAAATTAAATTAAATCCAAGTAAAGTAACGTAAAGTAAAGAAGAATTATTGTTCCAAGTAAGAAATCAAACGAAACGCTTTGGTTATACGTCCTGTACGTATATAGTGCGTGTGCATGAGGGATATTAACATTTGAAATTTTAAAAGTGATAGTTGTCTTAGATGTATTACACCGGGAGCAACCAGATGCTGTGGCCACAACAACTCCAGTTGCAGAACCATAAAGGGTGAGTCAAACAAATATTTATATTAATTACTTTTAAAAGTTCGGGGAGTGGGGACCATTGCGTTTTGAAAAATATGCAAAAGACGGCTAATAGCCCACACAAAAGAAAAGTGTTATACGGATATAACGCATAAGCAAAGTTAAGTGCGATTTCAAAACTTTTGATTGTTTTAATGAAATTTGATAATAACGTAAAATTGAATGAATATAAAAATATAGTAAATTCATTCTATAAGTATATATATAGAATGAATTTACTAGAATTAAAGGAATTTTATCGATGACTTTACAAATTAAAATGATGTTTGATTAAGAGGGTTATTTGAGGATGAGGGGAAAAGATCCTGCGCCCTCCGTCGAGCAAATAAGGCGGGTACCTGCATGCCAGCAAAACCCCATACGAGACACGCAACAAGGTAGAATCAAATTTTATAAAAGAAATCTAGGAAACAAACCCTATGATGTTCTAATAGGAATGGATATCTTAAGCAACATAGTTAAAACACTTGATTTTAACAATCGACTTATGATATTAAAGAATGAAACGAAAATACTCTTATATTCACCAGGCGACGAAGCAACCTTTGATTGTTTTGAATTAGCCCCTGGGAAACAAGAGGTAGATTTGAACCATTTAAATATAGAAGAATAAAAAGAAATGCGGAAATTATTAGGAAAATACAAAAGACTAATTTTTAAGGAAGGAGATCAGTTAACTAATACAGAGTCCATTACCCATGGAATACGAACAAAAACAGATCAACAAATCAATTCAAAATTGTATTGTCAAATTGAAGAAATGGAAACCCAAGGTATTATAAGAAAATCCGACAGTCGCTATGCATCCCCAATAGTGATTGTAACTAAAAAACCAGACAACTCAGGTCGTCAAAAATTTAGACTCTGTATAGATTACAGAAAGCTTAATGAAATAACCATAGATGATAAGTACCCTTTGCCCAATATTGACAATATTCTGGACAAGTTAGGGCGGGCACAATACTTCTCTTCTCTAGATCTCGCTAAGGGTTACTATCAAATAAAAATGAACCCTGATGATATTCACAAAACAGCATTCGTCTCACCTATGTGACTATATGAATTTGTAAGAATGCCATTCGGTCTCAAGAATGCGCCCGCAACCTTCCAAAGGTTAATGAACGACATTCTTCGAGACTATATCAATAAAATATGCGTTGTCTACTTAGACGATATATTGATATTCTCGACGAGCCTTCAAGAACACATCAATTCCTTAAATTTAATCTTTAAGAGACAGAACATAATCTGAAAATACAATTTGATAAATGTTCCTTCATGAAAAAGAACACTGAATTTCTTGGACATGTTCTTACATCAGAAGGCATGAAACCTAACCCTAATAAAATGAAATGTATTGAAAATTATGATCTTCCCGAATCTTTGATCCCGAATATATAGAAGCATTTGAAACTCTAAAACGCAACATAATAAAATATCCAATCTTGAAATTCCCTGATTTTAATAAAGAATTCTCTTTATTTACTGACGCGAGTAATTACGCAATAGGAGCTGTATTGACCCAAGAAGGACAACCGGTTTGCTATGCTTGAAGATCCCTGAATGAACACGAAAAAAAGAATTCAGTAACAGATAAAGAATTTCTGGCTATTGCATGGGCCGTTACATATTATAGACCATATCTTTGGGGAAAAAGATTTAAAATAACAACAGACCATCTACCTATTAAATATTTAAATAAAAAATATGCAGGCAAAGAATTCAATCAAAGAACACAACGTTGGTTACTTAAACTTCAAGAATACCAATTTGAGAAAGAATATTTAAAAGGCAAGGAGAATAAAGTCGCAGATTTTTTAAGTAAGATACCAGAAAATAGTGATGTAGAAACCAAATCAATAAACGACATTTCAGATAATGCGACTGTACATTCCCAAGAAGAACAACTTCTTGACCATATTCCAATTAAGGAAACAATAGTCAACAAGTATAAGACTCAGTTTATTTTAACGAACGATGTTGATCAAGCAATAGAAATTTTAAACAAAAGAAGAATAATTTACATAGACATGATCAAAACCATAGAATACTGGACAGACTTACTGAAACGATTTATTAAACCTGGACTAACGGGCATCTACACTGACCTTTCGTACTCAGAATTTAATAAAATCCAGCAATTATTAATAGAACTGTTTGGTAATAATAGAAAAATAAGATTCATTTAAGCTTATATGAGAGCAAAAGAAATAAGAACATTAGAGAACCTCACAAGCAAATTTCATTATACCATATAACAGAGAGTATGCACAGCGGTATAGTAGAAACGTACCATAGCCTAAAAAATACAATTTACTATCCAAAGATAATTAACGAAATTACAAAAATTATAAATAATTGCAAATCTTGCTTAGAAACAAAATACGAACGAAACCATATAAAAAAGAAATATGAAATAAGTGAAACCCCTAATAGACCAAATGAAATTTTGCACATTGACATTTTTTACTTCATGAAACATCCATTCCTTACCTTGATTGACAAACTGACAAAAAAGGCATACGCGTATTATTTAAATTATAGTCAAGATTTAGTATATAATATTAATACTTTAAGTGAACAATTTGTGATAGTGCTAAAGTCTGTGATAAATTCAATGACAAAAATCAAAACAATAACCCACGAAAACGCAGAGTGGTTTACCCTTGAACTTGAAAGAGCCAAAGCATTTAAAATTGACTTATACAAAAAAGCTGTGATATCAAACAATGCAAGTTATTGGAAAACTTATCGTTGGTATAGAAACGATTATAAGAATAGGTTAAGATACGCTAAAGCCTTATATATAAAAAGAAAAATAGATAACACAAACACACAAAAAGACATGTGAAGACAACTAAAAAAGTACGTATTACACGCAAATAAAGATAGTATAGTGGAAGTCGAATTTAAATATGGAGTAAAAATAAATAATAGTGCAATATTATCGGAAAAGTTTAATAAATTTTTTGTGCAAAGCATAATGGAACTTAACCAATCTGTGATACCTTTACATTATGAATATTTAATCGAAGAGTGCAATATAGATTTTAAGTTTAGTGTCAATGAAGTCCCCCAAATACTGAGTGCAATAAACAATATCAACAAAAAAACGACTATAATCTGTGTAATGTTAAAATGTTCAAAGACGCTATAGATATAATTGGTCCAGTCCTCGCGCATGTTATAAATGCTTCGTTAACTGCAGGTATTTTTCCTAACTCCTGGAAAGAGTCATTAATAGTTCCGATTAAAAAAATCAATGACGCGAAACATTGTAATGAGTATCGTCCAATAAACATGATGCCAGTACATGAAAAAATTATAGAAAAAATTGTGCAAATACAACTCCTAGAACACATCGAAAATCAAAATATATTAAATAAATATCAATCTGGATTTAAATCGAAACATTCATGTGAGACTTGTTTGAATTATGTGTTAAGTGATTGGAAACACGAAATCGAAAATAAAAAAATTGTCATCGCTGTTTTCTTAGACCTTAAACGAGCCTTCGAAACAGTAAGTCATTATATCTTGCTTAAAAAACTTTATAAATATGGCGTTAAAGCAACAGAGCTAAAGTGGTTCAAATCATTTCTAACGAATAGAAGTCAACGTACTAAAATAAATACTTATGTATCGTCGTCTGTAAATGTGAATATTGGATTACCACAAGGTACTATTCTAAGTGTATTATTGTTCCTTATATATGTAAATGACGTTCCAAAAACCGTGCAATATTCAAAACTTGTCCTTTTCGTTGACGATCTTCTTCTCTATATAAGTGGTACTAACATCAATACATGTGAAAATTATATAAATATGGATTTAAGTGCAATAAATAAATGGCTCAAAATGAACCAACTAATATTAAATACACAAAAAACAAAGTGCATGTTAATAAGTAATGTCCCCACTCAAACACCCCTTAATATAACCGTTGAAAATACAAATATATGTGAAACGAAGCAATTCAAATATCTCGGTCTTGTAATAGATAATAAATTATCACTTAACGAACATATTGACTATATATGTAAAAAAATATCAAAAAAAATCGGCGTCCTAAGGAAAATTAGACAGAACATTTCTATGTGCAGTGCAGTCAAAGTATACAACGTAATAATAAAACCTCATTTTGAGTACTGTGGTAGTGTATTGTTTTGTACTCGTCAGTGTCACAAAAACAGATTACAAATATTGCAAAACAAAGCAATGGGAATAGTGCTAAAATGTGATCGATACACACACATAAACTTTATGTTAAACGCGTTTAATTGGTTAAATATTAACCAACGACTTTTCTTGACCGCAATGCTACAAATACATAAAATAAAAACTGATAATTGTCCTAACTACATGCAAGAGAATACTACAATAAATGATGGATCTTCCTATAACCTAAGGAATGAAGGTGACTTCGTGCTAGGCTTTCAAGCATTCGATAATTTGCCAAATGACATCAAAAATACATCTAACATAAACATTTTTAAGAGAAAACTTTTAGCTTATATAAAAATTAACATAGCATAAAACTTTTAAAAAAAAGTACATTATAGAAATTTGCAAACGTTTATAAAGATAATGTAAAAAGAATATATAATTGCAAAAATTATAAATATAAATGGCATTAATGCCAAATAAAGATTCAACTAAACTAAACTAAATTTACCAAACCGAAATTGGACAAAAAAACATATGAGAAGGCTACAATCCGCTGTGCGGATCGTTGAATACCCTATCCCATCCTATCCATAAAACTAAAATCCCCAAAAAAGTGGGCATGGCTAAAAACACGATGTGGATAAAATAAAGAAAATGACATGGTGACAACAAATTCTTCAGACTGCTTACAAACACTTTTACGGTTCTACAAAAGACAAGGTTTTCTCCTGCATATGTTATGGGGTAGTGTATAAAAATGGTTTTTATATAAAAACGCCCCCAAAAAGTGGGCGTGGGTTAAAATGGTATATAGACGAAATGTTTATATTAATAATGTTAATGATTCTGCATCAAAATTTTTTTCGAAAAATTTAAAATTTAACCGAAAACAGTTTTTTATTGAAAACGCCCCCAAAAAGTAGGCGTGGCAAATACTTTATATAGACGAAATATAGATATTAATATTGTCTAAATATGTTGTTCAGAAACTTTTTTAAAATTCCTTACGGTTTGGTCAAAAACTGAGTTTTTCTTAAAAGGGGGCGTGGCAGTGGGAGGATTTCAAAAATGTTTACACTTGTTCTGTAGGCAGAGACGAGGATCCTATATACTAAATTTCATTATCCTAGCTCAAAATTTAAGGCCTAAAAATCGGTGACGTACAGACGGACGGACGGACAGACAGACATGGCTTAATCGACTCAGCTAGCGATTCTGAGTCGATCCATATACTTTGAGGTATATGTAGCAAAATTATTTCTCTATGTTACAAACTAAGTATCAAAACTAATATACCCCTATGGGATAGTGTATAAATAGAAGTACTAGAAGAACACTTCTCCAAATTCGGAAAACCTAATAAAATAATCGCGGACAATGAATTCAAATTAGAAAACCTTAAAGAATTTCTTAATGAACAACAAGTTGACCTTCACCTTACTAAGCCTAACACTCATACGGGTAACAGTGATATAGAAAGATTTCATTCAACGTTACAGGAAAAACTGGTAACAATGAGAAATTTAGACGTAACACTAATTCAAAAAGTCCACAGAGCACTTAACAATTATAATAATAGATACCATTCAACACTTAAAATGTCACCTGAAGAAGCAATGTCTGCAGATCTATCTACTCTAGTGAGACATATTAAAACAGGAAAAATAAGAAGAACGGAAAAACTTAAAAAAACTCGTGAAGAATATATTGAAAATAGGCAGGTAGCACCAATAAAAAATTATAAAAGAAACTACTACAAAAATGAACCAAGATATAGAATTAAATAATTACAAAGAGAACATCCGTTAAATATAAAACGACCTTGTTTACTTGCAGATGATAACCATAGTTTACTTACTGACGACACTGGTAACACCAATAATGTCGACTCTGACAATCGACAGATTGACTTCTAACAACGGTTACACAATTATCAACATGGGACAGACTGAAGTAATTGAAAATACAAAAACTTTACTCCACATTATAAATACCCAAGACCTTAGACAAACTCTTAATTCAATTTAAGACAGCAGTCAAAAATTACAAGTAGGAGATGACATGACAATAAGAAATTTAATAGGAAACATTCAAGCTAAAATTAACGCAATAGAACCAGGAAAGACCAGACAAAGAAGAGGACCTTTAAACTTCGTAGGGACAACAAAAAATCGCTTTTCGGAACCATGGACGACAATGACAGACAGGAAATATTAGGACACTTAAAAACCATAGAAGAAAACGACAGTAATGCAATCTTTAACTTGAACAAACAAATAGAAATAAATTGAATAAATCACTGATCTGAAGAACATAATAGAAAACGATAGGAAACAATTAATCCAAACATACAAAGAACTGACAGAAAATGAGAAACGTATAATCCGACAACAATTCAAAACTGATCAAATATTAAAATTAAGAAGTCTAGAAGAAAAACTGAATCAACTAATAGACAGCGTAGCACTTGCAAAGTAAGGACTTGTGAACCCAAGCATAATGTCAACGACAGAAATAACTGAAACATGACTAGACCTTTATAAATTAAAAAATCTAAAAATTGGAGTATTAAAATACGACCAAAATAGACTTTTAATAGCAATAAAAATACCAAACAGACACAAGTTAGTCGATTTAAAACTTATAACAGCTATTCCTACAAATACAAAACATGAAATAATAATTGAAGACCAATATTTTATAGAAATTAATAACACTAAATATAGATATGATAATAAAATTTTATATGAAAAAGAGCTTATACCTATAAATAATTGTATTTCGAATAATGATTATAAACTGAATGAAAATAAAGTAATCGAAATTAAGTCACTAGATGATTATACTATTCTTTGTAAAAATATTAATAATGAAGAAATAAAAAATAATTGTGACGATAGACGAATCAAATTAAATGGAAATTATTTAATTGTACTTAATAATTGCTCAATACAAATATTAAACCAAACCTTTTCAAACTCAAATATTCAATTTGTAGATAGATTTTTCTACGATGAGAATATAAAATATAATTTTACAAAAAAAATTAAATTTCGAAGAGATTACTCTTAAAAACTTTGTTAATTTAGAAAACATAAAAATACTTAAATTTCATAAAAATGTAAATTACAGTGCTCTATCAATCTTTATAGTAATCTTGGCGATATTATTTTTATTATGTTAAAGAAAAATAGGAAACTAATAATTTCAATCAAAAACATTAGTAAAGAAATTCCCAAAATTCAGGAGAATTTTAAAATAAAGGAGGGGGAGGTTACATATCCTTTTCCATCCATATTTGCAAAGTCATAATAATTAAGTTCCCATAGAAATCAAGTTCATTTCCATTAAATGAACATGCGCATAATATCATATTACACAAATAAAGTAAAGTCATTCACGCGCACCTCATAATTGCACAGTAAACATTCTCATGCACATATTGTAATTCAAACCCCAGATTGTAAATCGCCAAATGAGCATATAAAATAATATAGAGAGGTAATTTAGAATTAAAATTAATGTATGGAAAATCAGTTGAATAGATTGTGTGGTAGAGACCACAAGTAAATAAAATAATTTTTTTAAAAAAAATCGTTTTACAAACACGTGTATTTATCTTGCAATGTAAAAATGTCAAAACAATGTTCCTCTCGGTGACGCTGCGAATGAATGGATTTTTGTGCGCTAATGGTTCATTGTTGATAAAATTGGTGACAAAATATTAATCAAAATAAATAATAAAATGCACTTACTTAGCTGGACAACGAGGCTGATCTCTTAAGCGCTTCGTAAAGGTTTCTCCACAACATTGGAGCCCGCCCACATTCAGTATCTTTAATCTGTGGACTTCCGTTTTCTCTGTTTTCGCTGGAGGAGTCATCGGACCTTTTTTCTTCGAAGACGTCGCGGGCCAAACGGTTACTGTGAATGGTGAGCGCTACTGAGCAATGATCAACGAGTTCTTTTTGCCGCATCTTGATGAATTGGGATTGGAAAACATGTGGTTCCAACAGTACGGTGCAACGGCACACACTGCACGTGCCACAACCGATATGCTGAAGGATGCATTTCCCGGGAGCCTAATCTCCCGTTTTGGCGATTTGCACTGGCCAGCAAGATCGCCTGAATTGACCGCTCCAGACTTCTTTTTGTGGGGCTTTTTGAAGTCGCGGGTTTATGTCAACAAGCCTCAGACTCTTGCAGCTCTTAAAGACAATATCCGTCAAGAATGTGAGGACCTATCGCCGGAAGTTTTGGCCAAAGTGATGGAAAATGCCATAAAAAGGGCTCAAATGGCAATCAACTGTGGCGGCGGCCATTTACATCATATTCTCGACTTGATGTAAAAAAAATTAAAAGACCAAATAAAAGTAATCCACAAGAAGAATCAAAGTTTTTAATTTTTTTTAAATTACAGCCAAAAAACATCGGAAGGTTATTTTTGCTCCACCTTGTATAACCCACATGACGTCAAGGTTTGGCTGAACAAAATATGGCTCTTAAAGAATAGCTGAATGTATGGCCGTTCGAGTCGAAGTTCGTCAGGACAAACATCGATGCGTCGCCCCAACAACCACCTCCACAGCCGTCGCGTCGCAACAACATTAACCGTAACAACCGACTGGACCAGAGTCTCACTAGGAAGCCTTTTTCAGTTATAAACAAACAAACTGGAAAATGATTAACAATAAACCAGCTCAATTGAAAATTGATGCAGTGGTAAGTAATCAAGTTGAGGAATACAGTTGGCAGATAATAGCCCATTCTTTTGTTTAGGCTTATGGACAACCCAACCTACGACGTACATCCCAAATGGCTGCAGGACATGCAGAATCCAATTGCTGCATTTCTTTTACATGAAGACCAAAAACAACAAGCGCTTCATATGCGTCAACAACAATGCAAAGACTGTGACACTAGCCCATCTGCTGATCGGTTAGACGACAATGAACCAATTGGACTTTTTGATTAAAACTCAGTATTAAAAGTTTTGTTTGTATTTTCCAAACTAATTTTAAGTTGCAAAATTAAGACTTTATACTTTAACTATTCTCTTCTCATGTTCTCATGTCAATAACTTCTAAGAACAAAAATGTACTATTATGTTTTACATACCGAAAATTCGATAATTTTAAAATTTAAATATAAAATATATTTCCTTTCAAATACAAGCTGTAGTTTATGTTTTTGAAGAAGGGTTCCCAACGAGTCGATTCTAAGCTTGAAGTAAAATTTAAGACTAGGTAGTAGCATATCGTACATATGTCTAAATGGATTAGGACATGAGTCCGACTTACCTTGTCTGGACTACCTTAGGTAATTTTTTTTTTTTGTTTTTTTTATCTTAAGACCGAGTGAATATTCCTTACGCCTTACTTAATGGAAATTATCAACACCAGTAGCTTTAGCACCATTACCACGTATAAAGTACTTCAGATATCTGAACATCCCTCGATAGGAATGCGAATATTCCTTACGCCACAACAAATGTGATATTATGTGAACAAAATTAATATCGAAAATCTGGAATCGCAAGCGGCACAAGTCTCCATAACATCGCCTACAAGATTCAAATACGCCGTTCGCCAACAACCTGATCGGCAGGTTGCGCAAAGGCGATATCGTAACCAATGAGGTCCTACCGAGGTGCGATTATTGCTAGTTGTAACAAAATAATCAGCGTGGTCTTAGGCCACGAACATTGCAAATCAAGAAGTCCAAAGCAATACCCATTACTACAGGGGTAACTCTTTGTAATCTCTCCGATAAATAGCTTTCAAACCATTTACGCTCAACTTCACAAACCAGAACAGTAACTTGCTACTTGTGTTTAAATAAAAATCCTTTGCATGATTTAGTGTTTTGATTTTTATTTATAATTTAGCATTCTATGAAAACACTTCAAACTAAATCGTTGCATTAAATGAAATTAAATTGTATACATTATTTCTTTTATATATGAATACTAAGCGATTAGGTTTTTTCTTTGTGTTTCGTCATAAATAAATATCAATAAAAATTTTGAAAATCAGATAAAATACAGCTCTAGTTAAAATTAATGGAAATAAAGTTTGCTAATCTTTGCGTAGATGGATTGCGCTTTCGAGTACCTTCAGTGGCAGGTAAGGCTCTGTAGTGTTGTTTGTTATTAATTAATGTAGGAAAACTGATATATTCTGTAATAATCTAACGTTAATAAAAAACACGTCCGTCCATCTTATAGTTAATTCAACATCTGTCTTTTATTAGTGATGCCAAACTACTTAAACATTACATTTCCTACGTTGCTTATTATAAAAGTAAATAAATCAAATCTTAAAACTATTCAAGATAATAATCTTGATAACGTATAGGTTTTACATTTCTTGTGATACGTTTTCCAGTGTGTCCTTGGTGTAAGGTTTGTGGTGTCAGCGGGGATTTAGTAAACTCTTCATTGCCGCTAACTTCACAACTGTTATTATCGCTGCTGTCTAAATAAATATCAGCTGATGAAGTTGATGAATTTTCGTTTTGATGTCGCCCAATTTGAAATCCTCTGGCTTCTGTTGATAGTGGTGAATAAATCCTTGTATTATTTTGAGTGGCAAGTCTTGTCAAAATGTTTGAATTCCGGTTCTGGTCTTTTCGTTTGAAATGCTTGAAAAAGGAAGAATTTCTGATTAAAATGTTATCTCCTCTACTTGCCCAAATTTGCGATCCAATGATCTTCAAAATCTTCAGTGGAACGGGGTTGAACGGTGGAGTTAATTTGTTTATCCTTTTCTGCTTGCAGAGTACTTCATCTCCGACTTGGAAGGTTGATGGTTTTGTATGCCTTCGTTTGTCCGCATATTGTTTGTATTTGAGTTTGTTTTTCTGTTCATTGTTGTTGCTGATTATTTTGTTTTGTTTTAGAGTTGGCAGGAAGTTGTTCATCGTCCTATTGAACATCATTTCGAATGGCGAAATTTCTGTTGTTGCTTGTGGTGTTGATCTGTAGTGCATCAGGAACATATCTAACTGAGAAAGACAGTTAGAGGTCTCTAACTCAGATGACATCAATGATTTCTTTATTGTCTTCACCATCCTTTCAGCTTGACCGTTCGCTTCAGGCCAGTATGGAGTCGTTTTGTGATGCTGAATGTTGTTTTGTTCCATGAACTCTTTGAAATCGTTGCTGCTGAATGTAGGTCCGTTGTCTGACCTCAACTTGATTGGAACTCCGAATGCTGCGAATATCTTTGTTAATGCTTTTTGTGTGTCTACGAATTTTGTGGAGTTAATCGGTTCAACAAATGGGTATTTTGAATAGTCGTCCACCAAAATAAGAAGGTACTTTCCATTTGGAAGCGGTCCAGCAAAATCCATAGATACTTTTTGAAAAGGTGCTGATGCTGGTTCAACTAACACGATCGGCTCACGGATGTTTTCATTGTTAATCGCTTGGCAGATGTGGCATTGTGAAACTGTTTTCTCAACACGTTTGTCTAGATCGGGAAACCAAATTTTTGTGCGAAGAAGTTGTTTTGTTTTAACTATTCCCATATGAGATTTATGTGCTAAATCGATAGCTGTCTTTACTAGCTTCTCGGGTAATAGTAGTTGAGATCCTTTTAGAACACATCCATCTGTTACGCAAAGTTCTTGACGCACTCCTTTGTATCGCGAGATTTCTTTGCAGCTCCACATACTGTTTTCGTTGGTCGATATTGCCTTGATTAAAATTTGTAGAACAGGATCTTGAGCGGTTTGCTTTTGGACTGATTCTAGAGATATAGCTTTTGGTACTGTGTTCTGGACTATGAAGTTGGTGTAATGTTCTATGATGTTTTCGTTGTTTTTGCTGTTATTGTTGTTGTTTGGATGACGTGAAAAATAATCTGCCGGATTCGAACCACCTTGTTGATGTTTTATGTTGAAGTTGAACTGTTGTGTTTTCAATAAAAGGCGTTCAATTCTGCTTGTTGATTTCGATAATGGGTTTTTGAAAATGCTGACTAAAGGCAAATGATCTGTATGAAGTGTGAACTCTGTGCCATATAGGTACATTTTAAAGTGTTCCATTGCCCATGTTGCTGCTAACATTTCCTTCTCTATCTGGCTGTATCGTTGTTCGACGGGACTTAGAGCATGGCTCGCATATTCCACGATCTCGTAGGTGTTTTTGTTTAGCTGTGACAATATGGCAGATAGACCTTCGGGACCTGCATCAACATGTAGATGTGTTGGTTTGTTGACGTCGTAGTACGCTAACTTCGAAGCATCTCCCATTAGCTTTTTTAAAAATGTTAATGTTTTCTCATGCCTCTTCGTCCATATGAAGTCATTATTTTTCTTTATCAATTCTCGGAGCGGTTGTGTATGAGTTGCAAGCTCTGGAAGAAACGGCAACGCAAAATTCAACATACCTAGAATGCTGCGTACTTCAGAAACATTTTTGGGTGTTCCAAGTTGTTCAAAAACTGCTACTTTGTCAGGATCTGGTTGAATGCCATCTTTAGAAAATACAAATCCAAAGAACTTTAACTGTGGTTGGCTAAAAACACATTTCTTTTCGTTTACCGTAAGATTGTGCGCACGAAGTCGTTGGAATACCTCTTCAAGTGCAGTGTCATGTTCGTGTTGTGTTTTCCCATAGATAAAGATGTCGTCACTCACATTCAAAACGTTTTTGATGTTGTTTAGCGTTTGTCTAATGATATCTTGGAACTCTTCGGCAGCGGTGTTAACTCCAAAATTAAGCCTTTTGTATCTGTAGACTCCGCAATGAGTGCTAAATGCTGTTATGAACCGTGATTCCTCATCTAATTCGATTTGATGATACCCTTCATTAAGATCGATTTTGCTATAGACTGTTGTACCATTGAGCGATGTTATAATGTCTTGCAGGGTAGGTGTTACTTTCCTTACACGTTGAATGGCTTTGTTGGCTGCTCGCATATCTATGCACATTCGAATAGCAGTTGGGTTGTGGGGTTTGGGAACGATGACTACTGGTGACACCCAAGGTGTTGGAGCTGTCGCTTTTTCAATGATGTCCGCTTTAAGTAGTCGATTGATCTCGTCTTCAACAGCTGGTCGCAGATGGAACGGGATTCGACGGAAGCGCTGAGCTACTGGTGAAATATCTTTATCGATGAAAAGATAAACTTTGTGTTTGTTATGTTTTCCTATTCCTCTGAATACTTCAGGGTATTTTTGTTTAATATTAAGGTTAGTGTAATTTGTTATGGACTGGACTATTTGTACTATGTTTAGCTGTTTGGATGCGTTGTAGCTCAAAAGGGATGTTGCCTGGCTATCTATTACAAATATTGTTTCGGATATGGACTGTTGCTTGAACGATAAGTTTGCAGTGAATTTCCCAATTATTGGCAATGCTATGTTGGAGTTGTATGTAGTGATTTTTCCTGTGTGTTTTGTTATTGCAGGTTTGCTTTGCAGTTTTTTGTATATGCTGTTACTAATAATTGTTGCAGTCGATCCAGTGTCGATGGTAAAATTAATTGGCGTGTTGTTAACTGAAACTACGACTGTTGGCAAAATATTGTTTGTATAATTTACATTAAATGTGTTGTGTTGTGCATTGTTTTCGTGTGGATGTACATTACAAATTTTAGAATGGTTCGACGGCTGTTTTGTCTTCATGCACACCTTTGCAAAATGTCCTTTCTTCTTGCATGCATTACACAAAACATTTCTTGCGGGACAATGTTGACGTCCATTAGCATGCCATTCGTTACCGCAGTTCATGCAATTCGGCTTTTTATTTGTTGGTTTGTATTCTTTTGGTGTATCTTTGTTGTATGAGTTTGTGCGTTTTGCGTGTTGATGTTGTCTCTGTCTTGTTCTTACAATGTTGCACTGCTCTGTTTGTTGTTGCTGAGCTTCAATTTTAACTGCGTGTTCTTCAGACATTTCATATGTTTTGGCCTCTTCTAACAATCTTTGTAGGGTTGGCTTTGTTTGAAACGCAAAATCTCGAAGTCTATGTGATGACGTTGTACATATAATTTGAGATTTGATTTCCTTGTCTCTATCCGAAAAATCACAATTAGCACTCAATTTTAAAAGCCTTGCATAAAACTGAGAAACGGTTTCGCTGGAAAGTTGTTTGGCTTGACGAAAGGAAAATATTTCGAACTCAATATTCGTTTTAGGTGCAAAATAATTGAAAAGCTTTTGTTTTGCTATTTCATAACAATCGATTTCTATTGTTTCTTTCACACCGTTATCATTTGTTATTTCCTTTGTTAGGACACTCGGCTCGGGCAAATTATGGAAAATCTCAAAAACATCTTCTCCTGCGTAGTGCAACAGCAGAGCTTTTTGTCTAACTACGTTATTAATTTCACTTGCAATTAGAAAATTCTCGAAACGAGAGATCCATTTCTTCCAACGTTCACCTGCGTTGGTGGTGTCTTCGTTGTAATTAAAAAATGGTATTCTGCCACCTTCCATGTTGAAAAAAACTTAAATTGTTTGTTAAAAATTATACCTTTATATCCTCGTCGCCAAATGTAGTGTTGTTTGTTATTAATTAATGTAGGAAAACTGATATATTCTGTAATAATCTAACGTTAATAAAAAACACGTCCGTCCATCTTATAGTTAATTCAACATCTGTCTTTTATTAGTGATGCCAAACTACTTAAACATTACAGGCTCCTATAACGAAAATGTATTGTTTAGCAAAAAAAAATGACTTTGTTTCGTTATCTTACTTTAGGCTCTTCGGGAACTTCTGCACTTTGCTGCTAATTATTTACACCTTCATTCTCCTCTTCTACTACTTTGTTATGCGTAGTTTAAAATGAAAAGTTAAAGAATTGACCAGTGATACGATCACGACCGCTTTATTGTGAGTTCTACTTAAGACTAACTTAATTATAAAATACAATTATGCATCAAGCTCAAACTGATACATGTCTACATACATATATGTAGTTTAGATACGAGATACCTTTTATCTCGTTTGAAATGCAATGTATAAAAACTTTGAGAGGAATTTTAATGTGGGACGTTAGTAAATAATCTGCAACACTTGAGGAGTGTTCGATTTCAAGCAACGACAAGTCTTATCTTAAAAGACTTTG
This sequence comes from Rhingia campestris, assembly GCA_932526625.1. Classification (NCBI taxonomy): domain Eukaryota; kingdom Metazoa; phylum Arthropoda; class Insecta; order Diptera; family Syrphidae; genus Rhingia; species Rhingia campestris. The sequence continues at coordinate 18,185,505 of OW052186.1, forward strand.
TTTATTTGTAGTATACAAAGATGCTGCTGACTTACAGTTAAAGATTGGGCATCGACAGTTTTATGGTGTCGAATACATTGTTATGCATAACACCTCCCTTCTTAAAAATGAAAATTATATTTTTTTTAACAATTAATTTTCTTCAACATCAACGTTACCAATTTTAAATACATTAGAATTTGGTCTTCGTAATACAGTTTTATTTTTACTTTTATCATAATAATGTACGATTTTTTCTCTTTCAATTACAGGTTGTTTAAGTTTTTTATTAAAACAATTACGAAAAATGGTGATGCCATTTCCCTTTATTAATTTAAGCAAACAATAAACTACAGTTACAATAATTATTATTCCACTTATTCCAAACAATGTTCCTTGGACATAAGGTGGTATTTCCTTTAATTTCTTCGCAATATAGCTTTCTTGATTTTTAATTTCAATAGTTAAATCTTGTAGCTCACTCAAACTTTTGAGTTTTATTTTGGGTAAATTTACATCTTCTAAATCTAAATTATTTAATTTAACATTATAACAGCAATCTTCTGGTATAGGATGATATACATCTTTATTTTCTATTATTATCTCTCGGTCAGAAGTTTTGATTCGTGTCTCTATGGTTTCAAATGTACAATTTGTTTTTAAATTTATAATTCCAATATTGTTTATAAAACCTTCTTCATTATATTGGCTTTTGGAACAATTACATTTGTACTTAGTTTCTTCACTTAAGGCGAATAAGTATTGGTTTTCTGAAATTTTATGGAAAATTTCTAAATGATTTGCGACTTGTTTTAGATTACAATTACTGTTTATTCTATTCATAAAAACAATTAGTTCGCAATCGTTGTTCAGAACACTATTTTTAAATTCCAATTGTTTACAAATGAAGTATTTATTAATTTTCTTACAGTCTTTAAAAATATCGTTACTTAAAGTATATTCTTCTTTATTTTCCTTAATAACAAAATATTTATTTTTCTGTTCGATAATATATATATATATTCTCTTTTGTTTTCTGATATGGCAAATAAATCATTTCGAAAACGTCTGATCTTGAGTTTTCCATTAAGGGAACTGATAAAACTACAACTAACCTTTCTCCTTTTAAATAAACGATTGGGTTTATCTCTTTCATAAATTAACTATATGAATCTAAACTTGGGGTAAATAACATGAGATGTTCTTTGTCACTTTCTTTTAGTAACTCTATGAAATATTTTGGTTCAATTATAATTGGATGAATAACATTATCTTGTAAAAACAGAACTGCTTCGGTTATTTGATCTATCGTTCGTTCGGTCTGACTCATAATGAAATAGATTTTTATCTTAAACTCTATGAAATAATCTTTTAAAATAAAAATCTTTCTATCTTTATTAACCCTATTTGAAATGTTTTCTATTGTATCTGATAAAGAGTTTGTTAGGTTTCCTAATTCATAATATGCTCCTTTAAGGATTAAATTTTGTTTATTAAAACCATCTAAATTTTTAATTTCTCCTTGCTGGCTTTTGTGTATGTATTCACTATTTTCTTTTGTAATTCGTATGGCTTCTTCATATTGTTTAGCATCTTCACTATCTAAAGTTCCAAATAAAAATTTAAAACCTGTTCCAACTATATTTAAAAGACCTCTTTTGTACCTTCTATCAACTCCTAACAAGTGATAAATAGTTCTTAAATCTTTTCTTAATTTTACAATCTGTAACTTACTTTTCTTAATAAATTCCACACATTCTGGAAATTCTATTAAACAACCATCGTTTACATTAGTTAGAAATTTAGTAATTATATCTATTTGGTCAGACATTTGGCTAAGATCAAGATTAGTTACTATTGAAATTTTGCCTGTCTGTTGCCTCAATTCTCCGATGTTTTTGAAGTAAATTCCATTTGAATGAAAGTTCTCCCATATTTTACCGAAAACTCCATTTAAAATCAACAAAAATCTGTAAATAAAACTAATTGTTTTTATAGTGCTTAATTTTTCCTTTATTATATTTTATAGATTGATTATTTCTTTTTATAACTACAGAGTCTCCTATAATTTTCAATATTTTAAAGGGTCCAGAGAATTTTTCTCCAAACTTATCCCTTTTGTCATTCTCTACTAAAATTAGATCGTTTACTTGAAAATCTTTAATTTTCCTACCTAACCTTTTATCATACCTTTGTTTAGATTTTAATTTGTTTTGAAGCTGTGTTTCCTTAACTTGCTGCTGAATTCTACATAATTTTAACTGAAGTTCTTGAGTATAGTCTGTATTTGTTTTATATTTAAGACTTCCAAAATCACTAGGTGGGTTTGCTTTTCTGCCAAATCAAACTTCATAAGGTGTAAAACCTGTACTATTATGCTTTGAAGTATTATAACAAAATGAAGCATATTGTAATAATTTTGCATATTCTGGTTTAGTTCTATCTTTAATCATTGTCCTTAGATATTCTCCTAGTCTAGCATGTGCTCTTTCAGCGGATCCGTTGCTTTGAGGATATGCACTACTCGTTCTTAAGTGCTTTATTTTAAACATTTTACATAGATCTTTCATTACTTCATTAATGAATTCCCCTCCATTGTCTGTTAAAATTATTTTTGGAATTCCAAAATATAATATCCAATGATCTATAAATGCTCTGGCTACCGTTTCACTCTTTTATCTTCTATTGGAATAAATTTTATATATTTACTTAAATCATCCTGAATTGTTAAACTGAATAAAGTTTTATTCCCTTCTTTATATGGACCAGTGAGATCCATATCTACTTTTTCTAATTCGTAATTAGCAGTAGATGTTATTTTCATAGGGTTTTTTCCCGGATGTCTGTCAATTTTTTGTTTCTGACATTGTACACATTTAGATATGTACCCAATTACATCTTTATCTAATCCTTTCCAATTAAATCTATCTCTTATTCTTGCTGTTGTTACCTTTTGTCCACCATGACCTCCTAAAAAGCTTTCATGACTTTCTTTTATAATTGACTCACTTTCTTCTAAATTATCAATGGTTTGGTTTTCAACTGTTTCGGCATTATCATCATCTTCTAAAATATTATTTGAAGTTTCTTTTTCACATATTGTATCTTTATTCATTCTTTCTCTAGCAGTTTTACTAGTGCATGGTTCTTCAAATCCACATTCTTCTTCATATATTTGTCTTAAAACGTCTTCCTTCTCTGAATAGTCCTTACCAAAAATTTCTTCAATTAGCTCGTTAATTCTTTCATTAGTCATTACTGGATAAGTATTTTGCACTGTATATATATTTCTACTCAATTCGTCAGCTACAACATTATCAACGCCTTTTTTGTATTGTATTACATAGTCATACTCTTCTAACTTCAATCTCCATCTAATAAGACGGCTTCCTGGATCTTTGACATTAAATAACCATGTCAAAGGACGATGGTCAGTTTTTATTATAAATTTTTGTCCGTATAAGTAAGGTCTAAAATGTTGAATTGCCCATAAAATAGCTAGGCATTCTTTTTCCGTAGTACTATACCTACTTTCTGTTTGGTTTAAGGTTCTACTAATAAAGTGAATGGGTAGATCCTTACCCTCTTTTTCTTGAGACAACACTGCCCCTATGCCATTATTGCTGGCGTCTGTGGTCACGATAAAAGGTTTATCGAAATCTGGATATTGAAGCATTACGAAATTCTTCAATTCACTTTTTAATTTGTCAAACGCAATTTGTTGTTCTTTATCCCATTGCCAGTTTGAATTCTTCTTTAATAATTTATATAACGGGGAAGCTATTGTACTAAATCCCTTTATAAACTTTCTATAATAACCAATCATACCCATAAATGATTTTATACCTTTAGGATTTTTGGGGCTCTGTAAATTATTTATAGCTTCGACTTTATTTAAGTTCGGTGCAACTCCATTACTAGTTATTGTATAACCTAAGTAATCCACCTCTTGCTTCAAAAATTCTGTTTTATCAATTTGTATCTTTAGGTTGCTGTTTCTTAGTCTTTCAAACACCCTTTTAAGTCTATCGGCATGTTGTTCTACTGTTTCTCCAAATACTACAATATCATCCATATAAACAAAACAATCTCTACCCTGCAATCCGTCAAGAACGTTGTTCATTAACCTTTGGAAACATGCAGGAGCATTCTTAAGACCGAATGGCATTCGAAGAAATTCAAAATGTCCATAAGGTGTGGAAAATGCAGTTTTTTCTATGCTTCTCTCATCAAGTGGAATTTGATGAAAACCAGATTTCAAATCTAATGTTGTGAAGAACTTTGCATTTCCTAACTTATCTAAAATATCTTGTATATTTGGAATCGGGTATTTGTCACTAACGGTGATATCATTTAACTTACGAAAGTCAATTACCATCCTCCATTTGGGAATTCCTCTTGCATCTGATTTTTTCGGAACAACCCATAATGGACTTGACCAAGGGGATATACTAGGCCTAATAATGTTTTCATTTAAAAGTTTTTTAATCTGATTATCAACCTCCTTTTCATGTATTTTAGGATACCTGTACGTTTTCGTATTGATTGGAATATCATTAATTGTCCGAATACTATGCTTCATAGCGTTAGTTTCAGATAAACATTCGTCTTCTAGGCAAAAAATATCTTCATATGTATTAATTATTTTTTTCAATAAATTTATCTGTTCATTATCTTTTAAATGTTCTATCCTTACTTGACTCCATATTTCCATAAATTTTCCTGATTTTTCAGATTTCCTCTTTTCATTTAAAGATCTACAATTATTATGAGACATTGACGTTAAAGGTACAGATTCTTCAATCTGTTGGCCTATGCAGTTTGAATATATTAATGTATCACTTTTATCACAATTACTACTAGAAGTCATTGTCGTTATAGGTGCGCTTGAGAATGTATCATCCTCAATCCGTTGGCCTATGCAGTTTAGATATTCTAAAGCATTGTTTTCATTATCTTTATATAATAGTTTTATACGTTCATTTTCATTAACGAGTGTTTGCTCTTTGCAGTTTACTATAAATTTAAAATATTGTAGAAAGTCACTACCTATAATCCCATCGTAAAAACTTATTACTTCCTCAGAAACAATATGAAAAGTAAATTCATTCAAAATATCCTTTGTTAATTCAATTCTTATTCTCGCAGTACCTATGCTATATCTATTACTTTTTCCTATTCCTTTTAGGATTAACGGTACATCCGAATATAAATCTTTTTCAAATATGCAATTTTGTTTCAGTAGTGATTCACTTGCTCCAGTATCAATTAACATATTATATGATTTATTCTTATAAATCATTTCTACATGAGGACTTCCTAGCATTACTGACGAAATATTTGCCTCACGCTTCTTTACTTCATTTTCTTGAGATGAATTTCCCTTATTACCATTATTTCTCCATTTATTTGGATTTTGATTTCTACTAAAGTTTTTATTACTTTCTTGATATGAGACATTTCTATTTCCATTTTCATTCGAAAAATCATTTTTTCTTGTACTAGCATTTTTATTTCTGTAACAGTTTTTAGACATGTGACCTAAACGACCACAGTTAAAACATTTTACCATAGTATGGTTTATTTTAATTAAATGCCTATCAGTGTATTCTCTATTGAAATTATTTTCTTTGGGTTTATTATAATAAAATCCTAAACGGATTTCCTCTTCCATAGCTAGTTGACTAGCTTCAGAAAGGGTTTTTGGGCGCTGAGTGTTTACAAACGTCCCTATTTCCCTTTTTAATCCAGAGATGAATGCATTAAGCATGTCCCTTTCAATACCTAACATTTGACCATCGTATGTTGGGTCTTCTGAGTTCTCTATAAATAACGCTTGTATTCTTCTTCTAGTGAGAGTTTCGCACCTCTGTGTGAACTGAATCACTGTCTTACTAACGTTTTGTTTGAGCTTTGTCATTTCTAAATGCAGTTGTAAACTCGAATGGGTTTCCCTAAACACCCTATTTAATTCATACTTGAGTTCTTCCCAAGTATTAATTTTTTTATTCATCAATAAAATTTCAGCATTTCCCGATATACGGCTCTTTATTAAGGCAAGAAGTAGCACTTTTTGTTTTTCAGGTGCCAACTTCATTGCATTATCACAATTTTGAATAAAATTGTGAGCTTTCATAGCATCGCTATTGAAGTGAGGAATTATTTTCATAAGATCGTTTAGGCTTAATTCATTATCATGTATATTACGATTAGTCGGAAAATTATATGGATTTGTCACATAATTTCCTTCATTAAAAGAAAAACTTCTTAAATTTTCAAGATTTGTCTCTATCCTATTCTCAATCTTCTCATTCTTTTCATTCTGTAATTCTTTCCTTGTTTCATTGTTTTTCTTTGGAATAGCTCCTCTGTCATTAATTTGAATATTTCTTATTTTTTTTTTATTGCGTCTTCCACTGTAGGTGATGTTTCTTCTTTTGCTAACTTTCCCTCTTCTTCGAAGATACGTAAAAATAGATTTCTTCTGAGACTTCTATTCTCATAAAATACTACATATTCTTCTTCTATATCGTCTCGACTTAATTTTTCGTTATCTAAAATTTGACCTAATGTGAGCGAAATTATACTTCCACTGTCTTTTGCTATACAAGTGAATTCTTTGGTTAGTAGTTCTTCACTAAATTCAAATAATGATTTTGAACTTGCCATATTTGTTTATTTGTTGTAATATCTATATTTCGAAATTATTATTTTTATTATTATTTTTTTTTTTTTTTTTTAATCTTGTGTATACTATTTTTGTATTTACGTTTGAGACAACGTATTGCACGTTTCGACTTGTGCTTGTTTAAAAATTGTTTTAAGCTTAGTCGCTTTGTTGACTAAATGCTTCTGATTTTTATTCAAAATAATTTTTTCTCTTTTAACAATTTGACTGTTTTTCTCTTCTTTTTCTTTCTTTGATAAGTATTTTGTTTCTACCTGCTCTGACATTATTTAATACATATCTATTCAAAAAAAACTTACATAAAAATTTTCATTTTATCCGGTGATGTTTTCCTCTGCTTCACGCCTTTTTCCCTTGTTGTCCTGTTGTCCTGCAGTCAATAGTTCTGCGATTCCTCGTTGTTGTTGTTTTGCCCTTCCTGCTGTCAATAGTTCTGCGTTTCTTTAAGCTCGGTCTTATTGTTTTTCATTCTTTTTTTTTCACTTTGTCGAATTTTTGATACACCTTAAGATTTCAAGGTTATATCTCGACTTATTAAAATGTTCTATGTTCTTTTTCTTAACGAATTATATGACGTTCTCAAAGAATTTAGAGTAACGCCTCGAAAAGAACTAGATTTTTTTTTTATAAAAAAAAAGGAGAGTTCTGTTTTAATCAGTCACAACTTTTATGTGTATATGAATATAGATGATGTCTTCATGTCTAGGATTCACATTTATCACACGACGTCGACGCACTCCGAACAATTTTATATAAAAATATGGTATCCCACCGCTGCCACCAAATTTGTTATGCGTAGTTTAAAATGAAAAGTTAAAGAATTGATCACGACCGCTTTATTGTGAGTTCTACTTAAGACTAACTTAATTATAAAATACAATTATGCATCAAGCTCAAACTGATACATGTCTACATACATATATGTAGTTAATACAATTATGCATCAAGCTCAAACTGATACATGTCTACATACATATATGTAGTTTAGATACGAGATACCTTTTATCTCGTTTGAAATGCAATGTATAAAAACTTTGAGAGGAATTTTAATGTGGGACGTTAGTAAATAATCTGCAACACTTGAGGAGTGTTCGATTTCAAGCAACGACAAGTCTTATCTTAAAAGACTTTGTTTATTTGAAGTATACAAAGATGCTGCTGACTTACAGTTAAAGATTGGGCATCGACAGTTTTATGGTGTCGAATACATTGTTATGCATAACAACTTGTTCTTCACTGCTGCCACTGCCACCACTATTCGTTGCCGTTGCTTTACTTTCATTTCGGTTCTTCATCCAACCAACCATGGGGTTTGGCAGCCGATGGCTCGGGAATCTGTGGTGGTGCATCTTCATCCCAGTCATTTGGTTTCTCTGCATCTGGATCTGGAATGTACATAAAATAAATTACTACCAGTTTACGACTGCCAAAATTTCTCAAATTTCATCATTACCTTCTCATACTCATCCTTTCCGTCATCTTGCCCTCCGAATCGTCAATTTTCCTTGATGGATTTACGGCTGGCGTGAAATCTTTAAGCAATGAACCCTCGTTAACTACTTTATGGTCTACACGAATTTGGCTTCACAAGTAATTGATACAAATGCGGAGTTTGTCTTTGTTCCGTTATCTGTAATGCAGCTTGATATCATTGCCGCACTTGTCCGGGACGAACATGATAGTGTATGGTGTTTTGTCATTGAACTATACTATGGAATTGGGTGAAGAAATTTATTATAATATTGCGTCGTCGTTTCTTATTAACTCACTTTGACATACCTTTTTGCGATCCTGTGTTTGTTTGCCTGCAGACACTAATTTTATGTACGAACCATCGCACTCTTGTCCGTCCTATTAGAAAGAAATTGCATTTATATATATCTTGAAGTAGTTGAAATTAGTCTGATTGTATTACCTGTATTGTGACTTCATATTGAACCACTAATGTCTTGGCGTTGAAGACGAATGGTTCTTTAGGAATGATGAGATTGCAGCATGTTTTGCTTTCGACTTAAGGACAAGCCTAATATCGTTTTTCAAAACAATTCTTTGGGGTGATTTAAAACTCCATTGACCGTCATATTGCGCGATTTCTTTAGCTAAGTCATCTTTGTTTGCTTGAGATCGGGTCCACGATTTCTCGGACAACTCAATGTGATCTTTGCCGAGACCAATTTCTGATTCTGGATCTTATTTTACCTTCTCCGTATTTAGTTTCTTTAGAAATCGTGAATTGTGCCACCACGAGTTGACACACTTGGTGTATTTCTGTTTCACTTTTAATTACCCGAGAATCTCTGGTACTTGCATTCGGATCAGGTTCAATTAGATTGATAAAATATAACACACGAATTTAATAAAATAAATAAGAAATAAATTAATAGAAAATACATTGTGTTTCGGCACGAAAAATGTAAACAATCGCCACTTGTGTCTATCAAATGGTATGAGGTAAATTAAAATAGCTGATGTTGACAAATAAAAAAAAGGAAAATCCGAGGGTCGGCTTACATCAATATGTGGTGGGATTACATTCCAATGCATAAGACAAATTTTTAAAAAAAATACGTTAGAAAATACGTTAATTTTAAATACAACAGTATTAATTTATATTATTCAATACTGATTTGATTCAAAGGGCTCAAGAGGGCTCAGTGGCGCGATGGTTAGGGCGATGAACTGCCGCGCAGGAGGTCTGGGTTCGATTCCCAGCCGTAGCAACACCTAAATGATTTTTCACTGGCCCTCCTCTCGTGATGATCTGACAAATCATCCGAGTAGTATCAATTGTCAAGAATAGCTTATCTCAACTTAGCCGTTCGGAGTCGGCATAAAACAGGAGGTCCCACCATCGTGCAAGAAGTACACACGCACACATGAATGGTTGTGAGAAAGCTAGGCCCTGGGTACTAACGAGCCTGTTGCGCCAAAAATTTGTATTTGTATTTTGATTTGATTCAAATTCATTTACATATTTCGGGAATAAATCCTGGTATGCATTTAAAATGACAGATGACATTTAAAGTATATAATTATATATAAATCATTATATTAATAAAAACTGACTTATTATTACATACTCTTATTTAGAAGTTATCTAATATATCTTTTTGTTAAAAAAATATAATAGCTGATTGACGTTTAAGATTTCCGATGTCATCAGTTGTTATTAATGTTTTTCTTTTATTATTCCGTTGTCAAAGTGAATTGAAGTTATTTGTGAGTATTTATTAACAATGAAAACTGGTAGTAACAAAAGGAAAACAACCGAAAATTGGACACTAGAGCGACAAGTTTCAGAATTTCAAAAAAAAAAAACATATGAGAAGGCTACAATCCGCTGTGCGGATCGTTGAATACCCTATCCCATCCTATCCATAAAACTAGAATCCCCAAAAGAGTGGGCATGGCTAAAAACACTATGTGGATAAAATAAAAAAAATGATATAGTCACAACAAATTCTTCAGGCTGCTTACAAAACACTTTTACGGTTCTACAAAAGACAAGGTTTTCTCCTGTATATGTTATGGGGTAGTGTATAAAAATGGTTTTTATATAAAAACGCCCCCAAAAAGTGGGCGTGGGTTAAAATTTTATAAAGACGAAATGTTCATATTAATAATGTTAATGATTCTGCATCAAAATTTTTTTCGAAAAATTTAAAATTTGACCGAAAACAGTTTTTTATTGAAAACGCCCCCAAAAAGTGGGCGTGGCAAAAAACTTTATAATGACGAAATATAGACATTACGATTCTGTAAATATGCTGTTCAGACACTTTTTTAAAATTCTTTACGGTTTTGCCAAAAATTACGTTTTTCTAAAAAGGGGGCGTGGCAGTGGGCGGATTTCAAAAATTTTTACACTTGTTCTGGTGACTCGGACAAGGATCCTATATACCAAATTTCATTATCCTAGCTCAAAATTTAAGGCCCAAAAATCGGTGACGAACAGACAGACGGACGGACGGATGGACGGACGGACGGACAGACAGACATGGCTAATTCGACTCAGCTAGCGATTCTGAGTCGATCCATATACTTTGAGGTATATGTAGCAAAATTATTTCTCAATGTTACAAACTATGTATCAAAACTAATATACCCCCCTATGGGATAGGGTATAAACATATGAGAGGCTACAACCCGCTGTGCGGATCGTTGAATACCCTATCCCATCCCATCCTTAAAATTAATATCCTCAAAATATAGGCCTTATGGCGATGAAATACAGAAAATGACATTGTCACAATATATTGCTCAGACAGTTTATCAAAATCTTTTGTGGTTCGACAAAAACCAACGTATTTCTATTGGTAATGCCTTGGGATGGGGTATACAAATGGTTTTTGTAAGAAAACGCCCCCAAAATGTGGGCGCAGGTGAAAATGATCTATGGACAAAATGTTTATATTACCATTGCGAAAGTATTTGCATCAACATTTTTTTCGAAAGTTTTAAAATTTGGACAAAAAGCGTTTTTTACTAAAAACGCCCCCAAAAAGTGGGCGTGGCAAAAAACTTTGTATGAACGAAATATAGATATTAGGATTGTCTAAATATGCTGCTCAGACACTTTTTTGAAATTCCTTACGGTTTGGCTTTAAACTACGTTTTTCAAAAAGGGGGCGTGGCAGTGGGCGGATTTCAAAAAATTTTACACTTGTTCTGCTTCGTCGGCCAGAGAGTCTATATACCAAATTTCAACACTCTAGCTCAAAATTTAAGGCCCAAAAATCGGTGACACACAGACGGACGGACGGACGGACGGACGGACGGACAGACAGACAGACATGGCTTAATCGACTCAGCTAGCGATTCTGAATCGATCCATATACTTTGAGGTATATGTATCGAAATTATTTCTCTATGTTACAAACTTAATGTCAAAACTAATATACCCCCCTATGGGATAGGGTATAATGATACTAAATGAATTGATTGATTAATATTTTATTTTTGTTAAAAAAAAAAACAAAATATGATATATAGCAGTTTATATAAATTATATTGTTCCTTTTAGGTTTAATTAAAAAAAAATTTTTTCTTCTTAACAAACAAGGTTCTTTATTTGGGAACAACTGCAGACTAATTTTATATTCGTTATTTTAACTCTACATTACCTGTCCCTATTGTCATTATGCTTATTTGGCGATTTACAATCTGGAGTTTTGAATTATATATGAGATGCGCGTGATCGGAACTGTGCAATATGATATTAAAAGTGAATGAACTTGAGTAATTATTGCATGTTTGCAAATGTGAAATGTGAGGCTATAGGATATGTTACCTCTCCCTCCTTAATTTTAAAATTCTCATGAATTGTAGGAATTTCCTTACTAATGTTTTGATTGAAATTTTTAGGTTATTATTTTTCTGTTTCTTTCTTTTGCATAATGAAAATTAATATCGCCAAGATTAATATAAAGACTAAGAGAGCAGTATAATTAACATTTTTATGAAATTTAAGTATTTTTATGTTTTCTAAATTAACAAAGTTTTTAAGAATAATTTCTTCAAAATTTATATTTTTCGTAAAATTATATTTTATGTTCTCATCATAGAGAAATCTATCTACAAATTGAATTGAGTTTGAAAAAATTTGGTTTAATATTTGTATTGAGCAATTATTAAGTACAATTAAATAATTTCCATTTAATTTGATTCGTCTATCGTCACAATTATTTTTTATTTCTGCATTATTAATATTTTTACAAAGAATAGTATAGTCATCCACTGACTTAATTTCAATTACTTTATTTTCGTTCACCTTTCAATTATTATTCGAAATACAATTATTTATAGGTATTAGCTCTTTTTTATACCCTATCCCATAGAGTTGTTCAGGAGACTATCTCCCTCCCAAGTGCGTTGTCTCTTTTTTTTAAAACGTCAAAACGTTGTCCTGAACAACTCTATAGGGGTATTTTAGTTTTGACATTAAGTTTGTAACATAGAGAAATAATTTCGATACATATACTTTGAGGTATATTCAGAATCGCTAGCTGAGTCGATTAAGTCATGTCTGTCTGTCCGTCCGTCCGTCCGTCTGTGTGTCACCGATTTTTGGGCCTCACATTTTAAGCTAGAGTGTTGAAATTTGGTACATAGACTCTCTGGCCCACGAAGCAGAACAAGTGTAAACAATTTTGAAATCCGCCCACTGCCACGCCCCCTTTTAGGAAATCGTAGTTTTAAGCCAAACCGTAAGGAATTTCAAAATAGTGTCTGAGGAACATATTTAGACAATCCTAATAGCTGTATTTCGTCCATACAAAGTTTTTTGCCACGCCCACTTTTTGGGGGCGTTTTTAGTAAAAAACGCTTTTTGTCCAAATTTTAAAAAGTTCGAAAAAACTTTTGATGTAAATACTACCGTAATGATAAAATAAACATTTTGTTAATATTTCTTTTTCACCTACACCCACTTTTTGGGGGCGTTTTCTTACAAAAACCATTTGTATGCCTTACCCCAAGGCACATGCAATAGAAAAACGTTGTTTTTTGTCGAACCACAAAAGGTTTTGATAAACTGTTTGAACAATATGTTGCACATTGTCGCAACACATTTTCTGTATTTCATCGCCATAAAGCCTACATTTTGAGGATATTAATTTTAAGGATGGGATGGGATAGGGTATTCAACGATCCGCACAGCGGATTGTAGCCTTATCATATGGTCTTCAATTATTATTTCATGTTTTGTATCTGTGGGGATAGCTGTTTTGAGTTTTAAATCGACTAGCTTGTATGTGTTTGGTATTTTGATTGCTATCAAAAGTCTATTTTGGTCGTATTTTAATACTCAATTTTTAAATTTTTATACCCTATCCCATAGGGGTATATTAGTTTTGACATTAAGTTTGTAACATAGAGAAATAATTTCGATACATATACCTCAAAGTATATTAATCGATTCAGAATCGCTAACTGAGTCGATTAAGCCATGTCCACCCACACCCACTTTTTGGGGGCGTTTTTATATAAAACCATTTGTATACACTACCCCATAACATATGCAGGAGAAAACCTTGTCTTTTGTAGAACCGTAAAGGTGTTTTGTAAGCAGTCGGAAGAATTTGTTGTCATAATATCATTTTTTCTATTTTATCCACATCGTGTTTTTAGCCATGCCCACTTTTTTTGGGGATTTTAGTTTTATGGATAGGATGGGATAGGGTATTCAACGATCCGCACAGCGGATTGTAGCCTTCTCATATGTTTATACCCTATCCCATAGGGGTCCATTAGTTTTGATACTTATTTAGTAACATAGAGAAATAATTGAGCTACATTTACCTCAAAGTATATGGATCGACTCAGAATCGCTAGCTGAGTCGATTAAGCCATGTCTGTATGTCTGTCCGTCCGTCCGTCCGTCCGTCCGTCTGTACGTCACCGATTTTTAGGCCTTAAATTTTGAGCTAGGATAATGAAATTTGGTATATGGGATCCTCGCCCGTGCCTACAGAACAAGTGTAAAGATTTTTGAAATCCGCCCACTGCCACGCCCCCTTTTTAGGAAAACGTATTTTTTGTCGAAACCGTAAGGAATTTTAAAAAAGTGTCTGAGAAGCATATTTAGAAAATCGTAATATCCATATTTCGTCTGTACAAAGTTTCTTGCACGCCCACTTTTTGGGTGCGTTTTCTATAAAAAAACCTTTTTTGGCCAAATTTGAAAATTTTCGAAAAAAAATTTGATGCGAAATCATTGGTAGTATTAATATGAACATTTCGTCAGTAGACCAGTTTAACCCACGCCCACTTTTTGGGGGCGTTTTCCTACAAACACCATTTGTATGCCCTACCCCAAGGCATATGCAATACAAAAACGTTTTTTTTTTGTCGAACCACAATTGGTTTTGATAAACTCTCTGAGCAATATATTGTGACAATGTCATTTTCTGTATTTCATCGCCATAAGGCCTATATTTTGAGAATATTAATTTAAAGGATGGGATGGGATAGGGTATTCAACGATCCGCATAGCGGATTGTAGCCTCCCATATGTTTATACCCTATCCCATAGGGGTATATTAGTTTTGATACTTAGTTTGTAACATAGAGAAATAATTTAGCTACATAAACCTCAAAGTATATGAATCGACTCAGAATCGCTAGCTGAGTCGAATTAGCCATGTCTGTCTGTCCGTCCGTCCGTCTGTCTGTTCGTCACCGATTTTTGGGCCTTAAATTTTGAGCTAGGATAATGAAATTTGGTATATAGGATCCTTGTCCGAGTCACCAGAACAAGTGTAAAAATTTTTAAAATCCGCCCACTGCCACGCCCCCTTTTTAGGAAAACGTATTTTTTGTCGAAACCGTAAGGAATTTTAAAAAAGTGTCTGAGCAGCATTTTTAGAGAATCGTAATATCTATATTTCGTCAATATAAAGTTTTTTGCCACGCCCACTTTTTGGGGGCGTTTTTTATAAAAAATTTGGTCAAATTTTAAAATTTTCGAAAAAAAATTTTGATTCACAATCATTGGCAGTATTAATACCAACATTTCGTCAATTGAACAAGAAGGGCAGAAAAAAAATCAAAATGGCGAACGAAGAAAAAATTCTTCAACTCTTGGAAATACAATCAAAACTTCTGGAATCACTCATGCCAGGAAACAAATCATTCAACAGCCATGAGGTTCTCATGAATACCTTAGCAAACAGCATTTCAGAGTTTTGCTACGATCCTGCAAATGGAATTTTGTTCGAATCATGGTTTTCACGACACGAAGACATTTTTAAAGTCGATGGAAAGTAACTCGATGACGCATCAAGAGTGAGGTTATTGATGAGAAAATTAAATCCAATCGCTCAAGAAAAATATGCATCATACATTTTACCCCAGAATTCTCGTGACATAGCTTTTGATAAAACGGTTGAAAATCTTAAAGTTATGTTTGGTGCAACAGAATATCTCTTCAGTGCACGTTTTCGGTGCTTGCAAACAATGAAAAATGCAGAAGAAGATTTTACCACCTACGCAGCACGAGTCAATAAATGTTGCGAAAATTTCCGTTTAAATGAATTGAAAGTTAATCAATTTAAATGCTTTGTATTGTCACAGGTCTTCAATCACGGTTTGATTCTGACATTCGTACCAAACTTTTGTCTGCGCTGGAAGACGACGTAAATTTGGATTTGAATAAGCTGTTGTCGGGCGTCCAAAAATATGTTAACCTTAAAAAAAGATACAGCCCTCATTGAACACGCGTCAACTCCGCACGTGGCAGTCAATGCTGTAAAAAAGGAAAGGCAAATTCCAACGCAAAAGAAATTTAGAAATCAGCAGCATTTAAAACCGGAAAGCAGCCAACCCAAGACACCATGTTGGAACTGTGGTGAAATGCATTTTTCACGAGATTGCACTTTTCAAAATCATAAATGTACGCAATGCAATCGAGTTGGTCACAAGGAAGGTTACTGCAACTGCTTTTCGAAAAACAATAAGCCAAACAACAACCAGTTCGAAAAGAGTAAGCAGCATCAAAATCGAAAGAAATTTTCGCCCCGTTACAAATCTACAAATCTATTCGATTGCAAGTTAATTGCATCAATCATGCCCAGCGGCGAAAATTTGTGTCAATCATCGTTAGTACCAGTAAGAACAAGGTAGAGCACTCCATCAAACTACAGATTGACACAGGTTCTGACATCAGCATGATCGACGTCGCTTCGTGGAAAAAGTTGGGTCAACCTGGAAAATCACTTCAGAAAAGCCAAGCCAAAAGTGCATCGCTGGACGACATCAAGCTGATAGCTGAATTCACTTGTCAAGTTCAGCTCAAAGGGGAAGTTAAAATTTGTAAATTTTATGTTTCCAAAATTGATTCCTTAAACGTCTTAGGTACTGACTTATGCGAAGCATTCAATTTGTGGGATCAACCGATAAGCGCAGTCTGCAGTCGAATCGTTGAACCGGACATCGATCGCAATACAGCCATCGCAGGCATCAAGCAAAAATATGTCGAACTGTTCAAGCCAGGTTCATCGGTGTGTACAAAAACACAAGTACAGCTGCATCTCAAACCTGACACAACACCAGTCTTCAGGGCTAAACGGCCAGTTGCATATTCAGTACAGCAGCCCATTGAACAGGAGCTTCAACGTCTTCAAGATCGCAATATCATCAGTCCAGTTGACTATTCAGACTGGGCAGCACCAATTGTGGTTGGACGAAAGGCGTCAGGAGGCGTTCGCATTTGTGGAGACTACTCCTCAGGCCTAAATCAATCATTGGAGCCACATCAATATCCGCTCCCCCTGCCTGAGGATATCTTCGCAAAAATAGCAAACAGCCCATTTTATACGCACATAGATCTGGCTGATGCATATCTTCAAGTTGATGTCTCACCGGAATCCAGAAAGCTGCTTACCATCAATACGCACAAAGGTTTATTTACATTCAATAGGCTAGCGCCTGGAGCTAAATCTGCACCAGGGGCATTTCAACAACTTATGGATGCTTTGCTTGCGGGTGTGGATGGCGTTGCAGCGTATTTAGATGACATAGTCATTAGTGGAAAGAACTTGAACGACCACATGAACAATCTAAACCAAGTTCTTCAACGTCTCATGGAGTACAATTTTCGAATCAAAATAGAGAAGTGTTCATTTTTTGTACCTCAAATCAAATACTTGGGTCACATCATAGACAAGAATGGTTTGAGGCCAGACCCAGAGAAAATTGATAGGATTCGAAGTATGCCAGCACCAACAAACATCACCGAGCTCAGATCGTTTCTCGGAGCTGTTAATTATTATGGTAAGTTCGTGAAGCAAATGAGAGAAATCCGTTCACCATTGGATGGCTTGCTACAGGAAAATGCGAAATTTGAATGGTCGGATAAATGCCAAAAATCATTCGAGAAATTTAAATCCATTCTAGCATCAGGACTTTTGCTTATACACTTCAATCCGAACTTACCCATAAAAGTTGCAGCCGATGCATCCAATGTCGGGATAGGCGCATGCATCCTTCATGTTTTTCCAGACGGTACGGAAAAAGTCATCGCTCATGCAGCTGGTTCCTTGACACCAGCTGAGACGCGGTACAGTCAAATTGAGAAAGAAGCGGCGGCACTCATATTCGCTGTTAAGAAATTCCACCGTATGATTTTCGGTAGCAAATTTCATCTTCTCACTGACCATAAACCACTCCTGTCAATCTTCGGAAGCAAGAAAGGAATTCCCGTATTGTTGCGTGTCTCGTATGGGGTTTTGCTGGCATGCAGGTACCCGCCTTATTTGCTCGCCGGAGGGCGCAGGATCTTTTCCCCTAACACGTTACAAAAACAATTTTCATGCCAGGCTTTATACGCGTGTCGGTGTTATACGTATGCGAGATGTCGCCTCTACCCACCCTTCCATGACCATCGTCTCGCTGGATGGTCCCTTTACTGGCACCTTCTTCTTCTTTAGCCCAAAACTATTTTTCCCTTTCCCAACCTCTTCATCCTCAAATAACCCTCTTAATCAAACATCATTTTAATTTGTAAAGTCATCGATAAAATTCCTTTAATTCTAGTAAATTCATTCTATAAGTATATAATTTTATTATTCATTCAATTTTACGTTATTATCAATCAAATTTCATTAAAACAATCAAAAGTTTTGAAATCGCACTTAACTTTGCTTATGCGTTATATCCGTATAACACTTTTCTTTTGTGTGGGCTATTAGCCGTCTTTTGCTTATTTTTCAAAACGCAATGGTCCCCACTCCCCGAACTTTTAAAAGTAATTATTATAAATATTTGTTTGACTCACCCTTTATGGTTCTGCAACTGGAGTTGTTGTGGCCACAGCATCTGGTTGCTCCCGGTGTAATACATCTAAGACAACTATCACTTTTAAAATTTCAAATGTTAATATCCCTCATGCACACGTACTATATACGTATAGGACGTATAACCAAAGCGTTTCGTTTGATTTCTTACTTGGAACAATAATTCTTCTTTACTTTACGTTACTTTACTTGGATTTAATTTAATTTTAATTATTTGAATTAATTCAGTTGATTTGAATATACATTCAATTCGCTTTTCCAGAACTAGATATTAAACTGAATAGCTTTACCCGTTTTTGGCAAAATAAAAAAAAACTGTGGTTACTGCGGTATTTGAACCGGGACGTTTTCGGTTCCAGCGGTTATTTGTCGTTCCCGCTACCAGTTCGGCTAACACCTTCTTAACGGCTCCCTGTTCTTGCTTTTCTTCTGGCTTTACTGCACAGGACTCTGGTTGACTTTAATTTTTAAGCGGCCAACTTTGTTGGTCCGCTTTCGTCCTAACTCCTGGTCCTGGTTATTGCACTTTCCTACAATTTTTAAATTTGTTCTTGGTTACTGACTTGTATTTCACCCACTAGTTTAAATTAACTATTGCTAATTTTTATCATACCTTTTTTTTGTCGCTTTGTTTTATTTGTCTTGTTGTTTTCTGTTGCCAGCTGGTTTGCCACTATGTTAGTTAAGTTAGTTTTAACAATTTGCACTTTTCTGTGATAACTATGGCTTCCGCCTTCTTCCACTTTTTGATTCAAAATGCAATTGCAACGACGACAGTTAATTTCAGCGGCATCGAAACTCTCTTCCTTAGCTCAACGGCAAATTTCTAGCATTTATTTAAGAGGTCTTTTAGGGGCCCAATTTCTTCCTCTACTACTTTTTCGGCGGCCATCATTCTTTCTGAACAATGTACCTGTAGGAAGAAATTTGTTCCCCCACCAAAATAGAGAGAACTGTCATTTGCTTGCTGAAATTGCCATTAGTCGCTGTTTACATTTCTCCATTGTGGAAAATTTTGTTTGCCGTGAAGGGCTGGGGGCATTTTTGTTTAATTTCATTTCGTAACAGTATACACAGCAAACAGGCTGCAGAGATGGGCGCTTACTCTAATGATGAACGATTTTGAGATTCAATACATCTCTACAACAGAATTCGGATGTGCTGATGTTCTTTCACGCCTAATTGACAAGAATATAAAATTGGTTGAAGATATAGTCATAGCCTGCGCTCGATTTGAGGAAGATTTTTCATCTCATTTGCTCAAAACAGTCAAAGTGCTTCCTGAAAACTTCAAAATGATAGTACACGCAACAAAGAGCAGTTCAGTTTTGCAGTCAGTCATCAGAGCTATGAACTCAGGATGGAAGTCTCCCATACCAACCTCATTGTCTTCATACTATACCAGAAGGGAAGGCCTTGCAGTAGTCAATGAAATTTTGATGTTCAACGACAGGATTGTCATACCGGATGTTCTCCAAAATCGTATTATTCGACAACTCCATCGAGGTCACCCTGGTATAAACTCAAATCAGTAATCTTACTGCCTTCTTTTCTCGATATGGTGACTGTCAACAAATTGTTTCAGACAATGGAACTCAATTCACCAGTGCAGAGTTTCAATTTTTTTTGGAGTCCAGAGGAATTCAACATCTACGGACAGCTCCTTTTCATCCACAATCCAACGGTCAAGCAGAGCGATTTGTGGATACGTTTAAAAGAGCGCTTAAGAAACTCCAGCATGAAGGAAGTAGTCAAGAGAACTTGGAAACATTTTTACAAGTATATCGTGCAACACCAAACCGTAATGTTCTCGATTTCAAGTCACCAGCAGAAGCATTTATTGCCAGAAAATTAACAACTACCTTGGATTTATTGAAACCGAGACAAGCAACATCAACAAGTACCAATGAAAAGCAGAACCAACAGTTCAACAAGCATCATGGCGCTAAGGAAAGACAGTTCATCGTTGGACAAAACGTCTACGCCAAGATATATCGCAAAAATAAGGAATATTGGGTACCCGGTAGTATTATTGAACAAAAAGGAACCGTCAATTACAATGTTTTAGTAACCGATATGGATAAAACAAGACTTATTCCATCACATACGAATCAGATCAAGTCACGGTTTTCTTCAGAGATCAAAAAAACCAAACTCATCAAACACATTCCTCGAGTTAATTTATTTATTCAAACCAGATATGAGTCAACATGCCTTAGACCCAGTCAGAGAGGATTACGATGTTCTCAATGGATCAGTCTCCGAGCCCATAGAGCGTTTTGAAGATGCTCTGAATGAATCATGTTCAGCAACATCGGAATCATCAGAGTTCTATGGATTTCCATCTAGAAGCAATACTCCTGAATCGCAGAAGGTGTCTTCGTCAGGACGAAATATTCATGTTCCTGGTTGGATGAAGGATCATAACTTAGGCGAGGGAGGTGTTGAGAGCAAGGAAACACCGACTACCAGATGTCATTAGTGTCGGCTGTAATAGCTATTGACATGCCGTCTCTCTCATTGGCATCTCGCAGTTCGTCATCAGCATTAACTTTTGAGTTCTATTTTTAATGGGTTTAATTATTATAGTTTTAATTTATGTTTGAAAATAAATATTATCCTTTATGACAAGATCATAACAATATGTATATATATTATTATTATTATTATAAAAAAAAAAGTTTAAGTTAGTTAAAAAAAAAACATATTGACGGAACAATTAACTTAAACGATTGCAATAAGAGGTTATTATTTTATAAACAGCTTATCATAAACGGTTTTAACAAGGAGATCAAATGCAATAGGAATTTTATATTTCCTAATAACCTATTAATCATATTAAAATAAAAGCTGGAAATGTGCCAGACTTCATTTCAAAAGTGTGAAATTTATCCAATATTGAATAAAATAATAAAATATGAAAAGTATAGAAAATATGTACTTTTAATTTAAGGATAATTTAAAACAAATGAGGGACTAGTTACGCTCCTCTACATCGTAAGCTTTTATTCGACAACTCAATCCATGTTTGAATTGAGCACGGTGACGCGTAACATTTCTCATTATATTTCGACGTTTGTATAAACAAGGAGAAGCCTTATTAAAACAAAAAAACAACAACACATATTTCTGATGTGACACATAAAACTTTATTGGGTTGGGTACGTTTACCCCAGAACATAATCCCCAAGACAAAATCTCCAAACCCAAAATCCCCAAACTGAAATCTCCAGCCGCAAAATCCCCAAAGAGAGAATCCCCAGGGCTAAAATCCCGAATCCAAAATCTCAAAAAAAAATGTTCAAGTAGTTAATCATGCGATTAAATCGCCGCGATTTAATCGCATGATTCTATCTATTCTATCTTCTGGTGATACCTATTTTGTTTAGATTAGGATTAATGACAATTAATACACAAAGTAAATATATTTGCAGTCTTAATATAAAATAAATTAATTTTCAACAATTCAAATTAAAAAGTAATAGGTAACAACAATAATAACAAGAAAAAGATTATATTAATGATTACAAACAAAAGAGAAAAATTCGCTGGCAAAACAGCGATTTGTCTATTGTCGACGAATACTAAAATACTGCATGCATTAATATTTTTTGTATGCATGCAACTTTTAATCGTTATCACAATTCTCAATACTAAGGAGAGAATCGTAATATTTGGAGATTTTGGCAAAAAAGGATTTTTTCCTTGGGGATTTTGTTCATGTATATTTTTTCTATGGAGATAAAGTCCAGTTAGATTATATATTTTGGAGATTTTGTCAATGGAGTTTTTTTTTTGGGGATTTCGTACCGCTCCCAATAAAAATATATAAGTGGTAGTTATTTTTTCCATAAGCTCCAATTTAGTTAGTGTGCAAAAAATAGTGATTAGATCAATTGTAATCCATCGAAAAGTATTAATGTAAGCGCGATAATCAGTAAGGTCAGTAGCCAGTGGAATCATTTGGCTTAGTTTATTTTGCTTATCTTTTACTAAATGTAAAGTATTGCGATATTAAAATAAGTTCTTATCAATTATGTAACGTAAGTACCTCAAAGAAAATCTAAAATGATTTTAAATCGGTACACCCTGATAACTATCGGGGATATCTTATGTTCCTAAAAAGTAGAAGACAGTTAGGAAACAGTCACTCTTTCTAAAATATGGTTGAACTCAAGAGTCCTTTGTGGCCTAAAAATCGGTGACGTACAGACGGACGGACGGACGGACAGACAGACATGGTTAATTCGACTCAGCTAGCGTTTCTGAGTCGATCCATATACTTTGAGGTATATGTAGCAAAATTATTTCTCTATGTTACAAACTATGTATCAAAACTAATATACTCCTATGGGATAGGGTATAAACGCACATGCACTATGCACAATTAATGTATACTATTGCTATGTACACAGCAACTCAATTAAATATAGATTTTATCTAAATAGGTTTGCTGCTTCATTATTACAAATCGACTCACCTGAATGATGTGTATACAACAACAAAAAGTTTAAATAAATAAATGAACAAAAATCGGTTACTTCATCGTTTATTAAAAAAAACTCTTTTCCATTAACAAAAATAAAAATTCATGTATTATTAAAAAAACAAACATCTTACATTAATGAACATCTTTACTTATTAAAAAATTAATTCAATATTACTCGAATATACTTTCTTTTCTTATAGCCGTCATAGGACTTTATACGTTATAAGTACAAAAAACAGATATATTGGTGAGCCACCTATTTGGAAAGGAACAATTAAATAAACGACTTCAAGTGGAAGAAAATTATTTAGAACATGTGGAACCATAAGTAACAGCCTCCATCACATTGCACCCAGTCAACCTCTCAACCTAAAGTATAAAGAAAATAAAAATATATTAGTGGTAGTTATTTTTCCATAAGCTCCAATATAGTGAGTGTTGAAAAAATAGCAATTAGATTAATTGTAATCCATAGAAAAGTATTAATGTAAGCGTGGTAATCAGTAAGGTTAGTAGCCAGTGGAATCATTTGGCTTAGATTCTTTTGCTTATATTTTACTAAATGTAAAGTATTGCGATATTAGAATAATTTCTTACCTATTATGTAACGTAAATACCTCAAAGAAAATTTAAAATGATTTTAAATCGGTACACCCTGATAACTATCGGGGATGTCCTATGTTCCTAGAAACGAAGAAGATAGTTCGGACACAGGATGTCGGAGAAGGCGAGAGTCACTCTTTATCAAACTTGGTTTCACTCAAGAGTCTTTTGTCCAAATGAAAAGTCACTTAAAAGTAGCATAGTTCTTGCTGTCACTAAATACCAAGATCAACCAGTTCCAAATGTAATTGAACGAGCAAGCTGCCCGAGGAGACTACACAATATTTATAGGAAAATATCACATTGACATTCCAAGTATCCGCACTTATCAGGCTAGGATATGCATAATCAAATGATTTAAAGAATCGAGACTTTAGTAATCGAGTGATCCTTATGCCACAGTAGTCCAGTAGAAATTAAAGTATAGCGTTCTCTGCCAGTGCAGTAAGAATTTAGTGGAAAGAGATAATAACCTCACTGAAGTTTCAAAAACAATTGAGCGAATCACTTACTTATATAAAATTCAAATCAGATTCGATGTATATTTGTACCTGTCACAAAATTTCCGTAACTACCTAACGGATTTGAGTGGAGTTTTCTTCTATAGATACAGAATTCTTCTGCACAGTTTTTGAAGTAAAACTTCTTTTGGGTAGGTGTGAATTGGATCTTATGAAACATAAAAACGTCACGCTGACGGTGTTTTGATCCGGTTCCCCATTAAAAATTCTCAAAATTTAAATGGAGTATGAAAATATACTCGATCGCTGATTACAGAATACCAAAATCCAATACTCGAATCTCGTATGCGATCATTATATTTGAATTTGATAACTTTATAACTCGATAACTGATGTGATAATTCGACCCCAGTTTCACTTCTAACTATATATTAAGTTTCGTTTAGCAAAAACGTTTTTTTAGTTAAGGAGTTCACCTACCTCGGACTAGACTCCACGAATGCCACCCTAGTGGAGATCCGGCGTAGAATTACCCTAGGATCCTGCCAGTTCTGTTTTATGGCGCCGAATGCTGGACAATAAGCAAGAAGGGGAGCTCATACTAAGCTCCTTCGAAAGAAAAAATACTTCGGTGAATTTTTGTATGCAATGATATGAATCAATAAAAAAATAGTGTTATAACGTAATCGTGGAATTAGGCAGTGTTTCCAATACTAAATTAATGGATCTTAAAAAAGTTAGTACCGGATGGGACATATGCAAAGTGAATCAAATGTAAGTATCACTATATGTTTTATATGTTGTGGTTTTAACCATATAGCAAAATATTGTTTCAAGGAAAAGATATGCATACATATTTATATTATATACGATTTAAAAGAGTGCTGAAGAAAAATGTGTCAAATGTTGTTTTGCCAAAAACAATTTAAATATTGATATAAATGTAATTCATTGTGCGAACACTCTTAATTGCATAAAAATCGCTGAAGAGGGAACTGATTATTAGAAATCAAGTGAAATAAAATGTGTTTATCTGAATATACAAGGACTTTCCAAAAATTCTAATCAATGCATCTGATATATATTGATATATGCTGATGATATGAACATTTTCAAATATGTAGGAGATCTAAACGATTCGCTTCAACTACAAACCGATTTAAATAGTTTTACCATATGGTGTCTTAAAAACGGTTTGAATTTGAACCCTACTAAGTGTCAGAATATGACATTTTCACGAAAACGTGCTCCTTCAAAATATAGTTATACTCTGTCGGGGCACACGCTCTGTTGTGTGAACAGTTTTAAAGATCTAGGTGTTTATTTTGATCCTAATATGGAGTTTAATAAACATATAAACGTTATCATCAATAAATCAAACTGCATGTTAGGATTTATAAAAAGGTGGTCAAAAGAGTTTAATGATCCTTATGTCACCCTCTCCCTTTATAAATGTCTAGTTCGCCCTCACTTGGAGTATGCCTCACAAGTTTGGACGCCCTTCTATGCAGTTCATTCAAATAGAATTGAGGCAGTCCAACGTTGATTCATAAGATTTGCTTTGAGAGGACTACCATGGGATGATCTACACAATTTGCCTCCATTTAGGTGTCGAATTGAACTACTACAGATGTTGCCTTTGTCTCAACGTAGACTTAACAGCGACATGGTTTTCTTACACCAATTATTATCGGGAAAAATGGACGCCCCTGATCTTTTAAGTGCTATTGGTTTTAATACCCGGGGAGGTACCTACAACCTACGTAGATTAATTATATTACATATCCCTAGCCATAAACACAACTATGGTATGCATTAGGGTATTAGTTTAGTTTAGTTTAGTTTATTTATTTATTTGGCTTTATAGCCATTTCTTCAATTTTACAGTTTATACATAGGATAGTTACATTTTTGTTACTATGTAATTTGTTATATATTTACTAGTTCTAGTTAACATTTGCTTTGATAAATTCTTTTAAATAATTTTTAAATGTATTTATGTTCCCTTCATTTCTGATGATTTCTGGCAGCATGTTATATGTGTGGAGTCCATTGTATAGTATGCTTCTTTGGGCTCTTGCTGTTCTTGTTCTTTGTATGTTGAATTCATAGGTATTTCTTAGGTTATAATTAGTTTCTCTTGTTTGGGGAACATTATTTGTTAGGTATTGGGGGCACATACCATTTTTCATTTTATAAACAAGTGTCATTGCCATGAAGTAGAGTCTTTGGTTTATGTTTAACCAGTTAAGTGAGTTTAATAAAATCGATATTGGGGTATATGTGTTACACTTTAATATTATTCTCATTGCTTTGTTTTGTAGTTTTTGTAGTCGGGTTTTTTGGGTTATGTTACAGAGAAACAGAAGACTTGCACAATATTCGAAATGGGGTTTTACGGTCACATTATACACTTTTATTGCACTTATTATTGAAACGTTGTTCCGTGTTTTCCTTAAGACATATAATTTAGTCGACACTTTTTTACAAACATAGTCTATGTGACATTCAAAGTTTAGATGATCATCCAATATAACGCCGAGATATTTTATGGACGACACTGGGTTTATGGTTTTGTTATTTATTGTTATTGTTATAGGTATGGACATTTTGGGACTGTTTAATAACATATATTTTGTTTTATCAGTATTTATTATTAATTTATTCATGTTTAACCAAGAATTTATTGCACTAAGATCACGATTTATTTTATTTTCTATTGATTGTATGTCTCTTCCACTAATATACAATAATGTGTCGTCTGCAAAAAGTACTATTTTGCAGTTCGATATTACTTTTTCTATGTCGTTTATATAGATTATAAATAATAGGGCACCTAGTATTGTACCCTGAGGTATTCCTACATTTATTCTAGCTGCATTTGATATTATATCGTTGATTTTTGTTCTTTGTGTTCTTTCACTGAGAAATGTTTTGAACCAAGATAGTTCTGTGTTTCGAACACCATATTTATTTAGTTTTTTTAGGAGGATTTCGTGATCAACGGTTTCGAATGCACGTTTGAAGTCCAAGAAAACTGCAATTATACAATTTTTTTCGTCGATATCTTTTCTCCAATCACTTATTAAAAAATTTACACACGTTTCACATGAATGTTTCGATCTGAATCCAGATTGATTAATACTTATTATGTTGTTGTTTTCAAGATGTTCTTGCAATTGCGTCATTATTATTTTTTCTAAAATTTTTTCATATACGGGGACCATGTTGATAGGACGATACTCATTACATTTTATTGCACTAGGGATTTTTTTCTTTGGTATTATTAATGTTTCCTTCCATGTTTTGGGAAATATTCCCGCGCTCATGGAAATATTTATAATACGTAATAGTACTGGACCGACAATACTGATACATTCTTTGATCATACCAACATTCATAAAATTAAAATCATTACGTTTATTTATCACAGTTATTGCATTTATTATATCATCAATGGTCGCTATGCGAAACTTAAAATCAATATTGCACTCTTCCACTAAGTTTACATATTCGGTGTGTATCACAGATTGGCTTAAGTCGTTTATACTTTGGACAAAAAATATATTTAATTTATCACAGATTATTGCACTATTAGTCTCTTTATCACCGTTTTCAAACTCCACTTCCGTAATATCGTCGTTATTTGTCCATAAGACATATTTTTTTAACTGCTTCCACATAGTCTTTTGGTCATTTGCCTCCATAATTTTGTTTGAGATAAACTCTGATTTTGTTTTGATTATTGCACTTTTATATGTATTTCTATAATGTTTATATGTTTCCCAATCACTTAAGTTGTTTGTTAATATTGCTTTTTTATATAGATCTATTTTATGCGTCTTCATTTGTGTGATTCTACTAGTTAGCCATTCAGCATTTTTGTAGGGTACTAATTTTGTCACCATCATCGAGTTAACTACTGTTTTTAATTCATTTTCTAGTTGTTCACTGAGCGTGTTGACATTATAGGGTCTGTCAGGATTAAAATTGTAAAATATGGGGTTTCTTGTTAACGTGGATATTAATTGTTCTTTATTATTGTATTAGTATTAGTATTAGTATTAGTATTAGTATTAGTATCATGAGTAGAGTTTACAACAAAAATAACGATGTAGTTGAACTGCATGTTAGTAAAAGTAGTTTGAAACATATGAGAAGGCTACAATCCGCTGTTCGGATCGTTGAATACCCTATCCCATCCCATCTTTAAAAAAATATCCTCAAATGTAGGCTTTATGGCGATAAAATACAGAAGATGACATTGTCACAATATATTGCTCAGACAGTTTATCAAAAACCTTTTGTGGTTCGACAAAGAACAACGTTTTTGTATTGCATATGCCTTGGGGTAAGGCATACAAATGGTTTTTGTAGGAAAACGCCCCAAAAAGTGGGCGTGGGTTAAAATAGTCTATTGACGAAATGTTCAAATTAATACTACCAATGATTGTGCTTCAAAATTTTTTTTCGAAAATTTTAAAATTTGGCCAAAAAAAGTTTAGGAACGCCCCCAAAAAGTGGGCGTGGCAAAAAACTTTATACTAACGAAATATAGATATTACGATTCTCTAAATATGCTGCCCAGACACTTTTTTAAATTCTTTACGGCTTGGCCAAAAAATACGTTTTTCTAAAAAGGGGGCGTCGCATTAAGCGGATTTCAAACATTTTTACACTTGTTCTGCTGGGAGCAACAAAGAGCACGTGCACCAAATTCCATCATTCTAGCTCAAAATTTAAGGCCCAAAAACTGGTGACGTACGGACGGACAGACATGGCTGAATCGACTCAGCTATCGATTCTGAGTCGATCCATATACTTTGAGGTATATGTAGCTAAATTATTTCTCTATGTTACAAACTATGTATCAAAACTAATATACCCCTACGGGATAGGGTATAAAAATCCATATTTCTTGGAAACGAAGAATTTGAACTCAATTTTGGATATATTTCGAAATAATATTGGTTAACGTTATTCACTATTTTCAAGACTCTTCTCATTTCAAACAATAGGAGTGTTCGAAATCTCAGCTTTCCTAGGATATAGTAGATGAAACTTTGTCCTCAATTGCCAAAGCGGAAAAAGTCACAAAAAACGCCTTACAGGCGGACTTGCTTCATGACTATCAGATATCTCAAGTCTCCTTAAGCGGTTCTATCTCTGATTTTTGAACGCGCCTGTTGTGATCGTTTTTGATAACTGACTGAATTATTTACACCCCTATAACGTATTACGAAACAAGCGGAAAGTAGACATTAAGGAGCTTAAGTTAGTCACGACATTTTATGAAAGGAGAAGATTTTAGAACGACAGCTATATTATATATTAAACGAATCCTGTGCCCTTATCGCGTAAGAAAATTATCTCTGACGACGACATTTTGACACTTGTTTCATAATCAAGTGAATGCCATCGTTTAATGAAAATCGTTTGTACGTCATTCGACGTTTCAATGTTTGTATGCAATAAATTAAAACATCGTCATTAACGACGACGATCGTTTTTATGATCACTCGCTGAGTGCTCAGGTTTCGAAAATAGCTTCATTGATCATCCATTGGATTTTGCTATCGAAAAGACATACAGTATAATCGTTAATCGAAATGGCAAGACATGATTTATTTTGACTAGATCATGTTTATGAAAGCTCGGTGGTAGCAATTACTGTATTTCAAGAAACAAAATGACTGGTGCATTCGAAAATGAGCTTTCAAACGGTAACGTGTTCGCTTGTAAAGCCTTCAATAAGCAATCAAAGTGATTGTAATATTTTTAAATACAAGTTTACAGAAAATTGTGCAGTCGAGTGTATTAAGATTTGACTTCATTGATGCTCTGAAGTTTGTTTTGCTTTGATGACAGGGGAGGAGTTCATTTGCATGTAGAAATATTCTTTTTTTTTATTCTAACAAATAATAGAAAGCAAGACAATTGTCTGGACATTTTAGTGATCTTCTAAAACCTTTTCTTTTTTTCTTAAGGGTTCCAAACACAACAATTGGTGTAAAAACAAAACTGGCTTTTAAATGACTCGAAATGTTGTTCAATGAAAATAGGCGAAGTTCGTAAATGCAAGACCTGCAAAGCAAGGGGAAATGCAGTTACAAGATCAAAAGCAAATTATTCAGGCCTATCGCGAATAAATTTTCCCGGGAAACTGTTCCCATTCAACACTGCTTTACATTGCTGACAAAGAAAAAAAATTTGGCATAAATCTGCTTTTGTTTACGTTGCCCAATATCACGTTTGCGAACTCACATTTTGAATTAAATGAATAAAAAGTTTAATGATATTTTTGAACCACTGTTTGACCCCCCCTTCGGGTTAGGGGTCAGAATATACCCGAGGTAAGGCATGTCTGTCGTAGAAGGCGACTAAAATCCACTCCCCGTATACCGAGTGTAAAGCGTATACATACAACAAAATGCAATGAGTACAACGAAAAGATTTAATACCCCAGGTGGCAATTCAGTTTCACTGGAAAATCCACCCTCTACGGAGGTCGGCTCTACGGATTCTGGGGAGAGCCAATTATTGGAAATGTGTAACCCTTTCGGAAAAAGTTCAAGGGTAACGAGGTCACCTACATCAGGATCTCAAAAAAATATATGTGTCTCAAGGAGCTCGACAACACCAGAAGTGTCAGCCCACGAAAAACGAGACTCAATGAAAAATAAGAGCCTAAAGGAAGAAAACGACGTTCTTCGAACAAGGCTTAACAATGTCGAACTGCTCTGCGAAGAGCTTCGTAAAGAAATTCTCCATCTAAAGGAAGAAAATATGACTCTGAAGAGTTCATTTAAAATACCTAATGAGCCAAAACCAAGTTCAAACGGCCCCGTGAATTCGGAATACCACACGGATGAAGAAGAACTCAGTCGCGAAACTGACTGGATCTTAAAGATAAGACCAGTAAAAAAGAGGAAAGCTGTATCCTCTCCTGAAATAATAAACCGCGACAAAGAGATTATTAACAAAGCGAAACAGCTAAAACAACGTCCCCCACCGCCAATTATTGTGATCGGTATTGACGACTTTAACAAGTTGCATACCTTTGCTAAAATCGTTGCCATTATCGGGCTACCAAGTAACTTCGCTAAGAAAAAATACATGGAAAGTCTGTGTTAAAGACCCTGAAAGTTACCGTCTATTATCTCGCAAACTTAATACCGATAAAATAGAATGGTATTCCTTTAAAAATAAATCTGAAAGGCCTTGTAGCTAGAGGGTTGCATGGGTCGTGCTTAAAGGATGACATTGTAAACGATCTGAAAAACAGGCAATATAAAGTCATAGATGCCGTTAACATTGTCAAGCGAGACCAAGAGGAAAAAGATGGCGAAGGAGATGTAAAACGCGGTCTGCCTTTATTTATACTCACCTTCGATAGAACAGAAAGTTTGAACAAAATTTATGAAATAAAAACAATACTTAATATTGTTGTAAAAATAGAGCCTATGCGTAAGGATTCCAAACTAGTTCCCCAGTGCAAGCGCTGCCAAGGATAAAATCATACGCAATGCTATTGTCAAAAAAAAACCGCGGTGTATAAAATGTGCGGTAATCATCTGACGGTAGATTGTATGTCAGATAAGAAAACTCTTGCTATCTGCATGAACTCTAAAGGCAATCATCCGGCAAATTATCGCGGTTGCGAAGTAGCTAAAGAGTTGCAAAAAAGACGGACGAAATTTAATGGTAGTAATTCACAGTAATTAAATTTAAACAAGCAAAAGCCTAAAATTCCGATTATATATATGTCGAAGACATAGCAGGCCATAGTCGAAAAACCTAAATTTTCACAAACTACGCGGCCATCAGATATCCGTTCGGATCTTGTACATCCAAAACAAAATGTACAAACGTATGCTCAAGCTACAGTATCCAATAACGCCCAAAAAATATCTCACCTGACCTAGTTTCAAATGAATTTTCGATTATTCTTTCAAAACTTGAGGAACAAAGCAAAACGAATAAACTTATTTTTGACAGGCTCGTTAAGCTCGAAAATAGAATTCGCAATAGAAGTACCCCACCTTTAACATGAGTAGATTGCTTAAAATTCTTACGGCCTTTGGCAAAAACTTGGAGAACTTGAATTATTTATGCAGGAAAAAGATATAGACATCTGTTTAATATCCGAAACTCACGCAAAGAGTAATTCGAACTTAGAAATTAAAGGTTACCTCGACTATCATGCTCTACAACCATCGAATAAGGCTAGAGGTGGAGCCTCACTATATATAAAAGAGTGTATCGAACATTCGATTGATCTTAAACTATAAATCGAAGCAATGCAAGTTAGCTCTATACAAGTCAAAAGCTGACAATCCTTTCTGAAGATATCGTCTATTTACTGCCCACCACGATGCAAGGTTGAGAAAATTGACTTTGAAAACTTGCTTAATTCCCTTGGACAACGTTTTGTCATCGGAGGGGACTTTAATGCAAAACATACATTCTGGGGATCTAGATGCATATCACAGAAAGGTAGGATGCTTTATGATGTAGGTAGAAAGTACAATACCGAATTTCATTCTACGGGAAAACCAACTTACCAGCCAACTGATTTGATCGATTTTTTCATTGTAAAAGGTCTGCCGTCCAATCGAATCAAAGTTGAAGAATGCTTTGATCTTTCCTCTTATCATTCTCCATTCATTTTAACAACGAGCGAGTCACTGATTTTAAATGAAAAACCACCCAGATTAACAAACGCGAAAACCAACTGGGAAGGTTTCAAAAACGATATTGAAAATAATATCCGACTGGGTGTATTGCTTAGAGCCACATTGGGACTCGAAGTCGCTGTTGACTCATTTATCAATACCATCCAAAAGCAGCATGGAATAATACTCCTCAACAGAACAAAATTATGTGTAAAATTAAGTACCCCCGAGAAATACAAGATTTAGTAAGACAAAAAAAGAAAAGCTCGTAAAAGATGGCACCAAACTCGTGCCCCGCAAGATAAAACACATCTCAATCGGTTGAGTAATTTGCTATCAAATTCGATAAAAAATTTAAAAAACCATGCAGTAGAAACTTATCTGCAAAGCCTAACCGCTGGAAAGGAATCGAATCGAAAGCATTTAAAGTCATAAAACGGCCAAAAATCGCTGTGCCGCCAATTAGGGTAACTCAAGACGTTTGGGCAAAAAGCGATAAGGAAAAAGCTGACGTTTTTGCCTCACATCTTGAGGAAACATTTAAGCCATTTGATGGTCCAGCGCAAAATGAAAACATTAACATATTCGAGAGTACAACCGATAATAATATTGTAAGATATGCAAGTATTGCCGAGCTTAAACGGGAAATACAGAAACTAAAGCCTAAAAAAGCTCCGGGTTATGACCTGATTACAGGAGAACGTCTTAAAATGTTGCCTCGGAAAGCACTAACTAAGCTTCTTTTTATTATAAATGCAGCAATCAGATTAGAATACATACCAAGACAGTGGAAAGTCGCGGAAGTGATTATGGTTCTAAAACCAGGAAAATCACCGAATGAAATAAAATCTTACAGGCCTATTTCACTCCTTCCAATAATTTCAAAAGTTTTTGAACGGATATTACTCGGTCGCTTACACCCCATAATTGAACAGAAACGTCTTTTACCTGACCATCAATTTGGGTTTAGAAGTAAACATTCAAAGGTGGACCAAGTACATCGAATTACAGATATAATTGAGAAAGCTTTCGAAGAAAAGAAAATTTGTTCAGCCGTATTTCTTGACGTGTCGCAAGCTTTTGACAAGGTGTGGCACAAAGGCCTTACTTATAAACTAAGTCAAGTTCTGCCAGAACAATTATATAAAATCCTCGTGTCGTATCTTGAGCATAGACTCTTCCGTGTGAAACTTGGAAGCGAATATTCCGAGTTCAAAGAAATAATGACAGGTGTACCGCAAGGAAGCGTCCTTGGACCAATCCTGTACCTCCTATTCACTCGTGATATCCCACAAACAAACGATACAATAGTTGCAACGTTTGCTGACGATACTGCTATACTAGCAGTTGGCACAATAATAGAGGAAACAAATATCAAATAACAAAACGCTCTTAACGAGGTTAATGAATGAACTAAATCCTGGCGGATTGCACTTAATGAGAGCAAATCGATCCATGTAGATTTTTCGTATAAACGGACAAACAATTTGCCTGTATTTCTAAATACGGTTCGAGTCCCGTTTGCAAATGAAGCGAAATATCTCGGTATGACACTCGATGCAAAATTAAAATGGAAGTCGCATGTAAAACAGAAATGCGAAGAACTAAAAAATAAATACAAGCAAGTGCTAAAGCCGGTTTGAACATATGGTATACAACTATGGGGTTGTACCAGTGAAACGAATCTAAACATTCTACAAACTTTTGAAAACAAAATGTTAAGATCATTCGTCAATGCGCCGTGGTACGTTAGGAACGAAGATCTACGCAGAGATCTGGGTATTCCCGCGGTTAAAGATGAAACAAAAAAGTTTGCACGAAAACATAAAAAACGTTGATTAGGACACGTTAACACAACAGTCCTCCAAATTCTTGACGAAACAAATATATTGCGGCGTCTTCAAAGAGCTAAACCCTTAGATTTGGCCCGATAATAACAAACCGCGCTATAAATTGCGGAAAAGGCAGGAACTCTCAAAGGAAAGTTACCTGCCAAACATATTATATGCTCGTGATAAAAAAAATTGCTGGATAAGTCGAATACTTAGTTGCAATAGAAATACAAAATGGGTGGTGGTTTTAGTGAGTAAAAATCTCACACTACTTTGGGCACGTGCTCATCGTGTCTATGAAGATTTCCACCAGCCCACGGAAAAAAATGGTATAGAGGCTTTCCAAAATGTCCCTAATTCATCAATGTTCAGATGCAATTGCCAGCTTTAAAAATCGTCCACAGACTCCTAAAACTTGTTGCGAAAATGTCTTGTTCCTGTGTTTGGTTCACTTTACTGCTGTGGGACAGGAGCTGAATCTAGAGAAGTTTAAGTAAATT
Source organism: Rhingia campestris (assembly GCA_932526625.1). Taxonomy (NCBI): domain Eukaryota; kingdom Metazoa; phylum Arthropoda; class Insecta; order Diptera; family Syrphidae; genus Rhingia; species Rhingia campestris. The sequence continues at coordinate 18,220,524 of OW052186.1, forward strand.
ATCAATTGACTTACCTCCTGTACACTTTGGAGCTGGAGTTATACCTGTACATGCTTTCAAACATTGAATTCGGGAATATGATAATACGAATGTGGATGTTTTTTTAAATTTAAACTTCTTCAGCTTCTTTTACATCCCCTTTAACAGATTTTTTTTTAATTTGTGATTTTTTTTTAACCTTTTTTGATCTAAGTAAGGGAAAATTATGTTCTTTGGATAGAAACTGTTGGGTTGCTCATTCATGTGAAACGATTTGTTTCCATTTAACAATCCCATAAAATACATTCAACTTATAAGAAAATCCCTTAGTTTTATACAACAAATAAACAAGGATAATATGAGGAACGCAAAAGTCATGGTAGATATTTTCAGAAAAGAGCTACGAAAGCCAAAAAAAATGATCGTTCAACAAATGGGAATATAATTATACAAAAGCGAATATCATTCCATAAAAACAAGTTTCGTTTCATAAAGACGATTATCGTTTCATAAAGACGAGTATCGTATTGCATGTAAAATGAGTTTTATATACAAAGATATGAGAAGGCTACAATCCGCTGTGCGGATCGTTGAATACCCTATCCCATTCCATCTGTAAAACTAATATCCCAAAAAGTGGATATGGTTTAAAACACGATGGGGATTAAATACAGAAAATCACATTGTCACAGCAAATTGTTAAGACAGTTTATAGAACACTTTTATGGTTCTACAAAAGACAATGTTTTACTCCTGCATATGTTATGGGGTAGTGTATAAAAATGTTTTTTTTTTTTATATAAAGACACCCCCAAAAAGTGGGCGTGGATTAAAATGGTCTATAGGCGTAATGTTTATATTAATATTACAAATGATTCTGCATCAATTTTTTTTTTCGAAAATTTTAAAATTTGACCTGAAAAAGTTGTTTACTGAAAACGCCCCTAAAAAGTGGGCGTGGGAAAAAACTTTATAGAGACGGAATATAGATATTATAATTGTCTAAATATGTTGTTCAGAATTTTTTTCAAAATTCCTTACGGTTTAGCCAAAAACTACGTTTTTATAAAAAGGGGGAGTGACAGTGGGCGGATTTCAAAAACGTTTACACTTGTTCTGGTGGCACGGATAAGGATCCTATATTCAAAATTTCAAAAAATCGGTGACGAACAAACAGACGGACGGACAGACAGACATGCCAGTAATATCAATTGGGGTGATACAATAATAATTTTTTTTTTTGGATTTAATTATATACTCCAACAAAATCTAAGGATTAAAGGTATCTGATTCTTTGCAGCTAATCTTTTAAAAATTTTAACTTTATTCGAGAGATTTACAGTTTCACCCCTGTATGCAATTTAGAAAATGATTTTTCTTTTTCAAGGGAGACCTGAAGTAATTGAATTGTAACTTGGTGTTTTTGAGCAACAACATATCGTTTGATTATGTTTAGACAAGTACCAATATGTATGCAAAACATCGCACGTAAAGTTACTGCCATCCATGATAAAGGATCATTTACTTCATGGGACTAGAGTATTAAATCAATTCTCAAACACTCTTCTTTAAGCTTTGATTCCTGGAAACAAATAAAACCTTGCATGCAATTAGGCACACGCTCAACACTGAACATTTAAGCAATTTCTCCCTTCAAACGTGTGCTTAATTTCATGCAAGGAATTTTTCGTCTAAATAAAAAAAAGAAACAATTTTCTTTCAACTATAAAGAATGACCTAAGCTTCAGAATTATAATTAAAACTCTGTCCAACACTCACCTTTTACATTTGTAGAATTTTATAACTATTATTTGAATATAGTGTAACTTGCCCATTCCCTTTAACAAACTTTCTTTATGTAACTTGAATTGCATTACATGAATTACTTATATATATATAAGAAAAGCTCTTCTACTGTTATAATTCTTTACCATAAATGCCACTTAATGGGCTTATTCCTCCAGTCTTTTTTAATACTCTATGATCAATATTATCTTTAGTAAACCATTATATTACGACACATATTTATTAATTCGGGTGTTTTAATGCGTCATAGTTTACTATTTGATAGCATTTTTCATATTGGTGCCGAAACCCGGGAACGCGTTGTAATATATAATTGAGTTCGAGTCAAACAAATTAATCGCGAATTAGATAACATAAGTTTAATTCTTTGTTTGAACGAATATGGAGAACGTTAATCGTGCCACTTATAGAGGGCAAGTAACTCGCATCGTAAAGAGCGCGAACGAATATTTAGAAGCCGATGAGTCCAAACCAACGTCCGCGAGCGTGGATAACTTGGACACTATCGAAGAAGATCTATCGGTTCTTCTACAACGTTTAAAAACGGCGCATGATAGTCTTAATAAAGCTAATATCGAGGTACGTACTAATGGAAAAGTTGAAGATCTTCTAAAGGAATGTGAGGCCGTTGCGAAATACGAAGACAAAGCCGTTGCCGCCATTGCAAGATTGACAAAGCGGCTTGATAGGTTACACCGCATGCAAAACTCTGCGGAAGTCTCATTGCGAGTTTCGCCACGTGAAAGTGAAATCAGCACTGTCAGATTACCTAAACTTGCATTAAAATCATTTTCAGGAGATTTCAAGCAGTGGCTTCCCTTCTGGGAGCAATTTCGAACAGCAGTGCATGAAAACAATGCTTTGTCCGGCACGAACAAATTCAACTATCTTCAGTCTGCATAATCGGGAGCAGCAGCAGCAGCTTTAGCTGGTTTTACTCCAAGCGGTGCATGTTACGACGCGGCGATTGCTTTGTTGCAAGAAGAATTTGGTAGCATGGACAAATTGATTGATAAAACCATGAATGAGTTGATGTCAATTCCCCATGTGTCTTCTAAAACAGATATGAGAGGGTTGCGTAATCTTTACAACACCGTCATGACGTGCACAAGATCGTTAACCGCTATGGGTGTTTCATCGAGCAGTTATGGTATTATGCTTAAGTCCAAGCTCCTGCGATGCTTGCCAAATGATTTACGCGCAGACTATTTTCGTTTACATAACGAGGAAGAAATAAGTGAACATCAACCAGAAGCACCTTCAGCTTCAAGATCAGATGGTACGGTTACTCCTTCAGTGAGCGAAATTCCTATAGGAGACAAACAAATTACCAATCTCTTAAAATTCATTAAAAGAGAAGCGGGAGCTTTAGAAAATTCATTCGAAGAGAAAGACATTCGGCGTCAGCAGAGAGCTTTTACAACAGCAGCTGAATTACTTACTACCACCTCTAAAGAGTCCTGTTTCTCATCACACCAGGGATTGTAACGGACCACACACACTGAGTCAACGAAAGAACATGCTAAAGGAGAACAACAGATGCTTTCGTTGCACATACCGCGGTCATTCGGCTAAAAACTGTTCTTTGAAACGTTTGCGATGTGGTGTATGCCAAGGTTGGCATGCTAAATCAATGTGCGATCCAAATTATCCACGGCGTGACATTGTGGAACATTCAACTAGCCCAACAAATTCTGACAGCAAAATTAAAGTGACTGGAACATCGAAGCAAACTCTTAGTGTATGTGCTACCAGTGGAAATTTTTCAGGAGAAGTATTTCTGCAAACAGCTTCTGTATTTGCAATTAATTCATATTCGAATAAAAGTTCTTATGTTCGTATTATTTTAGACGGAGGCAGTCAAATGTCGTTTGTAAAGGAAAGTTTAGCCAAGAAATTGAATTTGCCGGTAGTGGGTAAGAGAAAGATAAGTATTATACCGTTTGGAAGTGGAAAACAACAAAGCGCAAAGAATTGTTCGAGCGTTCGATTGACATTGAAAAGTCAATATGACAAGAGAGCAGTGGAAATCGAAGCCGTAGTTGTGCCAGAAATTTGCTTAGATGTTTTGGCAATTCCGTCAGCAAATATTTCCGAATGTTTCAATCTAACTTTGGCAGATACACGCCCATTTGAATATCAACCCGATGATGGAATCTCAATACTGATTGGTGCTGACAGTTACTGGATGTTCGTTTCGGGAAATAATAAACGCATTTCTGACCGCTTAACAGCAGTCGATACAGTGTTTGGTTGGACGCTGCAAGGGCCAGCACCAATTAGCACTGAAAGCATTCATGCTGGCTTGGTTAAAGTGAAAGTGTTTTCTGTAAATGCGATAGAGGATAAGGATTTTCATGCCACCTGTTTTTGGGATCTCGAAACCATTGGCATCAAACCTGAAGAAAAACAAGCATCTGACTTTACACAGGATTTTACACGTAAGTCTATAGTGAAACACGGGGATCGATACCAGGTATGTCTACCTTGGAGGGATGAAAATGCGTTGCTTGATGACAATAATTTGGGAGCCATGATACGATTCAAATCATTAACTAGAAAGCTTTCCAGGTCACCTGAGGAACTGTTCAGATATGACAGAGCGATGCGTGAGCTTATAGATTTAGGTATCGCTGAAAAAGTTGATGGTGAAGTGAAGGGCAATAAAATTTACTACCTGCCCCATCGGCCCGTGTACAGAGATGACAAAATAACATCCAAATTACGGATAGTCTTCGACGCTTCAGCTCATGCGGCAAATTGTCACTCTTTAAATGATCTCTTGTTGCAGGGATCAAATCTGCTCCCAGATGTATTCAAAATATTGCTGAATTTCGAGTGGGTCCTATTGGAATAGTTGCTGATATTGAGAAGGCGTTTCTCCAAGTGTCTCTCCATCCTAAAGATCGTGATGTACATCGATTCTACTGGTACTCTAGAGAAATTAAGTCGGCATATGATCTTCCAGACCATCAAATTTATAGAATGACTCGTGTGACATTTGGGGTGACGTCAAGTCCCTTTCTTTTAGGAGCCACACTCAAAACACACTTTAATAACGAACGCGAGGATTTTCCAGAAACGTGCGCTGTCTTGAGTGATAGCTTATACATGGACGATGTTGTATGCAGTTTGCATGGAAGAGATGAAGCCATGGAATTTTACCATGAAGCCATATCGATCCTTAAACGCGCTGGGATGAATTTACGTAAATGGAACTGCAACAATCCGTTTGTCAGGTCTACTTTTTTGGGTACAACTACAAATGATCAGAAGGTACTAGGTATGTTGTGGTACGTTCATACGGATGAGTTGGCAGTTGACATCGTTCCAGTCGAACGCTTTATTGGTGGTTTGACAATAAAAGCTACAAAACGTTTGGTACTCCAGGTAATTTCACGATTCTTTGATCCTCTGGGACTTATTGGTCCCTTCGTAATAAATTTTAAAATTTTGTTTCAAACAATCTGGAAACTGAAGTTGGGATGGGACGATGAGCTGCCTAATGATCTATCAAAAGTCTGGAATACATTATGCTCAGATATTGCTGAACTTAAACTACTATCGATTCCAAGAAGAATCAGTCGCCAATTAGACGTCCACCATCGAGAGCTACACGTTTTTGCGGATGCAAGCCCAAATGGTTACGGAACTGTTGCATATATAAAAACCGTATATGTGCCAGGTGAGTCATTCGTCCAGTTTCTATGCGCCAAGAATAGAGTAGCACCATTGAAGGGTACGGAAGGTATCAATGACCTAACATTACCGCGACTAGAGCTTACTGCCGCGCTAATTGCAGCTAGGTTATGTTCCTATTTGAAGGCCAATCTTACGATGTTTTTTAATAGAGTTTATCTCTGGACAGACTCAAAAATTACACTCTGTTGGATATCTAGTGATGCCAAGAAGTGGAAGCCATACGTAGCTAATAGAGTTTGTGAGATAAAGAAGCTTACTGCAGAATTCACCTGGAACCACTGTCCTGGAAAAGACAATCCGGCTGACTTGTTAACGAGAGGCGTGTCATCAAAACTGTTATCATCATCGCTCGTTTGGATGCATGGTCCTCCCTGGCTGCTATGTGATTCTGAAAAGTGGCCTACAGAAAACAATGATCCTTTATTAACAGTGGTATCTGCTTTTAAGGTGGGTGTAACAACTAAATGTGCGTCTACTGTGGATCCTATTTTAAACATGGAAGATTTTAGCAGCTGGAAGAAATTACTTCGAGTGAGTGCATATGTATTCAGATTCATAAACATTCTTTGTGAAAGAAAAATTGGATATCCGAAATATTTATCTGCAGAGGAAATTAATAATGCTGAAAGATATTGGATCAAAACTGTTCAGTCTTTATATTTTAGCGATGACATCCATTCGATAGAAAAGGGTCAATCTATTGATAAATCATCTAATTTATTGGCTCTCAATCCCTCTTTAGACAATGATGGTATATTACGCATGACTAGTCGAATTCCGGCTACCGAAGAAGGTGGATATTGTGCAAACCCGATAATACTACCTAAACGATCACATCTCAGCCTTATTATTATATTGGACGCACATGAGGGATTGCTGCACAGCGGTGTTAACTCGGTTCTTACCAAAATTAGATCACGCTATTGGATAGTTAGCGCTAGGCAAATGATTAAAGCGGTTATCAGTAGGTGTATTACCTGCAAGCGGCTATTAGGAAAACCTGGATCACAGCCATTTGCTCCAATTCCTCGCGAAAGGATGTTTACTTCGCGGCCATTCGAGATGACAGGGATTGATTTTGCTGGACCACTGTATATCCAAAATATTTCGGAAGGAATCACCCAAAAGAAGGTATACATTTTACTTCTAACATGTGGCGCAATCCGCGCTATCCATTTAGAATTAGTCACGGACTTAACTGCTGAAAGCTGCTTGTTGGCTTAAAAACGATTTTTCGCACGAAGGGGAAAACCTTCGATAATTAACTCGGACAATGCCAAGACATTCAAACGTGCTTCTAAGGAACTTAACATCTTAAACATGGCTTTGGGTGCTGAGTTAGTACAGGGATTTGCTAGCAGTGAAGGAATCAATCATCGGAGGAATATATCATCGAAAGAGGACCATGGTGGGGTGGTTTTTGGGAAAGACTCGTCAAAAGTATAAAGGCAGTGTTAAAGGCTACTATTGGAAGGGCATCACTTAGCTTCGAGGAGTTACGAACGCTGTTAGCTGAAGTGGAATGCGTCATCAATGCCCGACCATTGACGTATATCTCCGATGATCCTAGAGACTTGTCTCCACTAACCCCTTTACATTTTCTTACAGGTTCGCATGAATCCTCAGTTACTACTTCATAAAAATAAAAATAAGTCTATCTTGTGGGTTTCTAAGTGGCTCTGTAGATTGACACACGCCTGCCACATCACCGCATCACATAGTTTCGCCGTCAAAGAAGTATAATTCGGTTAAAAACAAATGAAATAATTACCAAAATTTTGTTTACTTCACCACCGATGTGCAATTCCCTTTAATGGGATTCAATCAACTCGTAGAGGCATTCGGGAACATTTTTGTAGTATTTGATTCGATGCTTTTGTATTACTTTGGCAGCTAGGCATTTGAGGGTTGTATACTTGATAGGATTGACGATTTGATGGATTTTCTGGGTTTCCAGCAGGGTTTCAAAGGTCTCTCCGTTGAAGTTTTTTGTGTCCTGTATGGAGTAAATAAAACAGAAAATATGATTAGTTATTGGGGAAAGAAACAAAATGATAAAATAAGTTTTTGATCAGAAGCTGCACTCAGGGCTAGTAAACAAGACGGCGCAACATGTCACATACAAGGTGGGTCAAAAGAGATCACCCTATTGGAAGATGCTCTTATTTTTGCAACTGGCCGCCAATGTAAAATCTGTTCTGACATTTGTGGACTAGACAGATGTAGAATACAAGAGAACAAGCCATGGAGGGATGCACACCCCAAGAACGCGGAATAATCGTGTCTATTTTTTTTCGTAACAATTCGTCTGTAGTGTTGGCGCAGCGCGAATTCCGTCGCCGATTCCCCGGCCATCCGACACCGACTGCGCAAACACTGCGCCGTTTGGCCACCAAACTTGAAGTGTTGGTTGGAACACGAGACGTTCCCAAGAGTGGTCGGCTCCGGAGCGCCCGTTGTGCCAAGAATATCGCCGCTGTTCCCGAGTATGTCAAGCTGTCCCCGGAAACAACCACCAGACGCTGTGTCTCGCAATAAGCCATCATCCGGTTGTCCCTAAGCTGAATTTTGGTCAAAGAATTGCGCATGTTCCCGTACAAAGTCCAGTTCGTGCATCAGCTGCTGCCTGTCGACCGCCAACCGCGTGTAACCTACGCCCAAGCCATCCTCAATCTCGAGGACAAAGTGGGCGATTTCTCAACCAAAATCACAATGAGCGATGAGGCTCATTTCCACCTCAGCGGGTACGTGAACAAGCAAACTATCGCTTCTGGGGCACCGAAAATCCATTAGTAATGCACGAGGAGCCATTACACCCGCTCAAAGTTACTGCATGGTGCGCTGTTCACGCTGGAGGAGTCATCGGGCCATTTTTTTTCGAGAACGCCGCTGGCCAAATGACAACAGTGGACGGTGCGCGCTATAGAACCATGTTAACAGTTTTTTTCTGCCGCAATTGGACGAATTAGGACTGGAGGCCAACCGATGTTCTGAAGGGCTAACATTCTTTTGGCCCATCTTGTAGCTAGTGCCACAATTGATTTGTTGAAGGAAACGTTCGGTGAGCGCATAATTTCGGGTTTGGTCCTGTGATTTGGCCTCCAAAACGTTCGATTTAACGACGCTTGACTATTTTCCGTGGGGATATGTGAAGTCGGTAGCCAACGCCGATAAGCCCGAGACAATTGACCACTTGAAGGACAACATTCGCCGCTTTACTGCCGATATACGGCCACAAATGTTGAAAAAAGTCATCGAGAATTGGACCTCCAGATTAGACTACGTACGTGCCAGCCTTGGCATGACAGAAATCATATTGAAATTATAACGCCAGAAGATTATCTTTCGAATATATAATATATCTTTCTATACCTCTAAACAAAACACCCTGTAGAACCTATCTACAATAAAGGATTTTGCTATGATTGACACGTTCTTATAGCTTCAAGTTTACAGACCTCTAATTAATGCAGAGCTGTTTACATGCATAGTGGTGGTCAATAAACGTTTACTTAAATTACAGAGGGAAGATTGCAGGATAGTTATCTATACGAACTACGTAATCATTACTAAACCAGTACGCTGAAAGCATTTACTCTCTGGAATTCAATAAACTTAGTCTCAAATAGTTAGAATCTGTCTGGTAGTTGGGTCTAGTTCTTGTATACGAAACTAACCTGGAGAGCACACATTGCCTATATACGCGTATGTATGTAAGTTCGAATCACGCTCTGGCTTTACGTGACCATTATCTGGTTAACGGCTAAACAAAGCCTTATGCCATTTATTTTAAAATCAGATATGCATCAGGAAGCTTTAATAACGAACGCTTTTGCAGCTTTAGATCAGTAATGAGGTAAGCATAACAGAGAACACAATTTCGGGTATAACAGCCAGGCAACTATTCCTAGTCGTTCTGAAAAGGATTCAGACTTGGTTGAGTGTGCATGCCAAACTGTATTTATAATCGGTAAAACGTTTTCGAGAAGGATATCATGCCAATTGAAGAGGTCTATCCTGGTTGTGAATGAAAGATGAATATCTGTGACTTCACTTAAAGCCAAACGGCAATCATGTTTCTGGTATCATCTTCATAAGCATCAGAGAGCCCACCAAGCCTTTTCTTTGATACTATGCGAACTATCTAACAAAAGTGTCGGAAGCCTGGGGGGATTATCACCCAACCGGTAGTCGTGGGCGATATCGTCATCAATTTGCTTCACGTAATTAGACACCTTTGGTATCGTCAATCGTTTATTTGAGATACTCTCAAACTCTAGTAACTTAGTAACTAGTTCTCAAATTATTTATTAGATGTCATATACATTGTCATTAATGACATTTGAATTTTTTTAATTGTTTGGTGCCGCACAATTTCATTAAAAAGAATGCAAAATGTAAGTAATTGATGATTACAAACTTATACAGATACATTTTTTTAATAGCTCAGTTACGGTGAACAAATTGACATGCTAGGTAAACATTTTGTAAACATTGGTAAATGTGCCAATTTGACATTTACACAAAACATATGATTAAATAACAGTGACATATATTCTACTTTTATAATCTTCAAATTACAGTGGGGCAGTGGGGGTTACAAATGGTTTTGTATGTTTTAAATACAAAATCAATTTTAAATACCGGAATTTGACCGTTATAATGGTCTTTAAAAATTAAAAACATATAAAATGGCTATTCATAGCTTTAAAAGTCATGAAATATGCTCAAGTTGTCCTTACAACATCCAAATTGATGCAAGACGAGACCTCATGAGCACTCGCTCAATAATCGTCTGTGATTTGACGATTGTTGTTTTACGTGAAACAAATAAAGTGATATCGCCGACAGCAAAAATGATTATTGATCTTACGTGATGCAAGACTACCGTCAAAACGTAAAACTGTAATCACTTTACGGAATAAGGGGCTTGCTTTTTAGAAAGTTTGATAGGTTCACAAAAGCATGAATGATTGCAGGTACAAGTGGTTTCACAATGAACCTGGCATACCCAAGGTGTACACGTGCATAAGCTACCTTTACATAATAAGGTAGCTAGTCTCTATAAAACTGTTTGGGTAAATAACAAAGGCAACCTCATGCCAGTTCTGCAGTTCTGCTTTCTGAATAAAGATTGAGAAGTATGAGGACTTATTAAACCTGAAACCCTATTTAATATCCCAAGCTGTCAGCTGATAGGATTGCATAAAACTGATGCTACTTAAGCCGTATGAATGAGTTCCTAAATGTTGTAAGACCCACCCTTACTAATAATAGACAATAGTTAATTTTTTGTATCAAACAGTAAACTTACCAAATGTGCACCATGGTCTAATAGGATCTTTGCCAAAACACGCGGGCATGGTTTGGCTTTTGCGGCCAAATGCAGCGGTGTATTGCCCGCAATATCTTTTGCATTTGGATCGGCTCCAACCATTAGTAAAGCTTTCGTAAACGGAAACTGACACGCTTGGTATCTATCGGCAAGTCTACCCTCCGTAAAGCAGGCGTAATGTAGCGCCGTTCGTCCTGACCGCAGCACAAACTTCAGACTAATCAAGTTATAGAGAGCGGTGAGTATTTCATGCTTCATATTCGGGCTGAAATCTTCATTGTAGCCTAGATACGCCAGCAGGCAACCAATATGTATAGCACTGAAAACTGGAAGACTCAAGGCATTCTGATCGTTCTCCGCCACGGGCATTGATAAATATTTCACTTGTTCATGGAACATAAGTTTTCCTGAAGAATAGATGGATGAAACGTTAGTACAATCATTTATTGGGATTCGAGTTTTAATTGAACTTACCTCGTAAAACTTCTAATACAGCCTTATAGAAGATCATCAGCATGTGGTGGCACCAATCGAAGCCCGCGATATGGGCTTCGATTGGTGCCCCCACATGTCCACGAGGCAAGGGACGTCCGGCATCGTCTAACATAAAACTAAATAGTTCGGCAAGCGAGAGCACCGATGATAGTGTCTCCGGACTCAACGGTAGCAAGATTTCTTGTTGCATTGTGAGAGCATATGTCCAAAGTTCGATGCAGCGATCAAATCTTCCTGCATCAGCGTAATATGCTCCTCTGAAAACAAAACACACACAGACAATACAAAAAATTATTTGAGCCTGACAGGAGATGAAAGAATGCGACTTACCTAAATCTTATATAATAACGAGTGTATGGATGCGTTGGTCCGAGTATTCGTTGACGAATCAACAATGCCTGCATCCTCATCCCGTCTGGATCCATGACTAATTCATCCAGTGCGTCAATGTTTGTCACTTCGGTGACAAAATTGTAGGCTGCTATCGGCTCACTGACAATCTTTGGTATCTTTTGGTCCAGATTTCGATCCTCCATGGCGCGACGCCACAGCGACAGTGCATTCAACATATTACGTTTTTCATCTACATAGGTGGCGCCCAATAGCTCCAGTGCGTTGATGCGATCCTCACGCTTTACACTCGGCAAACTAATCAGATGCTCAACGATTGGCAGGTGGCCCTTAACACTGGCCGCCAATAGCGGTGTCATACCGTAAAAGTCTACATCCATGGTGGCGCCATGTTTCAGCAGCAGTTGTAAAATGTCCAAAGAGCCAGATTCAACACAATCGTGCAGCGCCGTTTTGCCATTCACACTGCATCGGTTCAAGTCCGCATTCAGTGACAGTAGGTATTGGGCAATTCTAAAGTGTCCCTTGTAGCAGGCAATCATTAAGCATGTGTGACCATATCTATTCGCTACTTCAAAGTCTAGAAACAGAGAATAGTTCAGTGATAGCCTTCACTAGAGAAAGGTAAAACTCACCTGCACCGTGATTCACTAGATATCTTACAATTTCAAAGTGGCCATCGAAACAGGCCGCCCTCAGTGGTGTGGAATTTGTTCGCATCGTACTGTTTACATTAGCACCACGTCTTACTAATAACTTAACTATGTCTAAATGGCCGGCGGCCGCACCGCACCACAATGGTGGCGCATCGTCTATTGTCACCCCATCAAAGGTTACCGAACCGACTTTTTCAATATCCGCATGGCATTTGGTCAATAAATATTGTACAATATCATAATAGCCGTGACGGCATGCTCTAATTAGGGGGGTTTCGCCATCCATTCTTCTGACTTACGCCCTTCAAATCAGCTGTGTAAAAATTGAGATGAGTGTTTGTTTTAAAAAAAAATGGTGGAAGTATAATTTACGGAGTCGTTAAAGCGCCTACGCAGATATAGAGCGTCTGGCAGAAATAAGCAAAGTAAAAGCTTGGGTAATTTTAACCAACGATCAGGTAACGAAGCGATAGGAAACTTTCCAGGACTTTACGTTTTGCCAATAACCTAATCTTGGAATTTTCCAGAACTTTGACATATAAATTCCCCACCACGACCCATATAGGTGCACACATGTTTGATTTACACACACTTGTCTGCTGCCTGGTCATTTAAACGTCAAAACGTAGACTAACTGCCAATTTTGAACATTCAAACAAAAAATAACGGCCAAATTCAAAGATTTCCCCACTTTTGCCCACACCTCATGGAATGCTGGTAAAGTGGATGTTACATTTCGTTCCCTTACTGCGTTAAGCACGTATCGACAAAACATCAACTTCAACTCGTCAGGAATTTAAAAAAAAAGAATGATTTCCCTTCATCGTAAACAATACTGATACCTTATTTGTTTTTCATTTATATTTCACTTTTGTTAATGTTTAACAATTTGCATTATTGTTTGAATATAAATACATTCATGTTATAAATGTTTTCGCTATGTACGAGTTTTCATCTCATATGTTTTGATGCTCAATTAGCAGATACGAGGTTGTTGCTTTTAAATTAAAAAAAAGAATAGAAGCTTTAATTTTTTAAAAGAAAAACTCAAAATGTTTCTATTCCTTATTAGAATGAAACCTTAGGTTATCATAGAAGCTATGATAGTCTTTTGGAATTCGTTTCTTTAAACTCTGTAGGTCGTTATATTTTTTTAATGGTAAAGGGATTGAATTATCATATAATGGTTTTAAAATAATTTTCGAAATACTCGTTTTCGCTTTTCTTTGGGGTGATAATGTCCAATCATTGTCAAAGTCAAGTTTATAGTACATTCCCGTGGAATCATATTTTATGCAATTAAGATTTGTAACTTGTGGGTTACCAGTTTTATAGCCTGGTCTTATGGATTTATAAAAATTAATATTCGAATAGTTTTTAAAAAATGTGTGGTCTACGTAGGTCACTTTTTATGGTTCTAGATTCTGCAATGATTTGGATAAAATCAGCAGGAACGTACATCTCCTTGGACTTTTTTTTTTCTTTCTATTGTTGAGTGAACAGAATCAAATTCCATCTGGGTATGCACAACAGTTAAATACTTTTGATAAATTGTAGTATTATATTTGATCGCAATAAATTGTAAAAGGTTAGCTAAGTTGACGTTTCGATTTTGTGCGCTACAACCATCGCTAAATAGAACTGTAGGTACACTCAGATCACAATAATTTTCTAAGACATGAGAAACACATGAAGCAAAAACATTTGAGTCCATTCCACCTTCTCCTTCATGCCATGTTGTTTTTAAATTAAAAAATGTAAACTGATGCACAGCAATCTTTCGCTTAAAGTAAAGTGCTGATGCAGCTATAAAAGGCACCAATTGAACAGCTTGGACATCCAAAGTAAATGCATTTATTTCATTCTTTTAAGCTTTATTTTTGTCAATTTCTTTCTCCAACCTTGCTTTATTTTTATTATAAACGTGTTCATTGTATGTGCGTTTGTCAATATTTCCGTTCTTAAAACTAAAGCACAAATCACACTGGTCTTTTTTTGGTTTATACAAACCAATATTAAAGGAATGTGTTAATTTCAAGAAGGACAAATAGGATGATTTTTCATTTTGTGGTATATTTTCATCCATCATAAACTGTTCATTAATTTTATAAACATCTTTAAAAGAACTGTAATTCAAATCCAAATATTGTCTATCTGTTTTTTTCCTGCAGTAATGAGATTCAAGCTTGGGCAGGCCTGTTAGAAAATCTTTGACATGTTTTTGTTTTTTTAGGTTAATCGCGGAAACTTTCTTTCTTAACTTTTCAGTTTGTAGGCGAATTCCATGACTATTGCTTTCTGTAATCCAATTTCGTACCATCCATTCTCCTAAACTAAATGTGTTCAAAAACATTTTCTTACAGACGGTTACAACATCATTTTCAGTTTTCAACTGATATTTCACAGATTTATTACGTCTTGAATTATCACATTTATTTGTACGACGAGCTACCAAAGAGAATCAAATAATTCTTTCCTTTGGGATTCGGTAATTTCATTGCATTTAAAATATTTGCTTTTTTTACAATTGCTTGAATTACAACCAGGTTTTTCCCGTTTTTGTTTTCCCACTGTTTGTCCTCTTATTTTTTTAGTACTGTAATATTGTTTTCCTTCTTGCCTAGCTCTTTTTATAATATTTTTCTGCCACTGATATGGGTTTCCCTGGCTTTTCTTTCTCCTTCTTTTAGTAATAAGACCAGAAGCGTCGTCAACAATGAATTGTTACGGAAATCAGAATGGTTATAATCTGTTGAAATATAAACATGAATCAACCAGCGCTCTGGCAACATTTACTTTTCTCTTTGTATGGCAATGTCGTTGCCCTTTTGAATTATAACGATTTTATCTGTCAGAGTGTCAACGTGCTTAAAATATATGTATCTAATTTTTCTTTACTTCTCTTTTTCAATAAACAATATTTCATTTGTTTTCTTATAAAACGACTTTTAATTGAATATAATTCAAGAGGTTATGGGCCCAGTCCATAACAAATAGTGGAAGTTGGAAAAAGAGGCATTTTAATATAAAACTCCTGAGCTGTGAATTAAGCTGCATGATGTCGATGCACACGAATACGATCAGGCCGCTTACAAGCGAAAATTACGATACATGGGTAATGCAAATTGAAGCGGTGATGACCAAGTGTGGGACATGGAAGCACGTGAGCGGAGGATCTCAGAGACCAGTACTAAAGGACGAAAATGAAGAGTCGAAGAAGGAACTGGAGAAGTGGCTGGAAGATGATGCAAAGGCAAAGTCAGATTTAATAATCGCTATCGATCCGAGTCTGTTGCGCCTGGTGAAAGGACTCAACACGGCTAAGAGTGTCTGGGAGCGACTCAAGTCCGAATTCGCTTCCACAGGACCTGTTAAGAAGGCGACACTGCTCAAACGTGTGGCGACTTACAAAATGCAGGAAGGCGACGATCTGCGCAAGAATTTAATGGAATTTTTCGATGCAGTAACACAGCTGAAGTGTATGGATGTTGATATACACGAAGAATTGCTGTCGATACTTCTGCTGAATGGACTGCCACCTAGCTTCGAATTAGCAAAACCCGATGTTCTAAGAGAAAAAATTCTTGAGAAGAACGAAACGCAAAACCAACGTAAGTCTGATAGTGATACAGAGGCGATGTTTGTCCGCCGAGGTGCATGTCAGAGCAAGTCAAAGTTTGAACGAGGTGCACCGCACAGAAAAAACTATGATAATGCAAAAGAAGGAGATAGAGCGTTCAAGTACAAGTGCTACAAATGTCACCAAGTAGGCCACAAGGCGTCTGATTGTTCGGAAAATAAGAAACCGCGGAACCACTCAAAGGTTGAATTTTTTTCAAAAGCAGAAAGTACTTTCCACACAGAGGAACATAATGATCAAGCTTTGGGGATACTAAAGAGTGCAGATCGAGGACGATGGTGTCTGGACAGTGGCTGTACGTCGCATATGTGCAATGACGAACGTTTGTTTTTATCATCTCCTTCGATGGTGCAAGGAAAGCTTATGTTGGCGAATGATGCTTGCGCGACAGTTGATGCAAAGGGAACAGCGGAGATTATCACCACAGACGGGATGTCTGAAAGGTCAGTAAAACTCCAAAATACGTTATTAGTGAAAAATTTGAGGACGAATCTTCTTTCTGTTGCAAGGATAACGGACCACGAAAACACCATAACATTCGACAAGGAGAAAGCAATTGTTCGTGGAAATGATGGCGAAATTAAGGTGATTGCGAATCGAGTTGGAAATTTGTACTACGTTGAAGAAAGTATTCCAAAAGCATGTGTGGTAAATGAAAAAACCTCAAATCTGGAGTTATGGCACTGCAGGCTTGGTCACCTTAACATACGAGATTTGTTATATTTGTCTCGAAACAAATTGGCGACTGGACTAGACATCAGCAATGACAGAATGCCCAAGCCATGCGACGTATGTCTTCGTGGGAAAATGACGGCATTGCCTTTTCCTAAAAAGTCAACGAGGTGCACAAAGCTGTTGGATCTAGTTCACACTGATGTCTGGGGACCTTCCAGAACAGAGTCGTTGGGCCAATCGAGGTATTTCATAACATTTATCGATGACAGCAGTCGATGGTGCGAAGTTTTCTTTCTGAAACAAAAGAGCGACGTTTTTCGTGCTTTCAAGGAGTACAAAGCTCACGTAGAGACACAAACTGGTCGAAAAATAAAATGTTTGATGTCAGATAATGGGCGAGAATTCCGTAACGATGAATTTGACGAGTTTCTAAGAAAGAATGGGATAAAGCGGCGACTTACAGTTCCGCATACGCCACAGCAAAATGGGGTGGCGGAACGCAAGAATCGAACACTCGTCGAAATGGCACGATGCATGCTTATTCATTCGGGCGTTGGAAATGAGTTTTGGGCCGAAGCTGTAGCAGCGTCAAATTATCTGCGAAATTGGTGTCCTACGGTCACCTTGAATGGCGGCACACCGTTTGAACGTTGGAACAAAAGAATTCCGGACCTAAGTCATCTAAAGGTGTTTGGAGCAAAAGCATTTGTGCTCAATAAAGCTCCTGGCAAAGGAAAGTTCGAGGCACGTTCAAGTGAAGGTATCATGGTCGGATACTCTGAAGCGTCCAAGGGCTACCGAGTGTGGGTTTCTGAAAAACAAAAAGTAGTTATTGCGAGGGATGTTAAATTCATCGAACACGATTTGGTTGACATGAAGCATCAAGAAAAATATTTTGTGATTCCTGATGAAAAATCTGAAAGCGAACACGAACCAACTTCAATGCAGACGCCGATGCAGCAACCAGAAGAAGGTGAAGGGCATGAGGTCAGGATGGTGCCAGTGGATTGTCAGCACGTTTCAAAAGTTGGTTCTGAGTACCAGGAGCATAATAAAGGGAATCGAAGAATATATCAAACAAGATCCGTATCGCGAATGTATAAAGGAATCGAATTCGAACAACATAACCTAGATGACGACAAGGAAGAGGAAACAGATGAGGATGTTTATTTCGATCCGCTGGATGGGGTCGGAACTGCTGAAATGGCGAACATCGGGGAGCTGTCACTCAAGGATGCGATGTCTGGAACAGAGGCACAAGGATGGCTGGAGGCGATTAAAGAAGAGATTCGAGGACTTCTCAAGAACAATACTTGGGAATTGGTCGAGCGCCCACCGAATAGAGCTGTTGTCAGCAGTAAAGTTGTTTTGCGAAATAAATTGAAACCAGATGGATCTTTGGATCGGAAGAAAGCCCGTATTGTAGCCAGAGGATTTTCGCAACGCCAAGGTATAGACTTCGAGGAAACCTTTGCACCTGTGGCTCGTCTTGAATCTATAAGGCTTCTAATGGCACTGGCTGTTCGTAAAAATTTGGCAGTTTATCAGATGGACGTAGTTGCGGCATATTTGAACGGCGACCTAGATGAGGAGATCTACATGGAACCTCCGGAATACTTCCAGCAGGCATTGCAGATGCTAGTAAAGGAAGATGAAGTAGGAAGAAAGGCCAAACAAATGATCCAGAAGCTCAGAGAAGGTAACAATGTGTGTAGGCTGAAAAAGGCGCTTTATGGGCTTCGACAAGCAGGTCGTCAGTGGCATAAAAAGCTGGACAAAGCACTACGTGGTCTAGGCCTGAAACCGGCCACTAATGACACATGTCTTTACTATGGATCAAGCAAAGAAGCGTTCACAGTCGTTGCAGTGTATGTCGATGATATTTTATATGCATCACGCAGTCAAAAGGTATTGGACGGTATCAGGAAAGGACTTGCTGCAGTTTTCGAAGTCAAAGATCTCGGATTGGCGCGGTACTGCTTGGGCGTCGAAATAATTCAAGGAGATGGTGAAATAAGACTGAAGCAGCAAACATACGTTAAGGAGCTGTTAAACAAATTCAAGATGGATGAGTCGAAACCGGTTAGCACACCGAGCGATGCTAAAGCGAAGTTGCCGAGCGGAGGACGTCATTCTGAAGGACATCAAGTCGAAAAACCATATCGGCAGCTTATAGGGTCGCTTATGTACTTGGCGATAGCGACCAGGCCGGACATCGCTTTTACTGTAAATCGATTGGCTCAGTTCAACGATAGTTATCAAGATGTGCATTGGTCAGCTGCGAAGCGTGTTCTACGCTACTTGCGATGTACAGAAAATTATGGATTGGTGTACACAAGGGACACACTCGGCCTTCGAGGATTTTCTGATGCTGATCATGCGAATGACGAGATAGATAGAGTATCGTATACAGGATACGTTTTCACACTAAGTGGAGCAGCAATCACCTGGCGTTCTCAAAAGCAAAAATCAGTAGCTATTTCAACAACGGAAGCAGAATATGTTGCACTATCCGAATCATCTAGAGAAGCAACATATCTTCGAAATCTGATGACCGAAATGAGTTTGCCGGAGTTAGCTGCGATAACTGTTGGGACTGATAATCGAGGAGCAAAACACATAGCCGAAAATGCAGTTTGTCATTCAAGAACAAAACACATTGCCACCAGATATCACTTTGTGCGTCAGCTGTTAAAGGATGGAAAAATGGCTGTCGCTTACACACCAACTGATAGAATGCCAGCGGATGTATTTACCAAACCACTCCCTGGACCAGCACACTATCGATGTATGAAGGACATCGGGATGACAGCATGTTAATGAGCACTGTTTGAGGAAGGCGTGTTGAAATAAAAACATGAATCAACCAGCGCTCTGGCAACATTTACTTTTCTCTTTGTATGGCAATGTCGTTGCCCTTTTGAATTATAACGATTTTATCTGTCAGAGTGTCAACGTGCTTAAAATATATGTATCTAATTTTTCTTTACTTCTCTTTTTCAATAAACAATATTTCATTTGTTTTCTTATAAAACGACTTTTAATTGAATATAATTCAAGATAATCATCATAATAAGATATTGTTGAGGGTTGGTAACCGCTTGATATATCACTGATAGAATTTTGATAATCATTTGACTCAATAAATAATCCTGTTTGATCATCTAAGATAAGACCTGAGTAATCTGATGTAGGAATATTTTCTTCGGCTTCACATTCAATAATCTAACATCAAAATATGTCCAGTCAAAATGGTTGATCCCTTGTCCAACATAGTTTTCTTTGTTCTAATGTTAATATTAAAAAGTACATATTTGTTATATAAAAATGTACCTATGCTCATCGATCCTTTTATATTTTGCTTTGTATTTTGTTTTTTTTTTTTAGGAGATTAATTCTTTGAGGTGAAATAAAACCAGAAGTTCTCATAAAGTATAACCCGCAGGCTCAAATACACTCTAATGAACACGCTGCAGTATTCGAGGTTATTAATACTTCTGATAAATGAACTACTCGAACTTTCCAATGTGAAAAATTTGCTGCCAACTTAATTCCGATTTACGGTACCTATACCTGTTGTTGAAGATCCGTGGCCCTTGCTGCGAAATAAACTTTCATACGCCTCGTACATTGTGACGTTGTACGTCGTAATGTTCGTTTATTCTCTGAAATTTACATTTTAGTGATTCCTTACATATTGTGTTCCTACTTACTATTTTTTAGCAGCGTTCCGATGGCTTGGGCTGGTATTCTTCAAATGATTGGCGGCAAATGAACTCGTTAATATTTGACGTCTATTTGACATCCGCTCAAACAGAACTGTTCGTGAAGAATCATAGCGAAAGCCACCGTAGAACCGTTTGTTCTTATACATTTACTTTTCACCAGTCAATTGTTGATCATGCAATAACTATAAACAGCAGTAGCGATAACCTTACAAATTACAAATTAATATTAGGTATATAACACAAGCTGCTTAGCCTTGCGGTTAAACCATCACAACGTATTTACAAGGTTTTCGTCGAAACTCAACAATGTGAATGTAGTTACGTGGAAGAATAATTAGCTGTAAAATATGTTAGTTGTTTTTTTTTCGACATTGATTGTTTCCCCTATATATTCTATTAGTGTTTCACAGTGATGTTATGTAGAAAGACGCAGAAAGGGGACGATTTGTAAAATTCCCATGAACCTAAAATTTAAATTTCGACGGTTGAAAACAATTAAATCATTATTTTATACGTCATATAAATAAATTCAGTTTCTAATACTATTTATAACAGCATTCTAGAGGTTGCCAAACTAAAATGCACCTTATCGTTACATTTGAACAACGTTGCTTAGCTCGCTTAAATTAAACATAAAAGACCTAGTTTGCAGGTTATAAAAGGGAAAAATGGCCCTAAGAGAGGTGTGAAAATAAACAAATGCCCAGGCTTATTATGTGCACAACTACAAAGTCGTTCTGCAGTGTTAAGAATAGGCGGTTATTTCATTTTAATCTATCTATACTGACATTCGTTTTTTTACTGACGAAAATTAAGAGCACAATTATTTTATTTTATTAGAATTTATAAGAAAACAAACACATACACATAAAACCATTTCTCAAGTATTGGACTTTTCATTCAGTAGCAAGCTCCCCATTCTTTATATATATATTGTAGATGTTCTATACTTATTTTTACAATGAAAGGCGATATATATATATATAGGAAATAATTTTAAATTTGGCGTCTCAATTATTGAGACTTTTTCGGCAAAAAGGTCCGACAATAATTCCATAATCTGTTTTTTTTTTCATTTCTTCATTTATTTTTTTTTACTATGTATTTTGCACTTACTTTTTCGCTTTGTGTCCAATTTTCGGTTATTTTCCTTTTTTTACTACCAGTTTTCATTGTTAATAAATACTCACACATAACTTCAATTCACTTTGACAACGGAACAACAAAAGAAAAACATAAATAACAACTGATGACATCGGAAATCATTAAACGTCAATCAGCTATTACTTTTTAACTTATTTTTTATTTTTTTACAATAAGAAATATTAGATAACTTCTGAATAAGAGTATAATAAGTCATTTTCATTAAAATAATGATGTATCTATAATTATATACGTCATTTTAATAGCATACCGGGATTTATTCCCGAAATATTTTTTTTTCCGTGGGCTGGTGGAAACCTTCATAGACACGATGAGCACGTGCCCAAAGTAGTGTGAGATTTTTATTCACTAAAACCACCAGCCATGTTGTATTTTTATTGCAACTAAGTATTCGACTTATCCAGCAATTATTTTTATCAATAGTATATAATATGTTTGGCAGGTAATATTCCTTTGAGAGTTCCTGATTTTCCGCAATTTATAGCGCGGTTTGATATTATCGGGCCAAATCTAAGGGTTTAGTTCATTGGTTTAGCATGCCTTACCTCGGGTATATTCTGACCAATAACCGGAAGGGGTTTCCCGAAATATGTAAATGAATTTGAATCAAATCAATATTGAATAATATAAATTAATAGTGTTGTATTTCAATTTAACGAATTTTCTAACGCATTTTTTTTTTAAATATTTGTCTAATGCATTGGAATGTAATCCCACCACATATTGATGTAATCTGACCCTCGGATTTTCCTTTTATGTACTTGTCAACATCAGCTGTTTTTATTTACCACATACCATTTGATAGACACAAGTGGCGATTGTTTACTTTTTTCGTGGGGAAAAAAATGTAGTTAATTTATTTCTTAGTTATTTTATTAAATTCGTGTGTTGTATTTTATCAATCTGTTTGAACCTGTTCCGAATGCAAGTACCAGAGATTCTCGGGTAATCAAAGTGAAACAGAAATACACCAAGTGTGTCAACTCGTGGATGAACACAGTTCACGATTTCTAAAGAAACTAAATACGGAGAAGGTAAAATAAGATTCAGAATCAGAAATTGGTCTCGGCAAAGATCAGATTCGAGTTCGAGTTGTTTCGTAAGGATAATCTCGTTAGTGTTTCTTTACACACTGATAATACCTACATTCGCATCTTAATCAACAAAAAGCAATATGATGCCAGCAAGTTCTTCTTTGTGGATCATTTCGATGACATTGAGTTGTCCGAGAAATCGTGGACCCGATCTCAAGCAAAGAAATCGCGCAATATGACGGTCAATAGAGTTTCGAATCACCCCAAAGAATTGTTTTGAAAAACGATATTAGGCTTGCTCTTAAGTCGAAAGCAAAACACGCTGCAATCTCATCATTCCTAAAGAACTATTCGTCTTCAACGCCAAGACATTAGTGGTTCAATATGAAGTCACAATACAGGTAACACAATCAGACTTATTTCAACTACATCTAGATATATATAAATGCAATTTCTTTCTAATAGGACGGACAAGAATGCGATGGTTCGTACATAAAATTAGTGTTTGTAGGCAAACTAACAGAGGATCTCAAAAAGGTATGTCAAAGTGAGTAAATAAGAAACGACGACACAATATTATAATAAATTTCTTCAACCAATTCCATAGTTCAATGACAAAACACCATACACTATCATGTTCGGCCCGGACAAGTGCGGCAATGATATCAAACTGCATTACTGATAACGCAACAAAGATAAAATCCGCATTTGTATCAATTACTTGTGGAGCCAAATTCGTGTATACCATAAAGTAGTTTACGAGGGTTCATTGCTTAAAGATTTCACGCCAGCCGTAGATCCACCAAGGAAAATTGACGATTCAGAGGACAAGAAATCAGACGGATAGGATGAGTGTGAGAAGGTAATAATGAAATTTTAGAAATTTCGGCAGTCGTAAACTGGTAGTAATTTATTTTATGTATATTCCAGATCCAGATGCAGATAAAGCAAATGACTGGGATGAAGATGCACCACCACAGGTTCCCGACGCATCGGCTGCCAAACCCCATGATTGGTTGGATGAAGAACCCAAAATGAAAGTAAAGCAACGGCAACAAATAGTGGTGGCAGTAGTGAAGAAGAAGTAGTAGAAGAGGAGGATGAAGGTGTGAATAATTAGCAGCAAAGTGCAGAAGAGCCTGAAGTAAGTTAAACAAAGTCATATCATATTCTTTTGCTAAACAATACATTTTCTTTATAGGAGGGAACAACCTGCCACTAAAGGTACTCGAAAGCGCAATCCATCCACGCAAAGATTAGCAAACCTAATTTCCATTAATTTTAACTAGAGCTCTATTTAATATGATTTTCAAAATTTATATTGATATTGATAACGAAAAAACCTAATCGACAGTGTCGCTTAGTATTCATATAAGAAATAATGTATACAATTTAATTTTATTTAAGGCAGCGATTTAGTTTGAAGTTTTTTCATAGAACGCTAAGTTATAAATAAAAATCAAAACACCAAATCATGCAAAGGGTTTTTATTTGAGAACAGTCAGGTTGTTGGCGAACGGTTTTAGGTGTTCACATATTACGGCGTATTGGATCTTGTAGGCGATGTTTACGAGACTTGAGCCGCTTGTGATTTCAGTTTTTCGATATTAATTCTGTTCACATAATATCATATTTGTTGCGGCGTAGATAAGGAATATCCGCATTCTAATTCAGGATGTTCAGATATTTGAAGTACTTGATACGTGGTGACGGTGCTAATGGTGTTTCTTATTTTCATTCATTGTTCAACATTCGATCTTAACCCCGCTGACAAAATGGGAGAACAAATTACATACAGTAGTCCAGACAAGCTACGTCAGACTCATGTCCTAATTCATAGACATATGTTTGATGTGCTACTTACGCTTTACCTTCTAGTTAAGGATCTAAATTTGTTGACAATTGAAGTTGACAAACGTTTCAATAATAAAAACCTCGATGAGAACCTTCTCACAAAAACATAACATTACAGATTATATATAAAGGAAATATTTTGTTTTATTTGAACGTTTTTTTAATATTTGTAAATACATATAGAATTGGTTTATGTTAAAAAAAAATATAATGGAACAAATTATTGTATGTATTACATTTTTGTGGTCAGAATTTGTGTGGTACTACATAAGTAGTAAGTTATAGTAGTATATACAAATAAGATATGACAATAATTAAAGTGTTAAGTCTTAATATTGTTACTTAAAATAAGTTAGGAAAATACAAACAAAAATTTGAATACTGAGTTTTTATCAAAAAGTCTAAATGGTTCATTTGTAGTCTAACTGATCAGCGCCCATGGCACAGCCTTTGCATTTATTGTAACTGTAGATGGTGCATATGACGCGCCTGTTGTGTCCTCAGGAAGGGTTTAAGTTGAACTTGGTGTTGATTTCGCAACTGACGTTCAGGTCAGCATTGTGATCATAGTTTGTCTGTTTTTGGGGATCATCAAACCTCTTTTATACTGTTATTGAATTGCTGCTTTCAATTTAATTCTGCTTGATCGGTGTTTGAGTTCCTATGTTAGAATTGGATTGTTGTTACTGCTATTCGTTGTTTGGTAAAGCTGAATCTATGAAAAAGAGGATTACAATAAACATAGTCGATATAACAGGGAGTTTAACACTTACATGCATGTGATGACAATTTTTTATATATTCCGAATTTGGTAGTGACAGTCGAACACTATTTGGCTGTGGTTATGCTCTTTGTGTAAAAGAAGGTCAGGCATTGGATTCTGCATGTGCTCCAGCTATTTGTGATCTAATTTGTAGGTTTGGTTGTCCGTAAGCCTAAACAAAAGAATGGGTTATTCTCTGCCAACTGTATTCCACACTTTGATTACTTACCACTGCATCAATCTCTTCAATTGTGGTGCATTATTTTCTGTTAATCGTCTAATGGTAATAGTAATGGTCTAGTAAGTTGTTGCGGCAGCTGTGGAGGTGGTTATTGGGGCGACGCTTTCGATGTTTGTCCTGACGAACTTCGACTCGAAAGGCAATACATTCAGCTATTCTTTTAGAGCAATATTTTGTTCAGCCAAACCTTGACGTCATGTGGGTTACACTTGGAGCTGAATTAAAAGAAAAGTATATAAATTCGTTGTAAATGTGCCCACTTCTTCTTAAGAAAAAACTTACCTCATTTTGACGGCCTGTTTTAGCTTGTATTGTCTGTGCTAATAGAGCGTTTAGGCCATCCTTTTATGAAACATCATGAATAGCCATATGTTGCAGTCCAGTAAAAAAATCCATGATTAGGACCATCATTCCGTAAAGTAATTATCGTATGACGATAACATTTCGACGGTACATCTTGCATCACGATAGATCAATAGTAGTTTTTGCTGTCGGCGATATCACTTTATTTGCTTCACTTAGAACAATAATCGTCAAATCACAGACGATTATTGAGCGATTGCTCATGAGCAGAGATGACAGTGTAGTTTACGTGAAGAAATCTACTCGATTACGCGTAGTAAATCGGATAGACTACATGCCTGATTTTCTTCATTTACTACCTACATTTCTTACGTATGTAAAACATTAAATTTTAAATTTCATAAGCATATTATATCCATTACCTACTCAAATCCTAAATACCCCAGATCAAACGGACTTTCTGAAAAGGGCGTGCATATAGCTAAAATGCTAATAAAAACATATGAGAGGCTATAATACGCTATGCGGATCCCATCCCAATTAATATCCTCAAAATATAGGCTTTATGGCGATGAAATACAGAAAATGACATTGTCACAATATATTGCTCAGACAGTTTATCAAAATCTTTTGTGGTTCGACAAAAAACAACGCTTTTGTATTGCATATGCCTTGGGGTAAGGCATACAAATGGTTTTTGTAAGAAAACGCCCCCAAAAAGTGGGTGTTAGTGAAAATACCCGTACATTCTTTATACCTGTACCAGTTATACCTGTACATTCTTTCAAACATTGAATTCGGGAATATGATAATACGAATGTGGATGTTTTTTTAAACTTAAATTTCTTCAGCTTCAGCTTCTTTTACAGCCCCTTTTAACCCCCTTTAAGCCCCCTTTTTAACCTTTTTGAACTTAGTTAGGGAAAATTATGTTCTTTGGATAGAAACTGTTGGGTTTCTCATTATGTGAAACGATTTGTTTCCATTTAACAATCCCATCAAATACATTCAACTTATAAGAAAATCCCTTTAGTTTTCTACAACAAATAAACAAAGATAACAATATGAAGAACGCAAAAGTCATGGTAGATATTTTCAGAAAAGAGCTATACGAAAGCTAAAAAAAATTATCGTTCAACAAATTTGAATATAATTATGCAAAAGCGAATATCATTCTACAAAAACGAGTATCGTTTCATTAAGACGATTATCGTTTCATTAAGACGAGTATCGTATTGCTTGTAAAATGAGTTTTATATACAAAGATATGAGAAGGCTACAATCCGCTGTGCGGATCGTTGAATACCCTATCCAATTCCATCTGTAAAACTTATATCCCAAAAAGTGTATATGGTTGAAAACACGATGGGAATTAAATACAGAAAATCACATTGTCACAACAAATTGTTCCGACACTTTATAGAACACTTTTATGGTTCTACAAAAGACAATGTTTTTCTCCTGCATAATATGTTATGGGGTAGTGCATAAAAAAGTTTGTTTACATAAAAACACCTCCAAAAAGTGGCCGTGGGTTAAAATGGTCTATAGGCGTAATGTTGTTATTAATATTACAAATGATTCTGCATCAATTTTTTTTTTTCGAAAATTTTAAAATTTGACCTGAAAAAGTTGTTTACTGAAAACGCCCCTATAAAGTGGGCGTGGAAAAAAACTTTATAGAGCCGAAATATAGACATTTATGCCCGGTTTCACAGTGGGAGCTTAATCCGTTGCTTAGTTAAGCAAAAAGCAGAGCTTAAATTTGGTCTTAAGTTTTTTGGGTTTCACAGTCATCAAAAAAGTGTGGTTTAGCTAAGCCAAGTATAACAAGTAATTGTGAATGGTTCGTAGGTAATTTATTAGTTACGCGCCTAGAACTATACACCAAACGGGAATATTCTGCGAATATGTATGGAATTTATTATTGACATCACCCATTGAGTAATTCTCTACTACATCCAACAACCAATCAAAATTTCCTATGACAGAAGTTAATCCAACACTTAAGCCACCAACATCGGGGGCTTAAGTATTATCAAAATTTAAGTGTGGTCACCTCTTAAGCCGGCTCTGTGAAACACAAAGTTATGTTAAACCGCAGGTTAAGCTCCACGTGAGGCTTAAGCTCTCACTGTGAAACTGGGCATAAGATTAACTAAATATGTTGCTCAGAATTTTTTTTCAAAACGGTTTAGCCAAAAACTACGTTTTTATAAAAAGGAGGCATGGCAGTGGGCGGGTTTCAAAAATTTTTTCACTTGTTCTGGTGGCACGGATAAGGATGCTATATACCAAATTTCAATATCCTAGTTCAAATTTAAGGCCCAAAAATCGGTGACGAACAGACAGACGGACGGACGGACGGACAGACAGACATGCCCGAATCGACTCAGCTAGCGATTCTGAGTCGATCCATATACTTTCCGGTATATGTAGCTTAATTATTTCTCTATGTTACAAACTATGTATCAAAACTAATATACCTCTATGGGATAGGGTATAAAAACGACTGTTGTTCTACAAAAATGATTTTTGTTAACGTAATAGAGATGTTTTAAAGGATTATCGTAGTAATATTAATTGGGGTGATACAATGATAATGTTTTTTGTGATTCAATAATATACTCCAACAAAATCTAAGGATTAAAAAGGTATCTGATTCTTTGCTGCTATTACTATTATACATTTTTCGAGAAATGTAAAGTTTCACCCCTGTATTCATAAACGCTGATTAGCTAATCAATGACTAAGAAGACATAAGAAGTACTCGCGCAAATGTCAGTGCATATATATACAGGGGTTAATTTTTAAATTCAATTAGAACGTCGGAATTAATTAAAGTAAATCAAGTAAAGGGTAGCAATTCAATGATTTCTTAAATATAGAACGACATTCTTGCTATGTTATATGATGAAGAAATTTTCTGAAAACTGAAAAGATGTGAAATGTGTTTTGTAAAATTGAGCTCAACAAAACGAGTGTGACTTATCCGGAGTAGGAAATGTAAAAGGGGGGTAGTTGATACTAACAATATTTCGTAAAGCATTTTTACCCACGAAAACGACATAATTTGCAAAATGTTTATTTCTTTGGACAAAGATGCAATTTAGAAAGCCAAAATTAATGAATTTTCTTTTTCAAAGGAGACCCGAAGTAATAAAACATGGTGTAATTTTTGAGCAACAACATATCGTTTTATTATGTTTAGACAAGTACCAATATTTTTGCAAAATATAACATCGCACGTAAAGTTACTGTTATCACTGATAAAGGATCATTTACTTCATGAGACTATAGTATAAAATATATTCTCAAATTTTTTAAGCTTTGATTCCTGGAAACAAAAAAAAACCTTACATGCAAGTAGGCACACGTTTAACACTGAATATTTTAGCAATTTCTCCCATCAAACGTGTACCTAATTTCATGCAAGGACTTTTTCGTCTAAATAAAAAAGAGAAACAATTTTCTTTCAACTATAAAGAATAACCTAAGCTTCACAATTATAGTTAAAACTCTGTCCAACACTCACTTTTTACGTTCTCTCCATGATGAAAACAAAATGAAAATTCCTACTAAAAATAAGAATAAATGAAAAAAAAAAAAACTTAAGACTCCTTACACACTGAAATGAAAATTAATAATCTGGTACGAAGAAGAAGAAGAAAAAGAGGAAACTAGCCACTAACTCTTAAATATAAATATAAAACAGATAAGAATGTTATAAAATTAATGTTATAAAAAAATATATATATAATAATATGTATAAAAAACATATGAGAAGGCGAAAATCCGCTCTGGGGATCGTTGAAAACTAATATGCCCAAAAAGTGGGCTTGGCTTAAAACACGATGGGGATTAAATATACAAAATGAAATTGTCACAACAAATTGTACAGAAAGTTTGTAAGACACTTTTATGGTTCTACAAAAGACAAGGTTTTTCTTTTGCATATGTTATGGAGTAGTGTATCAAAATGGTTTTTATATAAAAGCGCCCCCAAAAGTGTGAGTGGGTTAAAATTGTCTATAGACAAAATGTTCATATTAATATTACTAATGATTCTGCATCAAAAGTTTTTTTTCGAAAATTATAAAATTTGACCGAAAAAAGTTTTTTTTATTAAAAACGCCCCTAAAAAGTTGGCGTGGCAAAAAACTATATATGATCGAAATATAGATATTACGATTCTCTAAATACGCCCTTAAGACACTTTTTTCAATTTTTTTTCAAAAACAAAAAAAATGATGAATATTTTTTCTTCTATTTGGAGTTATTCGCTATTTCTCCTCCTCGCCATTGTGGAGCAAGAATTAACTAGGAAGGACAATATGAACTTTTTTTCTAGAAGAAGTGCAATATGAACTTTTTTTTTGAGACTTTATTTATTTATTTATTTTTTTTTTTTTTTTTGAAAAATCAGCTAATCTCAGTTTTTCTTTTTTTGCTTTTTTGCAGAACAACAACAAAATAAAAATAAAAAAAAAGTCTATCTTGTGGGTTTCTTAGTGGCTCTGTAGATTGACACACGTCTGCCGTATCACCACATCACCTCATCACATAGTTTCGCTGTTTTTTTTTTTTCGGTTAAAAACAAATGAAATAATTCCCTTTAATGGGATTCAATGAACTTGTAGAGGCTTTCGGGAACGTATTCTTCGTATTTGATTCGATGCTTTTGTATTGTTTTGGCAGCTAGGCATTTGAGGGTTGTATACTTGATGGGATTGACGATTTGATGGATTTTATGGGTTTCCAGCAGGGTTTCAAATGTCTCTCCGTTGGAGTTTTTGGTGTCCTGTATGGAGTAAATAAAACAGAAAATATGATTAGTTATTGGGGAAAGAAACAAAATGATAAAATTAAGTTTTTGATCAAAAGCTACACTAAGGGCTAGTAAACAAGACGGCGCAACATGTCACATACAAGGTGGGCCAAAAGAGATCACCCTATTGGAAGATGCTCTTATTTTTGCAACTGGCCGCCAATGTCAAATCTGTTTTGACATTTGTGGACTAGACAGATGTAGAATACAAGTGAATAAGCCATGGAATAATCGTGTCTATTTTGTGCGTAACAATTCGTCTGTAGTGTTGGCGCAGCGCGAATTCCGTCGCCGATTACCCGGCCGTCCGACACCGACTGCGCAAACACTGCGCCGTTTGGCCATTAACATTGAAGTGTATGAGACCACACGAGACGTTGCCAAGAGTGGTCGGACCCGGAGCGCCCGTTGTGCAGAGAATATCGCCGCTGTTTCCGAGGATGACCAGACGTTGTGTCTCGCAATAAGCCATCAGCCGGTCGTCCCTAAGGCGAATTTTGGTCAAAGAATTGCGCATGTTCCCGTACAAAGTCCAGTCCGTGCATCAGCTGCTGCCTGTCAACCGCCAAACGCGTGTAACCTACGCCCAAGCCATCCTCAATCTCGAGGACGAAGTGGACGATTTTTCGACCAAAATCACAATGAGAGATGAGGCTCATTTCCACCTCAGCGGGTACGTGAACAAGCAAAACTATCGCTTCTGGGGCACGGAAAATCCACGAGGAGCCATTACTCCCGCTCAAAGTTACTGCATGGTGCGCAGTTCACGCTGGAGGAGTCATCGGCCATTTTTTTTTTCGAAAACGCCGCTGGTCAAACGAAAACAAAAGACGGGACGCGCTATAGGGCCATATTAACCGAGTTTTTTCTGCCGCAATTGGACGAATTAGGACTGGAGGACAACCGATATTCTTGTAGCTAGTGACACAATTGATTTGTTGAAGGAAACGTTCGGTGAGCCCATAATTTCGGGTTTGGTCCTGTGAATTGGCCTCCGAAAGGTTCGATTTAACGCCACTTGACTATTTTCTGGGGGCTATATGTGAAGTCGGTAGCCTACGCCGATAAGCGCGAAACAATTGACCACTTAGAGGACAACATTCGCCGCGTTAATGCCGATAGACGTCCACAAATGTTGAAAAAAGTTATCGAGAATTGGACCTCCAGATTAGACTACGTCCGTGCCAGCCTTGGTGGTCATATGACAGAAATCATATTTAAATTATGATGCCAGAAGATTGTCTTTCGAATAAACAAAATGTCATGTCAATTTAAAAAAAATCATCTTTGTTTTATTCCATTTCAAAGTTCTATACCTCCAAACAAAACACGCTGTAGAACCATACAGAGCTGTTTACATGCGTGGTGGTCAATAAACGTTTACTTAAATTACAGAGGGAGGATTGCAGAATAGTTATCTATACGAACTACGTAATCATTACTAAACCAGTACGCTGAAAGCATTGACCCTCTGGAATTCAATATTCTTAGTCTCAAATTATTAGAATCTGTCTGGTAGTTGGGTCTAGTTCTTCTATACGAAACTGACCTGGAGAGCACACATTGCCTATATACGCTTGTGTATGTAAGTGACCATTGTCTGTCTGGTTACCAGCTAAACAAAGTCTTATGCCGTTTTTTTTTAAATCAGATATGCATCAGGAAGCTTTAATAACGAACGCTTTTGCAGCTTTAGATCAGTAATGAGGTAAACATAACAGAGAACACAATTTCGGGTATAACATCCAGGAAACTTTTCCTAGTCGTTCTGTAAAGGATTCAGACTTGGTTGAGTGTGGTAACTAATTTTAAAACGAGAGCATGCCATACTGTATTTATAATCGATAAAAAGTTTTCGAGAAGGATATCATGCTAATTGAAGAGGTCTACCCTGGTGGAAGTATGTTGTGATATCAAAGATGAATATCTGTGACTTCACTAAAAGCCAAGCGGCAATCATGTTTCTGGTATCATCTTCATAAGCATCAAGGAGCCCACCAAGCCTTTTGCTTTGATAATATGCGAACTTTCTAACAAAAGTGTTGGAAGCCTGCTTTTTAGAAAGTTAGATAGGTTCACAAAGGCATCAATGATTACAGGTACAAGTGGTTTCACAATGAACCTGGCATAGCCAAAGTGTGCACTTGCATAAGCTACCTTAACATGATAAGGTAGCTAGAAACTACAAAACCGTTTGGGTAAATAACAAAGGCAACCTCATGCCAGTTCTGCAGTTCTGCTTTCTGAATAAAAATTGAGAAGTATGAGGACTTATTTAACCTGAAACCCTATTTAATATCCCAAGCTGTCAGCTGATAGGATTGCATAAAACTGGTGCTACTTAAGCCGTATGAATGAGTTCCTAATTGTTGTAATACCCACCCTTACTAACAATAGACAATAGTTAATTTTTTGTATCAAACAGTAAACTTACCAAATGTGCACCATGGTCTAATAGGATCTTTGCCAACCCACGCGGGCTTGGTTTTGCTGTTGCGACCAAATGCAGCGGTGTATCGCCCTCAAAATCTTTTGCATTTGGATCGGCTCCAACCATTAGTAAAGCTTTCGTAAATGGAAATCCATATCCAAGTGCACTCTCCCCATTGCAGGCGTAATGTAGCGCCGTTCCTCCTTGCTGCCCCACAGCCTTCAGATTAATGAATTTGTAGAAAGCGGTGAGTATTTCGTGCTTCATCTCCGGGCTGAAATCTTCATCGTCCATTAGATACGCCAGCAGGCAACCAATGTCTAGAGCATTGAGAAATGCACGACTCAAGGCTTTCTGATCGTTCTCCGCCAAGGGCATTGATGAATATTTCACTTGTTCATGGAACATAAGTTGTCCTGGAGAATAGATGGATGAATCGTTAGTACAATCATTTATTGGGATTCGAGAGTCAATTGAACTTACCTCGTTCAATTTCTAATACAGCCTTATTGAAGATCATCAGCATATCGCGGGCTTCAATTGGTGCCACCACATGTCCACGTGGCAAGGGACGTCCGGCTATGACAAACATATAACTAAATAGTTCGAAAAACGAGAGCAACGATGAATATGTCTTCGGACTCAACGGTTGCAAGATCTTTTGTTGCATTGTGAGAGCATATGCCCAAAGTTCGATGCAGCGATCAAATCGTCCTGCAGAAGCGTAATTTACTCCTCTGAAAACAAAACACACACAGACAATACAAAAATTGATTAGAGCCTGACAGGAGATGAAAGAATGCGACTTACCTAAATCTAATATAATAACTAGTGTCTGGATGCGTTGGTCCGAGTACTCGTTGACGAATCAACAATGCCTGCATTCTCATCCCGTCTGGATCCATGACTAATTCATCCAGTGCGTCAATGTTTGTCACTTCGGTGACAAATTTGTAGGCAGCTATCGGCTCACTGACAATCTTTGGTATCTTTTGGTCCAGATTTCGATCCTCCATGGCGCGACGCCACAGCGACAGCGCATTCAACATATCACCTGTTTTATCTACATAGGTGGCGCCCAATAGCTCCAGTGCGTTGATGCGATCCTCACGCTTTACACTCGGCAAACTAATGAGATGTTCAACGATTGGCAGGTGGCCGTTAACACTGGCCGCCAATAGCGGTGTCATACCGTAATAGTCTACATCCATGGTGGCGCCATGTTTCAGCAGGAGTTGTAAAATGCCCAAAGAGCCAGATTCAGCACAATCGTGCAGCGCCGTATTGCCTTTCACACTGCATCGGTTCACGTCCGCATTCAGTGACAGTAGGTATTGGGCGATACTAAAGTGTCCCTTGTAGCAGGCAATCATCAGGCATGTGTGACCGTGTCTATTCGCTGCTTCAAAGTCTAGAAACAGATAATAGTTCAGTGATAGCCATCAGTGGCGGCTAGAGAAAGGTAAAACTCACCTGCACCGTGATTCACTAGATATCTAACAATTTCAAAGTGGCCATCGAAACAGGCCGCCCTCAGTGGTGTGGAATTTGTTCCTATCGTACTGTTTACATTAGCACCACGTCTAACTAATAACTTAACTATGTCTAAATGGCCGGCGGCCGCAGCGCACCACAATGGTGGCGCATCGTCTATTGTCTCCCCATCAAAGGTTACCGAACCGACTTTTTCAACATCCGCATTGCATTTGGTCAATAAATATTCTACAATATCGTAATTACCGTGACGGCATGCTCTTATTAGAGGGGTTTCGCCATCCATTTTCACTGAATCTAATGATGCAATCTCTTCTGACTTACGTCCTTCAAATCAGCTGTGTAAAAATTGAGGTGAGTGGTTGTTTTTAAAAAAATGGTGGATGTATAATTTACTGAGTCGTTAAAGCGCCTACGCAGATATTATAGAGCGTCTGCCAGAGAAAAGGAAAGTAAAAGTTTAGATAATTTTAACCACAGATCAGGTAAAGAAGAGATAGGAAACTTTCCAGGACTTTAAGTTTTGCCAACAAGCTAATCCTGGAATTTTCCAGAATTTTGACAGCTAAATTCCCCAACACGGTCCAAATAGGTGCACACATGTATGATTTACATACACTTGTCTACCGTCTGGTCATTTAAACGTCAAAACGTAGACAAACCGCAAAATTTGAAATTTTAAACAAAAAATAACGGCCAACAAAGTTTTCCCCACTTTTGCCCACACCTCATGGAATGCTGGTAAAGTGGATGTTACATTTGTAAAATTCCCATGAACCTAAAATTTAAATTTCGACGGTTGAAAACTATAATCATTATTTTTACGTCATATAAATAAATTCAGTTTCTAATATTAACTTCAGTTTCTAATACTATTTATAACAGCATTCTAGAGGTTGCCAAACTAAAATGCACCTTATCGTTACATTTGAACAACGTTGCTTAGCTCGCTTAAATTAAACACAAAAGACCTAGTTTGCTGGTTATAAAAGGGAAAAAGAGAGGTGCGAAAATAAACAAATGCACAGGCTTATTCTGTGCACAACTACAAAAACGTTCTGCAGTGTTAAGAATAGACGGTTATTTCATTTTAATCTCTATATACTGACATTCGTTTTTTACTGACGAAAATTAAAAGCACAATTATTTTAATTTATTAGAATTCATAAGAAAACAAACACATACACATAAAACCATTCTCAAGTATTGGACTTTTCATTCAGTAGCAAGCTCCCCATTCTTTATATATATTTTGTAGATGTTCATTTCTTTTTTTCATTTCATTTTATTCATATTTTGTAATGCCTATACACTTTAAGATAAAATATCTTATAAACTAGTGATAAGCTATATTCGCAGGATAAAAATGCTACTGAGTAAGACGATATAATTCAAAAATGTTAAATGTTAATGTTAAAATGAAACTGCAATTGGCAAAAACTTCACACCCGTACAACAATTTTGGTATAACCAGCGTTTTGGCTAGCATGAGACGAATTTTTAAGGGGGTGAAGACTTTTGTTGCCCATATCGTTCGAAGAACCGCATATGTTTTACCAGTCGCAACATTTATGTGATTATCCCAGGTTAGTTTCCGGTTAAATACCATACCAAGATATTCTATACTTATTTTTACAATGAAATGCGATACATATATATATATACATATAAAATAATCAATTCATGTAGTATACATTTTTTTTTTAATTCTGAAACTTCCATGCAGAGAATACATGTAGCTTCAAATTGATAAAATTTTATTTTTATTCATAAAAATCCTTATCAGTAGGGGGAACATAAAAAGACACAATTGACTATTCTTTTCATGAGAAAACGTATTTGTGTACACAGCAATATTGCTTAAATGTAAAAATCGATTGTATACACCGACTTAAATATACTTAGAGGTATTTTAAACTAAGCAATCAGGAAATAATTTTAAATTTGGCGTCTCAATAATTGAGACTTTTTTTCGACGAAAAGTTTCGACAATAATTTTGTAATCTGTTTTATATAATCTAATGCATATACCTTGTCGCTTTGTGTCCATTTTTCGGTTATTTTCCTTTTGTTACTACCAATTTTCATTGTTAATAAATACTTACAAATAACTTCAATTCACTTTGACAACGGAAAACAAAAGAAAAACATAAATAACAACTGATGACATCGGAAATCATTAAACGTCAATCAGCTATTACTTTTGAACTTATTTTTTATTTTTTAACAATAAGAAAAGGTAACTTCTGAATAAGAGTATAATAAGTCATTTTCATTAAAATATTGATTTATATATGATTATATACTTTAAATTTCATCCGTCATTTTAAAAGCATACCAGGATTTATTCCCGAAATATGTAAATGAATTTGAATCAAATCAATATTGAATAATATAAATTAATAGTGTTGTATTTCAAATTAACGAATTTTCTAACGTATTTTTTTTAAACATTTGTCTAATGCATTAGAATGTAATCCCACCACATATTGATGTAAGCTGACCCTCGGATTTTCCTTTTTTGTACTTGTCAACATCAGCTGTTTTTATTTACCACATACCATTTGATAGACACAAGTGGCGATTGTTTACTTTTTTCGTGCGAAAAAAAAAAGTAGTTTCTATTAATTTATTTCTTATTTATTTTATTAAATTCGTGTGTTGTATTTTATCAATCTGTTTGAACCTGTTCCGAATGCAAGTACCAGAGATTCTCGGGTAATCAAAGTGAAACAGAAATACACCAAGTGTGTCAACTCGTGGATGAACACAGTTCACGATTTCTAAAGAAACTAAATACGGAGAAGGTAAAATAAGATTCAGAATCAGAAATTGGTCTCGGCAAAGATCAGATTCGAGTTCGAGTTGTTTCGTAAGGATAATCTCGTTAGTGTTTCTTTACACACTGATAATACCTACATTCGCATCTTAATCAACAAAAAGCAATATGATGCCAGCAAGTTCTTCTTTGTGGATCATTTCGATGACATTGAGTTGTCCGAGAAATCGTGGACCCGATCTCAAGCAAAGAAATCGCGCAATATGACGGTCAATAGAGTTTCGAATCACCCCAAAGAATTGTTTTGAAAAACGATATTAGGCTTGCTCTTAAGTCGAAAGCAAAACACGCTGCAATCTCATCATTCCTAAAGAACTATTCGTCTTCAACGCCAAGACATAAGTGGTTCAATATGAAGTCACAATACAGGTAATACAATCAGATTTATTTCAACTACATCTAGATATATATAAATGCAATTTCTTTCTAATAGGACGGACAAGAATGCGGTGGTTCGTACATAAAATTAGTGTCTGCAGGCAAACTAACAGAGGATCTCAAAAAGGTATGTCAAAGTAATAAGAAACGACGACACAATATTATAATAAATTTCTTCAACCAATTCCATAGTTCAATGACAAAACACCATACACTATCATGTTCGGCCCGGACAAGTGCGGCAATGATATCAAGCTACATTACAGATAACGCAACAAAGATAAATTCCGCATTTGTATCAATTACTTGTGAAGCCAAATTCGTGTATACCATAAAGTAGTTTACGATGGTTCATTTCTTAAAGATTTACGCCAGCCGTAGATCCACCAAGGAAAATTGACGATTCAGAGGACAAGAAATCAGACGGATAGGATGAGTGTGAGAAGGTAATAATGAAATTTTAGAAATTTCGGCAGTCGTAAACTGGTAGTAATTTATTTTATGTATATTCCAGATCCAGATGCAGATAAACCAAATGACTGGGATGAAGATGCACCACCACAGGTTCCCGACGCATCGGCTGCCAAACCCCATGATTGGTTGGATGAAGAACCCAAAATGAAAGTAAAGCAACGGCAACAAATAGTGGTGGCAGTAGTGAAGAAGAAGTAGTAGAATAGGAGGATGAAAGTGTGAATAATTAGCAGCAAAGTGCAGAAGCTTCCGAAGAGCCTGAAGTAAGTTAAACAAAGTCATTTCATATTCTTTTGCTAAACAATACATTTTCTTTATAGGAGCGAACAACCTGCCACTAAAGGTACTCGAAAGCGCAATCCATCCACGCAAAGATTAGCAAACCTAATTTCCATTAATTTTAACTAGAGCTCTATTTAATATGATTTTCAAAATTTATATTGATATTGATAACGAAAAAACCTTATCGACAGTGTCGCTTAGTATTCATATAAGAAATAATGTATACAATTTAATTTTATTTAAGGCAGCGATTTAGTTTGAAGTTTTTTCATAGAACGCTAAGTTATAAATAAAAATCAAAACACCAAATCATGCAAAGGGTTTTTATTTGAGAACAGTCAGGTTGTTGGCGAACGGTTTTAGGTGTTCACATATTACGGCGTATTGGATCTTGTAGGCGATGTTTACGAGACTTGAGCCGCTTGTGATTTCAGTTTTTCGATATTTATTTTGTTCACATAATATCATATTTGTTGCGGCGTAGGATGTTCAGATATTTGAAGTACTTGATACGTGGTGACGGTGCTAATGTTGTTTCTTATTTTCATTCATTGTTCAACATTCGATCTTAACCCCGCTGACAAAATGGGAGAACAAATTACATACAGTAGTCCAGACAAGCTACGTCAGACTCATGTCCTAATTCATAGACATATGTTTGATGTGCTACTTACGCTTTACCTTCTAGTTAAGGATCTAAATTTGTTGACAATTGAAGTTGACAAACGTTTCAATAATAAAAACCTCGATGAGAACCTTCTCACATAACATTACAGATTATATATAAAGGAAATATTTTGTTTTATTTGAACGTTTTTTTAATATTTGTAAATACATATAGAATTGGTTTATGTTAAAAAAAAATATAATGGAACAAATTATTGTATGTATTACATTTTTGTGGTCAGAATTTGTGTGGTACTACATAAGTAGTAAGTTATAGTAGTATATACAAATAAGATATGACAATAATTAAAGTGTTAAGTCTTAATATTGTTACTTAAAATAAGTTAGGAAAATACAAACAAAAATTTGAATACTGAGTTTTTATCAAAAAGTCTAAATGGTTCATTTGTAGTCTAACTGATCAGCGCCCATGGCACAGCCTTTGCATTTATTGTAACTGTAGATGGTGCATATGACGCGCCTGTTGTGTCCTCAGGAAGGGTTTAAGTTGAACTTGGTGTTGATTTCGCAACTGACGTTCAGGTCAGCATTGTGATCATAGTTTGTCTGTTTTTGGGGATCATCAAACCTCTTTTATACTGTTATTGAATTGCTGCTTTCAATTTAATTCTGCTTGATCGGTGTTTGAGTTCCTATGTTAGAATTGGATTGTTGTTACTGCTGTTCGTTGTTTGGTAAAGCTGAATCTATGAAAAAGAGGATTACAATAAACATAGTCGATATAACAGGGAGTTTAACACTTACATGCATGTGATGACAATTTTTTATATTTTCCGAATTTGGTAGTGACAGTCGAACACTATTTGGCTGTGGTTTTGCTCTTTGTGTAAAAGAAGGTCAGGCATTGGATTCTGCATGTGCTCCAGCTATTTGTGATCTAATTTGTAGGTTTGGTTGTCCGTAAGCCTAAACAAAAGAATGGGTTATTCTCTGCCAACTGTATTCCACACTTTGATTACTTACCACTGCATCAATCTCTTCAATTGTGGTGCATTATTTTCTGTTAATCGTCTAATGGTAATAGTAATGGTCTAGTAAGTTGTTGCGGCAGCTGTGGAGGTGGTTATTGGGGCGACGCTTTCGATGTTTGTCCTGACGAACTTCGACTCGAAAGGCAATACATTCAGCTATTCTTTTAGAGCAATATTTTGTTCAGCCAAACCTTGACGTCATGTGGGTTACACTTGGAGCTGAATTAAAAGAAAAGTATATAAATTCGTTGTAAATGTGCCCACTTCTTCTTAAGAAAAAACTTACCTCATTTTGACGGCCTGTTTTAGCTTGTATTGTCTGTGCTAATAGAGCGTTTAGGCCATCCTTTTATGAAACATCATGAATAGCCATATGTTGCAGTCCAGTAAAAAAATCCATGATTAGGACCATCATTCCGTAAAGTAATTATCGTATGACGATAACATTTCGACGGTACATCTTGCATCACGATAGATCAATAGTAGTTTTTGCTGTCGGCGATATCACTTTATTTGCTTCACTTAGAACAATAATCGTCAAATCACAGACGATTATTGAGCGATTGCTCATGAGCAGAGATGACAGTGTAGTTTACGTGAAGAAATCTACTCGATTACGCGTAGTAAATCGGATAGACTACATGCCTGATTTGCTTCATTTACTACCTACATTTCTTACGTATGTAAAACATTAAATTTTAAATTTCATAAGCATATTATATCCATTACCTACTCAAATCCTAAATACCCCAGATCAAACGGACTTTCTGAAAAGGGCGTGCATATAGCTAAAATGCTAATAAAAACATATGAGAGGCTATAATACGCTATGCGGATCCCATCCCAATTAATATCCTCAAAATATAGGCTTTATGGCGATGAAATACAGAAAATGACATTGTCACAATATATTGCTCAGACAGTTTATCAAAATCTTTTGTG
The DNA here is from genome assembly GCA_932526625.1 of Rhingia campestris. NCBI lineage: Eukaryota > Metazoa > Arthropoda > Insecta > Diptera > Syrphidae > Rhingia > Rhingia campestris. The sequence goes on from OW052186.1 coordinate 18,261,576, forward strand.
GTTCGACAAAAAACAACGCTTTTGTATTGCATATGCCTTGGGGTAAGGCATACAAATGGTTTTTGTAAGAAAACGCCCCCAAAAAGTGGGTGTTAGTGAAAATACCCGTACATTCTTTATACCTGTACCAGTTATACCTGTACATTCTTTCAAACATTGAATTCGGGAATATGATAATACGAATGTGGATGTTTTTTTAAACTTAAATTTCTTCAGCTTCAGCTTCTTTTACAGCCCCTTTTAACCCCCTTTAAGCCCCCTTTTTAACCTTTTTGAACTTAGTTAGGGAAAATTATGTTCTTTGGATAGAAACTGTTGGGTTTCTCATTATGTGAAACGATTTGTTTCCATTTAACAATCCCATCAAATACATTCAACTTATAAGAAAATCCCTTTAGTTTTCTACAACAAATAAACAAAGATAACAATATGAAGAACGCAAAAGTCATGGTAGATATTTTCAGAAAAGAGCTATACGAAAGCTAAAAAAAATTATCGTTCAACAAATTTGAATATAATTATGCAAAAGCGAATATCATTCTACAAAAACGAGTATCGTTTCATAAAGACGATTATCGTTTCATTAAGACGAGTATCGTATTGCTTGTAAAATGAGTTTTATATACAAAGATATGAGAAGGCTACAATCCGCTGTGCGGATCGTTGAATACCCTATCCAATTCCATCTGTAAAACTTATATCCCAAAAAGTGTATATGGTTGAAAACACGATGGGAATTAAATACAGAAAATCACATTGTCACAACAAATTGTTCCGACACTTTATAGAACACTTTTATGGTTCTACAAAAGACAATGTTTTTCTCCTGCATAATATGTTATGGGGTAGTGCATAAAAAAGTTTGTTTACATAAAAACACCTCCAAAAAGTGGCCGTGGGTTAAAATGGTCTATAGGCGTAATGTTGTATTTAATATTACAAATGATTCTGCATCAATTTTTTTTTTCGAAAATTTTCAAATTTGACCTGAAAAAGTTGTTTACTGAAAACGCCCCTATAAAGTGGGCGTGGAAAAAAACTTTATAGAGCCGAAATATAGACATTTATGCCCGGTTTCACAGTGGGAGCTTAATCCGTTGCTTCGTTAAGCAAAAAGCAGAGCTTAAATTTGGTCTTAAGTTTTTTGGGTTTCACAGTCATCAAAAAAGTGTGGTTTAGCTAAGCCAAGTATAACAAGTAATTGTGAATGGTTCGTAGGTAATTTATTAGTTACGCGCCTAGAACTATACACCAAACGGGAATATTCTGCGAATATGTATGGAATTTATTATGGACATCACCCATTGAGTAATTCTCTACTACATCCAACAACCAATCAAAATTTCCTATGACAGAAGTTAATCCAACACTTAAGCCACCAACATCGGGGGCTTAAGTATTATCAACATTTAAGTGTGGTCACCTCTTAAGCCGGCTCTGTGAAACACAAAGTTATGTTAAACCGCAGGTTAAGCTCCACGTGAGGCTTAAGCTCTCACTGTGAAACTGGGCATAAGATTAACTAAATATGTTGCTCAGAATTTTTTTTCAAAACGGTTTAGCCAAAAACTACGTTTTTATAAAAAGGAGGCATGGCAGTGGGCGGGTTTCAAAAATTTTTTCACTTGTTCTGGTGGCACGGATAAGGATGCTATATACCAAATTTCAATATCCTAGTTCAAATTTAAGGCCCAAAAATCGGTGACGAACAGACAGACGGACGGACGGACGGACAGACAGACATGCCCGAATCGACTCAGCTAGCGATTCTGAGTCGATCCATATACTTTCCGGTATATGTAGCTTAATTATTTCTCTATGTTACAAACTATGTATCAAAACTAATATACCTCTATGGGATAGGGTATAAAAACGACTGTTGTTCTACAAAAATGATTTTTGTTAACGTAATAGAGATGTTTTAAAGGATTATCGTAGTAATATTAATTGGGGTGATACAATGATAATGTTTTTTGTGATTCAATAATATACTCCAACAAAATCTAAGGATTAAAAAGGTATCTGATTCTTTGCTGCTATTACTATTATACATTTTTCGAGAAATGTAAAGTTTCACCCCTGTATTCATAAACGCTGATTAGCTAATCAATGACTAAGAAGACATAAGAAGTACTCGCGCAAATGTCAGTGCATATATATACAGGGGTTAATTTTTAAATTCAATTAGAACGTCGGAATTAATTAAAGTAAATCAAGTAAAGGGTAGCAATTCAATGATTTCTTAAATATAGAACGACATTCTTGCTATGTTATATGATGAAGAAATTTTCTGAAAACTGAAAAGATGTGAAATGTGTTTTGTAAAATTGAGCTCAACAAAACGAGTGTGACATTATCCGGAGTAGGAAATGTAAAAGGGGGGTAGTTGATACTAACAATATTTCGTAAAGCATTTTTACCCACGAAAACGACATAATTTGCAAAATGTTTATTTCTTTGGACAAAGATACAATTTAGAAAGCCAAAATTAATGAATTTTCTTTTTCAAAGGAGACCCGAAGTAATAAAACATGGTGTAATTTTTGAGCAACAACATATCGTTTTATAATGTTTAGACAAGTACCAATATTTTTGCAAAATATAACATCGCACGTAAAGTTACAGTTATCCTTGATAAAGGATCATTTACTTCATGAGACTAGAGTATAAAATATATTCTCAACTTTTTTAAGCTTTGATTCCTGGAAACAAAAAAAAAAACCTTGCATGCAAGTAGGCACACGTTTAACACTGAATATTTTAGCAATTTCTCCCATCAAACGTGTGCCTAATTTCATGCAAGGACTTTTTCGTCTAAATAAAAAAGAGAAACAATTTTCTTTCAACTATAAAGAATAACCTAAGCTTCACAATTATAGTTAAAACTCTGTCCAACACTCACTTTTTACGTTCTCTCCATGATGAAAACAAAATGAAAATTCCTACTAAAAATAAGAATAAATGAAAAAAAAAACTTAAGACTCCTTACACACTGAAATGAAAATTAATAATCTGGTACGAAGAAGAAGAAGAAGAAGAAAAAGAGGAAACTAGCCACTAACTCTTAAATATAAATATAAAACAGATAAGAATGTTATAAAAATGTTATAAAATTAATGTTATAAAAAAATATTTATATAATTATATGTATAAAAAACATATGAGAAGGCGAAAATCCGCTCTGGGGATCGTTGAAAACTAATATGCCCAAAAAGTTGGCTTGGCTTAAAACACGATGGGGATTAAATATACAAAATGAAATTGTCACAACAAATTGTACAGAAAGTTTGTAAAACACTTTTATGGTTCTACAAAAGACAAGGTTTTTCTTTTGCATATGTTATGGAGTAGTGTATCAAAATGGTTTTTATATAAAAGCGCCCCCAAAAGTGTGCGTGGGTTAAAATTGTCTATAGACAAAATGTTCATATTAATATTACTAATGATTCTGCATCAAAAGTTTTTTTTCGAAAATTATAAAATTTGACCGAAAAAAGTTTTTTTTATTAAAAACGCCCCTAAAAAGTTGGCGTGGCAAAAATCTATATATGATCGAAATATAGATATTACGATTCTCTAAATACGCCCTTAAGACACTTTTTTCAATTTTTTTCAAAAACAAAAAAAATGATGAATATTTTTTCTTCTATTTGGAGTTATTCGCTATTTCTCCTCCTCGCCATTGTGGAGCAAGAATTAACTAGGAAGGACAATATGAACTTTTTTTCTAGAAGAAGTGCAATATGAACTTTTTTTTTTGAGACTTTATTTATTTATTTATTTTTTTTTTTTTGAAAAATCAGCTAATCTCAGTTTTTCTTTTTTTGCTTTTTTTGCAGAACAACAACAAAATAATAATAAAAAAAAGTCTATCTTGTGGGTTTCTTAGTGGCTCTGTAGATTGACACACGTCTGCCGTATCACCACATCACCTCATCACATAGTTTCGCTGTTTTTTTTTTTTTTCGGTTAAAAACAAATGAAATAATTTTTTACTTTTTTTACTTCTTCACCAATGTGCGATTCCCTTTAATGGGATTCAATGAACTTGTAGAGGCTTTCGGGAACGTATTCTTCGTATTTGATTCGATGTTTTTGTATTGTTTTGGCAGCTAGGCATTTGAGGGTTGTATACTTGATGGGATTGACGATTTGATGGATTTTATGGGTTTCCAGCAGGGTTTCAAATGTCTCTCCGTTGGAGTTTTTGGTGTCCTGTATGGAGTAAATAAAACAGAAAATATGATTAGTTATTGGGGAAAGAAACAAAATGATAAAATTAAGTTTTTGATCAAAAGCTACACTAAGGGCTAGTAAACAAGACGGCGCAACATGTCACATACAAGGTGGGCCAAAAGAGATCACCCTATTGGAAGATGCTCTTATTTTTGCAACTGGCCGCCAATGTCAAATCTGTTTTGACATTTGTGGACTAGACAGATGTAGAATACAAGTGAATAAGCCATGGAATAATCGTGTCTATTTTGTGCGTAACAATTCGTCTGTAGTGTTGGCGCAGCGCGAATTCCGTCGCCGATTACCCGGCCGTCCGACACCGACTGCGCAAACACTGCGCCGTTTGGCCATTAACATTGAAGTGTATGAGACCACACGAGACGTTGCCAAGAGTGGTCGGACCCGGAGCGCCCGTTGTGCAGAGAATATCGCCGCTGTTTCCGAGGATGACCAGACGTTGTGTCTCGCAATAAGCCATCAGCCGGTCGTCCCTAAGGCGAATTTTGGTCAAAGAATTGCGCATGTTCCCGTACAAAGTCCAGTCCGTGCATCAGCTGCTGCCTGTCAACCGCCAAACGCGTGTAACCTACGCCCAAGCCATCCTCAATCTCGAGGACGAAGTGGACGATTTTTCGACCAAAATCACAATGAGAGATGAGGCTCATTTCCACCTCAGCGGGTACGTGAACAAGCAAAACTATCGCTTCTGGGGCACGGAAAATCCACGAGGAGCCATTACTCCCGCTCAAAGTTACTGCATGGTGCGCAGTTCACGCTGGAGGAGTCATCGGCCATTTTTTTTTTCGAAAACGCCGCTGGTCAAACGAAAACAAAAGACGGGACGCGCTATAGGGCCATATTAACCGAGTTTTTTCTGCCGCAATTGGACGAATTAGGACTGGAGGACAACCGATATTCTTGTAGCTAGTGACACAATTGATTTGTTGAAGGAAACGTTCGGTGAGCCCATAATTTCGGGTTTGGTCCTGTGAATTGGCCTCCGAAAGGTTCGATTTAACGCCACTTGACTATTTTCTGGGGGGTATATGTGAAGTCGGTAGCCTACGCCGATAAGCGCGAAACAATTGACCACTTAGAGGACAACATTCGCCGCGTTAATGCCGATAGACGTCCACAAATGTTGAAAAAAGTTATCGAGAATTGGACCTCCAGATTAGACTACGTCCGTGCCAGCCTTGGTGGTCATATGACAGAAATCATATTTAAATTATGATGCCAGAAGATTGTCTTTCGAATAAACAAAATGTCATGTCAATTTAAAAAAAATCATCTTTGTTTTATTCCATTTCAAAGTTCTATACCTCCAAACAAAACACGCTGTAGAACCATACAGAGCTGTTTACATGCATAGTGGTGGTCAATAAACGTTTACTTAAATTACAGAGGGAGGATTGCAGAATAGTTATCTATACGAACTACGTAATCATTACTAAACCAGTACGCTGAAAGCATTGACCCTCTGGAATTCAATATTCTTAGTCTCAAATTATTAGAATCTGTCTGGTAGTTGGGTCTAGTTCTTCTATACGAAACTGACCTGGAGAGCACACATTGCCTATATTCGCTTGTGTATGTAAGTGACCATTGTCTGTCTGGTTACCAGCTAAACAAAGTCTTATGCCGTTTTTTTTTTAAATCAGATATGCATCAGGAAGCTTTAATAACGAACGCTTTTGCAGCTTTAGATCAGTAATGAGGTAAACATAACAGAGAACACAATTTCGGGTATAACATCCAGGAAACTTTTCCTAGTCGTTCTGTAAAGGATTCAGACTTGGTTGAGTGTGGTAACTAATTTTAAAACGAGAGCATGCCATACTGTATTTATAATCGATAAAAAGTTTTCGAGAAGGATATCATGCTAATTGAAGAGGTCTACCCTGGTGGAAGTATGTTGTGATATCAAAGATGAATATCTGTGACTTCACTAAAAGCCAAGCGGCAATCATGTTTCTGGTATCATCTTCATAAGCATCAAGGAGCCCACCAAGCCTTTTGCTTTGATAATATGCGAACTTTCTAACAAAAGTGTTGGAAGCCTGCTTTTTAGAAAGTTAGATAGGTTCACAAAGGCATAAATGATTACAGGTACAAGTGGTTTCACAATGAACCTGGCATAGCCAAAGTGTGCACTTGCATAAGCTACCTTAACATGATAAGGTAGCTAGAAACTACAAAACCGTTTGGGTAAATAACAAAGGCAACCTCATGCCAGTTCTGCAGTTCTGCTTTCTGAATAAAAATTGAGAAGTATGAGGACTTATTTAACCTGAAACCCTATTTAATATCCCAAGCTGTCAGCTGATAGGATTGCATAAAACTGGTGCTACTTAAGCCGTATGAATGAGTTCCTAATTGTTGTAATACCCACCCTTACTAACAATAGACAATAGTTAATTTTTTGTATCAAACAGTAAACTTACCAAATGTGCACCATGGTCTAATAGGATCTTTGCCAACCCACGCGGGCTTGGTTTTGCTGTTGCGACCAAATGCAGCGGTGTATCGCCCTCAAAATCTTTTGCATTTGGATCGGCTCCAACCATTAGTAAAGCTTTCGTAAATGGAAATCCATATCCAAGTGCACTCTCCCCATTGCAGGCGTAATGTAGCGCCGTTCCTCCTTGCTGCCCCACAGCCTTCAGATTAATGAATTTGTAGAAAGCGGTGAGTATTTCGTGCTTCATCTCCGGGCTGAAATCTTCATCGTCCATTAGATACGCCAGCAGGCAACCAATGTCTAGAGCATTGAGAAATGCACGACTCAAGGCTTTCTGATCGTTCTCCGCCAAGGGCATTGATGAATATTTCACTTGTTCATGGAACATAAGTTGTCCTGGAGAATAGATGGATGAATCGTTAGTACAATCATTTATTGGGATTCGAGAGTCAATTGAACTTACCTCGTTCAATTTCTAATACAGCCTTATTGAAGATCATCAGCATATCGCGGGCTTCAATTGGTGCCACCACATGTCCACGTGGCAAGGGACGTCCGGCTATGACAAACATATAACTAAATAGTTCGAAAAACGAGAGCAACGATGAATATGTCTTCGGACTCAACGGTTGCAAGATCTTTTGTTGCATTGTGAGAGCATATGCCCAAAGTTCGATGCAGCGATCAAATCGTCCTGCAGAAGCGTAATTTACTCCTCTGAAAACAAAACACACACAGACAATACAAAAATTGATTAGAGCCTGACAGGAGATGAAAGAATGCGACTTACCTAAATCTAATATAATAACTAGTGTCTGGATGCGTTGGTCCGAGTACTCGTTGACGAATCAACAATGCCTGCATTCTCATCCCGTCTGGATCCATGACTAATTCATCCAGTGCGTCAATGTTTGTCACTTCGGTGACAAATTTGTAGGCAGCTATCGGCTCACTGACAATCTTTGGTATCTTTTGGTCCAGATTTCGATCCTCCATGGCGCGACGCCACAGCGACAGCGCATTCAACATATCACCTGTTTTATCTACATAGGTGGCGCCCAATAGCTCCAGTGCGTTGATGCGATCCTCACGCTTTACACTCGGCAAACTAATGAGATGTTCAACGATTGGCAGGTGGCCGTTAACACTGGCCGCCAATAGCGGTGTCATTGTTATAATATGAGATGATTTCAGTATGTAATGTAAATTCACTGAACACATTCATTGCTACGCACGAAATGCAGTCATTTAAGATACCTAATTGTAAGACGTCATTTCCGCTCTATGTAAGTGCATGTACATGTAGTCAGTTGAATATTACGATCGGATGTGTATAGTTGATTAGTGGAAATATAAAACTGAATTTGCAAAGCTTAAAGTGTGTATTATTTTACTAACTTGTACATGGTGTCAGAAGTGAAACCTTTTTTATATTAAAACAAATATATTCAACAAGATGTCTAAAGTGGAAATAAAAGCTCCTGAACAACTTAATTTTGATGACGCTGGCAAAGAGTGGTCAATTTGGAAACAAAAATTCAAGATTTATCTTGTTGCGTCTGGAAAATCAAGCGAGAATGACAAAACAAAAATTTCTCTATTTCTTACGTTCATTGGAGAGAAGGGGATAGAGATATACAATACTCTTTTCGATGTACCGTTTGATCCAGACAGTGATGATGAGTTCAAGGATGCAGTGGAAATTGAACAAGTAGACGAACAAGCAAAACCGAAAATTTCCCTAAAGATGGTCCTTAGTAAATTCGAAGAATATTGTCTTCCAAAGAAAAATGTCCTAATGGAGTCACATAAATTTAATATGATTGTTCAAAAGGAGAACCAATCCTTCACAGAGTACATAACTGAACTTCGTACACAGATGAAGTACTGTGATTACAGTTGCACAAAGTGTAAGGAATCTTATACAGACCGTATGCTGAGAGAACGACTGATCCTGGGGCTGTTTGATAAAAACCTACAATTGAAATTGCTGGAGGATGCAAATCTGTCATTAAGTGATATAATTAATAAGTGCAAGATTGCAGAAGCTGTTATTGCAAATAAAAAATTGCTGTCCCAAGTGGAAAAGATTTGCACAATTGATACGTCGCAAAAGGAAGATCAAAAGAAGAGGTTCCTGAGATACCCGAACACACCAAAATGTGATCGTTGTGGTGGATTTTCAACGGGCCAACACCAAAAATATTGTCCAGCTGCAAAGGAAGGAGTAACTTGTAACAAGTGTGGAAAACCAGGCCATTTCGGAAGAGTTTGTCGCTCACGTCAACAGGAGGAAAAGCCAAAAGGAAACAAGCTGCAGCTCTATAGAGGACCAAGGCAGAATCGTGTCAACGAACTAAGATATGGATCTAGTTCTGAAGAAGGTAACCAATTATGTCAGAATAATAATTTAGTTTTAAAAAAATTTGTATTTAGAATAAACACTGATGCTAAGGGTTGGTTCAAAATATTGAATGTGGGTGGTGCTGAAGTACAATTTAAATTAGATACTGGAGCTGATATCAGTTGTCTCCCAATAAAATACATTGAGCAGACCAACAACCAAGATAAAATTAAAAAGTCTAACAACCAATTGTTTGCTTATAATAATTGTAAGATTGAGACATTTGGAAAAATAGATTTAATTTGTGTTGACTGTGATACACAGTTAAAAAAAGTTGTTTCATTTGAAATCGTTGGTGACAAATTTCAGCCTATATTAAGCAGAGATGCATGCGTTGAACTTAATTTGCTAAATAGAACTAATGTATTCAATATATCCATAGATTCAAACGAAAAGTTTATTGAGCAAAATATGGAAGTATTTGATGGTATTGGTACAATTCCTGGGGAATGTAGTATTATGCTTAAGGAAAATTCTGTCCCAACACTTAAGTATAAAAAACGTATCCCTGAAAGTTTACATAAGAGATTGAAACTTACGTTAGAAGATATGCAGGAACACGGCATCATTACACCTGTTGATTACCCTACAGATTGGGTCAATAATTTAGAAATTGTTGAAAAACCAAACGGCTCATTAAGGATATGCCTTGATCCAATACCATTAAATAAATGTATTCGTAGGGAACATTTTTTGATTCCAACAGTGGAAGAAATAATAAGTAGACTGTCAAATAAATCATTTTTTACAGTGTTAGATCTAAAGCAAGGATTTTGGCAACTATCACTTGATAAAAAAAGTTCAGAATTAACAACCTTCATGACTCCATTTGGTCGTTTTCGATGGAATAGGGTTCCTTTTGGAATAAGTAGTGCTCCGGAAATGTTCATGAAGAAAATGGTTGCAATATTTGGAAATATAACAAATGTAGAAGTTTATTTCGATGATATTTTCATTTCTGGTAGAACAAAAAAAGAACACGATGAAACTTTAGAGTTAGTAATGACAAAAGCAAAACAAAATGGGATAAAATTTAATAAAGAAAAGTTACAGTTGTGTCAAAAGAGGGTCAAATTTATGGGACAAATAATACAAGAAAATAGAGTAGAACCAGATAACAAATATGTGGAAGCTATTAAAAATATTAATACACCAACAAATAAGAAAGACATTTTAAGAATACTAGGTATGTTCAAATATCTTGCAAGGTTTATTCCAAATTTGACAAAGAAATCAGCAAATTTAAGAAACTTAACACGATTAGAAACAGAGTGGAAATGGTTAGATGTACATCAACGCGAACTGGAGGATTTGAAGGAAATCCTGTGCAAAGGCACTTCTCTAAGAATTTTTGATCCCAAACTTCCTTTAATAATGCAAACAGATGCATCTAAGAATGGCTTGGGTTGTGTTTTAATGCAAAATGACCAACCAATTGCATTTGCTTCCAGAAGTCTTACTATAACAGAACAAAAGTGGAGTACAATGGAAAAGGAATTACTGGCCATTGTATTTGCTTGTGAAAAATTCCACCATTTCATTTATGGTCGTGAGGTAATGGTTCAATCAGACCATAAGCCTCTCGAACAATTAATTAAAAAAGAGTTAGATGATGTTACTGTAAGACTTCAAAGAATGTTCTTAATACTATTAAGATACCCTGGTCTGCAAATAAAATACACACCTGGGAGTAAAGTAGTCATAGCTGACTGTCTTTCAAGGGCTCCATTAAAGGAAACGGGTTCCGAGAATGAGGAATTGAAATACGTGATTCATTTAGTAAAAAGAAAAGTTTGCTTATCAGCAAATAATTATGAAATTTATGTTGAGGCAACAAGAAATGATTCTGAACTAGCTAAAATAGTAGATCATCTTCAAACAGAATGGCCAGAATATAAACGTTTATCCGAGGTTGGAAAACGTTTTCATAAGATAAAAGACCAACTTAAGTTTGAGGAAGGATTATTATTTTTGGATGATAAATTAATCATTCCGCATTTGTTGAGAATGTCATTACTTAGAATTCTACATGAACCACACCTGGGGATTGAAAAAACTCTCGCTAGGGCTCGTAAATTATTTTATTGGCCAGGAATAACAGGTGATATTAAAGCGATGATTAAAGATTGTCGTGTATGTGAAAAATATATGAGAAATAATTGTTCGGAACCACTCATTCAAGAGGAAAATCCGCAATATCCATGGCATAAAACTTCAATGGATATTTATGAATATGCAGGCAAATTTTATATAGCATTTGTTGATGCATATTCTGGTTGGATTTGTTCTGATAGACTTAAAGATAAGTCGATTACAAGTGTTATTACCTTCTTGGAAAATATATTTAATCATTTTGGTAGCCCAACAGAAATCAGAACTGATAACAGTCCATTTAATTCGAAACAACTTCTACAATATGCTAGTATTAATAATATTACATTAAAATTTTCAAGCCCCAATTACCCTCAAAGTAATGGGTTAGCTGAAAAAGCAGTTGGAATTGCTAAACAGATAATAAAAAAGGCAATTAATGAGGACAAAGAAAAAGAAATTGGGTATAGAATTTTAGAATACAATACAACACCAATAACTAGTATGGGTTTATCCCCTACAGAATTATTTTTGGGACGAATGGTTAAAACAAAACTACCAGTTAATATGAAGAGACTCGTTAGGACATTTATAGCTGAAGAACAAATTCAAAGGAAAATAACAGAAAAAAAGAATAAACAAAAACAGTATTATGATATGCATACGAAATTATTGAGCGAATTACGGATAGGAGATAAAGTTATGTTTAAAAAAAATGAAACTGACTGGGTCTATGGAGAGATTGTACAGCAATTGAATGAGAGGTCATACAATATTAAATGTAGTTCAGGAAAAATATTCAGGAGAAACAGAAAATTTATAGTTAAAACAAATAATTCAGATGAAAAAAAGGTTGATGATTATGACTTCTTGGATCATGGTATGTTCGATGAGGATAATAGTGTTGATAGAGAAGTATCTCATGATGAACAGTCAAGTTCAATACCAGACACAGCAGCACCCACGGTAAATGTTGAAAACGAGCCTTTACTTCAGGGAACAGAAAAGAATGGTGTAACAACCCATAGTGGGCGCATTTCTAGGCCACCTGTTAGACTAGGTGATTGGGATTTTGATTGAAACTACTGACATAGTTGGTTGCATAAGATATTATTTATTTATTATTTATTTATTATTTATTTACTATTTATTTACTAACTTAATTATATTATTATTATTCAGTAAGTAGTTGTTTAAAAAAAAAAAAAAAAAAAAAAAAAAAAAAAAAAAAAAAAAAAAAAAAAAAAAAAATTATATTTTAACTTTAATTCTAATTAAAAAAAAAAAAAAATAGCATGTTATAATATGAGATGATTTCAGTATGTAATGTAAATTCACTGAACACATTCATTGCTACGCACGAAATGCAGTCATTTAAGATACCTAATTGTAAGACGTCATTTCCGCTCTATGTAAGTGCATGTACATGTAGTCAGTTGAATATTACGATCGGATGTGTATAGTTGATTAGTGGAAATATAAAACTGAATTTGCAAAGCTTAAAGTGTGTATTATTTTACTAACTTGTACAGTCATACCGTAATAGTCTACATCCATGGTGGCGCCATGTTTCAGCAGGAGTTGTAAAATGCCCAAAGAGCCAGATTCAGCACAATCGTGCAGCGCCGTATTGCCTTTCACACTGCATCGGTTCACGTCCGCATTCAGTGACAGTAGGTATTGGGCGATACTAAAGTGTCCCTTGTAGCAGGCAATCATCAGGCATGTGTGACCGTGTCTATTCGCTGCTTCAAAGTCTAGAAACAGATAATAGTTCAGTGATAGCCATCAGTGGCGGCTAGAGAAAGGTAAAACTCACCTGCACCGTGATTCACTAGATATCTTACAATTTCAAAGTGGCCATCGAAACAGGCCGCCCTCAGTGGTGTGGAATTTGTTCCTATCGTACTGTTTACATTAGCACCACGTCTAACTAATAACTTGACTATGTCTAAATGGCCGGCGGCCGCAGCGCACCACAATGGTGGCGCATCGTCTATTGTCTCCCCATCAAAGGTTACCGAACCGACTTTTTCAACATCCGCATTGCATTTGGTCAATAAATATTCTACAATATCGTAATTACCGTGACGGCATGCTCTTATTAGAGGGGTTTCGCCATCCATTTTCACTGAATCTAATGATGCAATCTCTTCTGACTTACGTCCTTCAAATCAGCTGTGTAAAAATTGAGGTGAGTGGTTGTTTTTAAAAAAATGGTGGATGTATAATTTACTGAGTCGTTAAAGCGCCTACGCAGATATTATAGAGCGTCTGCCAGAGAAAAGGAAAGTAAAAGTTTAGATAATTTTAACCACAGATCAGGTAAAGAAGAGATAGGAAACTTTCCAGGACTTTAAGTTTTGCCAACAAGCTAATCCTGGAATTTTCCAGAATTTTGACAGCTAAATTCCCCAACACGGTCCAAATAGGTGCACACATGTATGATTTACAAACACTTGTCTACCGTCTGGTCATTTAAACGTCAAAACGTAGACAAACCGCCAAATTTGAAATTTTAAACAAAAAATAACGGCCAACAAAGTTTTCCCCACTTTTGCCCACACCTCATGGAATGCTGGTAAAGTGGATGTTACATTTGTAAAATTCCCATGAACCTAAAATTTAAATTTCGACGGTTGAAAACAATATAATCATTATTTTTACGTCATATAAATAAATTCAGTTTCTAATATTAACTTCAGTTTCTAATACTATTTATAACAGCATTCTAGAGGTTGCCAAACTAAAATGCACCTTATCGTTACATTTGAACAACGTTGCTTAGCTCGCTTAAATTAAACACAAAAGACCTAGTTTGCTGGTTATAAAAGGGAAAAAGAGAGGTGCGAAAATAAACAAATGCACAGGCTTATTCTGTGCACAACTACAAAAACGTTCTGCAGTGTTAAGAATAGACGGTTATTTCATTTTAATCTCTATATACTGACATTCGTTTTTTACTGACGAAAATTAAAAGCACAATTATTTTAATTTATTAGAATTCATAAGAAAACAAACACATACACATAAAACCATTCTCAAGTATTGGACTTTTCATTCAGTAGCAAGCTCCCCATTCTTTATATTTATTTTGTAGATGTTCTATACTTATTTTTACAATGAAAGGCGATATATATATATATTTATAGGAAATAATTTTAAATTTGGCGTCTCAATAATTGAGACTTTTTCGGCAAAAAGGTCCGACAATAATTCCATAATCTGTTTTTTTTTTTTTCATTTCTTCATTTATTTTTTTTTACTATGTATTTTGCACTTACTTTTTCGCTTTGTGTCCAATTTTCGGTTATTTTCCTTTTTTTACTACCAGTTTTCATTGTTAATAAATACTCACACATAACTTCAATTCACTTTGACAACGGAACAACAAAAGAAAAACATAAATAACAACTGATGACATCGGAAATCATTAAACGTCAATCAGCTATTACTTTTTAACTTATTTTTTATTTTTTTACAATAAGAAATATTAGATAACTTCTGAATAAGAGTATAATAAGTCATTTTCATTAAAATAATGATGTATCTATAATTATATACGTCATTTTAATAGCATACCGGGATTTATTCCCGAAATATTTTTTTTTCCGTGGGCTGGTGGAAACCTTCATAGACACGATGAGCACGTGCCCAAAGTAGTGTGAGATTTTTATTCACTTAAACCACCAGCCATGTTGTATTTCTATTGCAACTAAGTATTCGACTTATCCAGCAATTATTTTTATTGTATATAATATGTTTGGCAGGTAATATTCCTTTGAGAGTTCCTGATTTTCCGCAATTTATAGCGCGGTTTGATATTATCGGGCCAAATCTAAGGGTTTAGTTCATTGGTTTAGCATGCCTTACCTCGGGTATATTCTGACCAATAACCGGAAGGGGTTTCCCGAAATATGTAAATGAATTTGAATCAAATCAATATTGAATAATATAAATTAATAGTGTTGTATTTCAATTTAACGAATTTTCTAACGTATGTTTTTTAAAATATTTGTCTAATGCATTGGAATGTAATCCCACCACATATTGATGTAATCTGACCCTCGGATTTTCCTTTTATGTACTTGTCAACATCAGCTGTTTTTATTTACCACATACCATTTGATAGACACAAGTGGCGATTGTTTACTTTTTTCGTGGGGAAAAAAATGTAGTTAATTTATTTCTTAGTTATTTTATTAAATTCGTGTGTTGTATTTTATCAATCTGTTTGAACCTGTTCCGAATGCAAGTACCAGAGATTCTCGGGTAATCAAAGTGAAACAGAAATACACCAAGTGTGTCAACTCGTGGATGAACACAGTTCACGATTTCTAAAGAAACTAAATACGGAGAAGGTAAAATAAGATTCAGAATCAGAAATTGGTCTCGGCAAAGATCAGATTCGAGTTCGAGTTGTTTCGTAAGGATAATCTCGTTAGTGTTTCTTTACACACTGATAATACCTACATTCGCATCTTAATCAACAAAAAGCAATATGATGCCAGCAAGTTCTTCTTTGTGGATCATTTCGATGACATTGAGTTGTCCGAGAAATCGTGGACCCGATCTCAAGCAAAGAAATCGCGCAATATGACGGTCAATAGAGTTTCGAATCACCCCAAAGAATTGTTTTGAAAAACGATATTAGGCTTGCTCTTAAGTCGAAAGCAAAACACGCTGCAATCTCATCATTCCTAAAGAACTATTCGTCTTCAACGCCAAGACATT
The DNA here is from genome assembly GCA_932526625.1 of Rhingia campestris. Classification (NCBI taxonomy): domain Eukaryota; kingdom Metazoa; phylum Arthropoda; class Insecta; order Diptera; family Syrphidae; genus Rhingia; species Rhingia campestris. The sequence goes on from OW052186.1 coordinate 18,277,502, forward strand.
AGTGGTTCAATATGAAGTCACAATACAGGTAACAATCAGACTTATTTCAACTACATCTAGATATATATAAATGCAATTTCTTTCTAATAGGACGGACAAGAATGCGATGGTTCGTACATAAAATTAGTGTTTGTAGGCCAACTAACAGAGGATCTCAAAAAGGTATGTCAAAGTGAGTAAATAAGAAACGACGACACAATATTATAATAAATTTCTTCAACCAATTCCATAGTTCAATGACAAAACACCATACACTATCATGTTCGGCCCGGACAAGTGCGGCAATGATATCAAACTGCATTACTGATAACGCAACAAAGATAAAATCCGCATTTGTATCAATTACTTGTGGAGCCAAATTCGTGTATACCATAAAGTAGTTTACGAGGGTTCATTGCTTAAAGATTCCACGCCAGCCGTAGATCCACCAAGGAAAATTGACGATTCAGAGGACAAGAAATCAGACGGATAGGATGAGTGTGAGAAGGTAATAATGAAATTTTAGAAATTTCGGCAGTCGTAAACTGGTAGTAATTTATTTCATGTATATTCCAGATCCAGATGCAGATAAAGCAAATGACTGGGATGAAGATGCACCACCACAGGTTCCCGACGCATCGGCTGCCAAACCCCATGATTGGTTGGATGAAGAACCCAAAATGAAAGTAAAGCAACGGCAACAAATAGTGGTGGCAGTAGTGAAGAAGAAGTAGTAGAAGAGGAGGATGAAGGTGTGAATAATTAGCAGCAAAGTGCAGAAGCTTCCGAAGAGCCTGAAGTAAGTTAAACAAAGTCATTTCATATTCTTTTGCTAAACAATACATTTTCTTTATAGGAGCGAACAACCTGCCACTAAACGTACTCGAAAGCGCAATCCATCCACGCAAAGATTAGCAAACCTAATTTTCATTAATTTTAACTAGAGCTCTATTTAATATGATTTTCAAAATTTATATTGATATTGATAACGAAAAAACCTAATCGACAGTGTCGCTTAGTATTCATATAAGAAATAATGTATACAATTTAATTTTATTTAAGGCAGCGATTTAGTTTGAAGTTTTTTCATAGAACGCTAAGTTATAAATAAAAATCAAAACACCAAATCATGCAAAGGGTTTTTATTTGAGAACATTCAGGTTGTTGGCGAACGGTTTTAGGTGTTCACATATTACGGCGTATTGGACCTTGTAGGCGATGTTAAGGAGACTTGAGCCGCTTGTGATTTCAGTTTTTCGATATTAATTTTGTTCACATAATATCATATTTGTTGCGGCGTAGATAAGGAAAATCCGCATTCTAATTTCAGGATGTTCAGATATTTGAAGTACTTGATACGTGGTGACGGTGCTAATGGTGTTTCTTATTTTCATTCATTGTTCAACATTCGATCTTAACCCCGCTGACAAAATGGGAGAACAAATTACATACAGTAGTCCAGACAAGCTACGTCAGACTCATGTCCTAATTCATAGACATATGTTTGATGTGCTACTTACGCTTTACCTTCTAGTTAAGGATCTAAATTTGTTGACAATTGAAGTTGACAAACGTTTCAATAATAAAAACCTGGATGAGAACCTTCTCACAAAAACATAACATTACAGATTATATATAAAGGAAATATTTTGTTTTATTTGAACGTTTTTTTAATATTTGTAAATACATATAGAATTGGTTTATGTTAAAAAAAAATATAATGGAACAAATTATTGTATGTATTACATTTTTGTGGTCAGAATTTTTGTGGTACTACATAAGTAGTAAGTTATAGTAGTATATACAAATAAGATATGACAATAATTAAAGTGTTAAGTCTTAATATTGTTACTTAAAATAAGTTAGGAAAATACAAACAAAAATTTGAATACTGAGTTTTTATCAAAAAGTCTAAATGGTTCATTTGTAGTCTAACTGATCAGCGCCCATGGCACAGCCTTTGCATTTATTGTAACTGTAGATGGTGCATATGACGCGCCTGTTGTGTCCTCAGGAAGGGTTTAAGTTGAACTTGGTGTTGATTTCGCAACTGACGTTCAGGTCAGCATTGTGATCATAGTTTGTCTGTTTTTGGGGATCATCAAACCTCTTTTATACTGTTATTGAATTGCTGCTTTCAATTTAATTCTGCTTGATCCGTGTTTGAGTTCCTATGTTAGAATTGGATTGTTGTTACTGCTGTTCGTTGTTTGGTAAAGCTGAATCTATGAAAAAGAGGATTACAATAAACATAGTCGATATAACAGGGAGTTTAACACTTACATGCATGTGATGACAATTTTTTATATTTTCCGAATTTGGTAGTGACAGTCGAACACTATTTGGCTGTGGTTTTGCTCTTTGTGTAAAAGAAGGTCAGGCATTGGATTCTGCATGTGCTCCAGCTATTTGTGATCTAATTTGTAGGTTTGGTTGCCCGTAAGCCTAAACAAAAGAATGGGTTATTCTCTGCCAACTGTATTCCACACTTTGATTACTTACCACTTACTTACCAATCTCTTCAATTGTGGTGCATTATTTTCTGTTAATCGTCTAATGGTAATAGTAATGGTCTAGTAAGTTGTTGCGGCAGCTGTGGAGGTGGTTATTGGGGCGACGCTTTCGATGTTTGTCCTGACGAACTTCGACTCGAAAGGCAATACATTCAGCTATTCTTTTAGAGCAATATTTTGTTCAGCCAAACCTTGACGTCATGTGGGTTACACTTGGAGCTGAATTAAAAGAAAAGTATATAAATTCGTTGTAAATGTGCCCACTTCTTCTTAAGAAAAAACTTACCTCATTTTGACGGCCTGTTTTAGCTTGTATTGTCTGTGCTAATAGAGCGTTTAGGCCATCCTTTTATGAAACATCATGAATAGCCATATGTTGCAGTCCAGTAAAAAAATCCATGATTAGGACCATCATTCCGTAAAGTAATTGTCGTATGACGATAACATTTCGACGGTACATCTTGCATCACGATAGATCAATAGTAGTTTTTGCTGTCGGCGATATAACTTTATTTGCTGCACTTAGAACAATAATCGTCAAATCACAGACGATTATTGAGCGATTGCTCATGAGCAGAGATGACAGTGTAGTTTACGTGAAGAAATCTACTCGATTACGCGTAGTAAATCGGATAGACTACATGCCTGATTTGCTTCATTTACTACCTACATTTCTTACGTATGTAAAACATTAAATTTTAAATTTCATAAGCATATTATATCCATTACCTACTCAAATCCTAAATACCCCAGATCAAACGGACTTTCTGAAAAGGGCGTGCATATAGCTAAAATGCTAATAAAAACATATGAGAGGCTATAATACGCTATGCGGATCCCATCCCAATTAATATCCTCAAAATATAGGCTTTATGGCGATGAAATACAGAAAATGACATTGTCACAATATATTGCTCAGACAGTTTATCAAAATCTTTTGTGGTTCGACAAAAAACAACGCTTTTGTATTGCATATGCCTTGGGGTAAGGCATACAAATGGTTTTTGTAAGAAAACGCCCCCAAAAAGTGGGTGTTAGTGAAAATACCCGTACATTTGTTGCAAATCTCGGAATTGCTTTAAAAATGAGACACAAAAAAAAAATCAAAACAAACAGGCATCGCACTTCTGAACGAAAATGCGGAATAGTCAAATGAAAATGACAGTTCAAAAATGTGGTAGTGTTGTCCCTTTTGCACGAAAAAATAATGGCTGCCACCTGCAAAAATAATTGTTAGGAGAGAGGTAGATGGGTCAACCCTAAAAGCAGGCTACAAAAGAGCAACAGAATTACAATTCCGTTGAATTTAAAATTTAGGAAGAGAGTTTCATAGCCGCGGTTCGTAACTGTCGAAACTGACGAAAGTTCCGCATAGGACAGTAAACCATAGTCGTGAGAGGAAGCAGAAAGTGGCTCCTCAGTAAAAGGAATAAAAGTGTTTGATTTGTCCAAAAGGAATATTCCTAAAAGATAAGTGAAAAGTAATCCTGATATAAAGGACAGGTCGTATAAAGTTATACGGAAAGCAACCTTTGGAAGTTTCCAAAAATAAGACCAAAAAGGAAAAGGTAATATTAGATAAAATGTTAAATAGTGCAGTGTGTTAGTGATTTTTGTGTTTTGTTTTAGAAAAGAACCGAAGCGGATCAACATAGTTGTCCGCTGAAATTTTAAAAGGATCCTAGCTAGGAATATAAAAAGCTGAACTCCGAAAGAAGAAAGTGGAGGAGCAAAAAGAAACGGGAGTGGAAGTAGCAGAATCGGTAGCTGTGCAAGCGGTAGACACATACCGCAAGTAGCAACACTCCGGTTATAATACCGCCAGCGCCGTTAAGTTTTTTTATTTTTGCCACAGATAGAATCTGCTAAATTCAAATTAAAATTTAATAAGAAATTAGATTACAAAATTAACCCTTTTAAAGTAAAAGAAAAGAAAATTGTTAAATTGAATCACACAAAAATTATCTTTGAATATACGTCATATACGTATATAGTAAGTGAGCAAGGGAATAACGTAATATAGAAATTTTAAAGTGAATTACAGCGAATAATTAAAATCAGAACACCGAAAAGCGACCTGGATGCTGTGGCCACTTCATCGTCAGTTGCGGACAAAAGGGTGAGTTAAAATTATTTGATAAATTAGCTTTCACATTAAAATTTGGGAAAGGGGGACCATTGTAAAAATAGTTAAAAAGCAAAAGACGGCATAAAGGCCCACACTTGAATAGGGGTATATAGATACGACGAGTATCCAAAGATAAAACCGCGTGTGCATGCAATTTTGTTTGAAATTAACAAAACAATAAAGGAAAATTTGTATAAAAAGTGAAATGAAGAAGGGTAAATCAATTAAAATACAACAAAATTAAAGTGATAGTACACAAACATGGAGTTTAATTAAAGGGGTTGTATGAGGATGAGGAGGTTGGGAAAGGGAAGGATGAGTATATTTTAAGAAAAAAAGAAGATGCCAATAAAGGGACCATCCAGCGAGACGATGGTCAAGGTAGGGTGGGTAGAGGCACCTTCTAGCACGCGTATAATACCAACGCGCAATAGTAGTCTGGCATGACAATTTTTTTGTAGACGTGTCTGGGGGACAAGTTCCTACGCCCTCCGGCGAGCAAACAAGGCGGGTTCCAGCATGCCAGCAGAGGCCCCCGACAGGACATGTAACAAAATGGCGCCCAAACGTGATGTTGTGTTAGAACGATGTCTAGGACGAAAAAGACATTCACAACGAAAGGCCGCTATAGAGATATAGTGGTCAAAACAATTTTTTTTTGAGTCGTTCAATTTTAATTTTTTTAATTTCCTTTTTTTTATATAGCAATAATTTTGCACATTTAAATGCTTTGTTTAAACTGTTTGGTACCATCCATATCATAAGTCCCGATGACTGAGTGCAAAGCACTGGGTATCGCGTTGCGATGATAAGATGGCACCAAGCAAAACGATATGTGTTTTGAAATGTCTGAGTCGAGTGGGAATCTGTAAAGCAGGTTCACACACGTCCGGACATCGAAAAACACATTTTAAACTAAAAAAATAATATACATTGGAATGAGGGAAAGAGACTCGGAGATGACATAGTCGTCTTCTGAAGATCCTTTTTTGTAATTCCATGATTTGTTTTAAGTGTTTTAGAGTCGTTTGTGTTTATATCCGGTGAATACAAGCGCCCTGAAACAAACAATAAAGTAAATTTTATTTTTTTAATATTTCAAATAGTATTACCGTATAGTAGTATATTTCATTTTTAAATTGGCTCAGCACTTCGGCATCTTCTTTTTCTCCGGTATAGTCCTTCCTCAGCCGTAATCCTCATCCTCAAAACCTGTTATAAAATAAATTTCTTATTACCTTGTTTATAAAATTTTAAATTGAATTTTACATTTATAGTTAAAAGCTTTTAGTCTTTTTATTGAAGTTTCAAATAGTTTTCTTTAAGCCATTTTTTTTTAAAATCCTTAATTTTCGATTTGTGTTAGCTAACGTAGTTCTGCATTTAAAAACATTGATTCGTTAGCTCGTTTTTAGCATGAGCAAAGAGAACCCCAACCATCTCAATCAAGCTCTTTTTACCGACTTGAATATAATTCAAGCCTATTCCGAAACTGATTTCGAGCGATTTCACGAACAGTTCCGTGCGGCGATAGATAGGTTTAGTTTAGATAATTCCATCGCTTTTTCCCAGGAATTAAATTCTATAGCCAACTCATCAGCCGAGATGGTCAACGAAGACCAAAACCCCTCTGGTACTAGCGCTGCCAATGCAAGCGCAAACATCCCAGACCCATCACAGCAGTTGGCTAATAACGATTTAGCAGCTAAAATAGAAAAAAGTTTAGTTGTTAATCAAGTTCGGTTCTTTGAACAAATGGATGTGTTCATGAACAAGGTCATTGATAGAATGGATGCCATAAGCATTCAAAGCAGTGTTCAAAACATACCGATGTTTGGCAATGCCGGTAGAGGGCAATTTGTTCCAAACGAAAACTTTGAACAGACACAGTCAAGGCCTGAAGCATCCAATTTCAGAAACCAAACATCACCATTTCCTTCAGCTCAAGTTTGTTCCGAGATCAGCTCATCGGAAAGGTGTAAGCTAGATCGCTGGAACATAAAATATGACGGCATCGACAACATTTCCGATTTTCTCTTCAAAGTCGATCGTCTGCAAACTTCCTCGTCTTATACAGACGAGCAAATCACGGCGAACTTTCACACTTTGCTCTTTGGTAAAGCCAACACGTGGTTCTGGGCATTCCTGCGCAAAAACCCAAATGCGAAGTTTGTAGATGTGAAAACAGCGATGAAGAAAGAATTTGGTAGGAGGGAAAATGATGTTGATGTCTATATGCGATTGCTTACACGCAAGCAAGGTTTTAAGGAATCATTCGATGATTTTTATGGGTCAATCATAAATTTGAATGACCGACTCAACGAACCATTTGACGCTGCGAAACTGATTGATATCATCAGAAACAATTCCAGAGACAAATTAGGAGAAGTGCTCTTGGCAGCCGATATCCACAGTCTCGAGCAACTTCGAAATAAGGCCCGTGATGCGGAGCGGTTTCTAGCTAAGCGATCTTCGTCCCAAAGAGTTGTCCACGAGCTCCGAATTGGAGAAGAACAAGAATTCGTCGAGCCGGACGTGGATGAGATTGCTGCTTTAGCTTATAGAAATCGCGCTCCCCAATCCTTAATTTGCTGGAATTGTGATCAACCCGGCCATACTTACTATTTCTGCCCATCTCATGTTAGAAATCTGTTTTGTTTCCTGTGTGGTAAAAAAGATGTGAGTACGCCGCAGTGCGGAAAACATCAGGAAAACTGCGACAGGAACGAACGATTTGTCGGGGAGAGTCGTTCCGTGAAGAACAATCCCGGTCCATCACACAGGAATTAATTTCGAAATCACCAGACGTACAACAAGAGCTCACTTCTCAAAGTAGTCAAACGACCATTTTGAAAAGAGAAGCTCCAGAAACACCTGACTTTCACCCAATCAACCATTTTCAATTGAAAACTCTTCACGACCGCAAACTAAACTATTATAAGGTTCGGTCCCGAATTATGGGATCTAATAATCGTTCAGTGAGTGGTCAAATCCAAAAGTGTAGACATCGGTTTCGGAACCGACAAAAATTTCGTAAGATGATTGTGGAGTCCATTCTCTCGTCAGACACAGATGGTAGACTGTACGCCAACGTCCAGTTGGGCAACGAACAAGTCTTTGGCTTGCTCGATAGCGGTGCATCTATCTTTGTGCTAGGTAGTGGGTGTTGGGAGTTAGTAGAAAGAGTTGGAGTTCAGGTTAAACCTTACAGTAATCACGTTCGTACTGCGGATGGCAATTCGCATGCGATAGTCGGTTACTGTGAAGTCCAAACAACACTAAATGGTGTTACGAAGCCCATCTCATTCTACTTGATTCCCAACTTAACTCAAAAGCTTTACCTAGGAATGGATTTTTGGAGAGAATTCCACCTAGTCCCACAATTATGCGAAATCCGAACCGATGGTCTCGTGGATGAAGAAGAAACTAATTACAAGGAGCAGGCAGATTTCATAGCTCTTAATCCAGACCAAAAACTTCGTCTGGAGACAACAAAGAAACAGTTTCCCAACTTTGTTGACCGTGGTCTTGGGAAAACATACTTGGAAACGCATACGGTAGATACTGGTAGCGCAGTGCCAATAAAATCTCGGCATTATCCATTGTCTCCGGTTCGCCAGGAGGAGGTTTTTAAGGAGCTCGACCGCATGTTAGAGCTTGGTGTTATCGAGGAGAGCAATTCGCCGTGGTGTTCCCCTACAGTTTTAGTTAGAAAGCCTGGTAAAGTCCGACTGTGTTTAGACTTCCGAAAAGTAAATGCAGTTACTGTAAAAGACGCGTATCCGCTGCCACATATCGATGGGTTATTAAGTAGATTACAGGACACATTCTACATCACGGGGCTTGACCTAAAAGATGCATTTTGGCAGATTCCGCTTGATGAAGAGTCAAAAAGTAAAACGGCATTTGCTGTACCTGGTCGGCCATTGTATCAATTTACAGTAATGCCTTTCGGGTTATGCAACGCCGCACAAAGGATGTGTCGTCTCATGGACCGTGTAATTCCCTCACGGCTCAGAGAACACGTCTTTGTTTATTTGGATGACCTGTTGATATGTTCAGCGGACTTTGAGTCACACATTCGGACTTTGAACGAGGTAGCTCACTGCTTACTTAGGGCGAATTTAACCATTAACATCGAGAAGAGCAAGTTCTGCATGCGCGAGATAAAGTATCTCGGATACATTATCGGACAGGGGACCTTAAAAACTAATCCTGACAAAGTGGAGGCAATGGTCGAATTTCCAGTTCCCAAATCACCTAGACAAATCCGTAGGTTTCTTGGTTTAACCGGTTGGTACAGACGATTCATTAAGAACTATGCAAATCTGTCTGCTCCATTGTCTGATTGTTTGAAGAAGAAAAAGAACTTCGAACTAAGTCCAGAAGCCTTAGAGGCTTTTAATAACTTAAAATGTGCACTTACCACCGCTCCAGTACTGTCTCAACCTGATTTTGGGAAACAGTTTACAATCCAGTGCGATGCATCGTCTGAAGGAGTGGGAGGTGTTCTATTTCAATTTGATGAGAGTCAAAACGAAACCCCGATTGCTTTTATGTCTAAGAAACTCAACAAAGCCCAGAAAAACTATACTGTCACCGAGCTGGAATGTCTTGCCGCGGTCCTCAGCGTACGAAAGTTTAGAGCCTATGTTGAGGGACTACCTTTTCGAGTAGTGACGGATCACTCAAGTCTCAAATGGCTCATGTCACAAAAGGAACTGAGCGGTAGGTTAGCTAGATGGAGCTTAGAACTGCAAAGATTCGACTTTGTGATTGAGCATCGAAAAGGGTCTCTCAACGTAGTCCCAGACGCATTGTCGCGGGGTGACATGGAAGAAATTTCAGCAACGTCGATAGGAGTTGAAGTTGACACAGCATCGGAAGAGTTTGACTCGGAGCAATATTCCAAATTAAGAGAACAAATTACCGAGAATCAATCTGCCCTTCCTGACCTAGTTGTATCGGGCAAATTTATATACAAAAGAGTTAGGTTCAGGACTGGTGAAGTCGGCGATGAAGATTTGTTGTGGCGTCTCTGGTTGCCAGACGCACTTACACGTATTACCATGGAAATGTCTCATGAAACTAGGCTAAGTTGCCATAGTGGTTTCGCAAAAACCTTGGCACGAATTCGCGAAAAATATTATTGGCCAAAGATGATTGGAGACATAAAAAGGTATGTAAGTGAGTGCGAAGTCTGCAAGACGGTAAAAGCACCTAACACCACACTTCGTCCACCGATTACCAAGCAGATTGTCTCCGAAAGACCAATGCAAAGATTGTACATTGATTTACTGGGCCCGTATCCCAGAACAAAGCGTGGTAATGTGTACATTTTTATCGCAGTAGACCATTTCAGCAAGTTCGTTTTTCTAAAGGCACTTCCTAAAGCGACTTCGGCCAGAATTGTACAATACCTTGAAGGTGATGTATTTCACACTTTCGGTACACCAGAAGTGATACATTCTGACAATGGTGTACAATTCGTGTCGAAGGAGTTCACCAAGTTTTTGGCGGAGTACGGTGTTAGGCATGTGCGAACCGCACTCTATTCACCGCAAGCCAACAACTCCGAACGGGTCAATCGCAGTGTCTTAAGTAAGATGCGAGTACTGATAGCTGCAGAACAAAACACATGGGATGTGCATTTGTCAAGTATAGCGTGTGCATTACGATCAGACGCGCACGAATCGATCGGCTGTCAGCCATACTACGCACTATTTGGCCAAAACATGATAAACCATGCGGCAGCTTATCAAGTACTTCGCGACTTAAAGGCAATGTCCGACCCGGAGATGTTAGTTACACCGTGCGAAGCCAAAACTACACTGGCGCGTACGAAAATAAAGCAAAATTTAGAGAAGGCCTTTAGAAAATCACAAAATACTTACAACAAAAGAACAAAAAAGGTAACTTACCAAGTAGGACAAGAAGTGTTCCATCGGAACTTCGCACAAAGTAACTTCCAGCAAGGGCTAAACGCTAAACTAATGCCAAAGTTTCTGAAATCTCGTGTCAGCAAGCGTTTAGGTAATTGTATGTACCAGCTGGAGACTCGTAATGGCAAACCAATTGGGGTATTCCACGCGAAAGATATCCGACAATGAGTATCCTGGGAAATGAAAAAAATTGTCACACAAAGCACCATATTCAATAAACAAAATAAACACAGGTACTTATCTGAATTGTGCCCGGCTATGTATCGGGATTCGCGCCCCACGTTTTTTTTTGTTGTTGTGCGTTAAATGTAGGGGTCTGATAGTTAGGTGAATGTTAATCAAAACACTTGGGCACAGAAATACACGCGTGGGTTCTATTTTGGCGTTTTCAGGATTAATAATCCTAAAACAGCAAAAGCCCTGTGTTGCAAATCTCGGAATTGCTTTAAAAATGAGACACAAAAAAAAAATCAAAACAAACAGGCATCGCACTTCTGAACGAAAATGCGGAATAGTCAAATGAAAATGACAGTTCAAAAATGTGGTAGTGTTGTCCCTTTTGCACGAAAAAATAATGGCTGCCACCTGCAAAAATAATTGTTAGGAGAGAGGTAGATGGGTCAACCCTAAAAGCAGGCTACAAAAGAGCAACAGAATTACAATTCCGTTGAATTTAAAATTTAGGAAGAGAGTTTCATAGCCGCGGTTCGTAACTGTCGAAACTGACGAAAGTTCCGCATAGGACAGTAAACCATAGTCGTGAGAGGAAGCAGAAAGTGGCTCCTCAGTAAAAGGAATAAAAGTGTTTGATTTGTCCAAAAGGAATATTCCTAAAAGATAAGTGAAAAGTAATCCTGATATAAAGGACAGGTCGTATAAAGTTATACGGAAAGCAACCTTTGGAAGTTTCCAAAAATAAGACCAAAAAGGAAAAGGTAATATTAGATAAAATGTTAAATAGTGCAGTGTGTTAGTGATTTTTGTGTTTTGTTTTAGAAAAGAACCGAAGCGGATCAACATAGTTGTCCGCTGAAATTTTAAAAGGATCCTAGCTAGGAATATAAAAAGCTGAACTCCGAAAGAAGAAAGTGGAGGAGCAAAAAGAAACGGGAGTGGAAGTAGCAGAATCGGTAGCTGTGCAAGCGGTAGACACATACCGCAAGTAGCAACACTCCGGTTCAAATACCGCCAGCGCCGTTAAGTTTTTTTATTTTTGCCACAGATAGAATCTGCTAAATTCAAATTAAAATTTAATAAGAAATTAGATTACAAAATTAACCCTTTTAAAGTAAAAGAAAAGAAAATTGTTAAATTGAATCACACAAAAATTATCTTTGAATATACGTCATATACGTATATAGTAAGTGAGCAAGGGAATAACGTAATATAGAAATTTTAAAGTGAATTACAGCGAATAATTAAAATCAGAACACCGAAAAGCGACCTGGATGCTGTGGCCACTTCATCGTCAGTTGCGGACAAAAGGGTGAGTTAAAATTATTTGATAAATTAGCTTTCACATTAAAATTTGGGAAAGGGGGACCATTGTAAAAATAGTTAAAAAGCAAAAGACGGCATAAAGGCCCACACTTGAATAGGGGTATATAGATACGACGAGTATCCAAAGATAAAACCGCGTGTGCATGCAATTTTGTTTGAAATTAACAAAACAATAAAGGAAAATTTGTATAAAAAGTGAAATGAAGAAGGGTAAATCAATTAAAATACAACAAAATTAAAGTGATAGTACACAAACATGGAGTTTAATTAAAGGGGTTGTATGAGGATGAGGAGGTTGGGAAAGGGAAGGATGAGTATATTTTAAGAAAAAAAGAAGATGCCAATAAAGGGACCATCCAGCGAGACGATGGTCAAGGTAGGGTGGGTAGAGGCACCTTCTAGCACGCGTATAATACCAACGCGCAATAGTAGTCTGGCATGACAATTTTTTTGTAGACGTGTCTGGGGGACAAGTTCCTACGCCCTCCGGCGAGCAAACAAGGCGGGTTCCAGCATGCCAGCAGAGGCCCCCGACAGGACATGTAACACATTCTTTATACCTGTACCAGTTATACCTGTACATTCTTTCAAACATTGAATTCGGGAATATGATAATACGAATGTGGATGTTTTTTTAAACTTAAATTTCTTCAGCTTCAGCTTCTTTTACAGCCCCTTTTAACCCCCTTTAAGCCCCCTTTTTAACCTTTTTGAACTTAGTTAGGGAAAATTATGTTCTTTGGATAGAAACTGTTGGGTTTCTCATTATGTGAAACGATTTGTTTCCATTTAACAATCCCATCAAATACATTCAACTTATAAGAAAATCCCTTTAGTTTTCTACAACAAATAAACAAAGATAACAATATGAAGAACGCAAAAGTCATGGTAGATATTTTCAGAAAAGAGCTATACGAAAGCTAAAAAAAATGATCGTTCAACAAATTTGAATATAATTATGCAAAAGCGAATATCATTCTACAAAAACGAGTATCGTTTCATAAAGACGATTATCGTTTCATTAAGACGAGTATCGTATTGCTTGTAAAATGAGTTTTATATACAAAGATATGAGAAGGCTACAATCCGCTGTGCGGATCGTTGAATACCCTATCCAATTCCATCTGTAAAACTTATATCCCAAAAAGTGTATATGGTTGAAAACACGATGGGAATTAAATACAGAAAATCACATTGTCACAACAAATTGTTCCGACACTTTATAGAACACTTTATGGTTCTACAAAAGACAATGTTTTTCTCCTGCATAATATGTTATGGGGTAGTGCATAAAAAAGTTTGTTTACATAAAAACACCTCCAAAAAGTGGCCGTGGGTTAAAATGGTCTATAGGCGTAATGTTGTTATTAATATTACAAATGATTCTGCATCAATTTTTTTTTCGAAAATTTTAAAATTTGACCTGAAAAAGTTGTTTACTGAAAACGCCCCTATAAAGTGGGCGTGGAAAAAAACTTTATAGAGCCGAAATATAGACATTTATGCCCGGTTTCACAGTGGGAGCTTAATCCGTTGCTTAGCTAAGCAAAAAGCAGAGCTTAAATTTGGTCTTAAGTTTTTTGGGTTTCACAGTCATCAAAAAAGTGTGGTTTAGCTAAGCCAAGTATAACAAGTAATTGTGAATGGTTCGTAGGTAATTTATTAGTTACGCGCCTAGAACTATACACCAAACGGGAATATTCTGCGAATATGTATGGAATTTAGTACGGACATCACCCATTGAGTAATTCTCTACTACATCCAACAACCAATCAAAATTTCCTATGACAGAAGTTAATCCAACACTTAAGCCACCAACATCGGGGGCTTAAGTATTATCAACATTTAAGTGTGGTCACCTCTTAAGCCGGCTCTGTGAAACACAAAGTTATGTTAAACCGCAGGTTAAGCTCCACGTGAGGCTTAATCTCTCACTGTGAAACTGGGCATAAGATAAACTAAATATGTTGCTCAGAATTTTTTTTCAAAACGGTTTAGCCAAAAACTACGTTTTTATAAAAAGGAGGCATGGCAGTGGGCGGGTTTCAAAAATGTTTTCACTTGTTCTGGTGGCACGGATAAGGATGCTATATACCAAATTTCAATATCCTAGTTCAAATTTAAGGCCCAAAAATCGGTGACGAACAGACAGACGGACGGACAGACAGACATGCCCGAATCGACTCAGCTAGCGATTCTGAGTCGATCCATATACTTTCCGGTATATGTAGCTTAATTATTTCTCTATGTTACAAACTATGTATCAAAACTAATATACCTCTATGGGATAGGGTATAAAAACGACTGTTGTTCTACAAAAATGATTTTTGTTAACGTAATAGAGATGTTTTAAAGGATTATCGTAGTAATATTAATTGGGGTGATACAATGATAATGTTTTTTGTGATTCAATAATATACTCCAACAAAATCTAAGGATTAAAAAGGTATCTGATTCTTTGCTGCTATTACTATTATACATTTTTCGAGAAATGTAAAGTTTCACCCCTGTATTCATAAACGCTGATTAGCTAATCAATGACTAAGAAGACATAAGAAGTACTCGCGCAAATGTCAGTGCATATATATACAGGGGTTAATTTTTAAATTCAATTAGAACGTCGGAATTAATTAAAGTAAATCAAGTAAAGGGTAGCAATTCAATGATTTCTTAAATATAGAACGACATTCTTGCTATGTTATATGATGAAGAAATTTTCTGAAAACTGAAAAGATGTGAAATGTGTTTTGTAAAATTGAGCTCAACAAAACGAGTGTGACATTATCCGGAGTAGGAAATGTAAAAGGGGGGTAGTTGATACTAACAATATTTCGTAAAGCATTTTTACCCACGAAAACGACATAATTTGCAAAATGTTTATTTCTTTGGACAAAGATACAATTTAGAAAGCCAAAATTAATGAATTTTCTTTTTCAAAGGAGACCCGAAGTAATAAAACATGGTGTAATTTTTGAGCAACAACATATCGTTTTATAATGTTTAGACAAGTACCAATATTTTTGCAAAATATAACATCGCACGTAAAGTTACAGTTATCCTTGATAAAGGATCATTTACTTCATGAGACTAGAGTATAAAATATATTCTCAACTTTTTTAAGCTTTGATTCCTGGAAACAAAAAAAAAACCTTGCATGCAAGTAGGCACACGTTTAACACTGAATATTTTAGCAATTTCTCCCATCAAACGTGTGCCTAATTTCATGCAAGGACTTTTTCGTCTAAATAAAAAAGAGAAACAATTTTCTTTCAACTATAAAGAATAACCTAAGCTTCACAATTATAGTTAAAACTCTGTCCAACACTCACTTTTTACGTTCTCTCCATGATGAAAACAAAATGAAAATTCCTACTAAAAATAAGAATAAATGAAAAAAAAAACTTAAGACTCCTTACACACTGAAATGAAAATTAATAATCTGGTACGAAGAAGAAGAAGAAGAAGAAAAAGAGGAAACTAGCCACTAACTCTTAAATATAAATATAAAACAGATAAGAATGTTATAAAAATGTTATAAAATTAATGTTATAAAAAAATATTTATATAATTATATGTATAAAAAACATATGAGAAGGCGAAAATCCGCTCTGGGGATCGTTGAAAACTAATATGCCCAAAAAGTTGGCTTGGCTTAAAACACGATGGGGATTAAATATACAAAATGAAATTGTCACAACAAATTGTACAGAAAGTTTGTAAAACACTTTTATGGTTCTACAAAAGACAAGGTTTTTCTTTTGCATATGTTATGGAGTAGTGTATCAAAATGGTTTTTATATAAAAGCGCCCCCAAAAGTGTGCGTGGGTTAAAATTGTCTATAGACAAAATGTTCATATTAATATTACTAATGATTCTGCATCAAAAGTTTTTTTTCGAAAATTATAAAATTTGACCGAAAAAAGTTTTTTTTATTAAAAACGCCCCTAAAAAGTTGGCGTGGCAAAAATCTATATATGATCGAAATATAGATATTACGATTCTCTAAATACGCCCTTAAGACACTTTTTTCAATTTTTTTTCAAAAACAAAAAAAATGATGAATATTTTTTCTTCTATTTGGAGTTATTCGCTATTTCTCCTCCTCGCCATTGTGGAGCAAGAATTAACTAGGAAGGACAATATGAACTTTTTTTCTAGAAGAAGTGCAATATGAACTTTTTTTTTTGAGACTTTATTTATTTATTTATTTTTTTTTTTTTTTGAAAAATCAGCTAATCTCAGTTTTTCTTTTTTTGCTTTTTTGCAGAACAACAACAAAATAATAATAAAAAAAAGTCTATCTTGTGGGTTTCTTAGTGGCTCTGACACACGTCTGCCGTATCACCACATCACCGCATCACATAGTTTCGCTGTTTTTTTTCGGTTAAAAACAAATGAAATAATTTTTTACTTCTTCACCAATGTGCGATTCCCTTTAATGGGATTCAATGAACTCGTAGAGGCATTCGGGAACGTTTTCTTCGTATTTGATTCGATGCTTTTGTATTGTTTTGGCAGCTAGGCATTTGAGGGTTGTATACTTGATGGGATTGACGATTTGATGGATTTTATGGGTTTCCAGCAGGGTTTCAAATGTCTCTCCGTTGGAGTTTTTGGTGTCCTGTATGGAGTAAATAAAACAGAAAATATGATTAGTTATTGGGGAAAGAAACAAAATGATAAAATTAAGTTTTTGATCAAAAGCTACACTCAGGGCTAGTAAACAAGACGGCGCAACATGTCACATACAAGGTGGGCCAAAAGAGATCACCCTATTGGAAGATGCTCTTATTTTTGCAACTGGCCGCCAATGTCAAATCTGTTTTGACATTTGTGGACTAGACAGATGTAGAATACAAGTGAATAAGCCATGGAATAATCGTGTCTATTTTGTGCGTAACAATTCGTCTGTAGTGTTGGCGCAGCGCGACTTCCGTCGCCGATTACCCGGCCGTCCGACACCGACTGCGCAAACACTGCGCCGTTTGGCCACCAACATTGAAGTGTATGGGACCACACGAGACGTTGCCAAGAGTGGTCGGACCCGGAGCGCCCGTTGTGCCGAGAATATCGCCGCTGTTTCCGAGGATGACCTGACGTTGTGTCTCGCAATAAGCCATCAGCCGGTCGTCCCGAATTTTGGTCAAAGAATTGCGCATGTTCCCGTACAAAGTCCAGTCCGTGCATCATCTGCTGCCTGTCAACCGCCAAACGCGTGTAACCTACGCCCAAGCCATCCTCAATCTCGAGGACGAAGTGGACGATTTTTCGACCAAAATCACAATGAGAGATGAGGCTCATTTCCACCTCAGCGGGTACGTGAACAAGCAAAACTATCGCTTCTGGGGCACGGAAAATCCACGAGGAGCCATTACTCCCGCTCATAGTTACTGCATGGTGCGCAGTTCACGCTGGAGGAGTCATCGGCCATTTTTGTTTTCGAAAACGCCGCTGGTCAAACGAAAACAAAAGACGGGGCGCGCTATAGGGCCATATTAACCGAGTTTTTTCTGCCGCAATTGGACGAATTAGGACTGGAGGACAACCGATATTCTTGTAGCTAGTGATAAATTGATTTGTTGAAGGAAACGTTCGGTGAGCCCATAATTTCGGGTTTGGTCCTGTGAATTGGCCTCCGAAACGTTCGATTTAACGCCACTTGACTATTTTCTGTGGCGGATATGTGAAGTCGAATGAGGACAACATTCGCCGCGTTATTGCCGATTTACGGCCACAAATGTTGAAAAAAGTCATCGAGAATTGGACCTCCAGATTAGACCGTCCGTGCCAGTCTTGGTGGTCATATGACAGAAATCATATTTAAATTATGATGCCAGAAGATCTTTCGAATAAACAAAATGTCATGTCAATTTAAAAAAAATCATCTTTGTTTTATTCCATTTCAAAGTTCTATACCTCTAAACAAAACACCCTGTACAACCTATCTACAATAAAGGATTTTACTATGATTGCGTTCTCCGATATAGGGCGGCTTAAACCATGACACGTTCTTATAGCTTCAAGTTTACAGACCTCTAATTAATGCAGAGCTGTTTACATGCATAGTTGTGGTCAATAAACGTTTACTTAAATTACAGAGGGAGGATTGCAGGATAGTTATCTATATTAACGATGTAATCATTACTAAACCAGTACCCTCTGGAATTCAATATTCTTAGTCTCAATTATTAGAATCTGTCTGGTAATTGTGTCTAGTTCATGTATAAGAAACTAACCTGGAGAGCACACGCTTATGTATGTAGATTCGAATCAGGCTCTGGCTTTTCGTGACCATTATCTGGTAAACGACAAAACAAATCCTTATGCCGTTTTTTTTTAAATCAGATATGCATCAGAAAGCTTTAGCAGCTTTAGATCAGTAATGGGGTAAACATAACAGGGAACCCGATTTCGGGTATAACATCCAGGCAACTATTCCTAGTCGTTCTGAAAAGGATTCAGACTCGGTTGAGTATGGTAACTAATTTTAAAACGAAGCATGCCATGCTGTATTTATAATCGTTAAAACGTTTTCGAGAAGGATATCATGCTAATTGAAGAGGTATTTCCTGGGGAAGTATGTTGTGATATCAAAGATGAATATCTGTGACTTCACTATGAGCCAAGCGGCAATCATGTTTCTGGTATCATCTTCATAAGCATCAGAGAACCCACCAAGCCTTTTCCTTTGATACTATGCGAACTATCTATCAAAAGTGTCGGAAGCCTGCTTTTTAGAAAGTTAGATAGGTTCACAAAGGCATGAATGATTACAGGTACAAGTGGTTTCACAATGAACCTGGCATAGCCAAAGTGTGCACTTGCATAAGCTACCTTAACATGATAAGGAAGCTAGAAACTACAAAACCGTTTGGGTAAATAACAAAGGCAACCTCATGCCAGTTCTGCAGTTCTGCTTTCTGAATAAGGATTGAGAAGTATGAGGACTTATTTAACTTGAAACCCTTTTTAATATCCCAACCTGTCAGCTGATAGGATTGCATAAAACTGGTGCTACTTAAGCCGTATGAATGTGTTCCTAATTGCTGTAAGACCCACCCTTACTAATAATAGACAATAGTTATTTTATTGTATCAAACAGTGAACTTACCAAATGTGCACCATGGTCTAATAGGGTCTTTGCCAACCCATGCGGGCTTGGTTTTGCTGTTGCGACCAAATGCAGCGGTGTATTGCCCGCAAAATTTTTTGCATTTGGATCGGCTCCAACCATTAGTAAAGCTTTCGTAAATAAAAATCGACACGCTGGATATTCATCGCCAAGGGCACCCTCCAGATAGCAGGCGTAATGTAGCGCCGTTCCTAATGGCTGTCCCGCAACCTTCAGATTAATGAATTCATAGAGAGCGGTGAGTATTTCATGCTTCATCTTCGGGCTGAAATCTTCATCGTCGATTAGAATCGCCAGCAGGTAACCAATGTCTAGAGCATTGAGAAATACACAACTCAAGGCTTTCTGATCGTTCTCCGCAACGGGCATTGATGAATATTTCACTTGTTCATGGAGCATAAGTTGTCCTATAGAATAGATGGATGAAACGTTAGTACAATCATTTATTGGGATTCGAGATTCAATTGAACTTACCTCGTTCAACTTCTAATACAGCCTTATTGAAGATCATCAGCATATCGCGGGCTTCGATTGATGCCACCACATGTCCACGTGGCAAGGGACGTCCGGCTCTGACTAACATAAATCTAAATAGGTCGAAAAGCGAGAGCAACGATAATGTTGTCTTCGAACTCAACGGTTGCAAGATCTTTTGTTGCATTGTGAGAGCATATGTCCAAAGTTCGATGCAGCGATCAAATCGTCCTGCAGAAGCGTAATTTACTCCTCTGAAAACAAAACACACACAGACAATACAAAAATTGATTAGAGCCTGACAGGAGATGAAAGAATGCGACTTACCTAAATCTAATATAATGACTAGTGTCTGGATGCGTTGGTCCGAGTACTCGTTGACGAATCAACAATGCCTGCATTCTCATCCCGTCTGGATCCACGACTAATTCATCAAGTGCGTCAATGTTTGTCACTTCGGTGACAAATTCGTAGGCAGCTATCGGCTCACTGACAATCTTTGGTATCTTTTGGTCCAGATTTCGATCCTCCATGGCGCGACGCCACAGCGACAGCGCATTCAACATATCACGTTTTTTATCTAGATATGTGGCGCCCAATAGCTCCAGTGCGTTGATGCGATCCTCACGCTTTACACTCGGCAAACTAATGAGATGCTCAACGATTGGCCGGTGGCCGGTAACACTGGCCGCCAATAGCGGAGTCATACCGTTATAGTCTACATCCATGGTGGCGCCATGTTTCAGCAGAAGTTTTAAGATTTCCAAAGAGCCAGATTCAGCACAATCGTGCAGCGCCGTATTGCCTTTCACACTGCATCGGTTCACGTCCGCATTCAGTGACAGTAGGTATTGGGCGATTCTAAAGTATCCCTTGTAGCAGGCAATCATCAGGCATGTGTGACCGTGTCTATTCGTTGCTTCAAAGTCTAGAAACAGATAATAATTCAGTGATAGCCACCAGTGGCGGCTAAAGTAAGGTAAAACTCACCTGCACCGTGATTCACTAGATATCTAACAATTTTAAAGTGGCCATCGTAACAGGCCGCCCTCAGTGGTGTGGAATTTGTTCGCATCGTACTGTTTACATTAGCACCACGTCTTACTAATAACTTAACTATGTCTAAATGGCCGGCGGCCGCAGCGCACCACAATGGTGGCGCATCGTCTATTGTCTCCCCATCAAAGGTTACCGAACCGACTTTTTCAACATCCACATGGGATTTGGACAATAAATATTCTACAATATAGGAATAACCGTGACGGCATGCTCTAATTAGATATAGAGGGTTTTCGCCATCCATTTTCGCTGAAACTAATGATACAATCTCTTCTAAAAAAAAGGAAAAAATTCAGGTGTTTTTTTTTTTTAAATTGTGGAATACTAATTTACTGCGTCGTTAAAGCGCCTACGCATAGATATAGAGCGTCTGCCAGAAACAGAGATAAGGGAAGTAAGTCTCTGGCCAGAAATAAGCAAAGTAAAAGATTAGGTAATTTTTACCACAGATCAGGTAGAGAAGATATAGGAAACTTTCCAGGACTTTACGTTTTTCCAACAAGCTAATCTTGGAATTTTCCAGGATTTTGACATATAAATTCCCTACAACGACCCAATAGGTTTCAAATGGCGTTTTCCATTGGGAAATCTTGATTTTGATCTGAAATTTGATCTTTTTGAGTGTCAATGGAACACGATTCAGATTTATTTTTTTTGTCATTGTATTGGTGTCATTTCGTAACTGTGAAGTTAGCGTCGGTGTAGCTGCCAACATTGAAAGCATAACAAACATTTGAAAATACAGAAATTATATTCATTTAATTCATTCAATCAATTTAATAGTTCACGTATAACTTTCTTTTCTGTGTCTATATCCATTACATCAAAACCGAAGTAAAAAATCAAAATGAAAATCACTCTTGTCAAACTGACAGCTATCATTTGTATTGGTATTGGTAAATCTGCCGAAAAATTCAGAATTGCAAAATTGATCTCTGATCAAAAAAAAAAATCAATTTTTTGCCAAATGGAACACAACAACTGTCAAAATCGGTCCTCAGATCAAAAAATAAAATGGATTTTTTTCCCAATGGAAAACGCCATTAGAGTTTTTATTCTGCTATGGCACCAGGGGATGAAGATGCACCAGAAATGGTAACGCAAGCTAGAATTGACTGTAGCAATCCCAATAAAGCTCTATCTGAGTTGAACGTTTTAAGAGGGACAACAAAACAAAGTTTACTTTCACTCCACCAGACCTGATAGAACAGTCAATGGAGGGTGTGTTTGACGAAGATGATTTAGTTTAAATTTTATTTTTAAGTATATTAATAAATGAATTCCAATTGTGTTCAAAGAAAAAATTCAAACTTGCCTTTAAATATATATTTCTTAAATTTTTCAATTTAGCTTCACACACTTCAGGCACAGTTTCTGATAAAAACGAAGTCGAAAGCCTAGTCTGGTAGTCTGTGCTTTTATAAGATTCACCTGTAGCAAGGTATCTTAGTGTTGCTGCTAATTTTTCAGCTGGTGAAATCGCTTTCCTCATGACTGTGTCTTTTTTTTATGTCATTTTCTATAAAAGATAACAGCAACTGAAAATTTGCCTCGTTCATTCGTATATAGTTGAAAAAACACGGTTTGTCAAGCACTTGGAACTCCTTCGTTAAAAAAGAAAATGAGCCTTGGGATGCTCTATCCACCCTCCATGGCTTAATCCACATTTTTTTCTTTTTCTCTTCTAACTCCTTGGAAACGTCTTTGGCGATGTTTATAAGCTCCAGTGCAATTTCTCCATCTCCACTACTGTCGCTATCCATACATTCAATAGCTTTTTCTGCACAATCCAATATATTTAATAGCAAATTGTAGCAAATTAAAACTGAAAAATAAATACAAAATTCAATTGCCTCGTAGCAAAAATAAAAACAAAACATATGAGAAGGCTACAATCCACTGTGCGGATCGTTGAATACCCTATCCCATCCTATCTGTAAAACTATAATCCCCAAAAAGTGGACATGGCTAAAAACACGATGTGAATAAAATAAAGAAAATGACATGGTGACAACAAATTCTTCAGACTGCTTATAAGAAACTTTTACGGTTCTACAAAAGACAAGGTTTTCTCCTGCATATGTTATGGGGTAGGGTATACAAATGTTTTTATATAAAAAGGCCCCCAAAAAGTGGTCGTGGGTTAAAATATTCTATTGACGAAACGTTCATATTTATATTACTAATGATTCTGCATCAAAAGTTTTTTAGAAAATTTTAAAATTTGACCGAAAAACGTTTTTTTATTAAAAACGCCCCCAAAAAGTGGGCGTGGCAAAAAACTTTATATGAACGAAATACAGATATTTAGATTGTCTAAATATGTTGTTCAGAAAGTTTTTCAAAATTCCTTATGGTTTGGCCCAAAAACACGTTTTTCTAAAAAGGGGGCGTGGTAGGATTTCAAAACTTTTTACATTTGTTCTGCTGGGAGCAACAAAGAGCATGTGTACCAAATTTCATTCTTTTAGCTCAAAATTTAAGGCCCAAAAACTGGTGACGTACGGACGGACGGACAGACATGGCTAAATCGACTCAGCTATCGATTCTGAGTCGATCCATATACTTTGAGGTATATGTAGCTAAATTATTTCTCTATGTTACAAACTATGTATCAAAACTAATATACCCCTATGGGATAGGGTATAATAAATACACACCTTGTCAAGCAGAATAATAAAAGAGGGATGTGAAATTAGAGTAAAGAAAAAATCGCAGTGTGTTGTCAACGTCAAGCAGAATTAAAGAATAAAAGAGGAATGTCAAATTTGAGTCAAGAGAAAAAGTCGTCGTGTGAAAGCGCGAGACTCACGAAAGAAAATTAACAAAGAGAACTTCGAAAAAAGTCTTGACTCAACAGTCAACGTGTGAAAGCAGACTTATTAGTTATTATAGTCCGTACCAAATCAGTTGGCCAATCTACTGCGCAGGTCTCTTAAAATTTATTGTAAAATATCTTAAATTGCTCTTAAATCCTCTCTCTGCGCATTCGACCGTTGGCAAACTAGTGCAAACCAAACCAGTTGGGCATTCTACTGCGCAGGTCTCTTAAAATTTATTGTAAAATATCTTAAATTTCCCTTAAATCCTCTCTCTGCACAATCGACCGTTGGCCAACTGATTTGGTACGGACTATATGCATTAAGATGTTTGTCATGCATCACTTGCATACACTACAGTGCCGAAACCCGGGAAATCTCAGAATACGATCCCTCACTGATTGCTAGTTCAAGTGCATAAATCATTGGTGTATCTTAATTTAAATATTGGTGGTATATCTTAAAAATAAATACAAGTTACGGAATCCAAATTGATTACCGAGTTCTATGTTACAGAGAGAAATTAAAGTCATCATCATCGACGAAAAGCTTTTGCTCATCATTATTCGCTGTGGGCTCATCTGTGCATCAAAGAAGAAGAGCGGACCGCTATACAGAAGAAAGTGATTGAAAAAGCTTTTCATTACACTCAAGCGATCGGTGGAACTACAACAAGAGCTTTGATCTCGTGGTGAATATCATAAATTGCTACCTCGGAGAAATCCTAAGCGCTCTTTATTATAATTATGTTATCAGAAATAAGTTGCTCTGTCGGAGTTGACAGTACATATTTAATTGTTGCTGAGGAATTGCTATGTTTCTTATACATATTTGAGGAATCGGTTAAGAAACTTGTTGCTAGAGATTATTAGAGACAAATTGTTGCTGAAGTAGAGGAAAATTGTTGCGAATAGAAAAAAAAGTTGTTGGATTCTTTGAGTTGTGAGAAGTTGTTGCTGTTGCTATTGTATTGCAGAGTTGTTGCTGTTGCCGTTGTATTGCAGAGTTGTTGAATTCTTCAGAGTGAGAATCTGTGTTGAATAACATTGCTGTTGAATACAAAGTTGTTGGTTAGCAAATAAATTCACTCATTGTTGCGAGGGGAAGTTGCGCTGCAAATTTTATTACCAATTCATATTGTTGAATATAATTCTCATCTAGTACGTTGAGGCTGTTAGAGTTTTTATTCTGCTATGGCACCAGGGGATGAAGATGCACCAGAAATGGTAACGCAAGCTAGAATTGACTGTAGCAATCCTAATAAAGCTCTATCTGAGTTGAAAGTTTTAAGAGGGACAACAAAACAAAGTTTAACTCGAATAAAAACATTAATAGCCAAAAAAGGAGAACGGTTGTCTACAACAGAGTTGGAGTGTCGGCTAGGAATATTGGAATCATATTTCAAACAGATCCTTAATGTGCAAAGTTCCATTGAAAAGTTTGTTATAGCCGCTGAGGTGGAACAGAATTCTTATTTTCGAGATGAAATCGAAGAAATTTACGTCAGTACGAAGGCTGCTGTATTGAGCCAGAAGTAATACCACCGCTGGTAAAGGATTAAATACCACGTATTTCAATCATCAGCCAATGAATCGTTCAAAGCTGGAACAAATTAAACTGCCATCCTTTTCGGGAAAATTTTCAGAATATCCCAATTTCATTGGTCTTTTCACAAACCTAGTGGATACTCTGGATAATTTACAAAAGTTTAACTACCTTCGACTTTGTATTTCGGGTCCTGCACTAGGAGCTATAAAAGAGCTCGATATGATAGGCACAAACTACCGTAAAGCGTTGGAAAGATTAAAAAAGCGTTTTGATAACAAAACTTTGATCTTTCAAGAGCACATAAACCTGTTGTTGGAAATTCCAAAAATAACCAAAACATCCGCATATGCCTTGCGTAATCTTGAGGTTAGCTTCAACACTCATCTTACTGACATGTTGTCGATAGGGAATTACAAGGACATAACCAATGCCATACTTATTTCGCTAGCTTTGGACAGGGTAGATGAAGATACACAAGCGAAATGGCAGGATGCCATCGATTATAGCGAATTACCTGATTGGGAGGTATTCACAAAAGTTTTAGATCGTCGTTGCAAAATTTAAGAAGTGAAGGAATCGACGTTGGCAGGATCATCATCAGCAATATCAAATGTCGAAGCGAGAACGGAACAATCATTGGTACAGTAGACTCTAGGTTGCAGGCGAAACTTTTGAGGATTGATGGATTGACACTGGAGAAAGCCAAGGAGTATTGCCGGATCGCTGAAATTACAACATCACAGGCCAGGACGATGCAGGAGAGCGGGGTGCAGAAATCTGTGGATGAAGTGTTCATTACGCTGTTGTGTGTGAAAATAGAAAAAAAATTTAAGTGACATAACGTGTTCAAATAATTTGGATTCTAGTATTGAGAAATTATATATTGATTCGGTTAATATGAAAAATGAAAAAAGAATTAATAGAGATCAGGCATTAGAATTCGAAGACAGTGGTGCAGAAGTTAACATAATTCCACTCAGAACATATAATTTGATAAAAGAAAAGCCTAAGTTAAGTAAATCAGCAGTGAATCTAGAAGCTTATGGTGGTCACAGTCTGAAATCAATGGGAACGGTGGTTCTTACAGTAAACCATAAAGGAGTATTGAAGAAAGCGAATTTTGTTGTTGCTGATGTAAAAGCAAAGCCAATACTTGGCTTACGCATGTGTGAGGAATTAGGTCTCATTGAAAGAGTATATACCATTAATTCAATTACGAAAGAAAAGTTTGTTTGTTTGCTCCAAATAAGGATGTATTTAGTGGATTAGGTAGATTCCCAGAAATATGCACTATTGTATTAAAGGCAACTGCTAAACCAACACACAATCATCCACGTCGTGTTCCGATTTGCCTGATGAAAGAGCTCAAAGCTAAGCTTGATGAAATGGAGGCACGGAGGCATGGAGACCTAAAGGAAGGGTTTTGGCAGTTAGCATTAGATGAAGCTTCCAAACATTTAACAGTGTTTAGTACCCCATTCGGGACTTATGAATTTAACGTTCTTCCATTTGGTATCAGCACTGCCACTGAAAAGTGCCAAGAAATGAATGAAAAATACTTCGTGGACATAGACATAGAAGAGCATGAAATTAATTTAAAGAGGTCTTTGGAAAGAGCTAGAAAAGTAAATGTCAAATATAATCCTAATAAATTTCAATACAAAGTCAAAAATATATGAGAGGCTATAATCCGCTATGCGGATCGTTGAATACGCTATCCCATCCCATCCTTAAAATTAATATCCTCAAAATATAGGCTTTATGGCGATGAAATACAGAAAATGACATTGTCACAATATATTGCTCAGACAGTTGTGGGAAACCTAGGCTATACCTAGTACATCATCTAGTACAATCCAACCCTATACCTTGGCACAAGACTAGGAGTGACGTGATGAACTAACAACTCGTTGCTAGTGCGCGAGCGAGTAAAAGTAAAGAGTGCCATGGCGGAACCAGGCAATCATTTTCGCGAAGTTTTATTCACAACTCAATTTTTATTCTTCCATTAGAACGGAACCCAGCTAAATTAAATTTTAAATGTAAAAACTAATTTTTGTGAATAAAACTTTGTGAGCTGGAGGGAGTTGAATATTCGGAATAACCTGAACCGTTGGCGAGAGCGAGAGCATCGAAATCCATTTCCGCCGCGTTGGTGGAATTTGGAAAGATTTTTGTCGGCAGTGTGCAGTAAATCGTGACGCGTGTCGGTCGTGGAAATCGCTGAAAAGTTTTTGGTGGTTGACAGTTTGAATCTTTTTTTTACGCAAACCTAGTGAACAAAAGAAAAAACAGTTGATGTGCTGGAGACCTGATTTACGGAATTTCACGAACCCTCCATACCATTAGCACAATACCAGCTCGCAAAACGCTCAAATTATCGCGAATAAAAAAAAACACCTTACGCATTCTCCACGCCGCCGTGTCCATACGATTCTTTTTTTGTGAAAACAAAAGAAAAACATAAATAACAACTGATGACATCGGAAATCATTAAACGTCAATCAGCTATTACTTTTTAACTTATTTTTTATTTTTTAACAATAAGAAATATTAGGTAACTTCTGAATAAGAGTATAATAAGTCATTTTCATTAAAATAATGATTTACATAATAATGATTATATACTTTAATTTCATCCGTCATTTTAAAAGCATATCCGGATTTATTCCCGAAATATGTAAATGAATTTGAATCAAATCAATATCTATATATATAAAAATGAAACCCGTTTTCCGTTGTCACGACATAACATGAAAATGGCTTGACCGATTTGGCTGATTTTTTTTTGTAGTTTTCTAATACTCTGTACAAGGTTCTTACGGAAAAAAATATTGAGAAAATCTCTCAGGTCAGCTTTGAGAAAATAAATACTACTAACACTAAAATACTATTACGGACCCTAAAACGAAACAGTACCCGGGCGAAGCCGGGCCGGGCAGCTAGTTGAATAATATAAATTAATAGTGTTGTATTTCAATTTAACGAATTTTCTAACGAATTTTTTTTAAATATATGTCTAATGCATTGGAATGTAATCCCACCACATATTGATGTAAGCTGACCCTCGGATTTTCCTTTTTTGTACTTGTCAACATCAGCTGTTTTTATTTACCACATACCATTTGATAAACACAAGTAGCGATTGTTTACTTTTTTCGTGCGGAAAAAATGTAGTTTCTATTAATTTATTTCTTATTTATTTAATAATTCGTGTGTTATATTTTATCAATCTAATTGAACCTGTTCCGAATGCAAGTACCAGAGATTCTCGGGTAATTAAAAGTGAAACAGAAATACACCAAGTGTGTCAACTCGTGGATGAACACAATTCACGATTTCTAAAGAAACTAAATACGGAGAAGGTAAAATAAGATTCAGAATCAGAAATTGGTCTCGGCAAAGATCACATTCGCATCGAAATCAACAAAAAGCAATATGATGCCAGCAAGTTCTTCTTTGTGGATCATTTCGATGATATTGAGTTGTCCGAGAAATCGTGGACCCGATCTCAAGCAAACAAAGATGACTTAGCTAAAGAAATCGAGCAATATGACGGTCAATGGAGTTTCAAATCACCCCAAAGAATTGTTTTGAAAAACGATATTAGGCTTGTCCTTAAGTCGAAAGCAAAACATGCTGCAATCTCATCATTCCTAAAGAACCATTCGTCTTCAACGCCAAGACATTAGTGGTTCAATATGAAGTCACAATACAGGTTATACAATCAGACTAATTTCAACTACTTCAAGATATATATAAATGCAATTTCTTTCTAATAGGACGGACAAGAGTGCGATGGTTCGTACATAAAATTAGTGTCTGCAGGCAAACAAACAAAGGATCTCAAAAAGGTATGTCAAAGTGAGTAAATAAGAAACGACGACACAATATTATATTAAATTTCTTCACCCAATTCCATAGTTCAATGACAAAACACCATACACTATCATGTTTGGCCCGGACAAGTGCGGAAATGATATCAAGATGCATTACAGTAAACGCAACAAAGACAAACTCAGCATTTGTATCAATTACTTGTGAAGCCAAATTCGTGTAGACCATAAAGTAGTTAACGAGGGTTCATTGCTTAAAGA
Organism: Rhingia campestris; assembly: GCA_932526625.1. Lineage (NCBI taxonomy): Eukaryota > Metazoa > Arthropoda > Insecta > Diptera > Syrphidae > Rhingia > Rhingia campestris. The sequence continues at coordinate 18,306,694 of OW052186.1, forward strand.
TTTCACGCCAGCCGTAAATCCATCAAGGAAAATCAACGTTTCAGAAGACAAGAAATCAGACGGATAGGATGAGTATGAGAAGGTAATAATGAAATTTGAGAAATTTCGGCAGTCGTAAACTGGTAGTAATTTATTTTATGTACATTCCAGATCCAGATGCAGAGAAACCAAATGACTGGGATGAAGATGCACCACCACAGATTCCCGACACATCGGCTGGATGAAGAACCGAACTGAAAGTAAAGCAACGGCAACGAATAGTGGTGGCAGTGGCAGCAGTGAAGAAGAAGTAGTAGAAGAGGAGAATGAAGGTGTAAATAATTAGCAGCAAAGTGCAGACGTTCCCGAAGAGCCTAAAGTAAGATAACGAAACAAAATCATTTCATATTCGTTTGCTAAACAATACATTTTCGTTAAAGGAGCGAACAACCTTACCTGCCACTGAAGGTACTCGAAAGCGCAATCCATCTACGCAAAGATTAGCAAACTTAATTTCCATTAATTTTAACTAGAGCTGTATTTTATATGATTTTCAAAATTTTATTGATATTTATTTATGACGAAACACAAAGAAAAACCCTAATCGACAGTGTCGCTTAGTATTCATATATAAAAGAAATAATGTATACAATTTAATTTCATTTTATGCAGCAACTTAGTTTTAGTTTGAAGTTTTTTTTATAGAATTCTAAATTGGCGTAAGGAATATTCGCATTCCTATCGAGGGATGTTCAGATATCTGAAGTACTTTATACGTGGTCATGGTGCTAAAGCTACTGGTGTTGATAATTTCCATTAAGGAATATTCACTCGGTCTTAAGATAAAAACATATGAGAAGGCTACAATCCGCTGTGCGGATCGTTGAATACCCTATCCCATCCTATCCATAAAACTAAAATCCCCAAAAAAGGGGACATGGCTAAAAACACGATGTGGATAAATAGAAAAAATGATATAGTGACTGCTTACAAAACACTTTAACGGTTCTACAAAAGACAAGGTTTTCTCTTGCATATGTTATGGGGTAGTGTATAAAAATGGTTTTTATATAAAAACGCCCCCAAAAAGTGGGCGTGGGTTAAAATGGTATATAGAAAAAATGTTCATATTAATAATGTTAATGATTCTGCATCAAAATTTTTTTCGAAAAATTTAAAATTTGACCGAAAACAGTTTTTTTATTGAAAACGCCCCCAAAAAGTGGGCGTGGCAAAAAACTTTATATGGACGAAATATAGATAATAATATTGTCTAAATATGTTGTTCAAAAACTTTTTTAAAATTCCTTACGGTTTGGTCAAAAACTGAGTTTTTCTTAAAAGGGGGCGTGGCAGTGGGCGGATTTCAAAAATTTTTACACTTGTTCTGTAGGCAGAGACGAGGATCCTATATACCAAATTTCATTATCCTAGCTCAAAATTTAAGGCCTAAAAATCGGTGACGTACAGACGGACGGACGGACGGACAGACAGACATGGCTTAATCGACTCAGCTAGCGATTCTGAGTCGATCCATATACTTTGAGGTATATGTAGCAAAATTATTTCTCTATGTTACAAACTAAGTATCAAAACTAATATACCCCCCTATGGGATAGGGTATAAAAAAAATTACCTAAGGTAGTTCAGACAAGCTAAGTCGGAATCATGTCCTAATCCATTTAGACATATGTTCGATATGCTACTACCTAGTCTTAAATTTTACTTCAAGCTTAGAATCGACTCGTTGGGAACCCTTCTTCAAAAACATAAACTACAGCTTGTATTTGAAAGGAAATATATTTTTATACCCTATCCCATAGGGGTATATTAGTTTTGATACTTAGTTTGTAACATAGAGAAATAATTTAGCTACATATACCTCAAAGAATATGGATCGACTCAGAATCGCTAGCTGAGTCGAATTAGCCATGTCTGTCTGTCCGTCCGTCCGTGTGTCCGCCCGTCCGTCTGTCTGTTCGTCACCGATTTTTGGGCCTTAAATTTTGAGCTAGGATAATGAAATTTGGTATATAGGATCCTTGGCCGAGTCACCAGAAAAAGTGTAAAAATTTTTAAAATCCGCCCACTGCCACGCCCCTTTTTAGAAAAAACGTAGTTTTAAGCCAAACCGTAAGGAATTTCAAAAAAGTGTGTTAGCAACATATTTAGACAATCCTAATATCTATATTTCGTCCATACAAAGTTTTTTGCCACGCCCACTTTTTTGGGGCGTTTTTAGTAAAAAAACGTTTTTTGTCCAAATTTTAAAACTTTCGAAAAAGATTTTGATGCGAATACTTCCGCAATGGTAATATAAACATTTTGTCCATAGATCATTTTCACCTACGCCCACATTTCGGGGGCGTTTTCTTACAAAAACCATTTGTAAACCCCATCCCAAGGCATTAGCAATAGAAATACGTGGTTTTTTGTCGAACCACAAAAGATTTTGAGAAACTGTCTGAGCAATATATTGTGACAATGTCATTTTCTGTTTTTCATCGCCATAAGGCCTATATTTTGAGGATATTAATTTAAAGGATGGGATGGGATAGGGTATTCAACGATCCGCATAGCGGATTGTAGCCTCTCATATGTTTTTATTTAAATTTTAAAATTATCGAATTTTCGGTATGTAAAACATAATAGTACATTTTTGTTCTTAGAATTTATTGACATGAGAACATGAGAAGAGAATAGTTAAAGTGTAAAGTCTTAATTTTGCAACTTAAAATTAGTTTGGAAAATACAAAGAAAACTTTTAATACTGAGTTTTAATCAAAAAGTCCAATTGGTTCATTGTCGTCTAACCGATCAGCAGATGGGCTAGTGTCACAGTCTTTGCATTTATTGTAACTGTTGTTGACGCATATGAAGCGCTTGTTGTTTTTGGTCTTCATGTAAAAGAAATGCAGCAATTGGATTCTGCATGTCCTGCAGCCATTTGGGATGTACGTCGTAGGTTGGGTTGTCCATAAGCCTAAACAAAAGAATGGGCTATTATCTGCCAACTGTATTCCTCAACTTGATTACTTACCACTGCATCAATTTTCAATTGAGCTGGTTTATTGTTAATCATTTTCCAGTTTGTTTGTTTGTAACTGAAAAAGGCTTCCTAGTGATACTCTGGTCCAGTCGGTTGTTGCGGTTAATGTTGTTGCGACGCGACGGCTGTGGAGGTGGTTGTGGAGGCTGTGGAGGTGGTTGTTGGGGCTGACGAACTTCGACTCGAACGGCCATACATTCAGCTATTCTTTAAGAGCCATATTTTGTTCAGCCAAACCTTGACGTGTGGGTTATACAAGGTGGCGCAAAAATAACCTTCCGATGTTTTTTGGCTGTAATTTAAAAAAAATCAAAAACTGATTCTTCTTGTGGATTATTTTTATTTGGTCTTTTAATTTTTTTTTTTTTAGTTTTTTTTACATCAAGTCGAGAATATGATGTCATGTAAATGGCCGCCGCCACAGTTGATTGTCATTTGAGCCCTCTTTATGGCATTTTCCATCACTTTGGCCAAAACTTCCGGCGATAGGTCCTCACATTCTTGACGGATATTGTCTTTAAGAGCTGCAAGAGTCTGAGGCTTGTTGACATAAACCCGCGACTTCAAAAAGCCCCACAAAAAGAAGTCTGGAGCGGTCAATTCAGGCGATCTTGCTGGCCAGTGCAAATCGCCAAAACGGGAGATTAGGCTCCCGGGAAATGCATCCTACAGCATATCGGTTGTGGCACGTGCAGTGTGTGCCGTTGCACCGTCCTGTTGGAACCACATGTTTTCCAATCCCATTTCATCAAGTTGCGACAAAAAGAACTCGTTGATCATTGCTCTGTAGCGCTCACCATTCACAGTAACCGTTTGGCTCGCGATGTCTTCGAAGAAAACAGGTCCGATGACTCCTCCAGCGAAAACAGCACACCATACAGTGACTTTGAGCGGGTGTAATGGCTCTTCGTGGGTTACACGCAGATTTTAAGTGCCCCAGAAGCGTAAATTTTGCTTATTTACGTACCCGCTAAGATGGAAATGGGCCTCATCACTCATGATTATTTTTGATGAAAAATCATCTTCCTCTTGGTGGTGATTAAGGATGGCTTGAGCGTATGTTAGACGCGATTGGCGGTCAGCAGCTAACAGCTGATGCACCGTCTGGACTTTGTACGGAAACATCTTCAAATCTTGTACCAAAATTCGCTGTAAAGACCGTCGACTGATACCCATTTGCGTGGCACGTCGTCTGGTCGATGTCGACGGCGCTTCCATGACATCTTCGGCTACAGCAGCAATATTCTCTGCAGAACGGCTACTCCGGGGTCTGCCACGCCTGGCAGCATCTCGTGTTGTGCCAGTCTCTTCGAGGCGAGCGGCTAAACGTCGCAGTGTTTCACCAGTAGGCGTTGGACGGCTAGGAAATCTGCGACGAAATTCACCTTGTGCCAAAGTCACCGACCGATTATTGCTCAAATAAATAGTCACCAATATTTCGCGTTCTGGAGCAGTGTAGCGTAACATTGTTTATTAACGTGTATTTCGCATGTGTTTACTACACAAATGTCAAAACAGAACTGACATTAGGGGCCAATCGCAAAATTTATAGCATTTTCTGATAGGAGGATTACTTTTGCGCCACCTTGTACTTGGAGCTGAATTAAAAGAAACGTAATTAAATTCGTTGTAAATGTGCCCATTTCTTCTTCAAAAAAACTTACCTCATTTCCTTTGATGGAACATCATCAATAGCCATATGTTGCAGTCCAGTCAAGTCGAATTACGAGACGACAAATGTGATGATGAAAGTATTTTTCCATATTTGCTTGGCTTGTATGTATTCGAATTGAGGAAGTCCTTGGCGAATCCACAGATTAAAGATACTGAATGTGGTCGGGCTACAATAATGAGAAACCTTTACGAAGCGATTAAGAGATCAGCATCGTTGTCCAGCTAAGCAAGTGCATTTTATTATTTATTTTGATTAATGTCTTGTCACCAATTTTATTAACAATGAACGCACAAAAATCCATTCATTTGTAGCATCGGTACCAGATAATTTTTTTTTAAAGCTGCTAAAGCTATGACGAAAAACTGCAAAACCTGCTAGACAAATATGTAAAAAAAAATGCTAAAAAACTGCGATCGATTTTTCCTTAAGAAAGTAGGTTTTTTTAGTTAAAAAAATACATATACAGTTACATTTGTTATTATATAAGATGATATTTTTTATAAAAGATGGACATTTTTAAATTTAAATAAAAAAATAAATTTAAATCGTTCGGAATCTTTATAGAGAATCTTTGAATTTATTAAATCTTGATATTGATCTTTTTGAGTGTCAATGGAACACGATTCAGATTTTTTTTTTGTCATTGGATTGGTGTCATTTCGTGTCTGTGAAGTTAGCATCGGTGTAGCTGCCAACATTGAAAGCATAACAAACATTTGAAAATACAGAAATTATCTTCATTTAATTCATTCAATCAATTTAATAGTTCACGTATAACTTTCTTTTCTGTGTCTATATCCATTATTAATTAAACCCAAAGCACTCTTGTTTTTCACAACCGAAGTAAAAAATCAAAATGAAAATCACTCCTGTCAAACTGACAGCTATCATTTGTATTGGTATTGGTAAATCTGCCGAAAAATTCAGATTTACAAAATGGATCTCTGATCAAAAAAAATCAATTTTTTCGCCCAATGGAACACAACAACTGTCAAAATCGGTCTTCAGATCAAAAAAAAAATTGATTTTTTTCCCAATGGAAAACGCCATTAGTGACGCAAAATCCTATGCTTCTCTGTTTAAAAAAAACTCTTGGAACTCTAAAAATTCTCGTTTTTTTTACTACTTTGAGTAAAGTACGATTAGACATCTTTGACCTATTCCTCAATGGACAAACCGAGTGACATACACATTTAATAAATACACAATTTGGATTGAGTGTCGTTGTCCAAACAATGTCTATGTAAATAATATAATAACTATTTGCACCCTTTCCTTTTCAAAATGCTACGCAGTTAGATTAATAGGTATCCACCACAACGACACCACCCATAAACAACTGTGTTTACTTGGTTTGCTTGCTGACCCTAACTCTGCTTATTTGCATTTCTTCTTTGGGATCATTTTTCTTGAAGACGATAGCAGAGATAAGGGAAGTAATACTTATATATATAAGTATAATTTATTTATATGACGTAAAAATAATGATTATATTGTTTTCAACCGTCGAAATATAAATTTTAGGTTCATGGGAATTTTACAAATGTAACATCCACTTTACCAGCATTCCATGAGGTGTGGGCAAAAGTGGGGAAAACTTTGTTGGCCGTTATTTTTTGTTTAAAATTTCAAATTTGGCAGTTTGTCTACGTTTTGACGTTTAAATGACCAGACGGTAGACAAGTTAGTGTATGTAAATCATACATGTGTGCACCTATTTGGACCGTGTTGGGGAATTTAGCTGTCAAAATTCTGGAAAATTCCAGGATTAGCTTGTTGGCAAAACTTAAAGTCCTGGAAAGTTTCCTATATCTTCTTTACCTGATCTGTCGTTAAAATTATCTAAACTTTTACTTTCCTTTTCTCTGGCAGACGCTCTATAATATCTGCGTAGGCGCTTTAACGACTCAGTAAATTATCCTTAAAAACAAACACTCCCCTCAATTTTTCCCTTTTTTTAGAAGAGATTTCATTAGTTTCAGCGAAAATGGATGGCGAAAACCATCTATCTCTAATTGGAGCATGCCGTCACGGTTATTACTATATTGCAAAATATTTATTGTCCAAATCCCATGTGGATGTTGAAAAAGTCGGTTCGGTAACCTTTGATGGGGAGACAATAGACAATGCGCCACCATTGTGGTGTGGTGCGGCCGCCGGCCATTTAGACATAGTTAAGTTATTAGTTAGACGTGGTGCTAATGTAAACAGTACTATAGAAACAAATTCCACACCACTGAGGGCGGCCTGTTTCGATGGCCACTTTGAAATTGTTAGATATCTAGTGAATCACGGTGCAGGTGAGTTTTACCTTTCTCTAGCCGCCACTGATGGCTATCACTGAACTATTATCTGTTTCTAGACTTTGAAGCAGCGAATAGACACGGTCACACATGCCTGATGATTGCCTGCTACAAGGGACACTTTAGAATCGCCCAATACCTACTGTCACTGAATGCCGACGTGAACCGATGCAGTGTGAAAGGCAATACAGCGCTGCACGATTGTGCTGAATCTGGCTCTTTGGACATTTTACAACTCCTGCTGAAACATGGCGCCACCATGGATGTAGACTATTACGGTATGACACCGCTATTGGCGGCCAGTGTTAACGGCCACCTGCCAATCGTTGAACATCTCATTAGTTTGCCGAGTGTAAAGCGTGAGGATCGCATCGACGCACTGGAGCTATTGGGCGCCACCTTTGTAGATAAAAAACTTGATATGTTGAATGCGCTGTCGCTGTGGCGTCGCGCCATGGAGGATCGAAATCTGGACCAAAAGATACCAAAGATTGTCAGTGAGCCGATAGCTGCCTACAAATTTGTCACCGAAGTGACAAACATTGACGCACTGGATGAATTAGTCATGGATCCAGACGGGATGAGAATGCAGGCATTGTTGATTCGTCAACGAGTACTCGGACCAACGCATCCAGACACTAGTTATTATATTAGATTTAGGTAAGTCGCATTATTTCATCTCCTGTCAGGCTCTAATCAATTTTTGTATTGTCTGTGTGTGTTTTGTTTTCAGAGGAGTAAATTACGCTTCTGCAGGACGATTTGATCGCTGCATCGAACTTTGGACATATGCTCTCACAATGCAACAAAAGATCTTGCAACCGTTGAGTCCGAAGACACAATCATCGTTGCTCTCGTTTTTCGAACTATTTAGTTATATGTTAGTCATAGCCGGACGTCCCTTGCCACGTGGACATGTGGTGGCATCAATTGAAGCCCGCGATATGCTGATGATCTTCAGTAAGGCTGTATTAGAAGTTGAACGAGGTAATTTCAATTGAATCTTGAATCCCAATTAATGATTGTACTAACGTTTCATCCATCTATTATCCAGGACAACTTATGTTCCATGAACAATCAATGCCCGTGGCGGAGAACGATCAGAATGCCTTGAGTCGTGCATTTGTCAGTGCTCTACACATTGGTACCCTGCTGGCGCATCAAATCGACGATGAAGATTTCAGCCCGAATATGAAGCACGAAATACTCACCGCTTTCTACAAATTCATTAATCTGAAGGCTGTGGGGCAGCAAGGAGGAACGGCGCTACATTACGCCTGCTATGGGGAGAGTGCACTTGGATATGGATTTCCATTTACGAAAGCTTTACTAATGGTTGGAGCCGATCCAAATGCAAAAGATTTTGAGGGAAATACACCGCTGCATTTGGTCGCAACAGCAAAACCAAGCCCGCGTGTTTTGGCAATGACCCTATTAGACCATGGTGCACATTTGGTAAGTTTACTGTTTGATACAAAAAATTAACTATTGTCTATTGTTAGTAAGGGTGGGTATTACAGCAATTAGGAACTCATTCATACGGCTTAAGTAGCACCAGTTTTATGCAATCCTATCAACTGACAGCTTGGGATATTAAATAGTGTTTCAGGTTAAATAAGTCCTCATACTTCTCAATTTTTATTCAGAAAGCAGAACTGCAGAACTGGCATGAGGTTGCCTTTGTTATTTACCGAAACGGTTTTGTTGTTTCTAGCTACCTTATCATGTTAAGGTAGCTTATGTAAGTGCACACTTTGGCTATGACAGGTTCATTGTGAAACCACTTGTACCTGTAATCATTTATGCCTTTGTGAACCTATCTTACTTTCTAAAAAGCAGGCTTCCAACACTTTTGTTAGAAAGTTCGCATATTATCAAAGCAAAAGGCTTGGTGGGCTCCTTGATACTTATGAAGATGATACCAGAAACATAATTGCCGCTTGGCTTTTAGTGAAGTCACAGATATTCATCTTTGATATCACAACATACTTCCACCAGGGTAGACCTCTTCATTAGCATGATATCCTTCTCGAAAACTTTTTATCGATTATAAATACAGTATGGCATGCTCTCGTTTTAAAATTAGTTACCACACTCAACCAAGTCGGAATCCTTTACAGAACGACTAGGAAAAGTTGCCTGGATGTTATACCCGAAATTGTGTTCTCTGTTATGTTTACCTCATTACTGATCTAAAGCTGCAAAAGCGTTCGTTATTAAAGCTTCCTGATGCATACCTGATTTAAAAAAAAAAACGGCATAAGGCTTTGTATAGCTGGTAACCAGACAGACAATTGTCACGTAAAGCCAGAGCGCGATTCGAACTTACATACACAAGCGTATATAGGCAATGTGTGCTCTCCAGGTTAGTTTCGTATAGAAGAACTAGACCCAACTACCAGACAGATTCTAATAATTTGAGACTAAGAATATTGAATTCCAGAGGGTCAATGCTTTCAGCGTACTGGTTTAGTAATGATTACGTAGTTCGTATAGATAACTATTCTGCAATCCTCCCTCTGTAATTTAAGTAAACGTTTATTGACCACCACTATGCATGTAAACAGCTCTGTATGGTTCTACAGCGTGTTTTGTTTAGAGGTATAGAACTTTGAAATGGAATAAAACAAAGATGATTTTTTTTAAATTGACATGACATTTTGTTTATTCGAAAGATAATCTTCTGGCATCATAATTTAAATATGATTTCTGTCATATGACCACCAAGGCTGGCACGGACGTAGTCTAATCTGGAGGTCCAATTCTCGATGACTTTTTTCAACATTTGTGGACGTCTATCGGCATTAACGCGGCGAATGTTGTCCTCTAAGTGGTCAATTGTTTCGCGCTTATCGGCGTAGGCTACCGACTTCACATATCCCCCCCAGAAAATAGTCAAGTGGCGTTAAATCGAACCTTTCGGAGGCCAATTCACAGGACCAAACCCGAAATTATGGGCTCACCGAACGTTTCCTTCAACAAATCAATTGTGTCACTAGCTACAAGAATATCGGTTGTCCTAATTCGTCCAATTGCGGCAGAAAAAACTCGGTTAATATGGCCCTATAGTGCGCCCCGTCTTTTGTTTTCGTTTGACCAGCGGCGTTTTCGAAAAAAAAAAATGGCCGATGACTCCTCCAGCGTGAACTGCGCACCATGCAGTAACTTTGAGCGGGAGTAATGGCTCCTCGTGCATTACTCGTGGATTTTCGGTGCCCCAGAAGCGATCGTTTTGCTTGTTCACGTACCCGCTGAGGTGGAAATGAGCCTCATCTCTCATTGTGATTTTGGTCGAAAAATCTTTCACTTCGTCCTCGAGATTGAGGATGGCTTGGGAGTAGGTTACACGCGTTTGGCGGTCGACAGGCAGCAGATGATGCACGGACTGGACTTTGTACGGGAACACGCGCAATTCTTTGACCAAAATTCGCCTTAGGGACGACCGGCGGATGGCTTATTGCGAGACACAACGTCTGGTCATCCTCGGAAACAGCGGCGATATTCTCGGCACAACGGGCGCTCCGGGTCCGACCACTCTTGGCAACGTCTCGTGTGGTCCCATACACTTCAATGTTGGTGGCCAAACGGCGCAGTGTTTGCGCAGTCGGTGTCGGACGGCCGGGTAATCGGCGACGGAAGTCGCGCTGCGCCAACACTACAGACGAATTGTTACGCACAAAATAGACACGATTATTCCATGGCTTATTCACTTGTATTCTACATCTGTCTAGTCCACAAATGTCAAAACAGATTTGACATTGGCGGCCAGTTGCAAAAATAAGAGCATCTTCCAATAGGGTGATCTCTTTTGGCCCACCTTGTATGTGACATGTTGCGCCGTCTTGTTTACTAGCCCTGAGTGTAGCTTTTGATCAAAAACTTAATTTTATCATTTTGTTTCTTTCCCCAATAACTAATCATATTTTCTGTTTTATTTACTCCATACAGGACACCAAAAACTCCAACGGAGAGACATTTGAAACCCTGCTGGAAGACTATAAAATCCATCAAATCGTCAATCCCATCAAGTATACAACCCTCAAATGCCTAGCTGCCAAAACAATACAAAAGCATCGAATCAAATACGAAGAAAACGTTCCCGAATGCCTCTACGAGTTCATTGAATCCCATTAAAGGGAATCGCACATTGGTGAAGAAGTAAAAAATTATTTCATTTGTTTTTAACCGAAAAAAAACAGCGAAACTATGTGATGCGGTGATGTGGTGATACGGCAGACGTGTGTCAATCTACAGAGCCACTAAGAAACCCACAAGATAGACTTTTTTTTATTTTTATTTTGTTGTTGTTCTGCAAAAAAGCAAAAAAAGAAAAACTGAGATTAGCTGATTTTTCAAAAAAAAATGAATAAATAAATAAATAAAGTCTCAAAAAAAAAAGTTCATATTGCACTTCTTCTAGAAAAAAAAGTTCATATTGTCCTTCCTAGTTAATTCTTGCTCCACAATGGCGAGGAGGAGAAATAGCGAATAACTCCAAATAGAAGAAAAAATATTCATCATTTTTTTTGTTTTTGAAAAAAAATTGAAAAAAAGTGTCTTAAGGGCATATTTAGAGAATCGTAATATCTATATTTCGATCATATATAGTTTTTTGCCACGCCAACTTTTTAGGGGCGTTTTTAATAAAAAAAAACTTTTTTCGGTCAAATTTTATAATTTTCGAAAAAAAACTTTTGATGCAGAATCATTAGTAATATTAATATGAACATTTTGTCTATAGACAATTTTAACCCACGCACACTTTTGGGGGCGCTTTTATATAAAAACCATTTTTTTTTGTAAATTCTGACCTGCCTAAGCAGTAATATACACATCGACCTAAAAGATCTATTGTGCTTGCCGTCAGATGCTTTTTAGGTTAGTAGCGCTTCTACTTTCCTAATGTAGCTGATAATACTTTCAGCCGAAGATTTCCTCAATTCTTCGGGACTTAAGAATTCCTTGAAGAAAGATTCTCTTCTCATACCGTAAAGGGCCGGGCATTCACATATGATATGCTCGGCTGTTTCGTCTTCTTCTAGACATAGTCTGCACTCCAGTGAGTCGACTAGACGCATTTTGTTTAGGTGATATCGCAGACCGTGATGACCAGTTAGGTAGCCTACTAAGTTTTTGATATCGTGCCTGCGAAGATTTAGTATCTTGTTGGCATCTGATTTGAAGGGCTGAATAGCTCTTTTGGCCTGTCTTAGGCCTGGGATGTTTCCCCAGTATGAAACACATCTGTTTTGTTCCCAGTTTTTTATGACTAGATTTATGGCTGATTTGGGGATTGCACAGAAGGGTTCAGGTCCAATGAAGGGGGTTTCCGAACCTTTTCTGGCTAGTTCATCAGCTTTTTCGTTACCTTCAACTCCCTTATGTCCGGGGACCCACCATAGTTTGGTTTTGTTCCTGGAACTGAGTGTTTGGAGGGAGTTGAAGCAGTGTAGTACTGATTTGGAGTCAATGATGTGTGAGCTAAGGGCTTTTATAGCTGCTTGACTGTCCGTGAATATATGGATGTTTGCGCCTTTAATACCTGAGTTGTGTATTAGGTTTGCGCATTCTTTTATGGCAAGGAGCTCAGCTTGGAATACACTAATGCTTTTTCCCATAGGTATTGAGATGTTTTTATTTGGTCCATGTATGCCAGCTCCTACCCCTGAGTCCATTTTAGAACCATCCGTATACCACTTTAGGCCGTTTAGGCAGTTTGGAGGGTTGTTGCTACACCATGCTTCTCTGGTTGTGATCTCCGTTGAGAATCTTTTGTCGAAGCATAGTGTCTTTGGTAAACGGTCTGTAACCGTTTACCAAAACCATTTTGATACACTACTCCATAACATATGCAAAAGAAAAACCTTGTCTTTTGTAGAACCATACAAGTGTTTTACAAACTTTCTGTATAATTTGTTGTGACAATTTCATTTTGTATATATAATCCCCATCGTGTTTTAAGCCAAGCCAACTTTTTCGGCATATTAGTTTTCAACGATCCCCAGAGCGGATTTTCGCCTTCTCATATGTTTATACCCTATCCCATAGGGGTATATTAGTTTTGATACATAGTTTGTAACATAGAGAAATAATATTGCTACATATACCTCAAAGTATATGGATCGACTCAGAATCGCTAGCTGAGTCGAATTAGCCATGTCTTTCTGTCCGTCCGTCCGTCTGTCTGTTCGTCACCGATTTTTGGGCCTTTAATTTTGAGCTAGGATAATGAAATTTGGTATATAGGATCCTCGTCCGTGCCACCAGAACAAGTGTAAAAATTTTTGAAATCCGCCCACTGCCACGCCCCCTTTTTAGAAAAACCTTTTTTCTGGCCAAACCGTAAGGAATTTCAAAAAAGTGTCTGAGCAGCATATTTAGACAATCCTAATATCTATATTTCGTTCATATAAAGTTTTTTGCCACGCCCACTTTTTGGGGGCGTTTTTAGTAAAAAACGCTTTTTTTCCAAATTTTAAAACTTTCGAAAAAAATTTTGATGCGAATACTTCCTCAATGGTAATATAAACATTTTGTCCATAGATCATTTTCACCTACGCCCACATTTCGGGGGCGTTTTCTTACAAATACCATTTGTAAACCCCATCCCAAGGCATTAGCAATAGAAATACGTGGTTTTTTGTCGAACCACAAAAGATTTTGAGAAACTGTCTGAGCAATATATTGTGACAATGTCATTTTCTGTATTTCATCGCCATAAGGCCTATATTTTGAGGATATTTATAATAACGATGTGATGGGATAGGGTATCCAACGATCCGCACAGCGGATTGTAGGCTCTCATATGTTTTTTATACATATTATTATATATATATTTATTTATAACATTAATTTTATAACATTTTTATAACATTCTTATCTGTTTTATATTTATATTTAATTGTTAGTGGCTAGTTTCCTCTTTTTCTTCTTCTTCTTCTTCTTCGTACCAGATTATTAATTTTCATTTCAGTGTGTAAGGAGTCTTAAGTTTTTATACCCTATCCCATAGGGGGGTATATTAGTTTTGATACTTAGTTTGTAACATAGAGAAATAATTTTGCTACATATACCTCAAAGTATATGGATCGACTCAGAATCGCTAGCTGAGTCGAATTAGCCATGTCTGTCTGTCCGTCCGTCCGTCCGTCTGTCTGTTCGTCAGCGGTTTTTGGGCCTTAAATTTTGAGCTAGGATAATGAAATTTGGTATATAGGATCCTCGTCCGTGCCACCAGAACAAGTGTAAAAATTTTTGAAATCCGCCCACTGCCACGCCCCCTTTTTAGGAAAACTTATTTTTTGGCCAAACCGTAAGGAATTTCAAAAAAGTGTCTGAGTAGCATATTTAGACAATCCTAATATCTATATTTCGTTCATACAAAGTTTTTTGCCACGCCCACATTTTGGGGGCGTTTTTAGTAAAAAACACTTATTGTCCAAATTTTAAAACTTTCGAAAAAATTTTTGATGCAAATACTTCCGCAATGGTAATATAAACATTTTGCCTACAGATCATTTTCACCTACGCCCACATTTTGGGGGCGTTTTCATACAAAAACCATTTGTATATCCCATCCCAAGGCATTAGCAATAGAAATACGTGGTTTTTTGTCGAACCACAAAAGATTTTGAGAAACTGTCTGAGCAATATATTATGACAATGTCATTTTCTGTATTTTATCGCCATAAAGCCCACATTTTGAGGATATTATTTTAAAGATGGGATGGGATAGGATATTCAACGATCCGCACAGCGGTCAAATTTTAAATTTTTCGAAAAAAATTTTGATGCAGAATCATTAACATTATTAATATAAACATTTCGTCTATATACCATTTTAACCCACGCCCACTTTTTGGGGGCGTTTTTATATATAAACCATTTTTATACACTACCCCATAACACATGCAAGAGAAAACCTTGTATTTTGTAGAACCGTAAGTGTTTTGTCAGCAATCTGAAGAATTTGTTGTCACTATATCATTTTTTCTATTTTATCCACATCGTGTTTTTAGCCATGCCCACTTTTTTGGGGATTTTAGTTGTATGGATAGGATGGGATAGGGTATTCAACGATCCGCACAGCGGATTGTAGCCTTCTCTTATGTTTTTTATTATAATTGTTCCGTAAAAAAACATCGAAGCGGATCCTTTCAATTTTTGTTTGCGGAGTAATAAATAAAAATGTACAGTCATACAGTCAACTTTTCCTTCATCTTGTATTATTAAAAATTCAAAGTAATTGCAGTTTTGTAAACAGCATATGTCGCATTTTTAGAGAGGTAGTATATCTCATATCTAACCTTTGAACTTAAAAAAAACCAACACGAGTGGTAATAAGAATATTTTGTGTTAAATTCAAAAGTGTATTGACATAGGCATGAGTAAAATTCTTGAAACTTGCTAACTGTTCAATTTGTCCACATCAGGTATTGACATTTTTACCCAAACATTTAAAAACTTTGGGTTCAATTTGGGCTGTCATCAGTCATTACGCAAAAGCTTTGCATATAACGACATGTAGCTACTAACGACCATTAGAGAAGTGTAAAGAAAACTCACTGGCAGCTTCAAATTTTATTTGTACCATCGCACCAGGCCAGTTTACTAAAAAAAAAACTCGTACAGCTTCTTTAAACCCTAAATATTGCGACTTATCTTAAAATTCATTAGAACAGATCTTTTTCAACAATATTCATCATACACAGCTTTTAACCGATCTTTAGAAACTCATTGTTGACCATACCTCCCCGACGCGCATCTTATATTCATTACTTCTCAATTAAGGTGAATTTTTGTTCTCTCTACTGATAATATTCTTATCTTTCCCAAGAACTAGAAAGGACTTTTGACATATTCCTGAATTACATTTCCTATCATCTCTTTCATTTTTTTCTTATTTATTTTTTTTTGTCAAATCTTAACTCTTCTCTTTTGTATATTTCTATCAGCGAAAGACGTTTCTTCCTTAAAAAAAACAAGTCTTTCCCCTTTGTAAATAGCTCCAAAGCAAATGTTTCTTTTAAAAACATCCAGTGTACAAGAATTATGTTAAATTAAAAAAATTAATTTTATACATAAAAATCAAAATTAAGTATGCAACAAGGATGTAAAAACAATATAAGAGAATAACTGAATAATAAAAACTGAAATATATTTAATATTTTTCGTTTAGATATTAATCGCTGAACAAGGAAACAAGTTAAATATAATAATTAATAACAAAAAAGAAAAAGGAAAATAACATGTAAATACTAATCATTTATTTAGTTATAATGTAGTACCACAGCAGATCGCAATTTACCTTAAACGATTTAAAATTAAAAACAAAACATATGAGAGGCTACAGTCCGCTGTACGGATCGTTGAATACCCTATCCCATCCCATCCTTAAAATTAATATCCTCAAAATATAGGCTTTATGGCGCTGAAATACAGAAAATGACATTGTCACAATATGTTGCTCAGACAGTTTCTCAAAATCTTTTGTGGTTCGACAAAAAACAACGGTTTTCTATTGCTAATGCCTTGGGATGGGGTATTAAATGGTTTTTGTAAGAAAACGCCCCCAAAATGTGGGCGTAGGTGAAAATGATCTATGGATAAAATGTTTATATTACCATTACGGAAGTATTTGCATCAAAAGTTTTTTCGAAAGTTTTAAAATTTGGACAAAAAGCGTTTTTTTACTTTGAGATATATGTACCGAAATTATTTCTCTTTGTTACAAACTTAATGTCAAAACTAATATACCGCCCTATGGAATAGGGTATAAACATATGAGAAGGCTACAATCCGCTGTGCGGATCGTTGAATACCCTATCCCATCCTATCCATAAAACTTAAATCCCAAAAAAAGTGGGCATGGCTAAAAGCACGATGTGGATAAAATAGAAAAAATGATATAGTGACAACAAATTCATCAGACTGCTTACAAAACACCTTTACGGTTCTACAAAAGACAAGGTTTTCTCCTGCATATGTTATGGGGTAGTGTATAAAAATGGTTTTTATATAAAAACGCCCCCAAAAAGTGGGCGTGGGTTAAAATGGTATATAGACGAAATGTTTATATTAATAATGTTAATGATTCTGCATCAAAATTTTTTTCGAAAAATTTAAAATTTGACCGAAAACAGTTTTTTATTGAAAACGCCCCCAAAAAGTGGGCGTGGAAAAAAACTTTATATAAACGAAATAAAGATATTAAGATTGTCTAAATATGTTGTTCAGAAACTTTTTTTAAATTCCTTACGGTTTGGCCAAAAACTGAGTTTTTCTTAAAAGGGGGCGGGGCAGTGGGCGGATTTCAAAATTTTTTCCACTTGTTCTGTAGGCACGGACGAGGATCCTATGTACCAAATTTCATTATCCTAGCTCAAAATTCAAGGCCTAAAAATCGGTGACGTACAGACGTACGGACAGACATCGCTTAATCGACTCAGCTAGCGATTCTGAGTCGATCCATATACTTTGAGGTATATGTAGCTAAATTATTTCTCTATGTTACAAACTAAGTATCAAAACTAATATACCCCTATGGGATAGGGTATAAAAAACACCCAAAGAAGATCGGGTGACTACTTTTATGCCGGGGTGACAACTTTACGTAGTAATTTTTCAAGAGGTGGGTTTTAGTTGTCAAACAATTCAAGGTATATGCAAATTATTGTGAAACCGGAACTTGAGTTCTAAACCTATTTTGATTACAAAAAAACCTTTCTCTCAGAACCATTGCTGTTCTTAAAGTTGAACAGTTGAAAATCACGCTTGTAGTTCCAGATGAAAAGATTGGCTAAAAATATGTCTGTACAAGTAAAAATGTTAACAAGTGCACTTTCACCACTTGAAAACAGCATAGTTAGGCCTAACTGTTGGTTAATAACTGTTAAGTGCTTTTTAATGGTTTATACCAGTTTCGAAACTAATTCAAGGCCTTGAGCCAAAACTATTCTTAAAAGGCTAACAAAATGCAATAAACCATTATTTCGCATGGATATTAGCCGTGTTTTTTATATCCTCTCCCATAGGGGTATATTAGTTTTGATACATAAGTTGTACTATAGAGAAATAATTTAGCTACATATACCTCAAAGTATATGGATCGACTCAGAATCGATAGCTGAGTTGATTAAGCCATGTCTGTCCGACCGTACGTCACCAGTTTTCGGGCCTTACATTTTGAGCTAGAAGGATGAAATTTGGCATTCAATCAATTTAATAGTTCACGTATAACTTTCTTTTCTGTGTCTATATCCATTATTAATTAAACCCAAAGCACTCTTGTTTTTCACAACCGAAGTAAAAAATCAAAATGAAAATCACTCTTGTCGAACTGACAGCTATCATTTGTATTGGTATTGGTAAATCTGACGAAAAATTCAGATTTGCAAAATTGATCTCTGATAAAAAAAAAATCAATTTTTTCGCCCAATGGAACACAACAACTGTCAAAATCGGTCTTCAGATCAAAAAAAAAAAATTGATTTTTCTCCCAATGGAAAACGCCATGAGTGTCAATGGAACACAATTCAGATTTTTGTTTGTCATTGTATTGGTGTCATTTCGTGTCTCTGAAGTTAGCGTCGGTGTAGCTGCCAACATTAAAAACATAACATTTGACCAGAAAAAGTTTTTTTTATAAAAAAAACGCCCCCAAAAAGTGGGCGTGGCAAAAAACTTTATATCGAAAAAATTTAGATATTACGATTCTAAATATGCTGCTCACACTTTTTTAAAATTCCTTACGGTTTGCCCAAAAAATACTTTTTCTAAAAAGGCCAAAAAAGGGGGCGTGGTAGTGGGCGGATTTCAAAAATTTTTACACTTGTTCTGCTGGGAGCAACAAAGAGGACGTGTACCAAATTTCATCCTTTTAGCTCAAAATTTTAGGCCCGAAAACTGGTGACGTACGGACGGACATACATGGCTTAATCGACTCAGCTATCGATTCTGAGTCGATCCGTATACTTTGAGGTATATGTAGCTAAATTATTTCTCTATGGTACAAACTATGTATCAAAACTAATATACCCCTATGGGATAGGGTATAAACATATGAGAAGGCTACAATCCGCTGTGCGGATCGTTGAATACCCTATCCCATCCCATCCCTAAAATCAATATCTCCAAAAAGTGGGCTTTATGGGCCTATAAAATAGAAAATGACATTGTCACAACATATTCAAACAGTTTATCGGAATCTTTTGTTGTTTGACAAAAAACATCGTTTTTCTCCTGCATATGGTATGGCGTAGGGTATACAAACGGTTTTTGAAGGAAAACGCCCCCAAAAAGTGGGCGTGGGTAAAAATGGTCTATAGACGAAATGTTTTTATTAATAGTACTAATGATTATGCATCAACATTTTTTTCCAAAATTTTAAAATTTGACCAAAAACAGTTTTTTATTGAAAACGCCCCCAAAAAGTGGGCGTGGCAAAAAACTTTATATAGACGAAATATAGATATTTAGATTGTTTTAATATGTTGTTCCGAAACTTTTTTAAAATTCCTTACGGTTTGGCCAAAAACTGAGTTTTTCTTAAAAGGGAGCGTGGCAGTGGGCGGATTTAAAAAATTTTTACACTTGTTCTGTAGGCACGGACGAGGATCCTATGTATCAAATTTCATTATCCTAGCTCAAAATTTAAGGCCTAAAAAACGGTGACGTACAGACAGACCTGGCTTAATCGACTCAGCTAGCGATTCTGAGTCGATCCATATACTTTGAGCTATATGTAGCTAAATTATTTCTCTAAGTTACAAACTAAGTATCAAAACTAATATACCCCGATGGGATAAGGTATAAAAAACACCCAAAGAAGATCGGGTGACTACTTTTATGCCGGGGTGACAACTTTACGTAGTAATTTTTCAAGAGGTGGGTTTTAGTTGTCAAACAATTCAAAGTATATGCAAATTATTGTGAAACCGGAACTTGAGTTCTAAACCTATTTTGATTTGCAAAAAAACATTCTCTCAGAACCATTGCTGTTCTAAAAGTTGAATAGTTGAAAATAACGCTTGTAGTTCCAGATGAAAAGATTGGCTAAAAATATGTCTGTACAAGTAAAAATGTTAATAAGTGCACTTTCACCATTTGAAACCAGCATAGTTAGGCCTAACTGTTGGTTAATAACTGTTAAGTGCTTTTTAATGGTTTATACCAGTTTCGAAACTAATTCAAGGCCTTGAGCCAAAACTATTCTTAAAAGGCTAACAAAATGCAATAAATCATTATTTCGCATGGATATTAGCCGTGTTTTTTATATCCTATCCCATAGTAGGGTATATTAGTTTTGACATTAAGTTTGTAACATAGAGAAATAATTTCGATACATATACCTCAAAGTATATAGACTCTCTGGCCGACGAAGCAGAACAAGTGTAAACATTTTTGAAATCCACCCACTGCCACGCCCCCTTTTAGAAAAACGTAGTTTTAAGCCAAACCGTAAGGAATTTCAAAAAAGTGTCTGAGCAGCATCTTTAGACAATCTTAATATCTATATTTTGTCAATACAAAGTTTTTTGCCGCGCCCACTTTTTGGGGGCGTTTCGAGTTTGAAATTTTTGTGTCAACAAATGTTAGTGATTTAAATTATTTGTGTTACTTTTTTGCTGAGTAGTGCAAGTACAGTGTTTGTTGTAAAAACAAGAATAAAAAAAAAAGTTCATCTGAAAACAATAATATATTACGGAAATGATATTAATACATATATGTTGTTTTTATATTGGTAATTGTTTTAGAGTAACATGAAATATCGCAATGATCCCAAAAGGCCTTTGACTTTAAGAGAACTTGAAGCAATTGTAGAAGACTTTGATCTGAATGAGGAAATAAATATAAAAATAACCCAAAGTCGATGATCTAACGGACGAAGAAAACTTTGATGATGACGTTATAGGCGGGACGGAAAATTTGCCTTCGGATGTAGTGGGAACCTTTGAGATATTTAACTCTAGTAATGAGGTAGAAATGGATGGTAATATGCACCACGAGGTTAGTAAAGATTCATCAAGCAAATTACCAAGAGTTGAAGATGTTACTTGGTGTAAAACACCGATTGACTACGAGACGAGTGGTACGTCAAATGAAGAGGCTAGCATAAAAAAAATTGAAGAAGATCTACATGGAAAGAGCGTATTTGATTTCTTTCGTCTAATGTTCGACGAAAATATTATGGAGTGTATTATAACAAACTCCATTAAATATTCAAGGGATAAGAACCGCCCTCAGTTTTGCTTGGATACAAGTGACCTGGAAATTTTTCTTGGAATATTGATTCTAAGCGGATATCACACACTTCCACAAGTAAAACTTTACTGGTCATCTGATGAAGATAAAGGGGTTCCAATTGTTAAAAATGCAATGTCTCGAAACAGATTTTTTGAGATCAAGCAAAACATCCATGTGGCAGATAACACTCAATTGGATCTGGAGGACTAATTTGCGAAACTGCGTCTGCTGTTTAATCTTTTGAACAACAATTTCTTGAAGTATGGTATCTTTTCCCATCACTTGTCAATAGATGAACAAATGGTGCCTTACTTTGGCCGTCATTTGGCGAAAATGTTCCTTAAGGGTAGGTGTCCCATGCAAAAATAGGTTGGAGTTTTGCGCTAAATTGTGTAGCGCTCACAATTTTCCGAATATTTAAATGAAATAAACGGTGATCGATTGGAAATATGTTAAGCAAAGTACTTGTTTAGCATTTAAAAAACATTAAAATATCTTTGAGCCTCAAAACCGCCTGACATGTAGAAAAACCATACAAATAAGTTAGATGCTAATTGCGTTCCATTTTTATCTCTTTATATACATATTTTTTATTTTTTTTATATTTTTTTTCTACAGACAATAGATTTGCGCAGATAACACCGGTTGTTTTTTGTTGTGAATTTTAGTATTTATCCCGAAAAAAATGCACAAAACTATGAAAAATAAGGTAAATTTACAAAGTTTAACTAGATATAACTTCTAAAGTATAAAAGGTAACGAAGTCAAATTAGCTTTTTTACAAAGCTAATAGATATGTTTTTTTTTTTTTTTTTTTTTTTTTTTGTATTTTGTACAGTAATTTTTTGGTGACAAAATGGAAAAAAGGTGTTTTTTTTTTAAACGTTTTGGGTTTTTTGGCTGGGAAATCGATAGTTATATTTCCTAATTTTTGGAAATAATTTTTTAACCAAGCGACAATATATAGGGCACAACGTACCGGTCTTAAAAACATGTTTTTTTTCTTCTAACATATTTAAATATGCAATTCAATATGACATTATTTGCAATGCCGCTGTGAAAAAAGGACAACCAAAATGATTCCGACATATTTTTTTTATTTTTTTTTGGTATTTGTATTATTTAATTCAAAATACAAAATAGTTTTTTTCCACACGGTTTTTCAAATTTTGATGTTAGAAAAGTGGTCTATTTTACGTTTTTTACATAAAAAAAGATCGAATTCACGCACACAAAGAAGTTTGTTTCAAAATAATGTCACTAGGTGGTGAGTTGGTGACATTCTCTTTTCATTATTCTCTTCTGTAAATACAGGCACTAGGCAGGCGAGATTGTTATTATGTATGTATCTTTTGTTTACCTTTTCGGGTAGACTTGATGAAAGTTCGTGTGGACTTCACGTGGACATGGTACAATGTTTGCTATCGCTGCTGATGAATTGTTTTGTATGCGTATGTTTGCACGTGACAGAAAGGGTTGAGTGGGAAGTAAGTCAAAGTGTAGGTACTTGTGTGTATAATTTTGATAATTTTTGTGAATAGTAAAGTGTTGTTTACTGTGTTATTTTTTTGCGGCAAATTCATTTGTGACACAACTTAAAAAAAAAATTTAATTGTTTATGTTATTTTTTATATTGTATATACATATGTATATTATATGTATATTATATGTATATATATATAATGTCTGAACAACATTTTTACAGAATATCAATATCTATATTTCATACATATAAAGTTTTTTGACACGCCCACTTTTTGGGGGCGTTTTTAGTAAAAAAACGTTTTTCGGTAGGTACATTTTTTAAAATAACGGGTCTGCCATTGGTGAAATACAGCTGCACATAATCGATAATGTGCTTAAAAATTGGACCGATCGTGTAGGCTACTGCATGGCCAGCCGAGGCAGCCATTTGAATGAAATTATTTTCCATTATTAACCGGAAGGATTGTACTTTCAAATAAAAAAAGAAATTTGAGAAAATATTCAGTAGTTTTTTTATAGCATTTTCAAAAAAAAAAAAAAGTTATTTGGCGGACCCCTTATTTGAAAAAAAACTTTTGATGCAGGATTATTGGTTATGATTATATAAACATTTCATACCCTACCCCATAGCATATGAAGGAGAAAAACGTTGTTTTTTGTCGAACAACAAAAGATTCTGATAAACTGTTTGAACTATGTCATTTTCTATATTATATTTATTAAATTTATTTGATTTCTTATTTACTAATTTAATTTTCCGAAACTTTACAATTTACATATTGATTGAAGGTATGTTGTAAAAAATCGTGTTTCGGAAGATCTTTCTTCAACGTCAACAACATTGACGAACGTTGAAATTGAAAGTGATCACGTAAAACATCAGGGTCAGGAATTTGAAATTCCTATGGAGGTGGACATTACAGTGAAGGACAACTGTAGTTTTGTTCCGGAGGGCAGGCGTATAATTGATTTAAATACATTTCTCAATAGTTTAAAAAACATTTCGCTGCACGGAAAAACGTTTTCGTTTTTTTTAAAATTCGACTCAAATAGTATTTGTTTGGTGAATTTGACACCTTGAACCTACAAAAATTAATTATAGCGGTTAAATTAACTTTCGTAAACTTCTTTTTTTATATAAGGTGCTTAGGTACCTTCATAACGAGCATTGATAGAAGATGGGGTGACAATTACCTAGATAAATATCTATCATTTTTTGTTATTTGATTTGAAAAATTTCATCCTACTATTGTTGCGACGAGAATCAGTAGCACTATTGTCTACCGTCCTATTATTTGAGTAATCGAATTTTCATCCAAACAAGTGTTTTCCTACATCTCATAAATTAAGAAAAAAGTTAACCTAGGTAAGGTTTACACATTTTTTTATAAGATATACAATGAAAACCTCAAAAACTGCTTTTACACCTCGCTGCGCGGCAGCCAGCAACAATTTTATCATTTTATCACCAAATCTGAAAGAAAATTACAACACAAAATATGTACACCAAACCAACCCTCAACTTGATTTTTTTCCTTCTCTTTCCATTTTTGTTTTCAAGTTATTTGCTTGGTGTCTGTATATTGCATATGTAGGTAGGTAGGTATATGTAATATTAGTCTGCGCTTGCTACTTTTTGTCTTATTTCCTTCAGTTTTCGTTTGCGTTGAAGCAAAGAGCACATGAGTAAAATTAAAGAGAGCTTACCAACACATTCAAATGCATTTACATGAAATTTGAGTTGGTCGGTCTGGGACACCTACCCTTAAAGGAAAGCCGGTACCAGAGATAAGGGAAGTAAAGAGATACACAAACTTCTGGATTTGCCTACAAGCTTGAACTCACCAAAAAACCATAACTCAAACATGTGTGCGTGAGTTATGGTATTCACCAATTTTCTCCAGTTTTCCACCTGCTCTTCACCGACCTTTCCTAAAAACTTCAGCCAAAATAGGGGAAATTTGTTGTGTCATCACAAAGTTATGGTTTTCCACCACAAAGTTACGGTTTTCCACCTACGAAGTAGATCCCAAATAGCTGGAGCACATGCAGAATCCAATGGCTGCTGGTCTTTTACATAAAGAGCAATACCACAGCCAAATAGTGTTCGACTGTTACTACCAAATTCGGAAAATATAAAAAATTGTCATCACATGCATGTAAGTGTTAAACTCCCTGTTATATCGACGACTACGTTTATTGTAATCCTCTTTTTCATAGATTCAGCTTTACCAAACAACGAACAGCAGTAACAACAATCCAATTCTAACATAGGAACTCAAACACGGATCAAAAATGAAGCAGAATAAAATTGAAAGCAGCAATTCAGCAACAGTATAAAAGAGGTTTGATGATCCCCAAAAACAGACAAACTATGATCACAATGCTGACCCGAACGTCAGTTGCGAAATCAACACCAAGTTCAACATAAACCCTTCCTGAGGACACAACAGGCGCGTCATATGCACCATCTACAGTTACAATAAATGCAAAGGCTGTGCTATGGGCGCTGATCAGTTAGACTACAAATGAACCATTTAGACTTTTTGATAAAAAATCAGTATTAAAATTTTTGTTTGTATATAACAAACTAATTTTAAGTAACAAAATTAAGACTTAACACTTTAATTATTCTCATATCTAATTTGTAAATACTACTATAACTTACTACTTATGTAGTACCACAAAATGTAATACATACAATAATTTGTTCCATGATATTTTTTTAACATAAACCAATTCTATATGTATTTACAAATATTGAAAAACGTTCAAATAAAACAAAATGTTTCCTTTAAATATAATCTGTAATTTATATTTTTGTGAGAAGGTTCTCATCGAGGTTTTTATTATTGAAACGTTTGTCAACTTCAATTGTCAACAAATTTATATCCTTACCTACCGGCCAATAGTAAAATTGAGACTAGGGAGGTAAAGCGTAAGTGGCACATCAAACATATGTCTATGAATTAGGACATGAGTCTGACTTAGCTTGTCTGGACTACTGTATGTAATTTGTTCTTCCAGTTTGTCAGCGGGCTTAGATCGAATGTTGAACAATGAATGGAAATAAGAAACACCATTAGCACCATCACCACGTATCAAGAACTTCAGATATCTGAACATCCTGAAATTAGAATGTGGATATTCCTTATCTACGCCGCAACAAATATGATATTATGTGAACAAAATAAATATCGAAAAACTGAAATCACAAGCGGCTCAAGTCTCCTAAACATCGCCTACATGATCCAATACGCCGTAATATGTGAACACCTGAAACCGTTCGCCAACAACCTGATCGGCCCTTATCAGCGTGGTCTTAGAACACGAATAGATCAAATCAATAAGTCCAAAGCAATACCCATTACTACAATGGTAACTCTTTGTTATCTTTCCGATAAATAACTTTCAAACCATTTACGCTCAACTTTACAAACCAGAGGAGTAACTTGCTACCTGCTCTTAAATAAAAACCCTTTGCATGATTTGGTGTTTTGATTTTTATTTATAATTTAGCGTTCTATGAAAACACTTCAAACTAAATCGATGCCTTAAATGAAATTAAATTGTATACATTATTTCTTATATGGATACTAAGCGACACTGTCGATTAGGTTTTTTCGTTATCAATATCAATATAAATTTTGAAAATCATATTAAATAGAGCTCTAGTTAAAATTAATGGAAATTAGGTTTGCTAATCTTTGCGTGGATGGATTGCGCTTTCGAGTACCTTTAGTGGCAGGTTGTTCGCTCCTATAAAGAAAATGTATTGTTTAGCAAAAGAATATGAAATGACTTTGTTTAACTTACTTCAGGCTCTTCTGCACTTTGCTGCTAATTATTCACACCTTCATCCTCCTCTTCTACTACTTCTTCTTCACTACTGCCACCACTATTTGTTGCCGTTGCTTTACTTTCATTTCGGGTTCTTCATCCAACCAATTATGGGGTTTGGCAGCCGATGCGTCGGGAACCTGTGGTGGTGCATCTTCATCCCAGTCATTTGCTTTATCTGCATCTGGATCTGGAATATACATAAAATAAATTACTACCAGTTTACGACTGCCGAAATTTCTAAAATTTCATTATTACCTTCCACACTCATCCTATCCGTCTGATTTCTTGTCCTCTGAATCGTCAATTTTCCTTGGTGGATCTACGGCTGGCGTGAAATCTTTAAGCAATGAACCCTCATAAACTACTTTATGGTATAGACGAATTTGGCTTCACAAGTAATTGATACAAATGCGGAGTTTATCTTTGTTGCGTTATCTGTAATGTAGCTTGATATCATTGCCGCACTTGTCCGGGCCGAACATGATAGTGTATGGTGTTTTGTCATTGAACTATGGAATTGGTTGAAGAAATTTAATATAATATTGTTTTGTCGTTTCTTATTTATTCACTTTGACATACCTTTTTGAGATCCTCTGTTAGTTTGCCTGCAGACACTAATTTTATGTACGAACCACCGCATTCTTGTCCGTCCTATTAGAAAGAAATTGCATTTATATATACCTAGATGTAGTTGAAATAAATCTGATTGTATTACCTGTATTGTGACTTCATATTGAACCACTAATGTCTTGGCGTTGAAGACGAATATGTCATCGAAATGATCCACAAAGAAGAACTTGCTGGCATCATATTGCTTTTTGTTGATTTAGATGCGAATGTAGGTATTATCAGTGTGTAAAGAAACACTAACGAGATTATCCTTACGAAACAACTCGAATCTGATCTTTCCCGAGACCAATTTCTGATTCTGAATCTTATTTTAACTTCTCCGTATTTAGTTTCGTGAATTGTGTTCATCCACGAGTTGACACACTTGGTGTATTTCTGTTTCACTTTTAATTACCCGAGAATCTCTGGTACTTGCATTCGGAACAGGTTCAATTAGATTGATGAAATATAACACACGAATTTTATAAAATAAATAAGAAATAAATTAATACATTTTTTTTCCGCACGAAAAAAGTAAACAATCGCCACTTGTGTCTATCAAATGGTATGTGGTAAATAAAAACAGCTGATGTTGACAAGTACAAAAAAGGAAAATCCGAGGGTCAGCTTACATCAATATGTGGTGGGATTACATTCTAATGCGTTTTTGACGTTTTTACAGAGTTGAATAAAATTTGTCTCTTTTGATGTGCCAATTGGGTTAAATGGGATTATTTAACACTATTTTCCCAGTAATTTCCCATTAGAAAAATAAATGTCCCTTCCTCTATATTTTATTACAATTAAATTGACTGATTCGTTTTGAAGTAGATTAATGAAAAAAGACCATTGCAATAATAATTTTTGATGTACATTTTTAAAATTTTTGTGAAATATTAGTAAGGGTCCAGTTATAGCTATAATTAAAAGGCCTCATTAGAAATTTTCATTTACTTTTACGGCTTTTTTTTTATAAATTCAATCATCATTAGCTTATGGATTTTAAAACCAAACTATTTAAAAAAATTTAAACAACGCTTTTTAAACAAATTATTTCAATGAATTCGAAATTATTATTTGCATTAAAATATATATAATAAAGGTTTCTGAACACTTT
The DNA here is from genome assembly GCA_932526625.1 of Rhingia campestris. Lineage (NCBI taxonomy): Eukaryota > Metazoa > Arthropoda > Insecta > Diptera > Syrphidae > Rhingia > Rhingia campestris. The sequence continues at coordinate 18,334,998 of OW052186.1, forward strand.
TCTCAGATAAATAGTTTTCCCACCACATGTGAACACTATTATTGACAGCCAACCGCAAAAAAAAATATTACAACCAGAATAAAATAATTCATTTGACATAAAGAAAAAGCTGCGCGTTTATTTTCAAATAATTTTATTTGTTTTGTTAAAATATCATCGTATAATAAATTCCAGTCACAAAAGGAGAAGAAAATATCGAGAAGTATGTAAAAACACACATGGAAACATTAAATAAATGACCATATTTTTTAATAGAATATTGTGTATGGCAGAATGAGAGTTGCTGCGGAGGACATTTTGGCAATTCTGAACGATGATGATATAAAGTGCAGAGAACATTTACGCTTGGAAATAGCATCGTTCAAAAGGATTGTGCGTCTCATGCCAGAAAAACGGAGTGGATGGACAAATGAATATGAACTGATAGTGTTTCTATATTGGATGGCGTCTGGCTGTAGCTATAGAGTTGCTGGTGGCTTTATTGGAATGAGCAGATTCACTGTCAAAAGGATAGTCCACAAAATGCTTAATTTCTTTTGTGGAAGCAGGAGGCATATCATTAGCCATTGTCGGATCAGCGATATGAACGAGATAGGTTCTAAGTTCTGCAGACGCTCCAAATCAAATATATTTCGAAATGCGATTGGAGCCATTGATGGCACGCACGTGAGGATTCAGTGTCCAGTTAAAAAACATGATGAATATATGAACTATAAGGGATTTTATTCGATCCAATGTCAAGCAGTGGTGGACAGCAAGTTTCTATTTAATGATGTTTTTGTAGGATTTCCTGGATCAGTACATGATACTCGAGTAGGTACGAATAAATATTTTATTTCTGCTACTAACAATAATTATTACTCCACAAGGTTTTAAAGAACAGTCCACTTTACATAAGTGGTAGCTATCCACCGCAACCGTATTACCTGCTTGGTGATAGTGGTTACCCCTGCCGGTTGGATCCAATTCCAATCATTACACCTTATAAAAACCCGAATTCCGATGAAAAGAAATTCAATACTGTGCATAGCAAAGCAAGGGATGTCGTGGAGTGTGCTTTTGGAATGTTGAAGACAAGGTGGCGAAATATATTTAACAAAGGCCTCGAACTTAAAGTTGACAATGGAATTAAAACTATATTTTCTGCGTGCGTTTTGCACAATATATGTGTTGAAGGTGGAGATTTAGGTATTTTTGTGCTTTTATTGTACTCTATAACAATTTAAATTAATGCTATTTTTTGTTCCATAAAGGTCCCCCAATAGATGAACCCATAGCAATCGACAACAACACATTAGATTCCCAGCATGTGGTTGAAGAGATGGATTCAAACGACGCACTTTTACTACGTAATTCACTCCTACAGAATATTATAAACGAACCCGTATAAGACCAAATGAACAATAGCTTTGTTTAATGAGCTGCAAAGAAAAGTTTTAATTCTTATTAAATAAAACAAGATTTAATTTCCATTGAAACATAATAATGCTTTTTATTAAATGTCATCTTCTTCTGATGACGATGTCACCAAAAGGTTATTTACATCAATGTCTATATATTCACGGGAAATCATTTGTGCAAAAATTGATATCATTCCACCAATCTTCCTAGTCAATTTTTTGTCCCTATTCACGCAGTGTTTTTCATATTCAGACATTTTTTTAAATGAAGCTGGCAACGAACGCGATGGGTTTGAGCTGGTCGGAGCAGAACTTGATGTTGATGGGGAGGAAGAAGACTTAACGTTGGGAGATGGGGTGAGCGTACGCAAACGTGGAGTGGATGGAACAGGTGCTGGAAATAGAACCGGTACGATTGGAGTGCACGGACGAAAATTCGAAGTGGAGGGAATAGGTGGTGGAGACATAGACTGATTTAAAACAGTTAGTGGATCGAAGTTAGTGGATAGAAGTGAAGTGGAGGGAATAGGTGGTGGAGACATAGACTGATTTAAAAAAGTTAGTGGATCGAAGTTAGTGGATCGAAGTGAAGTGGAGGGAATAGGTGGTGGAGACATAGATTGCTCATATAGAGTGAGTGGATCGAAGTTAGTGGATCGAAGTGAAGTGGAGGGAATAGGTGGTGGAGACATAGATTGCTCATATAGAGTGAGTGGATGGAAATTTGATGGAGAGGGAATAGGTGGTGGGGACACAGCTGGTGTAATAAAAGAATCCGATGATGTGGTGGCGTGTTCATCAAAATTCGTCTGAGATAATGCCATTGAATAAGCACCTCTAGTGCTATCCATCAGAAACGGGGGGTGGTAATTATCTTTACCTGAGGCATACTCATGAATTACATAAAAAAATGGCCAGTTTTCCTTATGTAATTCAGCATCATCACCAGCCCCTTCTCCCGTTCGATGTTCAAAATATGACTGCAAGGAAAACAAAATTATTTTATTTTCTTTAAAATGAAATCTGATAAGTACCTTATATTTTTGGAGCTAGTTCTTCCATTGCTGCCTACAGGCTTTAAAATCCTTAGCCGGGTGATTCATCACTTCTGCAACTCGTCTGCAACAAATAATAAGATTAATTGAAAAACAAAAACATAAAACAACATACTTCCATCCATCGCTCATGTTGGCATTTTTCGATGTAAACATCTTATCATATTGGATTCTCGTATGAATTAATTTAAGCTTTTCCTCATGAGACCCTTTAATTTATTAATAAAAACATTTAAAAACATTTCATTTACGTTTATTATTATTTCAAAGTTACATTTGGTATACGGTTTTTTTACTGTTCGTTCTTTTCTTCGTTCTGCCATTTTTTTTCGTGACAAAATATTTAAACTTGATGACAAGAAATAAAATTTAGCTTGCAGTATATCTTTCTCATTCACTCCACAGTAGGTATATAAAATGTCAAAAAATTAACCATTGGGTTAAAATTTTAACGACCTGTTGAGCAGGTTAAAATTTTGAAGTCTATATTCACCACGCTAAAGTCAAAAATTAGCCAGTGGATAAAATTTAACCCCTTTTTTAACGCAATTGGCACACGGCCTTATTCAGAAGTTACCTTTTCTTATTGTTAAAAAATAAAAAATAAGTTCAAAAGTAATAGCTGATTGACGTTTAATGATTTCCGATGTCATCAGTTGTTATTTATGTTTTTCTTTTGTTTTCCGTTGTCAAAGTGAATTGAAGTTATTTGTAAGTATTTATTAACAATGAAAATTGGTAGTAACAAAAGGAAAATAACCGAAAATTGGACACAAAGCGACAAGGTATATGCAAAATACATAGTCAAAAAAATAAATGAAGCAAATAAATAAAACAGATTGAGACAATTCAAATTTAAAATTCTAAAAATATACAATCAATTTTTACTTTTAAGCAACATTGCTGTGTACACAAATATATTTTCTCATGAAAAGAATAGTCAATTGTGTCTTTTTATGTTCCCTCTACTGATAAGGATTTTTATGAATAAAAATATAATAATATCAATTTTTAGATTTATGTATTAATTTAATGAATTTAAAAAAAATGTATACTACATGAATTGATTATTTTATTCCTATTCTCAATATGTATATATATATATTATTTTTACAAAGAAGGGCGATATATATATATATATATATATATATATATATATATATATATATAATACAAATTTTTGGAGCAATAGGCTCGTTAGTACCCAGGGCCTAGCTTTCTCACAACCATTCATGTGTGCGTGTGTACTTCTTGCACGATGGCGGGACCTCCTGTTTTATGCGGACTCCGAACGGCTTAGTTGAGATAAGCTATTCTTGACAATTGATACTACTCGGATGATTTGTCAGATCATCACGAGAGGAGGGCCAGTGAAAAATCATTTAGATGTTGCGACGGCTGGGAATCGAAACCAGACTTCCTGCGCTTCCTTCCACTGAGCCCCTCATATATATATATATATATATATATATATATATATATATATATATATAAATAAGTATAGAACATCTACAAAATAAATATAAAGAATGGGGAGCTTGCTACTGAATGAATAGTCCAATAATTGAGAAATTGTTTTATGTGTATGTGTTTGTTTTCTTATAAATTCTAATAAAATAAACTAATTGTGCTCTTAATTTTCGTCAGTAAAGTTATTTGTTAATAAAGTTATTTGTTAATAATTAGAGATTAAAATGAAATAACCGTCTATTCTTAACACTGCAGAACGTTTTTGAAGTTGTGCACAGAATAAGCCTGTGCATTTATTTATTTTTACACCTCTCTTTGGGCCATTTTCCCCTTTTATAACCAGCAAACTAGGTCCTTTGTGTTTAATTTAAGCGAGCTAAGCAACGTTCTTCAAATGTAACGATAAGGTGCATTTTAGTTTGGCAACCTCTAGAATGCTGTTATAAATAATATTAGACGAATAATATAATAATTTAATTGTTTTCAACCGTCGAAATTTAAATTTTAGGTTCATGGGAATTTTACAAATTTAACATCCACTTTACCAGCATTCCATTTCTTGAAAAAAAATCGCCCATAGTACGAAAACAAGAGAATGGGAAATGCAAAAACAAACAAACGCGGTTAAAACGGCAATGCGCACGTTGAAATTCGACTGAAATTAAAATGATAACCTCCGATTTACACTGATATTAGAGCCACTGATCCTATCCTATCCTCAGCAGTAGTACGAAGTTTCACTTCTGTCGCGTAGCTCTCTACGCACACCTTTTTTTTGTATTACAAAGATTGTCATATGCTTTCAAACATTTCATGTTCACGTAAGTTTAAATGTTATTTTTATTGCTTTGCCTTTTAAATAGAATGTGAGACCATTAATGTTAAACAAATTTTTCTTGAGTTTGTTTTTTACCCGTATTATCACTTGAGATTTTCTTTTAAATTCATAAAAAAACCAGTTTCATCTAGCAATGGTTTTATACATATGCAATAACCTAATACGGAAATGAATCGAAATTTACTCTTATTTTTATTGTTTCTTGCACCAATTTTGGAAGAAATCACAATTCACGATCACAGATTAAATTCACAGTGAATTGAAAATCACAATCACAGTTATACCTGTGAATTAAAAATCACGTATAAGCTCATATCTACTCCTTACCGAACCACTGAAGATTAATGGACCTCATATGACCACGTAAGCGAAGTTGGGCCGCTTAATCCGAATCCATAATTGTCACGGACGAGCCTTCGTCCAAGAGCGCGAATGTCTTTACCATGATGCCGTCGTTGTAAAGCCTAACTGGTAGCATACGGAAGAATATAATTGGGTTCACGTTTGTGTTGCAACTCAGTAATGTTCTGGGTGCACGCTCGTTATCATCAGTGGATGCCGATGGGGTCTGCGACTGTTTGGGCTCATGAAGTGATGGGTGGTGAACTCGCGTCATCAGTTCAACAAGCTTTCCGCTGTCTACAGGTACTAACGTTGTGTCCGAACTTTAAACAGGAAACGCATAACCTATTCTTCTTGACGAAGTTCCATTTTGCGGCGATATCCAAGTTTGTGAAACTTTTGCAGTTGGCTAAAGGATGTAACTTCCCTTGACAGTGGCGGCATACATCCTTCTTCGCAGCGGCTGATGAAGTCTGTTCGGCAGCTGGCTGCACCTTTGTTCCTTGTTGGTGGTTCTAGTATTGGTATCGGTCCTCAGTAGTCTTTGAAGTCAACAGCATATTCCTGGTTTTCGGCTTGTTCTCAGTTTTGACAGATGGTTGAAGCGAGGAAATAGTGGCGAGGCATACGAGTCTTGCGATTTCGCTTAACCAATTGTCGAAATGTTTCACAGTAGGCTTGATGTTGATGCTTTGTTGGGCCCATTCCAATCGCTTGATCATTGGAAGCTTGCTAACAAGTTCGTCGATCAATGTGGGGTAAGCTAAGTGCTGATGCATTCCACTAGACTCCAGAAATGTGGATAGGTTTGGACACTTGTGGCGAATGGAATAAGCATTTCCAATTTGCTTTCTGGAATCGGCGCGATCTCCCTCACAATCGATAGATGGCTATGCAACAAGGACTCTTGGCGACCGAAGCGAAACTCCAAAGCTGCCATTACGCGGTCTACATTGTCAGGGTGGATTAGAACAGCTTCCACGACCATCTTTGCGTCCCCTCTAATGCTCTTCTGTAAGAAGAATAGATTTTCCACATTGGAATACCCAAACATTGCGGTGGACTCCAAATAAGCGGTGCGGAACATTGGCCACTCCTCAGGTCGACCGGTGAATGCGGTAAGTCGTGGAGTCTTCGGCCATTACCTAGAGCACTTGGTTGCGATAATGGAACACTAGTTGTAAACATCGGTGACGTAAATGGTGGTGAGGAAGGGTTCGCCTGCGGACCGCTGGGTTGCGTGGTCCCAAGAGGCGACAAAAATGTTCTAAAGCTCTGTGTTGGCTGCGATGTGGATGAGTACTTAGCTGTTCCGACACTGGTACACATGACTGTCGTCGTGGCTGGCGGCAAATGAAATGGATATGACTGCGATAAATGTGTGTGCGGTGCATACTGGATTGTTCCAGTACCCATGCGCATGGCTATGGTTGCGACTTTCCAAATCCTGGTTTATGGCAGAAATCGTGGCGGATAAAAACGCTTCATTAGAGACGCGACTAGAACTTTCTGGCTGACGGCTTATGAGCAGTTGCTCAATACGGAATTTTCTCGTTCTTCTTGCAGCGACATCAGCTTGATTTCTTCCTGTGCAATAGATGCGTGTTTAATAAGGCGAGAACTTCTTCTTACCTGTGAAACGTTCTGCATTGATAAACTGGAACTGGATTAATGGCAATAGACACAAGTCTGCTTGTCTCTTTTAATCTGCGGCGTTGAAATGTGGCGGCTGAATAAAAAGGCGTTCTCTAGCAATTCCAAATTAATAAAGATGTTGATGCAAACCCTTTTTATGTTGGCTTTGTCCATTCTGTAACGTAACACAAACTCAAGATTTGATGTAATAAGAAAGTATTTCACGTTTATTAACTTGGTGTTTTCTCAAGTGGCGGTGGCGATGGCTCGGGTTGTGTCGACAGAATGGCCAAAAAACACTTCGAATAAATCTACTTCCAAGTAAGAATGTGTCATATCTCATATGTCTGTGTTCCCGCGATTGTTTTCGCGCGCTCATGAACTCCTTCACAGAAAAATTGTGTTAATAATCAACGAGTGTGTTCGTTAAAAAAACCCAAGCGATCGCCACGCCCACTTACAAATATTTAATTAAGAATATCTTACAATAAAAGTAATGACATCATAAATAATAGTGACGATGAAATGTTATTTAGTTTATGTCACCAATAAACGGCCAGAGGCTCGAAAGTAACACTGTTTGTATGTGTACGCGTAGCGCGTTACAGTTGTGTTTTATTTCTAAAGGGAATAGGGTTTTTTAACAAATCTTACAAATAAAACATTGCTTACCGCAGTTTGCACCTCTGGTCCGCTTGGATTTTCGTTTGACAATGTGAAATGCGGTTAAAGGCGCGAATTACCAAAGTACAAACTGAAGTAAGCTGCAGTTTCTTATATATTCTTATTTTACGATCCAGATCATACATGACGCCTCCAATGAGATCTGTTGGTTCGGTTGATCAGTGGTGGTCGTTCTGTTACAGGTTAAATGAAATAAATAAATTTTTATGTTTTTTTTTAGTTTTTTTTTATATTTGTGTAACCTAATATAATATTTATTTTTGTTACCTAATATAATACATATTTTAATAAACGAACTTTAACTGATTATGCAGTGCACAAGACACATTCATTATTTGCACAACTTCTTCTGGAGATTAGTGGAGTTCTCTCTCTGCTAAAAGACACCGAAATTTGCTTATAATACACCGAATTTTCATTAAAGTAGCACTCGGCGCTATTTTCTGGAGCGTTTCTAAATGGGGTCAAAATCACTGGCTCCAAAGGATATCCAGAGTCACCTTAAATAAAAAAGTGACCATTAAAAATATCGATTTGGATTTGAAGAAATTTAAAATACTTATCAATTATCCATTTTCATAATTTGGTTTTAAATATTCACGTTCATAAGATAGACTCCATACATGGGAATCATGTGATGCACCACCGTATTTGCATTTACTGCCTTTACTGCCCGTATGAACATATCATGATCATATATCTTTAATTAAAAAAAAAAAAACATTTTAATTATTGTTTGAAAGAATAAAAATATTTTCATTACCACTATAGCATTAATATTGTGCTTTGATTTTCTATTGAAATATAAGTGCTCGTTAGTTTTCGGTCTTGTCACTTGAATGTGAAAGAAAATCCGTAAATGAAAAAAGCAGCTAGTTGTATTTTTTTACATTCCGAAAGTGTTACAGAGTACCTACCAATTAAAAAGCGGAAAATGGTAAAAGTAATGAAAACTATAATAAACGAGTAATTTCCAATGATGATAAGAGACATATTTTCAGAAAACTATAGAGCAAAGATCAGGCCAAATGTTGATGTTAAAGCGAGCGTATCCATTATTCAAAGAGTGGTGAGGAATACCCCTGTTTACTGATGAAACTCCCACTTCAGGTGGCTCCGAAGGACATGCGCTAGAATTTCGGAGAGTTACGATATTCGTAGTTAGGTCAACCTGTAGCATCTCACTCTCGGGAAGGAGTTCTTCCATATGGACACGTGACAAAGTGTCAGGGACTACGTTTTGGGTGCCTTTCCTATGCTCGATCATAAAGTCGAAGCCCTGAAGTTTAAGACTCCATCTGGCCAAACGGCCAGACAGATCCTTTTGGGTCATCAACCACTTCAGACTTGCATGATCTGTGATGATAGTGAAAGGCAGTCCTTCAACATAGGCTCTGAACTTTTTAACGGAAAGAACGGCCGCGTAGCACTCAAGTTCCGTTACGCTATAATTCCGCTGTGCGGAATTCAGCTTTTGGGACATGAATGCTATCGGTCGCTCATTCTCTTCACCATCCATCTGGAAGAGTACGCTTCCTACCCCAGAGGAAGATGCATCGCATTGAATGTAGAAGCGTTTCTTGAAGTCGGGATTCGTGAGTATGGGTGCGGACACCAAAGTCGCCTTAAGTTTTTCAAACGCGTTAAGCGCATCGTCTGTCATTTCAAAAGTCTTGTTTTTCTTAAGGCAGTCAGTCATTGGGGCGGCCATTGTTGCGTAATTTGGCATGAAACGCCGGTACCACCCTGTCATTCCTAAGAATCGACGAAGTTGTTTTGGAGTTTTTGGGATCGGGAAGTTCTCGACCGCCGATACCTTGTCTGAGTCAGTTCGTAGGCATCCATCGCCGACGATATACCCCAGATACTTAATCTCTCTGTAACAAAATTTGCTTTTTTCAACATTTATTGTAAGCCCCGCTTGTCGGAGACACCTAGCCACTTCTTCTAACGCTCTGATATGCGAATCGAAATCTGGCGAGCAAACCAAGAGGTCATCGAGATAGACAAAGACATACTCTCTCAAACGAGCGGGTATGACTTTGTCCATAAGCCTACACATTCTCTGGGCGGCGTTGCACAAGCCGAACGGCATCACCGTGTACTGGTACAACGGTCGTCCAGGGACTGTAAAAGCCGTCTTCTCTCTTGATTTGGCCTCCAGAGGGATCTGCCAGAACGCGTCCTTAAGGTCGATGCCTGAAATAAACTTAGTGTTTTGGAGCCTACTCAATAGTCCCTCTATGTGCGGAAGGGGATAAGCATCCATTTTCGTTACAGAGTTTACTTTTCTCGAGTCCAGACACAAACGGTTTTTGCCAGGTTTTCGGACCAGTACAACTGGAGAACTCCAGGCGCTATTGCTCTCCTCAATGACTCCCAAGGAAATCATCCGATCCAACTCGTCATATAAGAGCTTCTGTATCGCAGGTGAGATTGGATAATGCCTTTGCTTGATGGGCATTTTTTCATCTTCAACCTCGATGATATGCTCCTCAAGGTAGGTTTTACCCAATCCCAACACCGCGAAAGAGGGGAACAAAATCCTTGCGCTCTCCAGCCGTTTGACCTGATCTGGTGTTAGTGTCTGGACTGGAGACCTATCCTCCGTCGGCGATGGAACGTCGAGTTCGTTGATAATGTTAGGAGCGACCTTGAATAACCTCCAAAAATCTACCCCTAGGTAAAGCTCTTGCTGTAAATTAGGGACCACGAACAACTCTAATGTGTGAGACTTGCCACCCCATGAAACTACGGTTGTAATGCGTCCGTGAATTCGTTGGTGGTTTCCGTCAGCTGTTCGAATGTCCGTCGTCATGTTTGTCATCTTAATGGTGTGTTTTTCTAAAAATGCTAATGCTCCTTTTCCTAAGCAGCTTACTGAAGCTCCACTATCTAATAGGCCTACAAGCTCTTCTCCTTCTACCTTTACTTTTGCGTAAGGCCTATTATCGTCAGTCGTATTTATCACAGTTGCTATTATGTTTCTCTTTCGTCGTCTACTGATTGCACATTTTTCCCTAAGCTTCTTAATCTTTTTATATCGTCTTGTCTTTTCCACCGACATTGTCACTTCTTCGTTAAAAATTCGTTTTCTAGCTGCCTGGTAGTCAATAAGTCTTTGGTGAAGACTTTTCTTAGGGGCATTGTCAAGTTTGGTGGAAGTCTGGAGATCTTGAGGATCTCTCTTTAAGATTTCGAAGTGCTGGGTCTGTCCTCTGTCTTCGGGAGATTGGGGTCTGTCGGCGGATTCCTCCCGTTCACACCGCCGATTCTGTGGTTTTCCTGACACCTGGCACAGTGAAAACTTAAATTTCCTTGACCGCAGCTAAAGCACGTCAAGGTATGGAAATTCGAAGGACAAGTCGGTGGGGTCGTCGTTGTTGCACTAGTCACGTCCGAATTGTGTCCTTCTGGTTGAGTTGGTTTTCCGGTCCTGTTATAGTTTGTCGGTCTATTGTTCGTGTTGGGTTGGAACGCAGCTATTTCCAAGTCTTCGTCCTCGTCTTCGTCATTTTGCTGCTCGTTTTTAGTCCTATATTCTGTCTGTCTGTCTATCTCTGACACTTGTCGTATGAACTTTTGATCTCTGGCGGCAAAGTGATTTTCTGCCCGTCTGCATTCGTCTCGTAAATCTTGGATGCACTTAATGGTACATCCAAAGATTAGTGTCGCTACCTTGTCTTTGATGTTGTGTCGCAGAATATCCACCAGATCACGTTCGTGTGGTCGTATCGTCATTTGTAATGTCAAACCTCGTATGTCACTGTAAAATTCGTCAAAGTTTTCATGGGGTTGCTGTCTCCTATCCATAATTTGCCGAAGTATTTCGTGGTTTGGGCTTGTTTTGCCCAAATTGCCTTTTTAACTCATCTTTCAGGTCATGGTAATTTAGACCCTCGTCTTGGCTGTTCTCCTCAAGGTATTGCCAACACCACTTTTCTGCATTACCTGTGAGAAGTTGGTGAAATTGCGAGAAGACCTGCGTACTTGTTAACCCACTTTTCTTTTGAAGGGTTTCTACCCTAAACAAAAAGCTCTCTACCGACATAGACTTTGTGGACCCGTCAAACTTAACCCCCCACTTGTGGATTGGCATATCGGTTCTATACCCGGTCTCGTGCGGGTAGAACTGTTCAGACCTTCATCAGTTCTTGGGGCGTCTTCGAAGAATCGTTGTGACTGTTGTGTCGGCACTTGTCTTCTTGTCTGGTCTTGTCGTCCGTTCGTTGGTGATGGTGACTCTCTTGATGCTGCTACAGAGAGTTCCAGCGTCGAAATCTTGTCGTTGATGACCTTCAGGTTTTCCTGAAAGGTCACCATCATGGTCTTCATCGTCTCCGCGAAGACTGACATGACTTCGGACTGGTTCCCCCGAGCAGCACTAGAGATCATCTCATGTATGTCGGTTGTCTCTTGGTCGTTTTCTAATTGTTGGGTATTTGGTCGGTAGGTTTGTTCTTGTATGTTTGTTTGTTGTTGTCGGGTTGTTGGCGTATTTTGTTCTGCAGTACCTGTATATTGTTCGTCCGTTTCCAGGTCTGTTCGTCTCGGTATAGCGTCCTGTCGATGCATGGGAGTGCGTTTCGTCGTCGATGTTCGTTCTGTCCATTCGTCTTGTTCTTTGGGGAAGGGTCGCAAACCCGATTCTTCCCGAATCTGCCACATGGGTCTTGCTACCTTCCTGCTCGTAAAGTCAGTCGAAGTCTGTCGCCGTAAGTCATTTCGACTATATTGGGTCGAAGTCGTAGGAGTAAGTTGTCAAGTCCGTCAGTTCAGTTGGGTCAGTTGGCTTCCAATTTCCCGTTGGCGGTCGATTTTCCGCCATATTAGTCGGTTCAGTCGGTCTGCGATCCCTTTTCCTTGGGGTTTCAGGCCCCAGTGATTTTGCGCCACTAGCTTGGATTGAGGTGCTCTTTGGAACCGCTCCTAGACCTTCTATTTCGTCTTCCATCTTTTGATGTAGACGATTTTATCTTAAAATTTAAAAAAATTCAACAAAAATGATTTTTTTTGTGGAAAAATTCAAAAATACGGTTTTAAAATATTGTTCACCGAAGATTCAATCCTCTAAATGTTTTTGTTCGAATTCGAACAAATTGCCGGTAAACTTTTGCTTATCTATTCCCTATAATGAACCTATGTAAAAAGATAGTACTTCAGAGTTCCTTTTACTAAGGTGCTTTCAAAAAAATCAAAAAAATTGAAAAAGTATTCAAAAAAATAAAAATTTAAATTCAAAATTATATAAAAATGTTGTTTATAACTCGGATAAAAGTATCTGAACCTTTTTATTTTCTTCTGGATAAACTTTATTTGATGTAGAGTTTTTTTATTAATTATTCATTATTGCGCTGGTGTGTGTATTCATGGTCCGGATTTCCGCATACCATTTTCAGACCATAAGTACGTTCGTTCTCAGTATTGTCGTCATAAAGTTTAAGTCTTGTCGCGTTTTGACTGGTGTCTCGAATTTCTAGCGAGTATTGGATTACATTCCTTCGTTCCTCACCACACTGGCTATCCGGCTGTACCGAACACCAGGAGGCTGGGTCCCCAGAATGCTCTCCAATACGGTCAAAGTTTCATGGTCTACCGCTCACGCCTCACTAAAGATTTGACCGAAGTCAATCTCTTTGGCCAGCATCTAGCAGTTCGACCCTTCCATTTGACCCGCTCTCGAATTCAATGTAGACCTCCAACTACCTCACCAGATCCTTGACTTCATGTCTTAGGATTGGACAGCTGTCTTCGTTCTGCACTAAACCCGAGAGCCTAAACAGTTCATGAGTAGTGTTAAAGAATGACAGGAAAGTAAAAAGTAAAAAAATGAAAAGAAAGAAAAAAAAATTTTAAAATTCGCGTTAAGGCTATTAAAAGTCCAAGGCAACGACTTTCGAAAATGGAAAATCGTCCCCTTGGAATCTTAATTTGGCCTGTAAGCTATAAAAACGTTGGGCGCCATTGTTGTGAGTCAGGGTCGGGCCACAGAGGCATCTTCAGTGGAGGTGAGGAGGGCATGGCACGCTTGTGGTTGCTCAGCTAAGCTCGTCGGACGGGGTAGTTCTTGCCCGCTCACCACACACCACCTGCTCGACAAACATTTTGTTCGTGCCAAAAATATCAAAAGAAAGCAAATAAGAAAATAGGAAGCTACATTACGTTGACTGCGGACGGACCTCTAATGATAGAAAAGAAGATAAGAAAGAAGAAGCACAACTCATGACCGCTGCCACCATCGGTGAGAAATCTGGGAAAACTTCGCGTGTCTAAACGATACTTGTATTCGCGTGTACCCTATCCGCAACTCTCGTTCCCAGCTTCGCTCTCTCACCAATGGAAGGTTCGCTATGACCTTCGAAACATGCCTGTTGTTGATGGCAAGAGATGGCCATCCCACGACACTACCGATTGCTATCACCCTGGCCGTATTGTGAGTGATAGCCCCTGAGTTTACTCCCCAGTCAAAACAATTACGTATACGTACGAGTCGTCACGTCACGTTATGTCATTGTCGATCGGAAAAGGACGGCCTTCCCAAGAACACACACACCGTTCGCGTTAAAAGATTCAACCGCTCATTTCAAAATAAAAATCCATCCGAAAAGAAAATTAAGCAAACCGGAAAATTCATAACAAACGGTGCCTTTTATTTAATATAAAAAAAAATACCCTAACTTAATTTTACTTAAAACTAAAATGAAAAGAAATGAAAAAAAAATGAACGAAAAGTATAGAAAAATAAATCAAAAGAAAACTAAATCAAAACTGCACTAAACACTATGTATAAAAAAGAAAGAAAATGTGATAAAAAAACTTAAAATACTAACACTTACGTGGATAATTACCGTCCCCCGAAGTCCTGCCGGCAGCACGTAAAGGTGAGACGCTGAAACAATGCCAATTCGGCTTATACGCGCACAAAAAAAAAATGCTTAGCACAGTAATATGTAAAAAAAAAAAATAATTCCTAACCTTACTTAAAACTAACTAATTCAATAAAAAAAACAAAGCTAAAATAATTTAAAATTAACTGGCACACTATTTTTACACTATTTAAATTTTTCGCTGCAACTGCTGCTTTTGATGTAGGCCGCTACGGGCCGTCTCGATACTATAGAGGCTTTTGATTGTTGAGGGTCCCAATGAGCACCTCTTCTTCGCCTTGGGACACACTTCACTTTATATGTTGCTTATTTGTAATTGTCTAATTTCGTTTTAATCACAGAATGTCTTTTCACTTTCACTTTATGATTTGTGCTTTTTTTGAATCGTTAAATATATCCTGGTGGTCGAAGAAATCCGTTGGTGTCCAGTTTTCCGTTTCTTGGAAACCGTTTGGCCGCTTATAGCAACGGCTCGGTCCAACGGAACCAACGCTCACGACTAACAGTCGACGCACCCAGGGATTTCTAGTGTGGAGACACACAATTTCCACGAGCAGGAAGCAGTTCAATTTGTCCACAAAGCCTATGTCAAAAGGATTTGTGAAATTATCACTTTTTAAAAGAATGTATAAGGAAAATAACTACCTTTAAATGGCAGAGCCTGGCGTATACTTGCTTTGTCTTCAATTTTCACTTCACCAACTCTCAATTGCACAAATCTAAATTACGAAAATTATTTTTACAAAATTGTCTCTTTTTTTCTTTTGATATGCTTTAAAACTTACCTAAAATAAAAAAAAACTTGAGCGTATACCAGTAGCTCGTAGTGTGGTTTTTCTTGTGAATAGGTACTTTGTATGGTTTTTCCCCTCCCTTTGTCTGACTACATGGCTTTGCACACTCCTTCTTTCCCTTTTTTGTCAGATGTCTCATTTTATTAATAAATTATTTCTCCTATCATATCATTTTCCTTCTCACTCCTATCATTTGATTAAATCTTTGATTTTTGTCCGTTTGTTTGAGTCATTTGTTGTTATTTTACTAATTGTTGTCTTGAGTCGTCAGTTTATCTTAAATACTAAAACTATACTATCATTCTTATCCTATTATTGCACCTATCTAATCTTTTTACCTAACCTATTAAAGATTTAAACCATCTACCCTGATCTACCTTATCATAATTATAAATTTACCTAATACCACCACCTACATAAAGCTTTATTAGTACGTAAGTTGACATACATGACAGGTAAGCACATTTCTTTCAAACGTCAAAACAATAATATTTGACAAGGTGGACGCACAAAAAGGAGGAATTGTGGACAAGGTAAGTTATTTTGATTATTATTAATTATCTACTGGATATTAAATTATAAATTATTATTTACAGGAAGGATTACTACATTGGACATATGAGGGAAGTGTTTTGCCTGCTGTGTGTGTATCAGAGATGGAGATTTATGCACATACCACAGCAGGCAAATGTTTGTTTACATTTTCAACAGGTATGTACACATTCAAGGTTATTGCAAACAATTATCGTATGCAATTTTTTTTTCAGGTAAATTATTGGAGGAATCTCTCGGTGCTGCCGAAATTGCGTGCACCTGGCCACGTAACAGGCTCGACGACGGTCGCGGAGTGGTCGTGACGCTACCGGCCTCGTAAGAAAAGAGGTCCAGGTGTAATTGAGATTGTTTAATAGTTGCAATCTACTATTACCACCAGCATGCAAACTTTGTGGATGATTCAAGTGTGCGGATTAATTTATGAGGCACGACCCTGCAATATTTCAATCGTGTGGCAAGGGCCCACTCCCTGAATTCAAGCCGGGATCTTTTTGGATTTGGCGATTGTCTCGAGATTTGCGAGACTCAACTTTAACAAGTTTTTGCGTGAGTTTTTCTTTGTTGTTTTGGTTTTTTATATGTCCATATTTAAGTTATGAGTTAGTAATAGGTTAGTTATGTGTTAGTTATAAGTTAGTTATGAATTAGTTATAGGTTAGTAATATGTTAGTTGTAAGTTAGTTATAGGTTAGTTTTAAGTTAGTTATTGGTTAGTTATAGGTTAGTTATAAGTTAGTTATAAGTTTGTTATGGGTTAGTTATAAGTTAGTGCTTTTAATACCACAGTAAGCGTTGAGGTGTTCATAATGTCAGGAGTAAATGGGGGATTAGTATTTGAAACTATCTACGTAAATACCTTACCGAAAAAATTAAATAACAAATAAATAAATAACTATACTACTAAAATAAATACTTAAATCTAAAAATAAATAGGAACACAAATTTAATAAATTAGAAAATAAATAGATACATTCATACAAACATAGATACTTAACCCTAATATCACAGTAAGCAACGGCTAGCCTGAGTGCGTCAAGATTGTCCTATGCGTGTATATCTTTTGCGTGATATACCCCTGCTTTATCGCCATTCTGGTTTCCAAGTTCATACATGGAATTACCTATCACTTTTAAAACTATTGATTTGATGAACTTTGGTCCTAATTTCGCGTTATATTTATCTATAAGATTACTCTGCTTAAAGCATCGTCTATATACTAATTGTCCTACTTTATATTGCACATTAATACTTCTAGTATTATAAGCCTTCGTCGCTTTTTCATGTGCTAGCCCTAAGTTGTCAAGAATCTTGCTTCGGATGATCTCCAGTTTGTCGTTCTTGTCAATTATTTGTGCATCCATATCTTTGATGTTTCCCATTCGTCGAAGAATTTCATAAGATCCGGCATGTTGTATCATGTGTGCTCCAAACACCGCATAGTATGGTTCAAACCTGATCGCATCGTGTACTACACTCCTTAAAGAAAATGCTGCGTCACTCACGTGTTTGTCCCAATCCCGTTGATCGTCTAAGATAAGGTATGACCTTATCTTAGACAGCACGGATCGGTTCACACGTTCTGACGCATTTGCTTGAGGAGAGTAGAACGCGGTGCGAACATGCCTGACTCCATACTTTTGCAAAAGGTTTGCGAACATTTCAGATACAAATTGTTTTCCATTGTCTGAATGGATGTATTCTGGGACACCAAAGATATGGAATACGCTTTCTTCTAAATATTTCACTACCTCAGCTGCCGTTGCTTTTCTAATCGGTTTTAAAAATACAAACTTACTAAGGTGGTCTAAAACTATGAAAATATGTGTATGTCCGTTCTTCGTTCGTGGGTATGGTCCTAGGAAGTCGATATAAAGTCGTTGGAAAGGCCGCTCCGTTATAGTCTGTTGTCCCATCGGCGGTCGAGATATCACATTTAAGGGCTTATTGCACTTACAGATATCACAGATTTTAACGAAGTTTTGGACTTCGGTAGCCATACCTGGCCAGAAGTAAAGTTTCCTTAGCTTTGCTAATGTTTTATGGATGCCACCATGTCCTGATGACGGGTGACTATGAGCTGCTTCCACCAAACTTCCCCGCAACTCTTTAGGGACCCAGAGCTTCCAGGCTTTGTCTTCTTGAACCAAGTCTCCAGTTCGTATGTCAGTGCGTTTGTATACGAATCCGTCAGAAACGCAAACGTCTGGAAGTTCGTTTTGTCGGTCTTTTACGGTTTTTCTCAACTCATCATACTCCTCGGAGGAAAAGTATGGTGAGTTAAGGTCAACCTGTAGCATCTCACTCTCGGGAAGGAGTTCTTCCATATGGACACGTGACAAAGTTTCAGGGACTACGTTTTGGGTGCCTTTCCTATGCTCGATCATAAAGTCGAAGCCCTGAAGTTTAAGACTCCATCTGGCCAAACGGCCAGACAGATCCTTTTGGGTCATCAACCACTTCAGACTTGCATGATCTGTGATGATAGTGAAAGGCAGTCCTTCAACATAGGCTCTGAACTTTTTAACGGAAATAACGGCCGCGTAGCACTCAAGTTCCGTTACGCTATAATTCCGCTGTGCGGAATTCAGCTTTTGGGACATGAATGCTATCGGTCGCTCATTCTCTTCACCATCCATCTGGAAGAGTACGCTTCCTACCCCAGAGGAAGATGCATCGCATTGAATGTAGAAGCGTTTCTTGAAGTCGGGATTCGTGAGTATGGGTGCGGACACCAAAGTCGCCTTAAGTTTTTCAAACGCGTTAAGCGCATCGTCTGTCATTTCAAAAGTCTTGTTTTTCTTAAGGCAGTCAGTCATTGGGGCGGCCATTGTTGCGTAATTTGGCATGAAACGCCGGTACCACCCTGTCATTCCTAAGAATCGACGAAGTTGTTTTGGAGTTTTTGGGATCGGGAAGTTCTCGACCGCCGATACCTTGTCTGAGTCAGTTCGTAGGCATCCATCGCCGACGATATACCCCAGATACTTAATCTCTCTGTAACAAAATTTGCTTTTTTCAACATTTATTGTAAGCCCCGCTTGTCGGAGACACCTAGCCACTTCTTCTAACGATCTGATATGCGAATCGAAATCTGGCGAGCAAACCAAGAGGTCATCGAGATAGACAAAGACATACTCTCTCAAACGAGCGGGTATGACTTTGTCCATAAGCCTACACATTCTCTGGGCGGCGTTGCACAAGCCGAACGGCATCACCGTGTACTGGTACAACGGTCGTCCAGGGACTGTAAAAGCCGTCTTCTCTCTTGATTTGGCCTCCAGAGGGATCTGCCAGAACGCGTCCTTAAGGTCGATGCCTGAAATAAACTTAGTGTTTTGGAGCCTACTCAATAGTCCCTCTATGTGCGGAAGGGGATAAGCATCCATTTTCGTTACAGAGTTTACTTTTCTCGAGTCCAGACACAAACGGTTTTTGCCAGGTTTTCGGACCAGTACAACTGGAGAACTCCAGGCGCTATTGCTCTCCTCAATGACTCCCAAGGAAATCATCCGATCCAACTCGTCATATAAGAGCTTCTGTATCGCAGGTGAGATTGGATAATGCCTTTGCTTGATGGGCATTTTTTCATCTTCAACCTCGATGATATGCTCCTCAAGGTAGGTTTTACCCAATCCCAACACCGCGAAAGAGGGGAACAAAATCCTTGCGCTCTCCAGCCGTTTGACCTGATCTGGTGTTAGTGTCTGGACTGGAGACCTATCCTCCGTCGGCGATGGAACGTCGAGTTCGTTGATAATGTTAGGAGCGACCTTGAATAACCTCCAAAAATCTACCCCTAGGTAAAGCTCTTGCTGTAAATTAGGGACCACGAACAACTCTAATGTGTGAGACTTGCCACCCCATGAAACTACGGTTGTAATGCGTCCGTGAATTCGTTGGTGGTTTCCGTCAGCTGTTCGAATGTCCGTCGTCATGTTTGTCATCTTAATGTTGTGTTTTTCTAAAAATGCTAATGCTCCTTTTCCTAAACAGCTTACTGAAGCTCCACTATCTAATAGGCCTAGAAGCTCTTCTCCTTCTACCTTTACTTTTGCGTAAGGCCTATTATCGTCAGTCGTATTTATCACAGTTGCTATTATGTTTCTCTTTCGTCGTCTACTGATTGCACATTTTTCCCTAAGCTTCTTAATCTTTTTATATCGTCTTGTCTTTTCCACCGACATTGTCACTTCTTCGTTAAAAATTCGTTTTCTAGCTGCCTGGTAGTCAATAAGTCTTTGGTGAAGACTTTTCTTAGGGGCATTGTCAAGTTTGGTGGAAGTCTGGAGATCTTGAGGATCTCTCTTTAAGATTTCGAAGTGCTGGGTCTGTCCTCTGTCTTCGGGAGATTGGGGTCTATCGGCGGATTCCTCCCGTTCACACCGCCGATTCTGTGGTTTTCCTGACACCTGGCACAGTGAAAACTTAAATTTCTTTGACCGCAGCTAAAGCACGTCAAGGTATGGAAATTCGAAGGACAAGTCGGTGGGGTCGTCGTTGTTGCCCTAGTCACGTCCGAATTGTGTCCTTCTGGTTGAGTTGGTTTTCCGGTCCTGTTATAGTTTGTCGGTCTATTGTTCGTGTTGGGTTGGAACG
Organism: Rhingia campestris; assembly: GCA_932526625.1. Taxonomy (NCBI): domain Eukaryota; kingdom Metazoa; phylum Arthropoda; class Insecta; order Diptera; family Syrphidae; genus Rhingia; species Rhingia campestris. The sequence goes on from OW052186.1 coordinate 18,355,254, forward strand.
CAGCTATTTCCAAGTCTTCGTCCTCGTCTTCGTCATTTTGCTGCTCGTTTTTAGTCCTATATTCTGTCTGTCTGTCTATCTCTGACACTTGTCGTATGAACTTTTGATCTCTGGCGGCAAAGTGATTTTCTGCCCGTCTGCATTCGTCTCGTAAATCTTGGATGCACTTAATGGTACATCCAAAGATTAGTGTCGCTACCTTGTCTTTGATGTTGTGTCGCAGAATATCCACCAGATCACGTTCGTGTGGTCGTATCGTCATTTGTAATGTCAAACCTCGTATGTCACTGTAAAATTCGTCAAAGTTTTCATGGGGTTGCTGTCTCCTATCCATAATTTGCCGAAGTATTTCGTGGTTTGGTCTTGTTCTGCCCAAATTGCCTTTTTAACTCATCTTTCAGGTCATGGTAATTTAGACCCTCGTCTTGGCTGTTCTACTCAAGGTATTGCCAATACCACTTTTCTGCATTACCTGTGAGAAGTTGGTGAAATTGCGAGAAGACCTGCGTACTTGTTAACCCACTTTTCTTTTGAAGGGTTTCTACCCTAAACAAAAAGCTCTCTACCGACATAGACTTTGTGGACCCGTCAAACTTAACCCCCCACTTGTGGATTGGCATATCAGTTCTATACCCGGTCACAGACCTACATCTAGTTCTTGGGGCGTCTTCGAAGAATCGTTGTGACTGTTGTATCGGCACTTGTCTTCTTGTCTGGTCTTGTCGTCCGTTCGTTGGTGATGGTGACTCTCTTGATGCTGCTACAGAGAGTTCCAGCGTCGAAATCTTGTCGTTGATGACCTTAAGGTTTTCCTGAAAGGTCACCATCATGGTATTCATCGTCTCCGCGAAGACTGACATGACTTCGGACTGGTTCCCCCGAGCAGCACTAGAGATCATCTCATGTATGTCGGTTGTCTCTTGGTCGTTTTCTAATTGTTGGGTATTTGGTCGGTAGGTTTGTTCTTGTATGTTTGTTTGTTGTTGTCGGGTTGTTGGCGTATTTTGTTCTGCAGTACCTGTATATTGTTCGTCCGTTTCCAGGTCTGTTCGTCTCGGTATAGCGTCCTGTCGATGCATGGGAGTGCGTTTCGTCGTCGATGTTCGTTCTGTCCATTCGTCTTGTTCTTTGGGGAAGGGTCGCAAACCCGATTCTTCCCGAATCTGCCACATGGGTCTTGCTACCTTCCTGCTCGTAAAGTCAGTCGAAGTAAATTCAAAATTATATAAAAATGTTGTTTATAACTCGGATAAAAGTATCTGAACCTTTTTATTTTCTTCTGGATAAACTTTATTTGATGTAGAGTTTTTTTTATTAATTATTCATTATTGCGCTGGTGTGTGTATTCATGGTCCGGATTTCCGCATACCATTTTCAGACCATAAGTACGTTGGTTCTCAGTATTGTCGTCATAAAGTTTAAGTCTTGTCGCGTTTTGACTGGTGTCTCGAATTTCTAGCGAGTATTGGATTACATTCCTTCGTTCCTCACCACACTGGCTATCCGGCTGTACCGAACACCAGGAGGCTGGGTCCCCAGAATGCTCTCCAATACGGTCAAAGTTTCATGGTCTACCGCTCACGCCTCACTAAAGATTTGACCGAAGTCAATCTCTTTGGCCAGCAGCTAGCAGTTCGACCCTTCCATTTGACCCGCTCTCGAATTCAATGTAGACCTCCAACTACCTCACCAGATCCTTGACTTCATGTCTTAGGATTGGACAGCTGTCTTCGTTCTGCACTAAACCCGAGAGCCTAAACAGTTCATGAGTAGTGTTAAAGAATGACAGGAAAGTAAAAAGTAAAAAAATGAAAAGAAAGAAAAAAAAAATTTAAAATTCGCGTTAAGGCTATTAAAAGTCCAAGGCAACGACTTTCGAAAATGGAAAATCGTCCCCTTGGAATCTTAATTTGGCCTGTAAGCTATAAAAACGTTGGGCGCCATTGTTGTGAGTCAGGGTCGGGCCACAGAGGCATCTTCAGTGGAGGTGAGGAGGGCATGGCACGCTTGTGGTTGCTCAGCTAAGCTCGTCGGACGGGGTAGTTCTTGCCCGCTCACCACACACCACCTGCTCGACAAACATTTTGTTCGTGCCAAAAATATCAAAAGAAAGCAAATAAGAAAATAGGAAGCTACGTTACGTTGACTGCGGACGGACCTCTAATGATAGAAAAGAAGATAAGAAAGAAAAAGCACAACTCATGACCGATGCCACCATCGGTGAGAAATCTGGGAAAAGTTCGCGTGTCTAAACAATACTTGTATTCGCGTGTACCCTATCCGCAACTCTCGTTCCCAGCTTCGCTCTCTCACCAATGGAAGGTTCGCTATGACCTTCGAAACATGCCTGTTGTTGATGGCAAGAGATGGCCATCCCACGACACTACCGATTGCTATCACCCTGGCCGTATTGTGAGTGATAGCCCCTGAGTTTACTCCCCAGTCAAAACAATTACGTATACGTACGAGTCGTCACGTCACGTTATGTCATTGTCGATCTGAAAAGGACGGCCTTCCCAAGAACACACACACCGTTCGCGTTAAAAGATTCAACCGCTAATTTCAAAATAAAAATCCATCCGAAAAGAAAATTAAGCAAACCGGAAAATTCATAACAAACGGTGCCATTTATTTAATATAAAAAAAAATACCCTTACTTAATTTTACTTAAAACTAAAATGAAAAGAAATGAAAAAAAAATTAACGAAAAGTATAGAAAAATAAATCAAAAGAAAACTAAATCAAAACTGCACTAAACACTATGTATAAAAAAGAAAGAAAATGTGATAAAAAAACTTAAAATACTAAAACTTACGTGGATAATTACCGTCCCCCGAAGTCCTGCCGGCAGCACGTAAAGGTGAGACGCTGAAACAATGCCAATTCGGCTTATACGCGCACAAAAAAAAAATGCTTAGCACAGTAATATGTAAAAAAAAAAAAATAATTCCTAACCTTACTTAAAACTAACTAATTCAATAAAAAAAAAACAAAGCTAAAATAATTTAAAATTAACTGGCACACTATTTTTACACTATTTAATTTTTTCGCTGCAACTGCTGCTTTTGATGTAGGCCGCTACGGGCCGTCTCGATACTATAGAGGCTTTTGATTGTTGAGGGTCCCAATAAGCACCTTTTCTTCGCCTTGGGACACACTTCACTTTATATGTTGCTTATTTGTAATTGTCTAATTTCGTTTTAATCACAGAATGTCTTTTCACTTTCACTTTATGATTTGTGCTTTTTTTGAATCGTTAAATATATCCTGGTGGTCGAAGAAATCCGTTGGTGTCCAGTTTTCCGTTTCTTGGAAACCGTTTGGCCGCTTATAGCAACGGCTCGGTCCAACGGAACCAACGCTCACGACTAACAGTCGACGCACCCAGGGATTTCTAGTGTGGAGACACACAATTTCCACGAGCAGGAAGCAGTTCAATTTGTCCACAAAGCCTATGTCAAAAGGATTTGTGAAATTATCACTTTTTAAAAGAATGTATAAGGAAAATAACTACCTTTAAATGGCAGAGCCTGGCGTATACTTGCTTTGTCTTCAATTTTCACTTCACCAACTCTCAATTGCACAAATCTAAATTACGAAAATTATTTTTACAAAATTGTCTCTTTTTTTCTTTTGATATGCTTTAAAACTTACCTAAAATAAAAAAAAACTTCACCAAAATGGTAGTTAAAATTTTGAAATTTTTCACCGATTTAAATTCGTTTCGCACAAAACTCAACTTGAGCGTATACCAGTAGCTCGTAGTGTGGTTTTTCTTGTGAATAGGTACTTTGTATGGTTTTTCCCCTCCCTTTGTCTGACTACATGGCTTTGCACACTCCTTCTTTCCCTTTTTTGTCAGATGTCTCATTTTATTAATAAATTATTTCTCCCATCATATCATTTTCCTTCTCACTCCTATCATTTGATTAAATCTTTGATTTTTGTCCGTTTGTTTGAGTCATTTGTTGTTATTTTACTAATTGTTGTCTTGAGTCGTCAGTTTATCTTAAATACTAAAACTATACTATCATTCATATCCTATTATTGCACCTATCTAATCTTTTTACCTAACCTATTAAAGATTTAAACCATCTACCCTGATCTACCTTATCATAATTATAAATTTACCTAATACCACCACCTACATAAAGCTTTATTAGTACGTAAGTTGACATACATGACAGGTAAGCACATTTCTTTCAAACGTCAAAACAATAATATTTGACAAGGTGGACGCACAAAAAGGAGGAATTGTGGACAAGGTAAGTTATTTTGATTATTATTAATTATCTACTGGATATTAAATTATAAATTATTATTTACAGGAAGGATTACTACATTGGACATATGAGGGAAGTGTTTTGCCTGCTGTGTGTGTATCAGAGATGGAGATTTATGCACATACCACAGCAGGCAAATGTTTGTTTACATTTTCAACAGGTATGTACACATTCAAGGTTATTGCAAACAATTATCGTATGCAATTTTTTTTTCAGGTAAATTATTGGAGGAATCTCTCGGTGCTGCCGAAATTGCGTGCACCTGGCCACGTAACAGGCTCGACGACGGTCGCGGAGTGGTCGTGACGCTACCGGCCTCGTAAGAAAAGAGGTCCAGGTGTAATTGAGATTGGTTAATAGTTGCAATCTACTATTACCACCAGCATGCAAACTTTGTGGATGATTCAAGTGTGCGGATTAATTTATGAGGCACGACCCTGCAATATTTCAATCGTGTGGCAAGGGCCCACTCCCTGAATTCAAGCCGGGATCTTTTTGGATTTGGCGATTGTCTCGAGATTTGCGAGACTCAACTTTAACAAGTTTTTGCGTGAGTTTTTCTTTGTTGTTTTGGTTTTTTATATGTCCATATTTAAGTTATGAGTTAGTAATAGGTTAGTTATGTGTTAGTTATAAGTTAGTTATGAATTAGTTATAGGTTAGTAATATGTTAGTTGTAAGTTAGTTATAGGTTAGTTATAAGTTAGTTATTGGTTAGTTATAGGTTAGTTATAAGTTAGTTATAAGTTTGTTATGGGTTAGTTATAAGTTAGTGCTTTTAATACCACAGTAAGCGTTGAGGTGTTCATAATGTCAGGAGTAAATGGGGGATTAGTATTTGAAACTATCTACGTAAATACCTTACCGAAAAAATTAAATAACAAATAAATAAATAACTATACTACTAAAATAAATACTTAAATCTAAAAATAAATAGGAACACAAATTTAATAAATTAGAAAATAAATAGATACATTCATACAAACATAGATACTTAACCCTAATATCACAGTAAGCAACGGCTAGCCTGAGTGCGTCAAGATTGTCCTATGCGTGTATATCTTTTGCGTGATATACCCCTGCTTTATCGCCATTCTGGTTTCCAAGTTCATACATGGAATTACCTATCACTTTTAAAACTATTGATTTGATGAACTTTGGTCCTAATTTCGCGTTATATTTATCTATAAGATTACTCTGCTTAAAGCATCGTCTATATACTAATTGTCCTACTTTATATTGCACATTCCTACTTCTAGTATTATAAGCCTTCGTCGCTTTTTCATGTGCTAGCCCTAAGTTGTCAAGAATCTTGCTTCGGATGATCTCCAGTTTGTCGTTCTTGTCAATTATTTGTGCATCCATATCTTTGATGTTTCCCATTCGTCGAAGAATTTCATAAGATCCGGCATGTTGTATCATGTGTGCTCCAAACACCGCATAGTATGGTTCAAACCTGATCGCATCGTGTACTACACTCCTTAAAGAAAATGCTGCGTCACTCACGTGTTTGTCCCAATCCCGTTGATCTTCTTTAAGGTATGACCTTATCTTAGACAACACGGATCGGTTCACACGTTCTGACGCATTTGCTTGAGGAGAGTAGAACGCGGTGCGAACATGCCTGACTCCATACTTTTGCAAAAGGTTTGCGAACATTTCAGATACAAATTGTTTTCCATTGTCTGAATGGATGTATTCTGGGACACCAAAGATATGGAATACGCTTTCTTCTAAATATTTCACTACCTCAGCTGCCGTTGCTTTTCTAATCGGTTTTAAAAATACAAACTTACTAAGGTGGTCTAAAACTATGAAAATATGTGTATGTCCGTTCTTCGTTCGTGGGTATGGTCCTAGGAAGTCGATATAAAGTCGTTGGAAAGGCCGCTCCGTTATAGTCTGTTGTCCCATCGGCGGTCGAGATATCACATTTAAGGGCTTATTGCACTTACAGATATCACAGATTTTAACGAAGTTTTGGACTTCGGTAGCCATACCTGGCCAGAAGTAAAGTTTCCTTAGCTTTGCTAATGTTTTATGGATGCCACCATGTCCTGATGACGGGTGACTATGAGCTGCTTCCACCAAACTTCCCCGCAACTCTTTAGGGACCCAGAGCTTCCAGGCTTTGTCTTCTTGAACCAAGTCTCCAGTTCGTATGTCAGTGCGTTTGTATACGAATCCGTCAGAAACGCAAACGTCTGGAAGTTCGTTTTGTCGGTCTTTTACGGTTTTTCTCAACTCATCATACTCCTCGGAGGAAAAGTATGGTGAGTTAAGGTCAACCTGTAGCATCTCACTCTCGGGAAGGAGTTCTTCCATATGGACACGTGACAAAGTGTCAGGGACTACGTTTTGGGTGCCTTTCCTATGCTCGATCATAAAGTCGAAGCCCTGAAGTTTAAGACTCCATCTGGCCAAACGGCCAGACAGATCCTTTTGGCTCATCAACCACTTCAGACTTGCATGATCTGTGATGATAGTGAAAGGCAGTCCTTCAACATAGGCTCTGAACTTTTTAACGGAAAGAACGGCCGCGTAGCACTCAAGTTCCGTTACGCTATAATTCCGCTGTGCGGAATTCAGCTTTTGGGACATGAATGCTATCGGTCGCTCATTCTCTTCACCATCCATCTGTAAGAGTACGCTTCCTACCCCAGAGGAAGATGCATCGCATTGAATGTAGAAGCGTTTCTTGAAGTCGGGATTCGTGAGTATGGGTGCGGACACCAAAGTCGCCTTAAGTTTTTCAAACGCGTTAAGCGCATCGTCTGTCATTTCAAAAGTCTTGTTTTTCTTAAGGCAGTCAGTCATTGGGGCGGCCATTGTTGCGTAATTTGGCATGAAACGCCGGTACCACCCTGTCATTCCTAAGAATCGACGAAGTTGTTTTGGAGTTTTTGGGATCGGGAAGTTCTCGACCGCCGATACCTTGTCTGAGTCAGTTCGTAGGCATCCATCGCCGACGATATACCCCAGATACTTAATCTCTCTGTAACAAAATTTGCTTTTTTCAACATTTATTGTAAGCCCCGCTTGTCGGAGACACCTAGCCACTTCTTCTAACGATCTGATATGCGAATCGAAATCTGGCGAGCAAACCAAGAGGTCATCGAGATAGACATACTCTCTCAAACGAGCGGGTATGACTTTGTCCATAAGCCTACACATTCTCTGGGCGGCGTTGCACAAGCCGAACGGCATCACCGTGTACTGGTACAACGGTCGTCCAGGGACTGTAAAAGCCGTCTTCTCTCTTGATTTGGCCTCCAGAGGGATCTGCCAGAACGCGTCCTTAAGGTCGATGCCTGAAATAAACTTAGTGTTTTGGAGCCTACTCAATAGTCCCTCTATGTGCGGAAGGGGATAAGCATCCATTTTCGTTACAGAGTTTACTTTTCTCGAGTCCAGACACAAACGGTTTTTGCCAGGTTTTCGGACCAGTACAACTGGAGAACTCCAGGCGCTATTGCTCTCCTCAATGACTCCCAAGGAAATCATCCGATCCAACTCGTCATATAAGAGCTTCTGTATCGCAGGTGAGATTGGATAATGCCTTTGCTTGATGGGCATTTTTTCATCTTCAACCTCGATGATATGCTCCTCAAGGTAGGTTTTACCCAATCCCAACACCGCGAAAGAGGGGAACAAAATCCTTGCGCTCTCCAGCCGTTTGACCTGATCTGGTGTTAGTGTCTGGACTGGAGACCTATCCTCCGTCGGCGATGGAACGTCGAGTTCGTTGATAATGTTAGGAGCGACCTTGAATAACCTCCAAAAATCTACCCCTAGGTAAAGCTCTTGCTGTAAATTAGGGACCACGAACAACTCTAATGTGTGAGACTTGCCACCCCATGAAACTACGGTTGTAATGCGTCCGTGAATTCGTTGGTGGTTTCCGTCAGCTGTTCGAATGTCCGTCGTCATGTTTGTCATCTTAATGTTGTGTTTTTCTAAAAATGCTAATGCTCCTTTTCCTAAACAGCTTACTGAAGCTCCACTATCTAATAGGCCTAGAAGCTCTTCTCCTTCTACCTTTACTTTTGCGTAAGGCCTATTATCGTCAGTCGTATTTATCACAGTTGCTATTATGTTTCTCTTTCGTCGTCTACTGATTGCACATTTTTCCCTAAGCTTCTTAAACTTTTTATATCGTCTTGTCTTTTCCACCGACATTGTCACTTCTTCGTTAAAAATTCGTTTTCTAGCTGCCTGGTAGTCAATAAGTCTTTGGTGAAGACTTTTCTTAGGGGCATTGTCAAGTTTGGTGGAAGTCTGGAGATCTTGAGGATCTCTCTTTAAGATTTCGAAGTGCTGGGTCTGTCCTCTGTCTTCGGGAGATTGGGGTCTATCGGCGGATTCCTCCCGTTCACACCGCCGATTCTGTGGTTTTCCTGACACCTGGCACAGTGAAAACTTAAATTTCTTTGACCGCAGCTAAAGCACGTCAAGGTATGGAAATTCGAAGGACAAGTCGGTGGGGTCGTCGTTGTTGCCCTAGTCACGTCCGAATTGTGTCCTTCTGGTTGAGTTGGTTTTCCGGTCCTGTTATAGTTTGTCGGTCTATTGTTCGTGTTGGGTTGGAACGCAGCTATTTCCAAGTCTTCGTCCTCGTCTTCGTCATTTTGCTGCTCGTTTTTAGTCCTATATTCTGTCTGCCTGTCTATCTCTGACACTTGTCGTATGAACTTTTGATCTCTGGCGGCAAAGTGATTTTCTGCCCGTCTGCATTCGTCTCGTAAATCTTGGATGCACTTAATGGTACATCCAAAGATTAGTGTCGCTACCTTGTCTTTGATGTTGTGTCGCAGAATATCCACCAGATCACGTTGGTGTGGTCGTATCGTCATTTGTAATGTCAAACCTCGTATGTCACTGTAAAATTCGTCAAAGTTTTCATGGGGTTGCTGTCTCCTATCCATAATTTGCCGAAGTATTTCGTGGTTTGGGCTTGTTTTGCCCAAATTGCCTTTTTAACTCATCTTTCAGGTCATGGTAATTTAGACCCACGTCTTGGCTGTTCTCCTCAAGGTATTGCCAATACCACTTTTCTGTATTACCTGTGAGAAGTTGGTGAAATTGCGAGAAGACCTGCGTACTTGTTAACCCACTTTTCTTTTGAAGGGTTTCTACCCCAAACAAAAAGCTCTCTACCGACATAGACTTTGTGGACCCGTCAAACTTAACCCCCCACTTGTGGATTGGCATATCGGTTCTATACCCGGTCTCGTGCGGGTAGAACTGTTCAGACCTACATCTAGTTCTTGGGGCGTCTTCGAAGAATCGTTGTGACTGTTGTGTCGGCACTTGTCTTCTTGTCTGGTCTTGTCGTCCGTTCGTTGGTGATGGTGACTCTCTTGATGCTGCTACAGAGAGTTCCAGCGTCGAAATCTTGTCGTTGATGACCTTCAGGTTTTCCTGAAAGGTCACCATCATGGTCTTCATCGTCTCCGCGAAGACTGACATGACTTCGGACTGGTTCCCCCGAGCAGCACTAGAGATCATCTCATGTATGTCGGTTGTCTCTTGGTCGTTTTCTAATTGTTGGGTATTTGGTCGGTAGGTTTGTTCTTGTATGTTTGTTTGTTGTTGTCGGGTTGTTGGCGTATTGTGTTCTGCAGTACCTGTATATTGTTCGTCCGTTTCCAGGTCTGTTCGTCTCGGTATAGCGTCCTGTCGATGCATGGGAGTGCGTTTCGTCGTCGATGTTCGTTCTGTCCATTCGCCTTGTTCTTTGGGGAAGGGTCGCAATCCCGATTCTTCCCGAATCTGCCACATGGGTCTTGCTACCTTCCTGCTCGTAAAGTCAGTCGAAGTCTGTCGCCGTAAGTCATTTCGACTATATTGGTCGAAGTCGTAGGAGTAAGTTGTCAAGTCCGTCAGTTCAGTTGGGTCAGTTGGCTTCCAATTTCCCGTTGGCGGTCGATTTTCCGCCATATTAGTCGGTTCAGTCGGTCTGCGATCCCTTTTCCTTGGGGTTTCAGGCCCCAGTGATTTTGCGCCACTAGCTTGGATTGAGGTGCTCTTTGGAACCGCTCCTAGACCTTCTATTTCGTCTTCCATATTTTGATGTAGACGATTTTATCTTAAAATTTAAAAAAATTCAACAAAAATGATTTTTTTTGTGGAAAAATTCAAAAATACGGTTTTAAAATATTGTTCACCGAAGATTCAATCCTCTAAATGTTTTTGTTCGAATTCGAACAAATTGCCGGTAAACTTTTGCTTATCTATTCCCTATAATGAACCTATGTAAAAAGATAGTACTTCAGAGTTCCTTTTACTAAGGTGCTTCCAAAAAAATCAAAAAAATTCAAAAAATATTCAAAAAAATTAAAATTTAAATTCAAAATTATATAAAAATGTTGTTTATAACTCGGATAAAAGTATCTGAACCTTTTTATTTTCTTCTGGATAAACTTTATTTGATGTAGAGTTTTTTTTATTAATTATTCATTATTGCGCTGGTGTGTGTATTCATGGTCCGGATTTCCGCATACCATTTTCAGACCATAAGTACGTTCGTTCTCAGTATTGTCGTCATAAAGTTTAAGTCTTGTCGCGTTTTGACTGGTGTCTCGAATTTCTAGCGAGTATTGGATTACATTCCTTCGTTCCTCACCACACTGGCTATCCGGCTGTACCGAACACCAGGAGGCTGGGTCCCCAGAATGCTCTCCAATACGGTCAAAGTTTCATGGTCTACCGCTCACGCCTCACTAAAGATTTGACCGAAGTCAATCTCTTTGGCCAGCAGCTAGCAGTTCGACCCTTCCATTTGACCCGCTCTCGAATTCAATGTAGACCTCCAACTACCTCACCAGATCCTTGACTTCATGTCTTAGGATTGGACAGCTGTCTTCGTTCTGCACTAAACCCGAGAGCCTAAACAGTTCATGAGTAGTGTTAAAGAATGACAGGAAAGTAAAAAGTAAAAAAATGAAAAGAAAGAAAAAAAAATTTTAAAATTCGCGTTAAGGCTATTAAAAGTCCAAGGCAACGACTTTCGAAAATGGAAAATCGTCCCCTTGGAATCTTAATTTGGCCTGTAAGCTATAAAAACGTTGGGCGCCATTGTTGTGAGTCAGGGTCGGGCCACAGAGGCATCTTCAGTGGAGGTGAGGAGGGCATGGCACGCTTGTGGTTGCTCAGCTAAGCTCGTCGGACGGGGTAGTTCTTGCCCGCTCACCACACACCACCTGCTCGACAAACATTTTGTTCGTGCCAAAAATATCAAAAGAAAGCAAATAAGAAAATAGGAAGCTACGTTACGTTGACTGCGGACGGACCTCTAATGATAGAAAAGAAGATAAGAAAGAAAAAGCACAACTCATGACCGATGCCACCATCGGTGAGAAATCTGGGAAAAGTTCGCGTGTCTAAACAATACTTGTATTCGCGTGTACCCTATCCGCAACTCTCGTTCCCAGCTTCGCTCTCTCACCAATGGAAGGTTCGCTATGACCTTCGAAACATGCCTGTTGTTGATGGCAAGAGATGGCCATCCCACGACACTACCGATTGCTATCACCCTGGCCGTATTGTGAGTAATAGCCCCTGAGTTTACTCCCCAGTCAAAACAATTACGTATACGTACGAGTCGTCACGTCACGTTATGTCATTGTCGATCTGAAAAGGACGGCCTTCCCAAGAACACACACACCGTTCGCGTTAAAAGATTCAACCGCTAATTTCAAAATAAAAATCCATCCGAAAAGAAAATTAAGCAAACCGGAAAATTCATAACAAACGGTGCCTTTTATTTAATATAAAAAAAAATACCCTTACTTAATTTTACTTAAAACTAAAATGAAAAGAAATGAAAAAAAAATGAACGAAAAGTATAGAAAAATAAATCAAAAGAAAACTAAATCAAAACTGCACTAAACACTATGTATAAAAAAGAAAGAAAATGTGATAAAAAAACTTAAAATACTAAAACTTACGTGGATAATTACCGTCCCCCGAAGTCCTGCCGGCAGCACGTAAAGGTGAGACGCTGAAACAATGCCAATTCGGCTTATACGCGCACAAAAAAAAAATGCTTAGCACAGTAATATGTAAAAAAAAAAAAATAATTCCTAACCTTACTTAAAACTAACTAATTCAATAAAAAAAAACAAAGCTAAAATAATTTAAAATTAACTGGCACACTATTTTTACACTATTTAATTTTTTCGCTGCAACTGCTGCTTTTGATGTAGGCCGCTACGGGCCGTCTCGATACTATAGAGGCTTTTGATTGTTGAGGGTCCCAATGAGCACCTCTTCTTCGCCTTGGGACACACTTCACTTTATATGTTGCTTATTTGTAATTGTCTAATTTCGTTTTAATCACAGAATGTCTTTTCACTTTCACTTTATGATTTGTGCTTTTTTTGAATCGTTAAATATATCCTGGTGGTCGAAGAAATCCGTTGGTGTCCAGTTTTCCGTTTCTTGGAAACCGTTTGGCCGCTTATAGCAACGGCTCGGTCCAACGGAACCAACGCTCACGACTAACAGTCGACGCACCCAGGGATTTCTACTGTGGAGACACACAATTTCCACGAGCAGGAAGCAGTTCAATTTGTCCACAAAGCCTATGTCAAAAGGATTTGTGAAATTATCACTTTTTAAAAGAATGTATAAGGAAAATAACTACCTTTAAATGGCAGAGCCTGGCGTATACTTGCTTTGTCTTCAATTTTCACTTCACCAACTCTCAATTGCACAAATCTAAATTACGAAAATTATTTTTACAAAATTGTCTCTTTTTTTCTTTTGATATGCTTTAAAACTTACCTAAAATAAAAAAAAACTTCACCAAAATGGTAGTTAAAATTTTGAAATTTTTCACCGATTTAAATTCGTTTCGCACAAAACTCAACTTGAGCGTATACCAGTAGCTCGTAGTGTGGTTTTTCTTGTGAATAGGTACTTTGTATGGTTTTTCCCCTCCCTTTGTCTGACTACATGGCTTTGCACACTCCTTCTTTCCCTTTTTTGTCAGATGTCTCATTTTATTAATAAATTATTTCTCCCATCATATCATTTTCCTTCTCACTCCTATCATTTGATTAAATCTTTGATTTTTGTCCGTTTGTTTGAGTCATTTGTTGTTATTTTACTAATTGTTGTCTTGAGTCGTCAGTTTATCTTAAATACTAAAACTATACTATCATTCATATCCTATTATTGCACCTATCTAATCTTTTTACCTAACCTATTAAAGATTTAAACCATCTACCCTGATCTACCTTATCATAATTATAAATTTACCTAATACCACCACCTACATAAAGCTTTATTAGTACGTAAGTTGACATACATGACAGGTAAGCACATTTCTTTCAAACGTCAAAACAATAATATTTGACAAGGTGGACGCACAAAAAGGAGGAATTGTGGACAAGGTAAGTTATTTTGATTATTATTAATTATCTACTGGATATTAAATTATAAATTATTATTTACAGGAAGGATTACTACATTGGACATATGAGGGAAGTGTTTTGCCTGCTGTGTGTGTATCAGAGATGGAGATTTATGCACATACCACAGCAGGCAAATGTTTGTTTACATTTTCAACAGGTATGTACACATTCAAGGTTATTGCAAACAATTATCGTATGCAATTTTTTTTTCAGGTAAATTATTGGAGGAATCTCTCGGTGCTGCCGAAATTGCGTGCACCTGGCCACGTAACAGGCTCGACGACGGTCGCGGAGTGGTCGTGACGCTACCGGCCTCGTAAGAAAAGAGGTCCAGGTGTAATTGAGATTGGTTAATAGTTGCAATCTACTATTACCACCAGCATGCAAACTTTGTGGATGATTCAAGTGTGCGGATTAATTTATGAGGCACGACCCTGCAATATTTCAATCGTGTGGCAAGGGCCCACTCCCTGAATTCAAGCCGGGATCTTTTTGGATTTGGCGATTGTCTCGAGATTTGCGAGACTCAACTTTAACAAGTTTTTGCGTGAGTTTTTCTTTGTTGTTTTGGTTTTTTATATGTCCATATTTAAGTTATGAGTTAGTAATAGGTTAGTTATGTGTTAGTTATAAGTTAGTTATGAATTAGTTATAGGTTAGTAATATGTTAGTTGTAAGTTAGTTATAGGTTAGTTATAAGTTAGTTATTGGTTAGTTATAGGTTAGTTATAAGTTAGTTATAAGTTTGTTATGGGTTAGTTATAAGTTAGTGCTTTTAATACCACAGTAAGCGTTGAGGTGTTCATAATGTCAGGAGTAAATGGGGGATTAGTATTTGAAACTATCTACGTAAATACCTTACCGAAAAAATTAAATAACAAATAAATAAATAACTATACTACTAAAATAAATACTTAAATCTAAAAATAAATAGGAACACAAATTTAATAAATTAGAAAATAAATAGATACATTCATACAAACATAGATACTTAACCCTAATATCACAGTAAGCAACGGCTAGCATGAGTGCGTCAAGATTAAATGCCCTATGCGTGTATATCTTTTGCGTGATATACCCCTGCTTTATCGCCATTCTGGTTTCCAAGTTCATACATGGAATTACCTATCACTTTTAAAACTATTGATTTGATGAACTTTGGTCCTAATTTCGCGTTATATTTATCTATAAGATTACTCTGCTTAAAGCATCGTCTATATACTAATTGTCCTACTTTATATTGCACATTCCTACTTCTAGTATTATAAGCCTTCGTCGCTTTTTCATGTGCTAGCCCTAAGTTGTCAAGAATCTTGCTTCGGATGATCTCCAGTTTGTCGTTCTTGTCAATTATTTGTGCATCCATATCTTTGATGTTTCCCATTCGTCGAAGAATTTCATAAGATCCGGCATGTTGTATCATGTGTGCTCCAAACACCGCATAGTATGGTTCAAACCTGATCGCATCGTGTACTACACTCCTTAAAGAAAATGCTGCGTCACTCACGTGTTTGTCCCAATCCCGTTGATCTTCTTTAAGGTATGACCTTATCTTAGACAACACGGATCGGTTCACACGTTCTGACGCATTTGCTTGAGGAGAGTAGAACGCGGTGCGAACATGCCTGACTCCATACTTTTGCAAAAGGTTTGCGAACATTTCAGATACAAATTGTTTTCCATTGTCTGAATGGATGTATTCTGGGACACCAAAGATATGGAATACGCTTTCTTCTAAATATTTCACTACCTCAGCTGCCGTTGCTTTTCTAATCGGTTTTAAAAATACAAACTTACTAAGGTGGTCTAAAACTATGAAAATATGTGTATGTCCGTTCTTCGTTCGTGGGTATGGTCCTAGGAAGTCGATATAAAGTCGTTGGAAAGGCCGCTCCGTTATAGTCTGTTGTCCCATCGGCGGTCGAGATATCACATTTAAGGGCTTATTGCACTTACAGATATCACAGATTTTAACGAAGTTTTGGACTTCGGTAGCCATACCTGGCCAGAAGTAAAGTTTCCTTAGCTTTGCTAATGTTTTATGGATGCCACCATGTCCTGATGACGGGTGACTATGAGCTGCTTCCACCAAACTTCCCCGCAACTCTTTAGGGACCCAGAGCTTCCAGGCTTTGTCTTCTTGAACCAAGTCTCCAGTTCGTATGTCAGTGCGTTTGTATACGAATCCGTCAGAAACGCAAACGTCTGGAAGTTCGTTTTGTCGGTCTTTTACGGTTTTTCTCAACTCATCATACTCCTCGGAGGAAAAGTATGGTGAGTTAAGGTCAACCTGTAGCATCTCACTCTCGGGAAGGAGTTCTTCCATATGGACACGTGACAAAGTGTCAGGGACTACGTTTTGGGTGCCTTTGCCTATGCTCGATCATAAAGTCGAAGCCCTGAAGTTTAAGACTCCATCTGGCCAAACGGCCAGACAGATCCTTTTGGGTCATCAACCACTTCAGACTTGCATGATCTGTGATGATAGTGAAAGGCAGTCCTTCAACATAGGCTCTGAACTTTTTAACGGAAAGTACGGCCGCGTAGCACTCAAGTTCCGTTACGCTATAATTCCGCTGTGCGGAATTCAGCTTTTGGGACATGAATGCTATCGGTCGCTCATTCTCTTCACCATCCATCTGTAAGAGTACGCTTCCTACCCCAGAGGAAGATGCATCGCATTGAATGTAGAAGCGTTTCTTGAAGTCGGGATTCGTGAGTATGGGTGCGGACACCAAAGTCGCCTTAAGTTTTTCAAACGCGTTAAGCGCATCGTCTGTCATTTCAAAAGTCTTGTTTTTCTTAAGGCAGTCAGTCATTGGGGCGGCCATTGTTGCGTAATTTGGCATGAAACGCCGGTACCACCCTGTCATTCCTAAGAATCGACGAAGTTGTTTTGGAGTTTTTGGGATCGGGAAGTTCTCGACCGCCGATACCTTGTCTGAGTCAGTTCGTAGGCATCCATCGCCGACGATATACCCCAGATACTTAATCTCTCTGTAACAAAATTTGCTTTTTTCAACATTTATTGTAAGCCCCGCTTGTCGGAGACACCTAGCCACTTCTTCTAACGATCTGATATGCGAATCGAAATCTGGCGAGCAAACCAAGAGGTCATCGAGATAGACAAAGACATACTCTCTCAAACGAGCGGGTATGACTTTGTCCATAAGCCTACACATTCTCTGGGCGGCGTTGCACAAGCCGAACGGCATCACCGTGTACTGGTACAACGGTCGTCCAGGGACTGTAAAAGCCGTCTTCTCTCTTGATTTGGCCTCCAGAGGGATCTGCCAGAACGCGTCCTTAAGGTCGATGCCTGAAATAAACTTAGTGTTTTGGAGCCTACTCAATAGTCCCTCTATGTGCGGAAGGGGATAAGCATCCATTTTCGTTACAGAGTTTACTTTTCTCGAGTCCAGACACAAACGGTTTTTGCCAGGTTTTCGGACCAGTACAACTGGAGAACTCCAGGCGCTATTGCTCTCCTCAATGACTCCCAAGGAAATCATCCGATCCAACTCGTCATATAAGAGCTTCTGTATCGCAGGTGAGATTGGATAATGCCTTTGCTTGATGGGCATTTTTTCATCTTCAACCTCGATGATATGCTCCTCAAGGTAGGTTTTACCCAATCCCAACACCGCGAAAGAGGGGAACAAAATCCTTGCGCTCTCCAGCCGTTTGACCTGATCTGGTGTTAGTGTCTGGACTGGAGACCTATCCTCCGTCGGCGATGGAACGTCGAGTTCGTTGATAATGTTAGGAGCGACCTTGAATAACCTCCAAAAATCTACCCCTAGGTAAAGCTCTTGCTGTAAATTAGGGACCACGAACAACTCTAATGTGTGAGACTTGCCACCCCATGAAACTACGGTTGTAATGCGTCCGTGAATTCGTTGGTGGTTTCCGTCAGCTGTTCGAATGTCCGTCGTCATGTTTGTCATCTTAATGTTGTGTTTTTCTAAAAATGCTAATGCTCCTTTTCCTAAACAGCTTACTGAAGCTCCACTATCTAATAGGCCTAGAAGCTCTTCTCCTTCTACCTTTACTTTTGCGTAAGGCCTATTATCGTCAGTCGTATTTATCACAGTTGCTATTATGTTTCTCTTTCGTCGTCTACTGATTGCACATTTTTCCCTAAGCTTCTTAATCTTTTTATATCGTCTTGTCTTTTCCACCGACATTGTCACTTCTTCGTTAAAAATTCGTTTTCTAGCTGCCTGGTAGTCAATAAGTCTTTGGTGAAGACTTTTCTTAGGGGCATTGTCAAGTTTGGTGGAAGTCTGGAGATCTTGAGGATCTCTCTTTAAGATTTCGAAGTGCTGGGTCTGTCCTCTGTCTTCGGGAGATTGGGGTCTATCGGCGGATTCCTCCCGTTCACACCGCCGATTCTGTGGTTTTCCTGACACCTGGCACAGTAAAAACTTAAATTTCTTTGACCGCAGCTAAAGCACGTCAAGGTATGGAAATTCGAAGGACAAGTCGGTGGGGTCGTCGTTGTTGCCCTAGTCACGTCCGAATTGTGTCCTTCTGGTTGAGTTGGTTTTCCGGTCCTGTTATAGTTTGTCGGTCTATTGTTCGTGTTGGGTTGGAACGCAGCTATTTCCAAGTCTTCGTCCTCGTCTTCGTCATTTTGCTGCTCGTTTTTAGTCCTATATTCTGTCTGTCTTTCTATCTCTGACACTTGTCGTATGAACTTTTGATCTCTGGCGGCAAAGTGATTTTCTGCCCGTCTGCATTCGTCTCGTAAATCTTGGATGCACTTAATGGTACATCCAAAGATTAGTGTCGCTACCTTGTCTTTGATGTTGTGTCGCAGAATATCCACCAGATCACGTTGGTGTGGTCGTATCGTCATTTGTAATGTCAAACCTCGTATGTCACTGTAAAATTCGTCAAAGTTTTCATGGGGTTGCTGTCTCCTATCCATAATTTGCCGAAGTATTTCGTGGTTTGGGCTTGTTTTGCCCAAATTGCCTTTTTAACTCATCTTTCAGGTCATGGTAATTTAGACCCCTCAAGGTATTGCCAATACCACTTTTCTGCATTACCTGTGAGAAGTTGGTGAAATTGCGAGAAGACCTGCGTACTTGTTAACCCACTTTTCTTTTGAAGGGTTTCTACCCCAAACAAAAAGCTCTCTACCGACATAGACTTTGTGGACCCGTCAAACTTAACCCCCCACTTGTGGATTGGCATATCGGTTCTATACCCGGTCTCGTGCGGGTAGAACTGTTCAGACCTACATCTAGTTCTTGGGGCGTCTTCGAAGAATCGTTGTGACTGTTGTGTCGGCACTTGTCTTCTTGTCTGGTCTTGTCGTCCGTTCGTTGGTGATGGTGACTCTCTTGATGCTGCTACAGAGAGTTCCAGCGTCGAAATCTTGTCGTTGATGACCTTCAGGTTTTCCTGAAAGGTCACCATCATGGTCTTCATCGTCTCCGCGAAGACTGACATGACTTCGGACTGGTTCCCCCGAGCAGCACTAGAGATCATCTCATGTATGTCGGTTGTCTCTTGGTCGTTTTCTAATTGTTGGGTATTTGGTCGGTAGGTTTGTTCTTGTATGTTTGTTTGTTGTTGTCGGGTTGTTGGCGTATTGTGTTCTGCAGTACCTGTATATTGTTCGTCCGTTTCCAGGTCTGTTCGTCTCGGTATAGCGTCCTGTCGATGCATGGGAGTGCGTTTCGTCGTCGATGTTCGTTCTGTCCATTCGCCTTGTTCTTTGGGGAAGGGTCGCAATCCCGATTCTTCCCGAATCTGCCACATGGGTCTTGCTACCTTCCTGCTCGTAAAGTCAGTCGAAGTCTGTCGCCGTAAGTCATTTCGACTATATTGGTCGAAGTCGTAGGAGTAAGTTGTCAAGTCCGTCAGTTCAGTTGGGTCA
Organism: Rhingia campestris; assembly: GCA_932526625.1. Lineage (NCBI taxonomy): Eukaryota > Metazoa > Arthropoda > Insecta > Diptera > Syrphidae > Rhingia > Rhingia campestris. The sequence goes on from OW052186.1 coordinate 18,374,846, forward strand.
GTTGGCTTCCAATTTCCCGTTGGCGATCGATTTTCCGCCATATTAGTCGGTTCAGTCGGTCTGCGATCCCTTTTCCTTGGGGTTTCAGGCCCCAGTGATTTTGCGCCACTAGCTTGGATTGAGGTGCTCTTTGGAACCGCTCCTAGACCTTCTATTTCGTCTTCCATATTTTGATGTAGACGATTTTATCTTAAAATTTAAAAAAATTCAACAAAAATGATTTTTTTTGTGGAAAAATTCAAAAATACGGTTTTAAAATATTGTTCACCGAAGATTCAATCCTCTAAATGTTTTTGTTCGAATTCGAACAAATTGCCGGTAAACTTTTGCTTATCTATTCCCTATAATGAACCTATGTAAAAAGATAGTACTTCAGAGTTCCTTTTACTAAGGTGCTTCCAAAAAAATCAAAAAAATTCAAAAAATATTCAAAAAAATTAAAATTTAAATTCAAAATTATATAAAAATGTTGTTTATAACTCGGATAAAAGTATCTGAACCTTTTTATTTTCTTCTGGATAAACTTTATTTGATGTAGAGTTTTTTTTATTAATTATTCATTATTGCGCTGGTGTGTGTATTCATGGTCCGGATTTCCGCATACCATTTTCAGACCATAAGTACGTTCGTTCTCAGTATTGTCGTCATAAAGTTTAAGTCTTGTCGCGTTTTGACTGGTGTCTCGAATTTCTAGCGAGTATTGGATTACATTCCTTCGTTCCTCACCACACTGGCTATCCGGCTGTACCGAACACCAGGAGGCTGGGTCCCCAGAATGCTCTCCAATACGGTCAAAGTTTCATGGTCTACCGCTCACGCCTCACTAAAGATTTGACCGAAGTCAATCTCTTTGGCCAGCAGCTAGCAGTTCGACCCTTCCATTTGACCCGCTCTCGAATTCAATGTAGACCTCCAACTACCTCACCAGATCCTTGACTTCATGTCTTAGGATTGGACAGCTGTCTTCGTTTGCACTAAACCCGAGAGCCTAAACAGTTCATGAGTAGTGTTAAAGAATGACAGGAAAGTAAAAAGTAAAAAAATGAAAAGAAAGAAAAAAAAATTTTAAAATTCGCGTTAAGGCTATTAAAAGTCCAAGGCAACGACTTTCGAAAATGGAAAATCGTCCCCTTGGAATCTTAATTTGGCCTGTAAGCTATAAAAACGTTGGGCGCCATTGTTGTGAGTCAGGGTCGGGCCACAGAGGCATCTTCAGTGGAGGTGAGGAGGGCATGGCACGCTTGTGGTTGCTCAGCTAAGCTCGTCGGACGGGGTAGTTCTTGCCCGCTCACCACACACCACCTGCTCGACAAACATTTTGTTCGTGCCAAAAATATCAAAAGAAAGCAAATAAGAAAATAGGAAGCTACGTTACGTTGACTGCGGACGGACCTCTAATGATAGAAAAGAAGATAAGAAAGAAAAAGCACAACTCATGACCGATGCCACCATCGGTGAGAAATCTGGGAAAAGTTCGCGTGTCTAAACAATACTTGTATTCGCGTGTACCCTATCCGCAACTCTCGTTCCCAGCTTCGCTCTCTCACCAATGGAAGGTTCGCTATGACCTTCGAAACATGCCTGTTGTTGATGGCAAGAGATGGCCATCCCACGACACTACCGATTGCTATCACCCTGGCCGTATTGTGAGTAATAGCCCCTGAGTTTACTCCCCAGTCAAAACAATTACGTATACGTACGAGTCGTCACGTCACGTTATGTCATTGTCGATCTGAAAAGGACGGCCTTCCCAAGAACACACACACCGTTCGCGTTAAAAGATTCAACCGCTAATTTCAAAATAAAAATCCATCCGAAAAGAAAATTAAGCAAACCGGAAAATTCATAACAAACGGTGCCTTTTATTTAATATAAAAAAAATACCCTTACTTAATTTTACTTAAAACTAAAATGAAAAGAAATGAAAAAAAATGAACGAAAAGTATAGAAAAATAAATCAAAAGAAAACTAAATCAAAACTGCACTAAACACTATGTATAAAAAAGAAAGAAAATGTGATAAAAAAACTTAAAATACTAAAACTTACGTGGATAATTACCGTCCCCCGAAGTCCTGCCGGCAGCACGTAAAGGTGAGACGCTGAAACAATGCCAATTCGGCTTATACGCGCACAAAAAAAAAATGCTTAGCACAGTAATATGTAAAAAAAAAAAAATAGTTCCTAACCTTACTTAAAACTAACTAATTCAATAAAAAAAAAACAAAGCTAAAATAATTTAAAATTAACTGGCACACTATTTTTACACTATTTAATTTTTTCGCTGCAACTGCTGCTTTTGATGTAGGCCGCTACGGGCCGTCTCGATACTATAGAGGCTTTTGATTGTTGAGGGTCCCAATGAGCACCTCTTCTTCGCCTTGGGACACACTTCACTTTATATGTTGCTTATTTGTAATTGTCTAATTTCGTTTTAATCACAGAATGTCTTTTCACTTTCACTTTATGATTTGTGCTTTTTTTGAATCGTTAAATATATCCTGGTTGTCGAAGAAATCCGTTGGTGTCCAGTTTTCCGTTTCTTGGAAACCGTTTGGCCGCTTATAGCAACGGCTCGGTCCAACGGAACCAACGCTCACGACTAACAGTCGACGCACCCAGGGATTTCTAGTGTGGAGACACACAATTTCCACGAGCAGGAAGCAGTTCAATTTGTCCACAAAGCCTATGTCAAAAGGATTTGTGAAATTATCACTTTTTAAAAGAATGTATAAGGAAAATAACTACCTTTAAATGGCAGAGCCTGGCGTATACTTGCTTTGTCTTCAATTTTCACTTCACCAACTCTCAATTGCACAAATCTAAATTACGAAAATTATTTTTACAAAATTGTCTCTTTTTTTCTTTTGATATGCTTTAAAACTTACCTAAAATAAAAAAAAACTTCACCAAAATGGTAGTTAAAATTTTGAAATTTTTCACCTATTTAAATTCGTTTCGCACAAAACTCAACTTGAGCGTATACCAGTAGCTCGTAGTGTGGTTTTTCTTGTGAATAGGTACTTTGTATGGTTTTTCCCCTCCCTTTGTCTGACTACATGGCTTTGCACACTCCTTCTTTCCCTTTTTTGTCAGATGTCTCATTTTATTAATAAATTATTTCTCCCATCATATCATTTTCCTTCTCACTCCTATCATTTGATTAAATCTTTGATTTTTGTCCGTTTGTTTGAGTCATTTGTTGTTATTTTACTAATTGTTGTCTTGAGTCGTCAGTTTATCTTAAATACTAAAACTATACTATCATTCTTATCCTATTATTGCACCTATCTAATCTTTTTACCTAACCTATTAAAGATTTAAACCATCTACCCTGATCTACCTTATCACAATTATAAATTTACCTAATACCACCACCTACATAAAGCTTTATTAGTACGTAAGTTGACATACATGACAGGTAAGCACATTTCTTTCAAACGTCAAAACAATAATATTTGACAAGGTGGACGCACAAAAAGGAGGAATTGTGGACAAGGTAAGTTATTTTGATTATTATTAATTATCTACTGGATATTAAATTATAAATTATTATTTACAGGAAGGATTACTACATTGGACATATGAGGGAAGTGTTTTGCCTGCTGTGTGTGTATCAGAGATGGAGATTTATGCACATACCACAGCAGGCAAATGTTTGTTTACATTTTCAACAGGTATGTACACATTCAAGGTTATTGCAAACAATTATCGTATGCAATTTTTTTTTCAGGTAAATTATTGGAGGAATCTCTCGGTGCTGTCGAAATTGCGTGCACCTGGCCACGTAACACTTCCCATCAACTAACGAGGAATGTATGGTTATAAAAATTGGGTACGTTGAAAATTAAAATTGTGTTTCCATCAAAATTTTAACTATAGGTAAGCTTTATGCAGGTTTTTTAACAAATACAACATAAACGGGACAATTGGAGCTATAGACTGCACCCACATCCCGCTTGTGACTCCGAAAGCTACAGACGAGAGAACTCCAGCACAATTATACATGAACCGCAAGGGATATTACAGTTTTAATGTTGAAGCTATAAGAACTTTTTCTGGTTCACTTTGATCTCTCATAATCAATTTTCCTTACCTTTTCAGATTTGTGATCATGACTTGCGGTTTATGCATGTAAACGCAAAGTTTCCTGGATCTTGCCATGACTCTGGAATATGGTCAACATCTAACATAAGAATACACCTAATTCAAAGCTATAGTTGATCAAATTCAAAATGACTTTTGAGGGATTCTGGCTACCCTCTAGAACCGTGGCTATTAACACCTATTAACGCACCAATCACAGAAAACGAAAAAATATTCAATGCCATGCATATTAAAGCCAGAAATGTGATTGAACGGAGTTTTGGCGTTTTTAAAACTCGGTTCAGGTGCCTATCAAATGAGGGAAAGCTACATTATGCTCACGATAAAGTTGCATATATAACATATGCACGTTTTATTCTGCATAATATTCTACAAGAAAATAGAATTTTGTATGAAGAAACCTCAGAATTGGTTCATCAAGAAGCCACTGGCAGTGAGGATTTCAATTCCGGTGAAAATTTCAGCAGTGACTACCAGAGGGAAGGTAAAAGGGTCAGACAAGCCTACATTAACTCTTTGTCAGTAAACATACAATAGGCCCTTAAAATAGTTGCTTTATTACATTTAGTTAATGCAGATACATACTGAAACTGATTCATAATCACAATCCTTTTTTTTTAAATTATTAATTTGTTGGGATTTTAGATAAATTTTTAATTGCTTCAGATAATAATTTAATGCTATCTGCGAGGCTTTTCAATGCCTCAGCCATGGATTGTTGAGCTCTTATGTTTTCTTCACGAGCTATATTGTCCCTCTCCTCTCTAGCTGTGCTCATTTCCAGTAGTTGAATCATCAAATTATAAGAGGAGTTATTGCCCTTATGGCTTTTTGTCGGAAGATTCGGGGGACTCGAATGATCATCCATTATGATGGACGGTACGATGAACGGTTGAGAATAATTTTGTTGGGTGTTTCATGAGTCGGGGAAAGAAAAGTGTCTTCCAGGAACTCTGTGTTTTGGTATTCGAATTCCTGCAATATTAGGTAATGAATAATGAATTCTGTTGATTCCTCACCGTCCGATTTGTGAAGCGAAAGAAAAACCCGTTTTTGAGTATGTTCCATACTTGGGATTATATAAAAATATTTATTATTATAAGAATAGTAATACAAAAGAAATATATGTATACCTAAAAATTAAAGTTTTTAACTCTCTTCGCTTCACAGCTTCACCTCAGCAGTGTTCAGGAATAAATTATATCTTAGGTAAAAAAGGGATAAAAGATACTTTGACATTTAGTGACATGTATCACTGTGGATGGTAATTTTTATCGTGGATGGTCATCGCATATCGTTGGCTATGTTCAGTCGGTAACATTTCTCCCCCCCGGTGAGGCGGGTGCATCTGCTGCTGCTTCACCATCTGCCTTGCCGACATCCAGAACTGCCAACTTCAATACCGGCCTATCATAAAATCCTGTAGATGTTCTTACCGTAGCTCTCCTTGTTTGACCGTCCTTCGCCATGACTGTGCTTACAACAACTCCCTTTGACCAGCTACTCCTTGGCAAATTCTCATCAACGATTATGACTACATCACCTTTCTCCACGTTCTTCACTGGCTGGAACCATTTCGTTCTCCTCGTAAGAGTAGGCAAATACTCCCGTATCCAACGCCGCCAAAACATGTTGGATAACTGTTGGGCAACTCTCCAGCTCTTTCGAAGAAGATCTTTGTTGTTAAAGTCACCTGGTGGTTTGCTGCCGCAAGATGACCCAAGCAAGAAGTGATTGGGTGTTAACGCTTCTGCATCTTCTGAATCCACGGAGACATAAGTTAGAGGACGTGAATTTACGATTCCCTCGACCTCTATTAGCACCGCACGTAATGACTCTTCTTCCAGTCGCTGGCCTCCAGTGATCTCCTTCAATACTCTTTTTACCGATCCAATAAGCCTTTCCCAGCAGCCTCCCATGTGTGGAGCAGCAGGTGTGTTGAACAACCATCTGGTTTCAGAGCTGGTGAACGTATTTTGAATAACTTCCTTATTCATCTGATGATAGGCATCTCGAAGCTCCTTCTCTGCTCCTTTAAAGTTGGTCCCATTATCAGAGTATATCTCCCTTGGCGTTCCTCTTCGCGACATAAAATTCCGAACGCACATAATGCATGAGTCTGCTGAAAGAGTATTCGCTACCTCTATGTGAATTGCTCTGATGGTTAAGCAGGTAAATAGGACTCCCCAGCGTTTCTCAGTTCTTCTTCCAGACACAATCAATATCGGACCAAAATAATCGACCCCGGTGTATGAGAATGGTCTCACATACGCTGCCATTCTTGCCTCAGGAAGTGGAGCCATCTCAGGATATCTTGGTACTGCGTTATTGTTTCTACATACTTGGCATTTACGGCGAACTGTCCTGATGAGTGTTCTCAAACTTGGTATCCAAAATTTCTGGCGCACCTCGTTGACTACTGTTTCTTGACACCGATGATGGAAGCGGTTGTGATACTCGGCTACCAGCAACTAGGTGATGTGATGGTCTTTTGGCATGATCACTGGGCGTTTTGTGACTTCGTCAACGCACCAGGCACTATCGATTCTTCCTTTTAGTCTCAACAATCCGTCTCCATCCAAGTATGGTGATAACTTGAGAAGTGTACTCGACTTCGGCAGCATAATCTCATTTTTCAGCATAGCCAGCTCGTCCCCAAATTTGTCCTTCTGGGCCATACGTAGGAGGAACATTTCTGCCTGCCTCAGCTCATCCGATGACAAAACGTCTTTGCTCAATCCGATAATACTGCATCTGCCTCTTGCGTTGTTTGCGAATCGAAACACGCGCGCCATGGAACGAACTAAACGTCGCCAAGTTGAAAATCTATAGACGTCTATAACTGGTTCATCATCGACCTCATCTGTCAGCAGTAGAAACTGTGGCCTTAGCTCCTCATCTTGAACGTCGATTTTTCCAGACTGCACTGGCCATCTCTCCTCTTCATCACAGAGGAACTCGGGACCCTTGAACCATCGACTCTCCTGATGAAATGTTGGTGTTTTTGTCCACTTTGTAGCTAAGTCCGCGACGTTCATCTTAGTTGGAATCCACTTCCATTCATTCTGCTGAGTATGCTCTAAGATTTCTCCCACTCGGAACATGACAAATGGCTTAAATCGTTTAGCATCTGCTTGCAGCCAACATAAAACATTCCTGGAGTCGGTCCAAAGAAATCTTCGCTCGATGTTAATTGCGTGACTCTTGACAATCGTACTAGCCAATCGCGATCCTATCAAAGCCGCCTGTAGCTCCAGCCTCGGTATTGATAATGGCTTAAGAGGAGCTACTTTACATTTGGCTCCGACTATAGTACAGTCAACTGATTCTCCATCCTTATATCGTAGGTATGCCACAGCCGCCATAGCGTTTTCGCTGGCGTCGACAAACACATGAAGCTGAACCGACGCATGGCTGTTGAAACTCTTCGGTAAGTAGCATCTAGGAATACAGACATTTTCCACTTTCGGCAACAATGCACGCCATACTTCCCATTCGTCCCGTATGTTGTGTGGAATCACCTCGTCCCAATCGATGGCCGACTTCCATACCTCTTGGAGCAATACCTTCAACTTGACGAGATAAAACGATAGAAAACCCAAGGGGTCATAGACCGACATCAGCACTCTCAAAAGCTCACGCTTCGTGGGCATTCGCCGTCCCTTTAAAACGTCCTCATGACCTTTCGTGAACTTTAATGAAAATGTAAAGCTGTCATCCACTGTATTCCACCAGAGTCCCAGTACCTTTGTCGTGCACTTTATTTCGTCTGGATGTTCTTGAAATGTTTTGGCCATGCGTTCAGACTGGTTGAGAGCTTGCAGAACTTGTTTGGAATTCGAAAGCCAATTACGAATGTTGAATCCTCCCTTAGAATGTATGAATTTAACATTCTTGGCCAACTGGATGGCCTCCTCCACTGTGTCCACACTATCGAGCAGATCATCTACGTAATGGTGCTCAATGATGGACTCCGATGCTCGGGGAAATGTGTTGGCGAACTCCCTTGCATTAACATTCTTCACATGTTGTGCGATGCACGGTGAGCACGTTGCTCCGAAGGTTAAAACTCGCATTACGTAGACATCTGGACTACGATCAGATATGCCATCCCGCCACAAGAATCTCTGCGAATGTTGATCACCTTTGTGGACACCGACCTGATGAAACATCTCCTCGATGTCACCTGCTATAGCTACTCGACGCGTTCGAAATCCATATAGAACCTCCGTTAAAACTTTCAGCTCATCTGGTCCTTTCAATAGCATGCTGTTCAGAGAAACTCCATGTGTAGTGGCTGCTGCATCCCACACTAATCGGACTTTCCCGGGCTTGTTCTGGTTTCGAACAATGAATGTTGGTAGGTACCAACACCTCGGATGGTAAGCATCCACCTCCTGCTGATTTAGCTTTCTGGCATAGCCCTTAGACAACAAATCGTTGATCATCGTACTTACTATCTCCAGTAAAGAACTATCAGCTTCCATTTTCTTTTCTAGGCACTTGAGCCTCTTCAGAGCCATGGAATAACTTTCTGGCAAGACTATATCGTCGTACTTCCACAAAAGACCGGAACTGAACGAATCTCCTTGCCTCATCACTGTTGAGCTAAGAATACCTTTAGCACGAATATCTTCTTTTGAGTCGATGTATTTGCCGGTTCCGAGATCCTCCAGAATGATATGCTGTCGAACCATCTCGTGCAGATCCTTATTACAGCCACAAGCTTCGTATGCATGATACACTCCATTCGCTTTACCATCTCTGACGTTAGAAACGCTGACACACCATCCCAGCCTTGTCTTTATTGCCACAGGATCGTTCCAGCTTCCTACATTTACTTGTTGTGAAAGTATCAACCTTTGATTATTTATTCCAATAAGTATTCCACACTGCGCATCCTTGTAAGACTGCAGCGGTATGCCACATAAATGCGAATACTTATCTCCCATCTTCTCCTTGTCTACAGATTGCACGGGTAGAGCCAACTTCTTAATTGTCCTTACATCTCTAAGCCAGTATTTGCCATTCGCAGGCACTCCCGAGATTTCCAACGGCACAACCTTAGACTCTTCTTCCAAGCGTGTTGTATCTGACGTCCACTTAAGACACAGTGGTTTATTCACCCCGTCCAGTCCCAAACTATCAGCAATACTCTCCTCCACAAGCGTCAGCGACGAACCATTGTCCAAGAAGGCGAATGTGTTCAACGACCTTCCATTTCCATAAAGCACAACAGGAACTATGTTGAAAAGCGTATCCGTGGCATTGACCTGCTGGTGGGCATGATAGCTTCCGCTGGCAACTGGTAGTGGTTGTTGAGGTGCTTCCGGGATAAAATGCAAAAGGAAATGATGATCATTCACACATCCGTCCACTCCGCATGCTCGTCCACTACGACATTTAAACCTCTGCGAATGTCCCAAACACCTTTCACATAAACCTTTGCTTCTTGTCAACTCCCATTTCTGATGAATATTCAGCTGCTTAAAACGATCACAATCAACAAGCCTATGATTCCGATCGCAGAGATAGCATCCTATTTCTTTTCGTGTTGACTGGGGTTTACTCCTTGATGCCTGATCCTCCGAGTGAGCATGTAAATGTGCTTGACGTCTATCAGATTTCCCGTCTACAGTAGCAAACGCAGTCACGGTGCTAGCTGCCTCTGCGATCTTGTATAACCAATCGCTAAACTGTGTTATGTTTTGTTCTTTAGCACCATTATCTAAAGCCCAGTTCAATCTTACTGGGGCAGGTAGCTTGTCGACCAATTCCTGCAGCAAAGTGGGATCGTTTAGATGGCTGGTCAGCCCCGATGCCTGCATTGTACACTTCAGACTGCGTACCGATAGAGCGTACTGAACAAGGGATTCTAAACGATCGACCTTAGGAGCTGGTTCCGCGCGTAGTTTCTTCAACATCGCGCGTAGTTTCTTCAACAATGTATGTCGGTCGCCCATACAACATTTTAAGCTCCGAAATTACCTCTTGGACGGAAGACGGTAGCATTAGACGAGAACCAACGGCTCGCAACGCACTACCTTTTATTGCCCTCTGCAGACGACACAAATTCTCGTCATCGGAGAAACCGCACAGCTTAGTGGTGTGCTCATAGCTGCTTATGAAAAGCGGCCACTCCTCAGGACTACCTGAGAACAATGGAAGTTCCTTTGACAGTACATGTCGTGCCGATATCTGACGTTGTTCTAGTGGAGCAGGTTCTACAACCGTCATAGGTGTTGCTTTATAAGTCAGTTTCTTGCATTGTTCGGCCAAAGGATCCTTAACGTCGTCTGTTGTCTGTGGCTTCACGTTGTTTGCCCATTCGACTACTTGATTCACCGCTGAATTCGCATCATTCTCCTCATCCTCCTCCATTGCCAAGATCTCAAACTTCTTCCGAAGATAGTCTTGCGCGTTGTCCTTCTCCTTTTTCAAAAATTGTAAGTCTAACTTCTTCTGTTCTTCCAAGCGAGACATTTCCAATTTCAGCAGACGCCGACTTCTGGTAGTGGACGCAATTGATACTCTACCAACGCTCCCCCTCTCCGACTGCCTAGATGATGGCCTTGCAATTTCATCACCGCCTAATAATGCACCAGCTGGACTCGGATTGCGAACTGTAGCATTTAGTTCTGTGCAGACATTGCACTCCCAACTCTTATTTGCCACCGTCCCATCAACACCAGCACAGCTGTAGTGCAACCACTTTTGGCACGTATCGCATTGCACCATATCTTCTGCCTCATTCTTTCTTTTACAAGAAGTACAATCTGCTGCATCCGACATCGTAAAATGGAGTATGAGTACGTACTACGTATCCTTCTTCTATGCGTAGTTTTTTTCCTTTTAATTTTTAGAAATGTTGATTCCTCACCGTCCGATTTGTGAAGCGAAAGAAAAACCCGTTTTTGAGTATGTTCCAAACTTGGGATTATATAAAAATATTTATTATTATAAGAATAGTAATACAAAAGAAATATATGTATACCTAAAAATTAAAGTTTTTAACTCTCTTCGCTTCACAGCTTCACCTCAGCAGTGTTCACTGTTCAGGAATAAATTATATCTTAGGTAAAAAAGGGATAAAAGATACTTTGACATTTAGTGGCATGCATCACTGTGGATGGTAATTTTTATCGTGGATGGTCATCGCATATCGTTGGCTATGTTCAGTCGGTAACAAATTCAACTCAGTTGAATATAAGTTGTTACCTGGGATGACAATATAGGGCTTTCAGCGACATTTGCCGTCATTTCCAAACCCAACGTTGGAATATCAGGAAGACCATCAATTGCTACAGACCCAAAAGCTTGAAGGGCTCTCTCTTCGAAGTCATTAAATTTTATTTTTGAAGCAGGACCCCCTCCAGTTATGAGCCTGTCGACTTTGACCTTTCTTGCCCGGGATCGCAGCTAGTTTTTCCAGTGAGAGAGTGTCTAAAATATATACAAAATTAAATACTTTCCCTTTGTAACAATAACATACTTCATTCCATTTTACGGCTGACCTTTCATGGCATTTAAGGCTTCTCCTAGCTGACCCCATAAATTGTTTACCCTGTCCGGATCGGTTGGGTCATTTTTGTTGGCCAGGAGCTGCGGGAAGTCAGTCATGAATGCTACAAAGTACTCCAATTGCTCCACCGTAGTCCTCTTACCATCGCGATTTTCTTCTGAAAATATATTAATTTATTTATTTATAACTTCAATTATAAACATTTTCATAAAATTTATCATATTACCTGCTCCAAACATATTGTGCAGCTGAAATAATTTTTTTTTAATGGCAAATTTGAAATCTTTTAATTGTTTTTAAAAGTCAGCTGATGACACTACGATATTCATTTTTGCTGTGTTGAGTTTCGTTGTGACTTTTCTTGTGAGGATTATCGGAGAATTCGACAAATGTTATCGAGTCACAATAATCCTCACAAGGAATAGTCATAAGAGCTTGTGGCTTTTGATTCCTCACAAGGGGGAGAATCGGGCTGTAAAATATGTCTGTACTACTTTTTGTATCAAAATTCTTCCCTTTTCTGTCTGCAGTACTACCTTAAAATATTTCATACCGGCAACACTGCCCATATGGCATTCGCCATTGAATGAAACGGAAGAGTAATATTTGCTACGAGCAAGAACAAGAAGCAACACAACACATTTTGTTCTGTTTGTTTTGTGAGTGAAGTTATTATTTTCTTGTTTTTTTCATCAGACATCGAACATTTGATTTTACTAGGTGTTGTCGGATAATCAGTTTTCATTTCCTGCCATTTGTCATAATATATTTTAATACAGGTTACCCCTTGTAACTGTGTCGAATATATTTTACGAGTTTTCCTTGGTGTCGTTCATCGGTTTTTTTTTGTCCATTTCCAAATATGTTAATTTGTTAATGTTTGTTTAAATACAATTAATATACGAACTCGAGTATGTTTTCTAAAATTCCTTACATTGTATCTTAATTTGTTGTTGGTAAATTATTTGTGCGCAATGACGTAATTTTAATGTTTTGATTAAGCTTATTGTGTTTTGCAGTTATTTTCTGTTTTTTCAAGTAAATTGATAAATAAATCCTGTATTCCAGAAGTAATTACGTGTTTATAATGTTCAAGACAACCGCTGTTGGGGGAAGCACGATTGGTGGTGTGCCAAAGACTACACTACTAGTCGATGATTATGAGATATCCAATACGGTTTTGGGACTAGGCATTAATGGAAAAGTGGTGCAGTGCAGCAATCGTAAAAATCACCAGAAATATGCGTTAAAGGTTGGTTCCTTACTATTTTGTTTATGTGTGACATTAATAAGGAATGATTTATAAAATCTCTAGGTGCTTTTGGATAACCCAAAAGCAAGGCGTGAGGTGGATTTACATTGGAGAGCAAGTGGCTGCCGACATATAGTGAACATCATAGATGTTTATGAAAATACTTACAGCGGCAATAAGTGCCTACTAGTTGTAATGGAATGGTAAATATTGATTTTTGATTCTGAATGAATATCTAAAAAAAACACACATGGTTTGGAGGTTGCTTGTGCAGCTAGTAAAAGCAATGCGATTGGCTAGACATAATATGTAAACATATTCGAGGTTTTGTTTAACTTGTATGTATCACGAGGAACGTCTTAATTTTAGGTCATTGTGGTGTAATTCAGATGAAGAGCATATTTGTGAAAGCCCAACTATGCTGACTCATGCGCTTGCATTATTGATATAAAACAGATTGATTTGTATCGTAATGAGATTTATTAGATGTTCAAATGCGTAAGGAATGTATACGTATCCGCTTGTTAAGTAGGAATGCGTATTTTGTGTGTTAGATAGTGAGAAGTTTAATTCAATTCGATTTCTCGATAACGTTTGTAGTCAACATAGCAATGCTTAAGCGAGAGTTGGTAGCAGTCTCGGAAAAATTATTTCAAAAGAAAATTTACCTCACCACATTAAATTAAATTAATTATTTCTAATAGAATAAGTAATTGGGTATATTGCTGTTGTCATATCTACTCATTCGTCGAATGTGACTACCTCATATTTTCGTCAGATTTTCGAGTGTATTTATTTATGATCGGAATACGAGTACCTACCTACAAAAAGGACTGCTTTTTCAATAAAGACAACAATGTTATATTCACTAGTCCAGTGTGAACCTCAACCAATACGCCTCGGCAATTAGGTCCGGTCCCTATCTGTGTACCTCTAGTAACGTTGAGGTTATTTACTGCATTTGGGTCCCACTTAAATTCCGTCTTTTTCTACTGGTTCCGACGTATTCCTTAGAATCGAAGACTACAAGCCGGACTATTGGTTTCAATTCGCTATACATGCCCCTGTCATTATAATTATGAACGTCCAGTGTAAACCTGACCCTTCACCAAGGGTCTTATAACGGTTTATTATTGAGGGCTTTATTAAAAAATCGGCAAGAGTAATGCATCATTTTATTATTAACGAGATGTCAGAGTTAATAGCGGAGCCGAGGTAGACTTACTACTTCAAAGTTGAATAGGTCAATGGTGGCGTTCTGTCCAATTCTTCGATGGTGTGTAAACTTTCTTGTTCACAGCATATAGCTACTTGATCTTAACCTAATATAATGTTAAACCTTTTTTAAACCATTTATGGGTATATGCGTAACTAGAAAAATTTGGTGTAACATCTCGATAAGCTCGATCAATGATATCAATATCTTCGCTACTAGCATACCAGTAAATACACTGATTTATGTAAGATTGTGGTTCTGGTGTTGACATGTTCTCTCAAGAATAATGTTAAACAAATTACAAAATTACATGGCAGTCCTTTACCTTATCTTTTTACCATTGAAAGATTTAGTGAAGTCGTTCTCATCTCTATAAAGCAGCGAGAGAATTCGTCATCATCAAACCATTCGCACAGAGGATTATAGTCTTCTCATATATTTTCTTTAAACATGGTCTCCAACAGTGTAATGGTAATCAGTACATTCGGAGGCTTTTGGTTGCATTGTAACAATAGTGTTTTTTCTGTCCACAAGTAGTATTTATATCCGATCTACCCTGTATATCTGCAAAGAGTTGCTCTATCCAACGGGAGGCTAGCAACTCCACACATATTCAATTCAATTTATTTTGTTTATTTAGCAAACTCTGCTATTGAAATTCGGTTTTTTACAATTGTAAACTTAAAAGTAGAATATACATTTTCTTTGTTTTAACTCTACTAGTTTGTATGAGGATACTTACATTTAATGATTTCATTTGCATATTTTTTGAATGTTTTTAATTTTTTTTTATTTTTTGCTCTATCCAGGAGTGTGTTAAATAACCTACAGCCTTCATATCTCAAATATTTACTTAAGTAGTTATGATGATGATTAAAAGAAGTTATTTTCTGTTTCTTGTAACCATGTGTTAGGGATGTTCATAGAAAAAATACTTCTATGTTTTTTCGATGTAATACATCGGATCTTTGCATCGATGTTTCACGATGCATCGGTTATAACATAGATGTTTTCGATGCATCGAATAAAAAGGCTATCATGCTACAAAAACAACATAAATCAGCTAATATAGGATAGGAAATAAGCATAATATTCAAATTTTTTTTTACTGAAATAGAGTTTTATTAAAATTCATTGAAATTACAAATCCTAGTACTTGTTCTCTAAACTCTGCCAGCCGTATTTATAAAAGCATTTTAGAGGTTGCCTAACTTTAGGCAACCTTTAAGTACTGCCTAAGTGCAAAATCGGTATTTAACTATAATCGATTTTCACATTTAGGCAACGTTGCCTAAAGGCCGCCTAACTTAAGCGCGAGCGAACCCTGCCTAGAGGCTGCCTAAGGAATTTTCATTTCATTTTCATTTTGACGTTTACCAGAATTTCAATCTGGAAATTTATTTTAAGATTTTGGGTGGTGGTTTGCAATAAAGTGAAAATATTTTAATAAGAATGGACTCAAGCTACATTTCATTTGTAAATGATTTAAGTGTAGTGAATATAATATTCACTACAATTCAAACATGCCAACTAGTAGGAGACCAACAATATACAAAACGCTTACTCGGTGATGGGGGCTATGCCTGCTCCAACATTCTTTTCACTCCACTGTTGAATCCTCAAACTAATTCCGAACAGCAACATATAATTGCCCATATAGCTCCATGTTCTTCCTTTAAGATATTTGTTTACAAATAACATATGCTGTCAAACCCAAAAAAAAAAGAAAATCTGATGTAAACAAAGTACAAGAATCTTAATTTTGTATACTAGATTTGTAAATTATACTACTTCTTTTGACATAAACTTCGCCTAGTTAGGCAGCAATGGAAAATCGATTATAGATAAGAATTTAAGCAACGTTGCCTAGAGGCAACTTAAATATTTAGGCATGCCTAACTAGGCAACCTCTGAGACCCCGCCTAAGGAAATCTTATAAATACGGCTGTGCATGAATAGGATTTTGTTGACACGCTTAGCCTGAATCCTGTTTCGCAGCTGGTTCAGCACTTTAGACGCTTTGGAAAACAGTCGCTCCGATGGCAACTTTGTAGAGCTTTGGAGACTGCACTTTGTAGTCGCACAACACTTCCAACGGATTTTCTTTAAGTCGGCCAACAGGTGTCCTCAAATTAACCGAAAGATCGTCACTAATACTTTCTTCATGTTTGTTGCACTTCCAATTGCGATGAACTAACTTGTGATGGTCAGTCCAAAGGCAGAAATCCATTTTCAGATTAACATCGGAGGTACAATTTTGTGGCAAATCAAAATGTCACTTACAGCACTCTTAATTTAAAAAATCTTTGGATCATATAGTATGTGCTGTTCAAACGTGTTGGCACATCTTGGATTAACTTTGTTTCAGTGCTAACCGACTTTCGCAATTCGTCGCTTGCCACACAACTTTGTTTAAAAAACGTAACAATGGTCTTCATTTTTGAGAGTTTGCAGTTCAGGAATTTGCAGAATGTTTTGAGCAACCATTATCGGTAACAACGGCTGAGACATAATCCCAACCACAAAGAATAATAGACATAAAAGTAACAACATTGTAGACTCTTATAGTCTAGTCTGACCTGTGTCTTGCATCTGGACACTATTTGTGTGTGTGTGTGCCCGCCTCGCTTTACTATACGTGT
Organism: Rhingia campestris; assembly: GCA_932526625.1. Taxonomy (NCBI): domain Eukaryota; kingdom Metazoa; phylum Arthropoda; class Insecta; order Diptera; family Syrphidae; genus Rhingia; species Rhingia campestris. The sequence goes on from OW052186.1 coordinate 18,391,583, forward strand.
AAGGTACGCCAGACGTGTGAATCCAACGCGCGCCGCGTCGTCTTGTACTGTTCCTGTTATTTTTTTTTGTTTTGTAACCTATGTGTTGGTGCTCATTTCAATAAAGTCAAAAGAGCAAAAGAGTGCAAATGATAATATACTTTCATTTGATACATCGAAACGAAATACATCGATGCATCGATACATCGAAAGCATTCGATACATCGGATTTATTCGATACATCGAAAGCATTCGATACATCGGATTTATTCGATGCATCGAATGATAAACATCGATGTTTTCGATGTAAAATGAGCAACCCTACCATGTGTGCTCTTTTTCAGTATTTGGCTCCCAAAATTAATACATCACACGGCTTTGCTCACTGGCACAGCCGGCTGCCGAAACCGGGTAAACGGTTCTCCAATCAGTAGTGGAAACATAAAATCGAATTGCGCTTTCACACATGCCCGGTTGCGAAGTCGGTTTTCAGGTTTCCATCTGCTATAGACAAGATAGGGGTCTTGTTTTTTTTAATGTAAATTGTTTTCTTCTTGTGAATTTGGTAATAAATACTTTTTTTATTGGATATTAAAATCGAACAATTGATCAGATTGGTCGAAGCAAGGCCCGTGATTTGTAACAATATCTTACAAGTATAGAATGATCGAAGTACCATAAAAATTACTTGTCATACCTTGAAAATTTTCTTGTTTTGTATCATGCTTTTTGACGATATTTCAGGACTTCTGCCTTGGGTTTTTTTCGTATGCCTTCTGTTTTTCTTTTGATGCCCTTCTTTTCCACTGCGTGCTCCTCATCTTCTGTGTTTTTTTTTTTTCTAGTAAGGTATCCTTTTTACATTTTTGCTGGGCGGGATGGGTAGGACATTTGTTAAAGCAGTTCAAAAAGACGACCCTTCTTTCCAGTTCGTTATCGACTTTTGCAAACTTGCAACTATTACAAGATTTATACTTGCTTTAAGTTCAGCGTGCCATTCGTTGTAATAGTTATTTGTTTTTGTTCTCGCTTGTGAATCTGCTTTATCTTCACTTCGAACTGCACTGGTTTCAAATCCAGATGTCTGGTATATTCTAACACTTATCTGAATGTGGAAAAATGAAGATTGAAACAATTGTGGAGTTTTATGGCCTAAAATCACACTGATAAGTTCCAATCAGGTTTTTCTTTCACATCACATGCAATTAAAGAGAATTGATTTTGTTCAGCATAGGCTGCTTTCGATTATAGGCTTCTTTGCATGTAAGCAAAATTATTAACACATTCTACCTTAAAAAAATGCCACTTGCCACATCAAGTCTAGAGTTCATAACAAGTTCGATCAGGCGTATCTAGGGAAAGACGAAAGATCCATATAGTATCAGCCACCTTAAACTAATCTAATAAAAGTTCTTAGTGTTTTATAGTTCCTACTTAATCTATATTCATTTCTGTTCTAGCATGGAAGGCGGAGAACTTTTCCAGCGGATACAGGACAAAAAGAACGGTGCATTCACTGAAAGAGGTAATTTTCTTAACAAAATATTCTCAAGCCACCTACGCCAGCCTTTTATTTTTACTATCACCTATTGAGCAGAAGCGGCCCAGGTGATGCATGAGATTTGTGTAGCTGTACACTATTTGCATACCAAGGACATTGCCCACAGGGACTTGAAACCGGAAAATCTTCTTTATACATCTCCTGCTCCAAATGCGACTCTTAAACTTACCGATTTCGGATTTGCCAAAGAAACATTGGTTAAGGACACACTTCAAACGCCATGTTATACACCGTACTATGTTGGTAAGTAAACTATTTCATCTACAAGACGACTAAAAAATATTTAATTGAACGTTTGCGTTTAGCTCCCGAAGTTCTCGGACCGGAGAAATATGACAAGAGCTGCGACATTTGGTCACTTGGAGTCATTATGTACATTCTTTTGTGTGGATTTCCACCATTTTATAGCAATCATGGTGAAGCCATATCACCGGGCATGAAAAAACGCATTCGTACAGGCCAATATGATTTCCCCAATCCGGAGTGGAAGAATGTCAGTCAGTCGGCAAAAGACTTGATCAAAGGAATGTTGAACGTGGATCCCAGTAAACGCCTCACCATTCAGGATGTTATGCGAAACAATTGGATAGCTCAATACACCCAGGTGCCGCAGACTCCTTTGCATACAGGACGTATGCTTAAGGAAGGCGAAGATACTTGGCCAGAGGTGCAAGAGGAGATGACACGATCGCTAGCCACCATGAGAGTCGACTATGATCAGGTAATTTATTGTATTATAAACTTCTCTCATATGCTTATCCGAATTCTCTTCTTCCCAGATGCATATTAAAGCGCTTGACAATTCCAATAATGCACTACTGCGAAAGAGACGAACAAAGCTAGAGGAACTCTCCCAAAAAGCCTAAAAATTTACAACAGATTATTTTTGTAACAAAATATCGAAAGCGTTTTACTTAATTTAGAACAAAATTACTATACGAGTTGAACTATTTATTGAAAAAAAAAAAACAACTTGAATGGGACAGGATAACATATACATATACACGTAAATATTCAGTTAACAATAAACAAATATTTTTGTTCAAGAAAAGACAATACTTAATACAAACGAAAATTTCAGTATCACGTGCAAAAATTGTTTTTTTTTTATTTTGTACAAGTGGTATGTTCCGATATTGTATTTGGTGTTCGTTGTTGTGTACCTATTGGCTTTTTTGGTCAATAATTTTGTATGCAAATAAAAACAAGTTTATTAAATTTTTTCCTCCTACGTTTCGATGGTTATTTTTCATCTTCGATGGTTATCTTTCATCGTTTATCGAATCTGGCATTTTTTTAACATCAATGTTTGTTATTGTACTTTTGATTTTTACTTGTTTTTTAGAAACTTAATATGTCCAAGGTTGTTTGCATTCGACGATACAAACAAAAATAATACGTACACAAAATTAATCAAAGGCTCTACAGGGTACATCAGGTACATTTCCTTGTCCAATATTCGCATGTATTTTTTGTGTTGTCAGGTTTTTCTTCTTGATGTCTGCTTGATGTTCTTTTATTCTCGTGCTTAATGTTCTATTTGTTGTGCTGATGTGTGTTTATTGCACTGTGGAAGTCGTCAAATTTTGTGTTTTCATAATAATTTAATTCGGTAAACCTAATATATAGATGCAGCAGAGCCGCGATGTTAGTTTACTTTGCTCTTGAATTCCTGAAGCGGAAGTACTCCTTATGAGGGCATCCGTGATCTGCTCTTACCTTGTAACTTATATAGGAGTTGAGGAAGAAATTCTCGCTCGTCTTGAGCGAAAAATTCTTCGGTGCCATTTGCATTTATAGGCTATGGGAGACGTTTATTATGTTTAAGATGGTTAGGACATTTAGAGCCAATACTCCGGTTATGGTGTCGAGTGGGTGCATTTTTGTGAGAAGAACTGTAAGATATTTCCATTTTGTTATTTTTATTTTCTCTAATATAAACATGACCATTCGTGGTTGAATCTTCGTCTCCATAGCCCGTTAGCGCAAACGAGACCGAAGATTTTTCGAAGATTTTTTCTCTCAAATCTACCAAGGATTTCTTCATCCGCTTTTGATACGGTCCATGCTTCAGCGCCGTAGAGCAGGACTGGGATGATCAGGGTTTTATTTAGGATCTCCTTAGTAGTTCGAGTGAGGGCTTTACTACTAAATTGCCTTCTTAGCCCGAAGAAACAGCGGTTGGCAAGAGTAATTCTTCGTTTGATTTCTGACTAGATGTTGTTGTCAGAGTTAATAGCGGAGCCGAGGTAGACAAAGACCCGTACTACCTCAAAGTAATATCTGTCAATGGAAAACTTCTGTCCAATTTGTCGATGTTCTGTGTCCTTTCGTGTTGACAGCATATACTTAGTCTTACCCTCATTTACTGCTAAACCCATTTTTGCCGCTTCCTTCCCTATACTAGCAAACGTGGCTATGACATCACGTTGAGTCCTACCACTGATGTCAATATCGTCGGCCTATGCTAGTAGCTGCACCGATTTTTGGAAAATTGTGCCTCTGGTGTTAGCTCGAGAGTTTTGAACAATCCTCTCAAGAATCAAATTGAAGTAGTCACATGACAGCGCATCGCCTTGCCTAAATCCTTTTTTGGTATCGAATATGTCGGTGAGGTCGTTTCCGACGATTTGCACTTCTTGGGTTATTTCCAGGATCTGCCGAAGTGTCAAAATTTGATTGGTTGTGGACTTTCCTGGCCTAAAACCAAACTGATAGGGCCGATCAGGTTGTTGGTAAACGGTTTCAGGCGTTCACATATTACGGCAGATATGATCTTGTAGGCGATGTTGAGGAGACTTATGCCTCTGTAGTTGGCGCAGTTCAGAGGCTCTCCTTTTTGTGGATCGGGCAATTGATGCTAAGGTTCCATTGTTCAGGCATACTTTCATCCGACCAGATTTGGCTTATGAGTTGGTGTATGTTACTTACTAAGTCATCTCCGCCAGCTTTATAAAGCTCAGCGGGAAGGCCGTCATTTCCGGCGGCCTTATGAAGCATGAGTTCAGATATTGCTATCCTCACTTCACTTAGGTCGGGTGGTTGGCATTTTCGCTGTCGTTGCCAATATTGAATGGTTCATTCTGCTCGACAGCGGAATGTTGTTCGTCATCGCCGTTTAACAGTCTGCAGAAGTGATTCTTTCATATGCTCAGCATCGACTGTGTCTCAACTACGATATGTCCTTGGCTTTGACGTTTTACGCTTTGGTTTAACTTGTAAATATCGTTCCTGGAGTGGCACCTCGATCGCTCGTTTTTCTTGCTATATTTTCTTCTTTCTGAAAAGCCGGTGTTCTTCCCTTTTTCTCTGCCTATAGAGCTCAATGGCAGCTCTCGTCTTCACCTGTAGCTTAGCCTTGTAGTCCTCGTTCTTGGCTGCGAGCATCTGTCTGCATTCCACATCAAACCAGGGGTTTCTTGGTTTCTTGCTGGGGTCCACGAGAAAGCACATCAGTTGCGGCTGATCTAATTTCTTGTTGGCATCGTTGCCATTGTTCTTCGACATTAGATGCTGGTGGTATGGTGTGAATCGAGAGGTTATGGGATACGTGTTGTGCGAAGACCTTTGCGGTCTCTTGCGATTGCAGTCTTTCAACATTAAATTTTTTCACAGTAGATGTCTCCTCTTCCTACCTTTGGGTTAAAATCTCCCAGCACGATTTTAAAATCGTACTTTGGTAGTCGCTCATAGGTTTTGTCAAGTAGCTCGTATAAGCAATCCTTATATCATCTTTTTCCTCCGTCGGAGCATGAGCGCATATAAGGCTTATGTTGGCGAACTTCGCATTGATGTGGATTGTTACAATGCGTTCCTGATGTCTTGCAAACATATGTATGTCACCGATTTATAAGCCTTAAATTTTTAGCTAGGATAATGAAATTTGGTATGAGCAAAATATTTAGACAATCCCAAGTTTTTGGGGGCGGTTTAATTAAAATTAGTAATTTTTTTAAATATTCAAAAAAATGTTGATGCTAAATCATTAGTAATATATATGAATATTTCGTCCATAGATCATTTTAGCCCAAGCACATTTTGTTGAGGCGTTTTCCTACAAAAACCATTTGTATACTCTACCCCAAGGCATATACAATAGAAAAACGTTATTTTTTGTTGAACCATAAAAAAATTTGAACATCTAGAGCATCTATTAAAGATCCGTTTATTTAGGTTTCCTTCATCCATAATAATAATAAGAAAAGACAACAATACAACAGTGAATGTTTATTTATTTATTTAATCTACTATATCTATTTTGACTTAATATTAAGAAATTGTTTAATTCTAAAAAAAAAATTTGATAAAAAACTTCGAAGTAGAACAAAAAAAAACCCTTTTCTAAGAGTATATAATTAGCGAAGAATTTTTAGTATTTGCGATGTGAAATTGTTAAGTTAGAAAAAAGATATTTAAAGTTATTATTTAAATGCTAATCTACTATTTGAAAGGTCGCACTCGTCAGAAATGCACATTTCGTTGAGGTTGTGATACACCTTGATATTGATGATATTGATATGATTGACAATAAGCTGTTCTGTGACTATTCGCTATGAACATGTCTTTTGCATGAACAGGTGCATAGATGTTTAGGCTGACTAACAATTCGGATGAATTTATCCGAGAAAATTTAATATCCCTAATGAACATTATGCCTCCTAGCTTCCTTCGAGCAAAAAGAGTTTGCAAACCAAGTAATAAAAATCGAGTTTAATATTTTTATTGCATACCTGGTAAAGTATTTCTGTACCTGCCTGATTCTATCGATATGCGTTTGCTGGTAAGGAGACCAAACAATCGAGGCATATTATATAATTGATCTAACTAGATAACAATAAATTGATTTTTTGATGTATAAGGGTCTCTGAAATCAAAGGAATTTCTTTTCAAGAAACCTTGTAATGAAATCACCCTATTTATTGTTACATCATATTGTAAAGTGAATGTAAATTTTATATCAAATAATTGCCCGCGTAAATGAACATAATATCACCAAGCTTCCGCGAAGCAGTAAACATTTTGCACTCCTCTACATTCAAAGTTAAAGAATTTTGACTACACCAGCGGAATAAATTTTGAAAATCAGATTGAAGATTTTCACAGTCGCTAACAGATTCTATGTTGAATAAGTATTTGCAAACGAAAATCAAGGATTGAGTCATTCCGTAACTTTGAAAACGATTATCACTCAGACTGTAGTCGAGACCTCATGAGCAATCGCTCAATAATCGTCTTTGATTTGGCGGTTATTGTTTTAAGTGAAGCAAATAAAGTAATATCGGCGACAGTAAAACGACTATTGATCTTACGTGATGTAAGATGTCCCGTCGAAACGTTATCGTCAAACGATAATAACTTCACGGAATGAGGGCCCAGTATTTTTAACCATACGCTGAACCCCAATTTTCGGATCTTTTTCTTTTATTACTGGGCTTCATTCTTATTGCTTACAAAATAAAAAAAAGACAGAAGTCTTTTTTTAACAAAGTACTAGAATCTTAAAGTTTGTAAATTATATTGAAACATATGAGAAGGCTACAATCCGCTGTGCGGATCGTTGAATACCCTATCCTATCCCATCTGTTAAACTAATATCCCCAAAAAGTGGACATGGCTTAAAACACGATGGGGATTAAATATAGAAAATGGCATTGTCACAACAAATTTTACGGTTCTACAAACGAAAAGGTTTTTCTCCTCCATACGCCCCCAAGAAGTGGGCGGAGCAAAAAACTTTATATGAACGAAATACAGATATTAAGATTGTCTAAATATGTTGTTCAGAAACATTTTCAAAATTCCTTATGTTTTGGTCAAAAACTACGTTTTTCTAAAAAGGGGGCGTGGCAGTGGGCGGATTTCAAAAATGTTTACACTTGTTCTGCTGGGAGCAACAAAGAGCACGTGTACCAAAATTTCATCATTCTAGCTCAAAATTTAAGGCCCAAAAACTGGTGACGGACAGACACGGCTAAATCGACTCAGCTAGCGATTCTGAGTCGATCCATATGTTACAAACTATGTTTCAAAACTAATATACCCCTATGGGATAGGGTATAAAAATCGATTAAAAATAAGAGAGAGACATCCTTAATATTTAGCCACGTTTGAGACACCTCCTAAGGAGATCCAATAAATATCTACTGCTGATAATGTGCAAATCAATCGTGATTGTTCATGGCTATGATTGTTCGTGCAGGTATATGTTATCTATGTGCCTTATAATATATTGTACTCGTGCAGTCGTTCCCAAATATTTTGTCTAAGAGTTACTTGAAACAACTTATTTATTTAACTATCCAGAGTACCTACTCATTCCGTAAGTTTCAGAACGATTATCGATATAGTACGTAGCGTCGAATTTGTATATCGTGTGTATGGAGATATACAAACTGCAAATTCTTCTTTACTATTGTCAACGATTATCTTTACGGAAATCCAGCCATTTTTTTAGGTGGAACTAACCACTAGTTACTTGGGTTGGTGCAAGTTTCCCTTAACAACATACAAAGCTGTAGAGAATCCGTGTAAAAAAGTCAACGTCACGCCCACCTGTTTGTGGGAATGATTATAATGGGTGTCAGATAATTAAATAATAATAAATGTAATTTTGATAAAAAATGCAGATTTTTAATTGAAAGCTTAAATTTTTTATTGATTCATAGAGTATATCAAGGGTTATATATGAAATAGCACATCGGATAAATGCTCGTCCGCCCGTCTGTGTGTCACCGATTTTTGGGCCTTAAATTTTGAGCTAGAGTGTTGAAATTTGGTATATAGACTCTGTGGCCGACGAAGCAGAACAAGAAAAACGTAGTTTTAAGCCAAACCGTAAGGAATTTCAAAAAAGTGTCTGAGCAGCATAGTTAGACAATCCTAATATCTATTTTTGCACCGCCCACTTTTTGGGGGCGTTTTTAGTAAAAAACGCTTTTTGTCCATATTTTAACACTTTCGAAAAAAAAACTTTTGATGCAAATACTTCCGTAATGGTAATATAAACATTTTGTCCCTAGGCCATTATCACCTACGCCCACATTTTGGGGGCCTTTTCTTACAAAAAACATTTGTATGCCCCAGCCGAAGGCATTAGCAATAGAAATACGTTGTTTTTTGTCGAACCACAAAAGGTTTTGAAAAACTGTCTGAACAATAGCTATGTTGCGACAATGTCATTCTCTGTATTTCATCGCCATAAAGCCTACATTTTGAGGATATTAATTTTAAGGATGGGATGGGATAGGGTATTAAACGATCGAAATTATTTCTCTATGTTACAAACTTAATGTCAAAACTAATATACCCTATGGGATAGGGTATAAAAACGGCCGATTACACGATTAGAAAATAACTCATCCAATAATTGAATTGTTTCTCTGGCTGTATCGCCAATTACAATTTAGTCACTTAAGACTGGGTAACAATGTCACGATAATGAACACCGATAATTGTTACTGCCTGACCAGCCTCATTTTTGAAGAAGAATGGAGCATTATATTTAAAGTATTGTTCAACAATCAAAATGCGTTGTTCTTTCGTATATCGCTCCATTTTACTAACACTGAACTGTCAGCTTTCACATTGTTGTTTTTTTTCCGTTGGTAACACAGTATTATTAAATGGCGCAAAATTCAAATTTTGCGTCAATTATGATGGAACACCAGATATAAATGGTGCGATGGATTATAACGGGTGATCCATTAGGGGTTACCTACTTTTTTCAATAGTGTTGTTTTAACAGTTTTTAATTGGCAACTGGCTTGTCTTTATGATGTTTGTCTTCCATATGAATTGCCATTTATTATGAAGAGACTTAATCTGAAACAACGATTACTAAATGTGGCAAATTGGTGATCATAATATCGTTTAACTGAATGCACTATTCATAGAAACCATCTACAAATTCCGAAACAATTTTACACTATTGGGGATTCATCCAACAACCATAATTCGTACAGCCCGCAATAATAATAATATTGCTGCAGTTGCAGAGAGTAGTCGTGAAGGCCGTGATCAATCAATTCGTCGCTGTTCTCAAGGTTATAGAACGTTGTGGCGTATTTTGAAGCGTGATCTTGGTTAAAAAGCGTATAAAATACAGGGCCCTAATTCCGTAAAGTGATTATCGTTTGGCGATAACATTTCGACGGTACATCTTGCATCACTTAAGATCAATAGTCGTTTTTGCTGTCGGCGTTATCACTTTATTTGCTTCACTTAAAACAATAATCGTCAAAACACACACTATTGAGCGATTGCTCATGAGTTCTCGACTACCGACTGAGTGATGATCGTTTTCAAATGATTTTGCCCAAATGGCCCTCCTCTCGTGATAATCTGACAAATCTTCCGAGTAGTATCAATTTGAAAAAGAGACAACTTGCTGAACTGCAACGCTTGCAGATTTTACATGGGTTCGCTTTCGCTCCCATTGTCTTTTCTGCAAGGAGAATTCTGCACGTGTGTTTCAGACATAAATGTACATGGAGATCAATAAATTTTTGTTGCCGAAAATTCAAGATATTGGTGTAGCTAACTTGTGGTTTCAACAGGATGGCGCTACATTCCCAGCTAATGGGCCTCCGCACATGAGATGAGTTTTTTGGTGTGAAACCGGTTTTATGGGCGAGGGTACTGAGGTATACGGATTCTTCAACCGAGTTTGTGCGGTGGAACAAGGTTCAAAACAAATACAAACACATTTTTTACTATTGTAGGTCTGACATTTTTTATGTCATTCGGCTCTAATACGCGTTTTGTGAGTCGAGCAGTCAACATCAATCATCAATGTAATTGCATGTACTCTCACACAAACCTTAGAGCCTGCGAATTGTCAAAAGTACTCAAGGCAAATGTCAATTTCGATAGAATTACTAAAACAATGGGGTTCATGTATACAATTTATTCTGCCGGAATATTCATCTCGTGTGCGCTTGCAGTATGGTTTGAAACCGGTTTTATGCGGGAGCTAAACTAATCTCGTGTGGAGGCCCAATTAATCAATTGCTTATTCGATGAACATAAACATCATCTCATGAATTGGTTCTGTCATATGGCCACCAAGATCTTGTGGCTTGACACCAATGGATTACTTTCTATACGGTTATGTGAAATCTCTTGTTTACATCGATAAACCCGAACCGATTGAAGCTTTGGAAGCCATTATAACTCGAGTTTTTCATTGAATAAGATATTCTTGAAGATGTGTTCGAAAATTGGACCATATAAGAGTTATCGTGGGCAACATTTTAAGGAAGTTATCTTTAAACATTAAATGGCATATACCCAACTAACACCTCAAATAAGGATTTTCTTCAATAAATAGATTTTTATACCCTATCCCATAGGGGTATATTAGTTTTGATACTTAGTTTGCAACATAGAGAAATAATTAAGCTACATATACCTCAAAGTATATGGATCGACTCAGAATCGATAGCTGAGTCGAATTAGCCATGTCTGTCTGTCCGTCCGTCCGTCTGTCTGTTCGTCACCGATTTTTGGGCCTTAAATTTTGAGCTAGGATAATAAAATTTGGTATATAGGAACGAGAACGAGTGTAAAAAATTTTGAAATCCGCCACTGCCACGCCCCCATTTTAGGAAAACGTTTTTTTTTGCCAAACCGTAAGGAATTTTAAAAAAGTGTCTGAGCAGCATATTTAGAGAATCGTAATATCTATATTTCGTCAATATAAAGTTTTTTGCCACGCCCACCTTTTGGGGGCGTTTTTTTTTTTATAAAAAACGTTTTCTGGTCAAATTTTAAAATTTTCAAACAAAATTTTGATGCACAATCATTGGTAGTATTAATATGAACATTTCGTCTATAGACCATTTTAACCCACGCCCACTTTTTGGGGGCGTTTTCTTACAATAAAACATTTGTATGCCCTACCCCAAGGCATATGCAATAGAAAAACGTTGTTTTTCGTCGAACCATAAAAGAATTTGATAAACCTTCTGAACAATATGTTGTGACAACGCCATTTTCAATACTTTATGACCATATAGACCACATTTTGGGGATATTAATTTTAAGGATGGGATGGGTTAGGGTATTAAACGATCCGCACAGCGGATTGTAGCCTTCTCATATGTTTTTATTGAAAAAGAAAATAAGTCAGGAAGCTCTTATTGGATCACCCTTTACTTAGACAATTCTCACAGCGTATTGTAAAAATAAATTTTGTTCGAGAGAGAACGATTTCTAATTAGTAAGAGAATGCCAAATAGGCCGTCATTAATCGAATCATTCTTTTTCCAATGGAAGTATCTAGCTGTGAAATGACACTGTTACTATTCATACATGCTGTGTAGTAAATTCCAGTTAATCCACCGATGAAATACAAGTATGGAAAATAGTCAAAGCAACTAAACAACAATAGAACATTCTTCTACCATCGCATGCATTCCCAGCCAGAGTCAACAAGAATTTAGTTTTGTATTGTGCCTTACCTCCAGCTTCAACCCAAATCCAGATCAGCTCATTTTAGATACACATGTGCATTTAGAAGAGTCACACAACCGCAGACCAGCAACACAGCATACCTGTGTACAATCGAAGTTCAAAAGATAAATATGTTTACACAGGTATTCGTATTTACCTGCTAACAATCTACTAGATACCAAGGCGCTTACGTTCATCCCCATTCATGTACACGGTTACACCTGTTTTTTTTTGTATCTTATATCTGCTTATTAGGCTTACTCATTACTCACAAGTCCGTGGTGGTGGTGGTGGTGGTGCTGCTGCTGGTTGGCTTGTTGTATTCAATTTCCATTTCCACACATTGTCGTTATCAGTGTGAGCGTTCTCTTCGACAGGTAACTAACTACCATCGGGGTACACACATTACCTGCTAACCATAACCATAGTCACCACTCACCACTCCATACTCAGGTGTAGCCGTAGTCGTAGTGTGTGCTCCTTCTAAATGATGCGGATATCTCTCTCTATCTGTCTACGCGAGCTACCAAGTTGTTTTTTTTTGTTAGTTCTGTTGTTTTTTTTGTTTTTGTGAGCCTGAGTTTGTTGTAAGAGATTTTTCACTCTAATATCGCGTATTGTGTAGTTGTGTAGTCGTCGTGGTCGTCGTTTCATTTTTAGTAAATTCTACGACTATTAATTTGTTTTATTCATTTTCTTGAGTTCTATGTTATTGAAATAGTTGAGTTTAAGTTAGTTTTCGAACGTGCAATTGTGTTTTCGACCGAAAAGTGTGCTAGTGCAGTTGCGAGACAACACTGGTGAAAAATTTCCCCCAAATGAAAATGTAGAAGTGAAATTTAACGGATTTTTGTTGCGAAATGAAAATTGTTTATCTCTCAAAAAGTTCTTTAGAAGCGATGTTATTCGGGAAAAGAATAAAAATTTGAAACATATCCAAAAAGACCACCAACATTCAGAATTGCCACCAAAACTACAAACAAAAAAGGAAACTCAACACAAATAGGAGGAGCACAGCCACCACCACCACACAACAGTAATAAAATACCGTAGCACCGTCAAAAAGAAAGTATGTTAACAAATTTCAGATTTAAAAAAAAAATAGAAATGAATAGCGACGTATGTTAAAGCTTTGGTAAAACATGTCAGGCAGGCAAGGAGTTGTTTTTTCCATATTTGCTTATAGTGTATAGGTATATGTTTAATATTATGGACTACAAGACTTACGTTTTTGCCATTCGTGATTATTATAGAGGGGGTACAAACACCTTTATGAATGGGAATTGAAAAATGTTCAAATAGAATTTTTAGTTTCAGTTCGAAGTAGGTTTTGCTGGTAAAATTGCATTCTGGTTCTACCTACTTGTCAAATATTTTTTAGGATGTTTTCCGTTGGTTAACAAAATAAGATTAAAAGTTTCCTGATAGCTATCGAAAGCGTTCTGTATTACCTTTTGAGAAATGTCAGAATGTAGGTACTTGTTGTCAGATGTTGTCCTTGTCAAATGTTTCCGATAACTTTGTTCATGTTTGTTTCTAAACAATATTAGGGGTATTCATGCAACGTCGGAAAGTCGTCGTATACGGTGTAAACGTGATAAAATTACGACGTGATAAATCTCAAAATTTGTATGGGAAATCTTTTCTTACAATATCGGAATTTTCTCACAGGAATTGGGTGCGTAAACTGAGGTGTAAACTTTTGAAATGCTATTTTGACATTTATTCAGTCACTTTCACGCATCAAACGTATGCGGTAAACTGAACAAAATTATCGAGAACAATATGAATGAAATTCTATCAATAAATAAATTACTAAAATGAGATTGAATTCAGTGGGTTACCGCACTATTTAGTGGTGCAGTTTTAGGGTCGTTCATGAAACGTCGTCGTAAAATTATAATCTTTCGCACGTAATAAAATTACGACGTTGTATGGATACCCTTATTATTTTTAGTAGGGGCATTCATGCAACGTCGGAAAGTCGTCCTAAACGTTATAAACGTGATTAAATTAAGACGTGATAAATGAACTGTCAAAATTTGTATGGGAAATCTTTTCTAACAATATCGGAATTTTCTCACAGGAATTGGGTGCGTAAACTGAGGTGGTTAACTTTGTAAACTTTTGAAATGCTATTTTGACATTTAATCAGTCACTTTCACACATCAAACGTATGCGCTAAACTGAAAAAAATAATCGAGAACAGAAAGAGAACAATAAGAACAACATTCTCAACAAATATATTTCTAAAATGAGATTGAATTCAGTGGGTTAGTGGTGCAGTTTTAGGGTCGTTCATGAAACGTCGTCGTAAAATTATAATCATTCGCACGTTATAAAATTACGATGATTCTTACTGATTTTTACTGCAGAAATTAATTGTCATACACAAATTGCGTAAACAAACCTAATGTCACTATTTTTAAATCAATGTTTTTATGTTGGTAAAAAATAAGTTATAAGAAGAGTTCTGCAAGCAATCGGAAACATTCTGGGCCCTCATTCCGTAAAGTGATTATCGTTTGACGATAACGTTTCGACGGTAGTCTTGCATTACGTAAGATCAATAATCGTTTTTGCTGTCGGCGATATCACTTTATTTGCTTCACGTAAAACAATAACCGTCAAATCACAGAGAATATTGAGCGAGTGCTCATGAGGTCTCGTCTTGTATCAATTTGGATGTTGTAATGACAACTAACTTTTTGAGCTTTTAAGCTATCAATAGCCGTTTTTATTCGTTTTTAATTTTTAAAGACAATCATAACGGTCAAATTCCGGCATATAAAATTGATTGTGTATTTAATACATACAAAACCATTTGTAACACACTGTAATTTAGAGATTCTAAAAGTAGAATGTAAGTCACTGTAATTTGATCATATGTTTTGTGTATGTGTCATAATATTGGAACATTTACCAAAGGTTACAAAATGTTTCACTAGCATGTCAATTTGCTTCGCCGTAACTGAGCTACTATTAAAAAAAAAGTATCTGTATAAGTTTGTAATCATCCATTACTTGCATTTTGCATTATTTTTAATAAAATTGTGCGGCACCAAATACATTAAAAAAATTCAAATGTCATTAATGACAATTTATATGACATCTAATAAATAGTTTGAGAACTAGTTATTACAGTTTGAGAGTTTCTCAAATAAACGATTGACGATTCCAAAGGTGTCGAGTTACGTGAAGGAAATTGATTAGGATATCGCCCACGACTACCGTTTGGGTGATAATCGTTTTCAAAGTTACGGAATGACCCCCCTGGCTTTTGTAAAATATATCCGAAAGCAAAATTTCCTTCTGAGTATTGTCTGAATGAACGTGATGTATGTCAGTTGTTCTTGTCAAATGTTTCTTATGAAATTTTATGTCCTTTCGGGACATGTGTAAAGAAAATTTGAAAATGTGCAATCTCGAATTCCAAGAGAGAATTCTCGCTTTTCAACGAAAATTATCCGTACGCTTTCGCAAAGAATAATTAAAAACGTCAAATTTTGAAGTAGGTTTGTATGTGGAATGAGACGATAAGCTAAAATATCCTTCCACTTAGGTTTTTTACCTATAAAACCTTAGAAGATTATTTATTGAAACTCAAATATTAGAATAAATCTACTAAACATAAACATTAACGCGTATTTTTGGAATAAAATGAAGAATTATTTTTTTGGTTTCTATCAAACTCACTCCTGGGCTGTTATCCTTTGGCAGTTTCCATTTTCTAATCAGCCTAAATTTTCGTGAAGAAAATTGTGAAAAATTAACGAAAATAATTTTTTTTCTTCATTTTTTTACAATTTTCTAAGTCCGCGTACGGTTGTGTGAAGTTTCAAATTAATGTTTATTAAAATTTACTCTTGCACATTGGTACCCGAACGGGCCACTTATTTCCTGTTTAATAAATTCCCTTAAATTTAAAATTTAACATTTGGTCAGTTTCTTCGTAAGCTTTGTGGTAAGAATCTTCGTTTCGCCGTAGCTATCCGTCAGTTGTCAATTAGGATCCTGTTATAGCTATCATTGAAAATCATCATTTGAACATAAAACATGAAGAACTTGGGAAGTTGGTTATAGCAATCATGAAACATTTTATCATACTTAAGGTTAGGGTTGATCATAATATAGCCAGCTGTCAAACATAATACGCAAACTTAGTGAGAACACCTTTTTGGCGAATTTGCAAATGAGCTTTTTTGAACTTCAGTGAGAACGTACGATATTACGATAGTTTTACCAATGTGTGTTTTGCATTTCCAGGTCATGGGTATACAATTTTTGGGTTCTTTACGATTGTAGGTGTAGAATATTTTTAACGACCTTTTTACTGCTGATTTTGCAGCAGTAGTCTTTGATGGAATATAAACAAGTTTCAGTTTGTTGTTTTTGGATAATATACGGATTCAACAAAAGGTGAACTATTGTTAATGTTTTTAACAGCAGCATGCGGTGAAAGGCTATCTGCAAATATCCATTTTGTTGGCTTATATATTATGCCATTTAGGATAGCAAACGACTCAGCTGTGAAGATTTATGTAAACGTTGGAAGGACGCCCTTGATGCAGATAACAAAGCTAATGAACATATAATAGGTCTGTTCCCGTACAAAATAATATTTGCTGAGACAGCTCACAAGAGAGCAAAAAACTACCCCTCCATAAAAATCTGTAAAAAAATTACTGGTCTGTTGGTAAAAATCAGTAAACTGTCAGTTGGTATCTAAAAATGACAACTCGCTTGTTTTGACAGGTGATTTATGTCATTTGTTCTCTAAAAGGCATACAAAATATATAATTTTACTGTTTTTTACTTAAACGCGTTCCCGTACTTTTTGGTAATTTTGTCTCTTTCTGAGATAATTTACCCCCACTCCAAGAAATTTGAGAATTTACTAATTTTTACTGAAAAAGTACGGGAACAGACCTAATATGTACTAAATTTTTGACAGATTGGGTTGTTTACATTTTACATTTGACTTTTGACATTACACCCCATCCCCTTACTGTGTTTACATGTATACTATTTTTTAGAAAATTAGCAAATTCATGGAGTTTCCCATTGGTATATCTGGATTTTGACTTTTTTTCAGATCGATTTCAGGTTGATTTGTTTTTGTCTTTGTGTTGTTGTAATTTCCTGTCTGTGAAGTTAGTATTTTACATTAAACTGCAATGGTTTTAATGATTAATAATAATTTTCCACAACCGAAATATCGAAATAACGAAAATCAATTGGCGTTTTCCATTGGGAAATCTTGATTTTGATCTGAAATTTGATCTTTTTGAGTGTCAATGGAACACGATTCGGATTTTTTTTTTTTGGTCATTGTATTGGTGTCATTTCGTGTCTGTGAAGTTAGCGTCGGTGTAGCTGCCAACATTAAAAACATAACAAACATTTGAAAATACAGAAATTATCTTCATTTAATCAATCAATTTAATAGTTCACGTATATCTTTCTTTTCTGTGTCTATATCCATTATTAATTTAACCCAAAGCACTCTTGTTTTTCACAACCGAAGTAAAAAATCAAAATGAAAATTACTCTTGTCAAACTGACAGCTATCATTTCTATTGGTATTGGTAAATCTGCCGAAAAATTCAGATTTGCAAAATTGATCTCTGATCAAAAAAAAAATCAATTTTTTCGCCCAATGGAACACAACAACTGTCAAAATCGGTCTTCAGGAGTTGTGCTATCCTGTGTCTGCTTTTAACTTTTATTTTTCAAATCATTGTGAGTGAAAATCATGTTTATAAACTTTTCTCAGGTCAGTCGAGTGTTTATTGAGTTTGCTCGTGATTTTTTGGTGTTTCGGTGATGATACGGCTGGGAGTTAAATACAGACATTCTACATGTCTATATTTACTCCAATGAAAAGTATCAGTGGGACTCGGTAAATCATACATTCGAACTTCCAAATAAAGAGTTTTGAATTCATTTGTTTATTAAACTAATGGTGCTTTAGTTTTTTAAACCCTCATCTCATCATCACTGACTTGTTATTTGGGGAAAGTTTAAAAAATAGATGTTTTGTCTGAGTTTGTGGAGTTTACCAGAAGACTAATATTTTTAGCCTGTTCACAAGTTGTTATCTTATTGTTGTTGCCTTATTAGTGACAAATAGTCTTGTTGACAAATCGCCAACAAATCCCAAACAGGGAGTTGTTGAAGGAAGTATTGACACATGTCATAGGCATGTTATTAGTTTCACCACGCAATATATATATATTGTGCTCAACCGGATCATTCATGTACTTCCTGGGTTACAAAATACAGCTAATTCAGTGATCTTGAAATGCAATACAAACTTCAATATTTTTTAGGATTGTAATTTTGCTGGATGAAAAAGCTAAATATCTTAGGGAAGCTGGAGTTAACACACATTTAGAAAACAATAGATTATATAACGAGGTGATAAATTATCTATGGAACATTGACTGCTTAAGGACGTCGAGAATATTCCCGTTACCAAAACTACTAAATAAGACAACAGCAGAGCTTAAATCTGCGCGTAATACTAAAATTTTCGACGGTTAAAGCTTCGAGATGACTGAAGAAATGATAAGCATTTTAAAATAATATAGAGTGACCTCCCCACTACACCAGAACTATTTCTCAACTTTCTTCATCTTCTCCACTAATGCTCACCCACTGTTGAAATTCTAAAAGGTATAACACACTATAAAATGTTTTTAGTGCTTTGCAAATATTTAAAAAAAATATTATTTTCTAGAGAAATTATATTTATTGATTTATTTATTTATTTAATCTACAAGCAATATTACAGCTTACAGATATAACCACTCCAAGCGACAAATTTAAATGTGAAATAAGAATACTCTAGCTCTCATAGACCTAGCGGGGACATAGATAGGTAATAAAGCAAGAAGAGATGGACCTTTAATATGATAGCATAGTAAGTCTCTAATCAGCATTACAATATGAATTTTTCTTCTTGAATGTCAAGACTTTATTCCGAGTAATGGGCATCTAGCCTCCCAACCCATTTTTTTTACCCTATCCCATAGGGGTATATTAGTTTTGACATTAAGTTTGTAACATAGAGAAATAATTTCGATACATATACCTCAAAGTATATGGATCGATTCAGAATCGCTAGCTGAGTCGATTAAGCCATGTCTGTCTGTCCGTCCGTCCGTCTGTGTGTCACCGATTTTTGGGCCTTTAATTTTGAGCTAGAGTGTTGAAATTTGGTATATAGACTCTTTGGCCGACGAAGCAGAACAAGTGTAACAATTTTAGAAATCCGCCCACTGCCACGCCCCCTTTTAGAAAAACGTAGTTTGAAGCCAAACCGTAAGGAATTTCAAAAAAGTGCCTGAGCGGCATATTTAGACAATCCTAATATCTATATTTCGTCCATACAAAGTTTTTTGCCACGCCCACTTTTTGGGGGCGTTTTTAGTAAAAACACGCTTTTTGTCCAAATTTTAACACTTTCGGAAAAATTTTGATGCAAATACTTCCGCAATGGTAATATAAACATTTTGTCAATATATCATTTTCACCTACGCCCACATTTTGGGGGCGTTTCTTACAAAAACCATTTGTATACCCCATCCCAAGGCGTTAGCAATAGAAATACGTTGTTTTTGTCGAACCACAAAAGATTTTGATAAACTGTCTGATAAATATATTGTGACAATGTTATTTTCTGTATTTCATCGCCATAAAGCCTATATTTTGAGGATATTAATTTTAAGGATGGGATGGGATAGGGTATTCAATGATCCGAACAGCGGATTGTAGCCTCTCATATGTTTTAAACATATATTTCTTGAATCGTCTTGGAATTTTTTTAATCCGATCAGAATGGACTTTATATGCGGGACTCCAAATAACATCTGATCTGACAAGTGATATAAACAAGGATAATAATACGAAGGGATCTGTAAAGTCTTTTGCATTTCGTTTTATGAAACCTACTAACAAGTTAGCCTTAGGCCGTGGGCCAATTGCCATAAAAAAGGGGTTAAATTGTATCCACCGGCTAATTTTTGACATTTCTGCTGGGGTAAACAAAATTTGGCTTTTTGCTGTGTCAGTTGGATTAAATGGGATATTATTTTAATACTATTTTCAATAATTTCCCAAAAGAATTGGGACAAAATTCCTTTCCATATATTAACTTATAATACAAAAATACTGAATAGAATTCAGAGAAATCATACAAAAACCTTAATTATTTCTTGTTGGCATTAAAATATAATTGTTGTACAATTTGTATTCATGATTAAAGATATCTATTATACTTTCTTCAAGTTAAACATATTTTCGCATATAAAAAAATACCGAAATATATGTAGTCATACCATTTTGATAACCATCCATTTTCAAAAACCCAATGTTAATTTATGTTACAACTTTGTTTACATTTTCTGATATGAAATACATATTCTTTGCTTTTTATTAAAATCTGAATGATGTGCTATTTTCCCACACATGTGAACACTGGTGTGCTTTCCATCACTCTCACTCCTCAGTACGTATACCAAATGTCAAAAATTAGCCACTGGATAAATTTTAGCGAGCTGTTGAGCAGGTTAAAATTTTTAAGTCTCTATTCACCACACTAATGTCAAAAATTATCCACTGGCTAATATTTTAACGTAATTGGCACACGGCCTTAGGGACCAAATAATCAAAATGACGTTTAAAAGAAAGAGGGGAATCAAGAAAAACAAGTCTTTAATACTTCAGACCCCCTCTAAAGCTTCAGATTCAATTGCATAGTTAAAAAGCAAACATTGAGATTTTCTGAAAAAAGAAATAGCACTACACTTTTTGATATTTAATTAAAGGCCATTGATGTGCCACCAAATTGACAAAGAATCAATGTCTGATTGAATAAGTTGACAATCATTCAGACTCGAGACTTTTAATAATAGTTTTAGATCATCCGCATATAATAGGCAATTACAATATTCAAGACAAAGATAATATCATTAATGAAAATTGTGAAAAGGAGCGGACCCAAGTGACCTTGTGGGACTCCTGATGTACATTGAATTACCTTTGAATATGTATCTCCAAGCTTAACTCGTTGTGTTCTACAAGTTAGATATGAGGATAACCACCGAAAAACCAAACATCTCAAGTTTTTTCACAAGGGTTTGGTGATGCAAAGGCTTAGCTAAAGTCAGTGTAAACGGCGTCCTTCTGAAATTGTTGTTCCATTGCATTAGTGACGTACGAAGTGAAATAGGTTAAATTGGTAACAGTAGATCGACCGGAGACGAAACCAAGATGAACTTCTGATAAATATTCACTTGTAAGAAATTCAAGCTTATTTAATACCATACTTTCAAACAATTTTGGGATTGCAGATAGTTTACAAACACCCCTATTATTCTCAACAACATTTTTAGAACCAGATTAAGAATAAGATCCAAGTAAGACAATTTTCATTCTTCATATATAAAGGGTGGTTAAATTTTAAGGGCCGATGTTGATTTTGGATAAAACACAAATTATTTAGGAAATTATTGTTGTTTCTTTTTATCATGATAATATTCGTATGGTTCAATTATGTATGGAACAAAATATTGGCCAAATGGCCGCCACGACCTCGGCGGCACGCCTCCATCCGATGGTCCAAATGTTCGATGACGCTGAGGTATAATTGAGGTTCCATGCCTTTAATGTGTCGAATTATCTCATCCTTTAGCTCTTGAATTGTTGCTGGCTTATCGACGTACACCTTTTCTTTCAAATAACCCCAAATAAAGAAGTCCAACTGTGTCAAATCACATGATCTTGGCGGCCAATTGACATCGCCACCACGTGAGGTAACACGGCCATTGAATTTTTCGCGCAAAAGAGCCATTGTCTCGTTAGCTGTGTGGCAAGTGGAAAAAAATCTGCCGGATGATGCCGCCAGCCTATGAACCACACCAAACAGTCACTCTTTGTGGGTGCATTGGTTTTTCGACAGTCAGTCTTGGATTATCATTCGCCCAAAGGCGGCAATTCTGCTAATTGACGAATTCGCTGACCATTGACGACGGTTGAAATGGTCAAGCGGCTTTAGTTCTTGAGTCAATTGCACATTGAAAGCGTGTAAATGCAAGTCTTTATGCATATTGTTCATTAACGACTAGCGTGAGTGGTGCAATTGTTGGGCACGACGACGAGTTGAGGTGGACGGCTCTTCAGCCACACTATCGTGAACAGCATCAATATTTTCTGCAGTACGAGCTGTACGAGCATGCACTGGTGTTTTCACATCTCCTACAGACCCGGTTTGCTCAAGTGAAGAACCGTGTTCAACGGATTAAACCAAAAAAAAATCCTACATCAAATGAAAATTAATATAACGTCCAATGTCTGGATGTGAAAATAAAAATATATTTTTCAACCGCAAAAAATGATTTTTTTCAACAAGATTGGGCTCAATAGAAAAGTCGTTAATAAACCAACTTTTGATAACCAGGAAAAAAACGTACACGTTAATCAAATATATCTTGGTTACGCTGGTCACGAACGCATGCACGCCTTTGGTCGCAATTGTGAATAACACATCCAGCATAAAAAAAAGTAAAAAAAAAATATTCAACCGAGCGGAAGTTGACAGGCCACATACATACAACACCACATATGAGCCATTGGAATGCGGCAGACAATTATTTAAAACCAATCACCACCTATGTATGTGAATGCTGGTTGATTCCAATTTTTTTTATTTTAATCGAAATGTTCTTTTCTCCATGAATACCATATGTCTGTGTCATGCTGCTAATGTTTTAAGAATTGCAGAAGAGGTTTTGATAAAAGGTATACAAAGCCTCCTATTATTAGGCCTGTCGCTGTAAGATGTGGTAATATATCACCAAACGGGTGATTTCAAATTTTATTTTCGTTAGGGTTTGATGACATGCCCTACAAATGTGCAATTTAGATCAGGTTAAGAGAGACACTCTTTCGATTCTACAAGACCAAACCAACAGAAGAAAACCGAACAAAGTTCAAACAACCCAGAATGACTGGGTTGAACAAAATTGAGGCAAAGAAATCTACAATGTCTCAGAGTTAGTAAAAACTTGTGGTCATTTGTCAAAAATATAAAAAAAATTTGGTCTCATCATCAGTTCCGAAGCTCATTCACAATGAGATTTTTGATCTCGACATTCATAAATCCGCTGGTTCTGAAGAGGTGTACTTCTACGCTTGCAGAACCATTGCAAAAGCTTTTCCGCTTTTCTTGTCGAAAATCGTGCATTTGGAATCGATGAAAAACTTCTTATATGGATTACAAATTATCCTTCGAAACGTTCAATTAAAGTTGCTAGTAACCCCCAAAGCTCAGTTTTGTCTCTGACTTTCTTTCATATGTTTATAAATGATATCCCGCCTACAACTTCTGATCCATTTCATTCCTTCTGTGATGACAGTACTCTCAGATTGTCATATTCGTTTTCAGGTCCACGTCTCTCATCTTCGAACGTGGATTCCGATCTTGATAGCATTATCAACTGGGGTTAATCTAACGAATAGAATTCAATGCTTCCAAAACACAATGCTAATATGCTATCTGGTTGGGTGCACCCAATACTTCAAACATTGACGTTTTTTTTATTTTTTACGAGAGAGTTCTCTGTTGATATTTAAGATTTGACAGTTTTAATGTTTCTTCACGCAAAAGTACGCGAACAGACCGGAAAGTTTTTTGTCGAGAAAAATACACTAAAAATATTAATTCTTAAGGACGAAAGCGATTTGTCAAATTGAATGATAATAATATTTCAAAAGAACCGAGGTAGACAAAAAAATAGATTTGCAAATATCAGAAAAATTTGATCAATAACAGGGGTTAACATGGCAATGAGGGCCGCTGTGGTTTGCGGCTTATTCGCATAGACCTGCGACTTCAGAAAACCGCATGAGAAAAAGTCTAACACAATCGTACAATCTTGGTGGGCAGTTCACATCAACACTACTCAACGAAACGCTTGTGCAGAATTTTCGATGTGGCGTGAGCTGTGTGGCACGAAGCGCCGAACCGTCCTTTTGAAACCACAAGTATTTAGTGTCCATATCATCCAATGAGGGCTCAGTGGCGCGATGGTTAGTGCGATGAACTGCCGCG
This sequence comes from Rhingia campestris, assembly GCA_932526625.1. Classification (NCBI taxonomy): domain Eukaryota; kingdom Metazoa; phylum Arthropoda; class Insecta; order Diptera; family Syrphidae; genus Rhingia; species Rhingia campestris. The sequence goes on from OW052186.1 coordinate 18,415,690, forward strand.
CAGAAGGTCTGGGTTCGATTCCCAGCCGTAGCAACACCTAAATGATTTTTCACTGGCCCTCCTCTCGTGATGAACTGACAAATCATCCGAGTAGTATCAATTGTCAAGAATAGCTTATCTCAAGTTAGCCGTTCGGAGTCGGCATAAAACAGGAGGTCCCGCCATCGTGCAAGAAGTACACACGCACACATGAATGGTTGTGAGAAAGCTAGGCCCTGGGTACTAACGAACCTGTTGCGCCAAAAATTTGTTTTTTTTTGTATCATCCAATTTAGATCAAAACAAGTTGGTAATCATCGACCTATAGCGTTCGCCGTTGACAGCGATGGCCTGGCCAACGTCGTTCTTAAAGAAATATTGACTGATGACGCCAGACCAAAATCCACAACAAATAGTGATTTTCGAGATGCATTGGACGCTTTTGGATTTCACAATTTTAATTGTTGACGTACCCATTCATCAAGAAATTTGCCTCATCGCTGAAGATGATTTTTCGATAAAAATTACGATCAGTTACCAATTGCTTCAGAGCCCATTCAGCCGAACACATATCGTTGTCGATGATTGTTTACCTTGAGCTCCTGGGTCAGTTGAATTTTTTACGGGTGCAGGTTTAAGTCACGACCCAAGTTTTGTTCTACGAAAGTCCGAGTTCTTGTGAGCGAGTAGATATCGCCTGGGATTTTCCTGCATACTCTAATGGACAGCGGCGATGTTTTCGCCACATTGCAAATAATCATCTTGGTGGAATACTTATGGCCACCGTAAAATGGGCGAAGCATGGGGAATATTGCCCGAACAGAACACCCATTTTGATAAAACAATTTTATCATTTGAAAGTATTGTTGAACGCCATGTCGGTCAGATGTAGCTTCAACAATTTGGCCGCTATCAACTGTCAATTTCGGAAATCCGTATTGGAAAATCCTTTACTTCTAAATGGAGGAACAAATTCACCGGCAAAATAAAGCTTTCGTAAATAAAATTCCTATAGATAATCTGCTCTCTGCCCTAAAAAAAGACTTAAAGTAAATCCACATATAAAATAACTCATAAAATAAATCTTATCTATCTAAAACTAACATGAAATACCCAACACACTATAAAATCAATCCTTAACTCTTTCCGCGATAATGCTTGATCAAGAACCCTAAATATGACTGATGGTTTTGGACTGTCGTGTTCAACGACAGTTCAAATGGGTACCCTCCACTTGTCGTGTACTGTCAATGTCAATCGACCCCCTAAATTGTCACACAGTCTAAGCTGAAAAGCCACAAAATGACAATGTCTGTCTTTGTTATAGCTTTTCCTGTTGTCGGCCACCGCCCGTCGTAAACGCACCAAAATCAATAAGGTATAAAACACTCATTTTGAACAGACAAAAAACTTCATACTATGGACAGTCTGTCGATTCCGTTGCGGTAATTCGATGTCGATGCATCACACTATGGAAGGTCGCTTGTTGAAAATGTCGATAAAATCATAGAAATCAACGAGTTTGACCGTCATGTTAATCATTCGATTGGCTAGGAGAACACATTGCACACACAACTGTTTGGAACCATTTGAGGAAGACAAAGACAAAACAACAGAAAAAAAACATAAAGGACCGAATTTTCATCTGCGAATCGCTGCTAAATCGCAACAAATCGACCCATTTCTGAAGGGGATGGTAACTGGTGATAATGATTAAGCAGAAACGTTCGTGGTTTCTTTATTTCGAACTGATACTTTGGTAGGCCTGTGTATTCGATTTGACTAAGGGTCTTAACATCCCAGTCCTGCTCTACGGCGCCGAACCATGGATCATATAAAAAGAAGAAAATGAAGAAATCCTTAATCGTTTGAGCGTAAAATTCTTCAGAAAAACTTCGGTCCCGTTTGCGTTGACGGGCTATGGGGACGATCATTCATCCAAGAACTTTAGGGGTGACATGGTGACAGAGGCGTAATGAAATGACCACAAGTTATTATCGAACAAATTGACGCATATATGCTTACTAACTGAGATATAGGTACTGGTTAATAAGTCCTGAAAAGGGATTCGATTGTTTGCGTAAACGAAGTCCCTCAGTTCGGTTAATATGTCTCGCCAAAATAAATAACTTCAAACTCAAGGTCAAGTTCAGCTGAACAAAATCTTTACAAGGTACACGAGTACACCCACCTCAAACCGACAAACAGAGCAATCCCAGGCTCACAAAATATGCGGGAATGTGTGAATTTTTATCATGCCGAACTGCGCGACAATCGTTGTGTAGATTTATTAAAAAAAAAAAAGAAAAAACTACTCAAGCGCAAATGTTTCATCTCAGATTTAACATGTTTTGATTCGGGTGGTGGCGGGAAGGGGCTAGGTGGTTTGGTTTGTTGTGCTGAATTTCTTGCTGTCGATCGGAATGTCAATGCAAGTTGAATTCGCTGCCTTGTCGTGTATCTTATAAATATTGCATTCAAATCTACATACAAAAATATTGGTATCCAACGGATTTTGTATCTAGCTATAGTTTCATCTCTATGGCATGTGCTTTCGCTTATGGGAGTGTGGGGATTAAATAAATTTAAAACGAAGTAATGTATAAAATGTACGTGCCTACAGGTGAGTAGAAGCTTGCCTCAACAAGTAGGCTTGGGCATAGGTTTGGCAATTGCTTTTATATTTAACACGTGCGCTCACGCACACTTGCAGAGTCAATTGTGTTGTGTGACAAATAGCCAGGAATTCCACTACTAAAAACAACATTTTTGGATGATGAAACGCTAATTAATGGTACGACATATTTGTGGATAAAGTGTGTAGTGGTAGTGTTTTTTTGTGTGTATTAGTTTGATCGTTTATAAGAGAAGGTAACGATTTTGCAGCCGGAATTCCTGAGGTAGGGTCTTTGGGTCAATGGTTGAAATATTGTTGTGGTTTTTTTTTTACCTCAAGATTGCATTCTTCGCTGAAAAGATACTTTTATACGTCGGCATAATTATAGCCACTTATTATATTTTTTTTAGATTTGAAGTCAGTTTATTTTAAACCGGAAGTCAGAGTTAATATAAACAGAGGTAGGTATGTAAATGAGTCGAAAAGTTTCAAAACCAATTGACTTTCAAGACGTATGTATTACACATGAGCTAGATGAAGTTTAGATGAAAAAACATAGCATTTTTGTTTTAAACATTGGAAGGTGAAACGAAACGAAGCTTCAAATTTTGTACAAATAAATATTTTTAGTACCCAGCTTAATTTTAAAAAATCACAAATCTGAAGCTGGTGTCCCCTAAGGATGCGTATAAAGTCCAGTGATTTTCATAAACGATATCGAAAACCATCTACCTGTGGGGTTTCTTATGGCCATTTGCAGATTAAGATGTTACTCTATGCGGATGATCTTTATTATCATAGCCTACCGGATAGCCTACCGACACTCCAACTGGAAATAACACGGTTTTGCGACACTTGGGATCTAGACAGTAATAAATTCAGTTATGATGGTACTGCTCAGAGACGAAATTTGGATGGTGCCAATACCGAAGTTGTAACAAAATATAAATACCTTGGCTTCCTGTTAACACATAACTTAAATATTCGGCCTCACATTAGGAAAAAACTAACTAATTAACTATATATATAATGTCGGCGTCGTTTTTTTTTTAAACAAATTTGTGGATCCAACATCAAAGTTTATGGTTTTTGATGCCACAGTTAATAGTTGTTTTTGCTACGCAAATGAATAATTTCCAGGCGTTATATGAAATTCAATCTATCCAAAGATATTTTTTTCAAAATTTTTTTTATTGTCATCAAATACTCCCAACTATGCAATTTGCGTAGAATTAGGTCTTCCATATATATATTTATTAAAAATTTGAAGGCAAATTCAGATTTTTTAATTAAAGCTAGATATATAGAGGACCAAAGACAGAACTTTCACAGAAAAATACTTCTAACATCTCTCAAATCCGGCTATATTTTTAGAAAGTGGTATGAAATAGCCACTAGAAATAACGTGAGTGATTCTGTACAAATTCGGAGTATTGGAAGACAATTCTTTACAACTGCATTTCAGTGATCGACGAAAGCATATTTTAGTCCTCCCTTGATAGAGTCAGTTTTAAGAGCTACATGTAGCCTCTTTAACTTTAGTCTGGGGATAAAAAAAAAACTATTTTAGGAAAGAATTTACAGTTCCAGAAATGAACTTGATTCTTAAACTTGGAACAGAAATGTTTGATCTAAATTACAGGCCACATAGAAATGACTTAAGCCCTATTTGTTCTCTCTGTAATCGCAATTTACACGAAGATGTTTTTCACTTTATTGCGATCAGTCCATTATGCAAGAGATTCGTAGACTAAATTTCAATAAAAGTTTCTTGACATACGAAGAGTCTCAACTAACTTTTCTTCTAAATTTAATTTCAAATTTCCAATTCCCAGAAGCAATTACCAGCTTTTTTAGTGCTTTTGAGCAGAAGTTCAGCCTGTTAAATTGCTCATGTAGGTAAATCCGCAGAATATGTAATGATAAGGCTTCCATAAAGATTCCAGGGATGTGTGTACATGTGACATTTGTATGACCTGAAGGCTTATAGTAGCTGTGACTACTTACGTAGAAGGTCTGGGTTCGCTCCACAGTCGTAGCAACTACAATATGTTTTTTTTTATAAATGCACATTACAAATGATATATTTCCCATTTTTCGTGTACATTTTAATGATTGCTATAACTCAAGCCTACGATGAGAGTGGTTTTGCAAAACACGTTCTAAGTACTTAGTTACTGATACTACTCTTGTATTTATATTGCAGAGAACAGCCTAGTGGTGGACTGATGTACAGAGGACCCGAGTTCGAATCCCAGTAAGAACCCAATTTAGTTTGTTAAATATAATATTTCATATACTACCATTAAAAAAAAAAAATATCTTTTTTTTATTTCCTTAATTTTTGAGTTTCGGTAAGGGAAATCTTATAGAATTGTTTTTCCATAAAGATTTTTACAGTTAATATTGCTGAAGGGGAAATAGTGTCGATATAGTGTTTTATCGAAGCGAAATTGAGTTTATGGCTGGAGGATGCTTTATCGTTTTTTTTTTCAGGCAAAAAAACTACAGAAACACTTATCTGGATATGTTTTGAATCAAAAATAGCGCCTCGTCAAACTTTTTATACCCTATCCCTATATTAGTTTTGATACATAGTTTGTAACATAGAGAAATAATTAAGCTACATATACCTCAAAGTATATGGATCGACTCAGAATCGATATAGCCATGTCTGTCCGTCCGTCCGTACGTCACCAATTTTTGGGCCTTAAATTTTGAGCTAGAATGATAAAATTTGGTACACGTGGTCTCTGTTGCTCCCAGGAGAACAATTGTAAAAAAAATTAAAATCCGCCCACTGCCATGCCCCTTTTTTTTTTTTTTGAAAAACGTAGTTTTTAGCCAAACCGTAAGGAATTTTAAAATAAAGTCTGAAAAGCGTATTTAGACAATCGTAATATCTTTTCGTTCATATAAAGTTTTTTGCCACGCCTCCATTTTGGGGGCGTTTTTAATAAAAAACATGTTTCGGTCAAATTTTAAAATTTTCGAAAAAAATGTTGATGTAGAATCATTAGTAATATTAATATAACCATTTCGTCTATGGCCCATTTTAACCCACGCCCAGTTTTAAGAGGAGTTTTTATATAAAAACCATTTTTATACACTACCCCATAACATATGCAGGAGAAAAACCTTGTCTTTTGTAGAACCGTAAAATTTGTTGTGACATTGTCATTTTCTATATTTAATCCCCATCGTGTTTTAAGCCATGTCCACTTTTTGGGGATAATAGTTTTACAGGTGGGATGGGATAGGGTATTCAACGATCCGCACAGCGGATTGTAGCATTCTCATATGTTTTTAATATACCATTTCCAATAGGTGTGTATTAATGTTGATACATAGTTTGTAACATAGCTAGCTGAGTCGATTCAGCCATGTCTATCCGTCTGTCCATCACCAGTTTTTGAGCCTTAAATTTTGTGCTAGAATTGTTGTTGCCGTTTTTTTAATAAAAAGACATATGAGAAGGCGGATCATTGAATACCCTATTTCATCCCATTTAAAATAATAACCTCAAAATGTGGGCTTTATGGCGATAAAATACAGAAAATGACATTGTCACAATATATTGCTCAGACAGTTTATCAAAACCTTTTGTGGTTTGACAAAAAACAACGTTTTTCTATTGCATATGCTTTGGGGTAGGGCATACAAATGGTTTTTATAAGAATATGCCCCCAAAAAGTGGGCATGGGTTAAAATGGTCTATTGATGAAATGTTCATATCAATACTACCAATGATTGTGCATCAAAATTTTTTTTCGAAAATTTTAAAATTTGACCGAAAAACATTTTTATTTTAAAAACACCCCCAAAAAGTGGTCGGGGCAAAATACTTTATTGACGAATTATAGATATTACGATTCTCTAAATATTCTTTACGGTTTGGTCAAACAATACGTTTTTCTAAAAAGGGGCGTGGCATATTAAGTATTTAGCCACGTCCATTTTTGGTGATGGTTAACCTAAGCAAGCAATGGGAGAGGGCATTCAACGATTCAACGCACTTCGTAGTCGTCTCATATATTTTTTTATTTTAACTAAACTACCTAACCTAAAATCATTTCTATTTTCAATTGTGAAAATAAAATTTTCCTTTAATTTTATGTAATCTTAAAATCTTTTTAAAAATGCTGCAGCTTCTTATTATACATTTTTTGTTTTAGTTCAGTTTATTTTTATTTTTTTAGTGCTTTCTTGCCAATGCAACATATATTTTTTTTAAGAACCAACCATTTTAAATAATAAAGTATAAAAGTGAATATATGTTTATTTTTTAAATGTTAATTGTAAAAGCTCTCTTTTAAAACGTTTATTTAATATCCGGCAGATGGCTTAAAGACATGCTTGTAAATCTTCAATTTATTGATGTTATATTTTATAAAAAAAAATGGAATACAAAAAATCACAAAGATAAATAACAAACACTTCCCATACCGTTAATAGACCATTTTGATATTATGTATTTATTTATTAGTCTACCATATTTGTATGTTACAGATTATTTTGACTTCATACTAAATAATAGTTTAATTCGGAGAGAAAAATTCAATTAAACTTGTTAATTGATAAAAAGAAGTTGTAAGAAAAAATATATATTTTATAAAGCTCTTTAATCATAGAGAGACAAAACTAAAACTAAACAAAAAAAAGTTCCAACACGACTAGGACAAACTTCCCCAGGAGGCAGGAATGTAGATAAGTATTGTGTTTACTATGGAGTTTTAACAACTCTTCTTTCGCTAAAAAAAAACTATTTGCTATTTGAACATTTTTATTTTATTTTAAGTGAAACACTTTTAAAACACATCTCAATGGTTGTATAGTTATAGAGTGCATACGTTTTTATGCAGCCTTTATTCAGGGTCGCATAAATTGTGGGCTTTATGGCGATGAAATATAGAAAATGACAGTCACAATATATTGTTCAAACAGTTATCAAAGCCTTTTGTGGTTCGACAAAAAAAAATTTTTCTTCTGCATATGCTATGGGGTAGGGTATCCAAACGGTTTTTTAGGAAAACGCCCCCAATAAGTGGGCGTGGGTTTAAATTATCTAAGGACAAAATGTTTATATTATCATAACCAATGATTCTGCATCAAAAGTTTTTTCAAAAAATTTAAAAAAGTACCGAAAAACGCCCCCAAAAAGAAGCGTGGCAAAAAACTTGTTAAGACAAAATGTATGTATTGAGATTCTCTAAATTCGTTTTTCAGACACTTTTTTAAAATTACTTACGGTTAAGCCAAAAACTACGTGGGTGGATTTCAAAAATATTTACACTTGTTCTGCTTCTTCGGCCAGACGAAACACTCTAGCTCAAAATTTAAGGCCCAAAAATCGGTGAGACACAGACGGATGGACAGACATGGCTAGATCGACTCAGCTAGCGATTCTGAATCGATCCATATAATTTCAGGTACATCTATCGAAATTATTTCTCTATGTTACAACTTAATGTCAAAACTAATATACCCCTATGGGATAGGGTATAAAGAGAGAAATCTATTACAATGGAGTATGTTGCGACAACGTCAATCTGACAGCCATATAATTTGTATGAAGGCAAAGTCATTGGCAATCCTGTTGAAACACAAGTCAGATACACCAATATATTGAATTTTCGGGAACAATAACTCATGCATCGTGCTCTGTAGCGATCTCCATTCACACGCGCTCCTTTCGCATTTTTAAAGAAATGCGGCCCGATTATCCCGCCTGCCAAAACAGTGCATTTTGAGGGTACTGCTGTTGGGTTGCCTCTAGCTGTTCATCGGTCAAAATTCGGAAATTTTGCTTATTAAAGTAGCTGTTTAACCAAAAATTAGCTTCGTCGCTAAAAACACTTTCTCGATACAAAAATCTATAAAATTAAAGCTATTCCAAGGGTCACAAACCGAAATTAAAACGTTAACCAAAGTCTGTTGGTTTAAAATCTTGAACGAGCTTTATTATACACGCTTTTAAACCAAGAACACGCTTCAAAATACGCCACAACGTTCTACAAGAGATGTCCAAACTTTGAGAACGGCGACGAATTGATTGATCTCGTTATTCACGAATCCTTTCAGCTACTGCAGCAATATTCTCATTATTGCGGGCTCTACGCACTCCGGCTTTTGGATGAATGTCCAATGGTGTAAAATTATTTCGAAATTTGGTGGGTTCAATTGGACAGCTATGATGACAAAAATGTGGTCGATGAACCCTATAAAAATGTTCAACGTAGCACTGATTTTGAAAACAAGTTTCCACAATTAGTAATCGTTGTTCCGGCGTAAGTTTATTCATGATAAAATTGCCAATGCATACTGAATAGAAACGTCATAAAGACAAGCTAGTTAACAATTAATACCTGTCAAAACAACGCTATTGAAAAAAGTACCTTCCATTCTGGCATATGCCCGCCACGTCCAATCTGGAGGTTCAATTTTCGATGACTTTTTCCAACATTTGTGGCCGTATATTGTGGTAAATCGTTTCGGGCTTATCGGCGTAGACACCGACTTCACATATCCCCACAAAAAATCGCGTTAAATCACACGATCTTGGATGCCAATTCACAGGACGAAAACACGAAATTATGCGCTCACCGCAAGTTTCCTTCAACAAATCAATTGTGGCACGAGCTGTGTGACAGGTTGCGTCGTCTTGTTGAAACCACAGCTCCTGCACATCATGGTTGTTCAATAGATGAACAAAAAAGTCAGAAATCATGGCTCTATAGCGGTCACCACAGCGGTGACGTATTTCGCGATAAGTATTTCGAGCAGAACCATGATTTTCAAAATAAATTTGCACAATTTGGAGGCGTTGTTGAAATTCCAAACCAAACAAAATCAGTTGACAGTTGCCAAAATGGCAGCCAGTTAAAATAGTGTTGCCAACTGGCCAAGCCTCTAAAAAACACCCTTAGGTTAGGTTAGGTTTAATGGTCTGTTGACACTCAGGTGAGTCGTCAAACTCGCATAGGCCTACGTGGGCCCATAACCCACTTCTTGTTAAAAATAAATGTACCTGAAAAGAAAGTTTGGAATGTAGTGAGCGTGATACTTAAGTTGTAATCTGCGTTGTTCCATCCGCTTCGAACAGATATTTGCTCCATCCCGAATTGCAGCAGAAACGGACGATCTGCACTATAGGTTTCGTTCCTAGCTCCGTTATGTCCTCGTAGTAGAAGCTACAAAGGAGATCTCCTCGACTTCTGGGTCACCGCATTTTCTGCATAGTTTGTGTGAGTCAGCTAGTCCGATTCTATGAGAGTGCTTACCCAACAGGTTGTGACCAGTTATCACTCTTACCGCTATAGAAATGGAAGCTCTGTTTAGAGCTATAAGTCCTTTTGATTTGTAGCCGCTTTTTTCTGGCCAAAGGTATTTGGTGTGTTAACAAGTGTTAATGTTATGTCACCTAGATTTTGTTGCACTTTGGGTGTATATAGTTATTGCCTGTTTTTTAGAAGCAAGTGGGGGTCTAACCCTGCTGTCGCATAAGGAGATGCCGCTATAAAGTGCAATGTTAGCGTTCGTAACCCTTTCGTTGATATTCAGGTTCCAGTTTAGGTTGCTATCAAGTATCATCCCGAGGTATTTGGGGTGATACTCTCACTTGAGGACAGTGAGAGGGTGGACCTTCCCAAAGTCGGTGCCACAAACTCTGAGAATGATCTTTTGTTAGTGAAGAGTACTAACTCAGTTTTCTTCGGATTTACACCTAGGCCGCATGGTTCTGACCATCTGCTGAGTAGATTTAGGCTATTTTGCATGATTGCGCTTAGAGTCGATGGGAATTTCCCACATGCCATGAGAACAACATCGTCTGCATAAGCCACTGTTTTTGTAGCGGTGATCTCCAGTTTCTTCGATACTTCATTGACTACTAGTAGGCAAAGAAGCGGAGAAAGAACTCCCCCTTGTGGAGTACCTCTTTTTGTTGTTATTTTTTTGGTAATGGCGCCTTCTATATTTAGGAAGGCTGCTAGTGTGTATTCTTTCTGATATACCGATTTGGTACTCATGTGCAAGAGCAAATTTGAATAAACGTTAATGTGGAAATTTACAAAGCTGTGCGCTTACTGAGAAAATTGTAAAAAAGATGAATAAAGAAAAAATACAGCTTCCTTAATTTTTTCTCAATTTTCTTCACGCAGAATTTCGGCTTGGGTAGCGATCAGGGCGGTCCATCACGCTGCCTCGATCTGTCCGAAGCAAAAAAGCATCTGGAGTTTCAAGGCGTTGTTCCATTATAACTGGCGTAGCCATTCCTGAAGCCCCTGTTACTGGACTCAGTCTACCTTGTGTAACTTAGAACTAAGGAGGAGACTATATCTCCGCAAGAACATGGCAAGGAGCTGAAATACTGCTTTCCTCATTGTTCAGCCACCAAAATTGGGTGTGCTGCCTTACCGTATCGATTTTATCGGAATCCGATATCGCCTTGCTAAAGCGGGCTAGCTCCTGAGCATTGCCGACGTATCCGCCGCGGATAAGCCGCTTGCCTCGCGTGCGACGGTGGAGCGGCGGAGGTATAAAGCAGGGATACCATCCATTTCTTGAATAAACCCTAAAGAGTCAATGTAAATGAACGCCCCTGGGGTGATAAAGCCTGATAAGAGCGTACTCTCCATGTATGTTTCATTGGGGTATTAAGTCCCGAAAACCAGCCTGTTGTCGCTAGCCTTCGCCCTTGAAACGTGCATTCGAATCACCTTGGATTTTGGCTCAGATTGAACGTACAAAGTTCAATACAACAGGAGAAGACATTGCCAATGCAACGCGGCCATTCACTAACACAAATCTAAGTATATGCTGTCTTAGCTTAGCTATTACCACTCAGAAATCCAACAAAAGACTAAAAAGTCAATGTACTAATAAATCTTTTTTTTTTGAAAGTGGCGGGATGAACCTGAGCCCCAACCAATTAGCCCAGTTCCTACCGAACTGCCTCTAGTTGCGCAATTCAAGTTTATTTACGTTGGTTTCTACTTGTGCGCGAAACTTAAGGCGAGGTCTTGCTATACTCCGTCCGACGTTTAGCTGGGAATCGAAGGCTCTACGTGCCGGAGTATTGGTGTCCATTCGCTCTACACGGATAGCATCTTAAACGTCTAATGTCGAGTTTTTTGACTAGAGGTATTTCGCTATACAACTCGCATATTCCTTGGTTGAATATTCTCCTCCAAAGCCCATCAACGCAAACGGGACCGAAGATTTTTCGAAGAATTTTTCTCTCAAAACGAACAAGGATTTCTTCATCCGCTTTTGATATGGTCTATGCTTCAGCGCCCTAGAGCAGGACTGGGTAGATTAGAGTATTTGTAAAGGAGCTCCTTAGTAGTTCGAGTGAGGGTTTTACTACTAAATTACCTTCTTAGCCCGAAGCTATTATAGCTATTAAAAAAAATTGTACCGCTTCCTTCTCTATACTAGCAAACGTGGCTATAACATTACGTAAAGGCCGGCCAATGATGTCTATTTTGTCGCGGTATGCTAGAAATTGCACCGATATATGGAAGATTGTGTTCCTCTGGTGTTGGCTAGAGAGTTTTGCATTCTGAAAAGCCGGTTCATTCTGAAAAACCGGTGTTCATCTCTTCTTCTTTACCTGCAGCATCTGTCGGCATTCTTCATCAAACCAAGGGTTTTTTGCTGTTGAGCGGGAGAAATCTAGCATATCAGTGCGGCTGATCTAATGAGTTGTTGACATCGTCGCCATTGTTCATCGAAATTATATGCTGGTGGTATGTTGTTAATCGAGAGGATGAGGGGTATGTGTTCTGTTATCAACACTCGCACTAATAAGCTTAGAAAGATAGGGGACTTACCACTTTTAGGTAAAATAAGTACAATTTACGTCTTATCACCAAGACTGGGGTTTGACAGGTTAACGTTGATCGAGTTCGCCTTCGTTCTACAATATTTATTCTGCTGGTTAACATTTTAACGCAATCGCCGCAACGCCTAATTTTCTCATTCAAATAAGGCTACTACCTCCAAATTAACCAACGTCATAAAGGAGCACTGTATCCTGCACAGGTATTTTTTTTCGACTTGCTATAGCCTACAAAAAGAACTTCTTCCCTCAATGGTGCAGTGGTTAGTGCAATAAACCGCAGCGCAGAAACTTTGTACTTCGTTCACATTAATTTGGCCTTCATGCGACTTCTACTTCGCCAACTTTACGTCGGAAGTTAGGTCTGAACTAAACCACAAATTAGAAGTAAACGACCATAAACAAAGCCCTGTGTTCACTAATTAGGCTCTGGAGCAGTTGAAAATTTGTTGTTTTTGTGAAAATTGGTATTTCTTCGGTTATTCTGCTACTTCCATCTGTAGAAGCTTAAGTGACTTAATGAAGCAAAAAACAAATAAGCCTAACATAAGGTTAAAAAAAAACAGTTGTGCAAATATACATAGGGAACGCATAATCACCTTACAAACAGCTTATTCGCTTTTAGCGATTTCGTACTTGTTGTTAATAAGAAAAGTCAACATGTTCCCATTGCTAGATAATGTTGTTTTCCTTTTCAATTGGAATGCTCTTGGTAAATGCTATTCAAAATGATTATGACATTCGGATAGCTATTTTTGAGATGAGATCATGTTTTATTAAAAACTATAGTGTGATAAGTTTATTCAGTTCTTACTTTTCGAAAGATTTAGAAGATTTTAAAGAGAAAATTTGTAGAAAAGTCATGGCTAGGGATATAAGAAAAACCGAATAAATTTATTCCAAAAAATCAAGATTTAACTTGGAATAAGCTAAATATTGGAAATAAGCTAAAATTGGAATAAGTTATGGCTGAAGTAAAATTTCGACCTAGGATAATAAGACAATTTGGACTGTATGAAAACCATTGGACCTGTTCAAATTTCTATAAGCACTTGACTCCAGGATTTCTGAAAAACTGCTTCATCTTTTAATTGATATGATATTAACATATTAACAGAAAGCTTAATAACATCCTTCATATGTGCTTAACTTTAAAAAAATTTCGGTTCAGGTCTATCATTAAATTTAAAAAAAATAATGTTTGTTTGGTTCCGCTATCATCGTAATGTAAGAATCAATCAGAATTGCGAGGTCAAACAGTTTTACGAAAACAATATCTTTCTCTTTGTTTCTACTTACTTACTTAGGGGTATCTGCTTGAGACAAGGCAGCCTTCCATCCTCTTCAATTCAAGCACGTTGCTGCCAGTCATTCATTCCCAGCGCTATGGTATCCGCGATCGATAGATCCTTAAACCGGAGGTTCGGTCTTCCTTGTCGCCTCGAACATGAGGGCTGCTATTCAAAGATTCTTTCGGCTGCAGCATTATTGTTTATTCGCTCGATGTGGCTGAGCCAATGTAGTCTAAGTGTCGGGTTAAGCTGCTTAACGTGCGCAGGGTACTATATATTTCATCACGGTATTGAGAAATCGCATGATAGCGCATCTTCTTGTCGGAATCCGGTACAAGTTTGGAAAAGTTCAGATATTTCCAAACTGAATGTTTCATCGCGTGTCCTCTACTGTTACGCGACACAGCTGTATCAGTTTTGATGGTATCCCTAACTCCGCCATCGCTTTAAAAAGCATTCGATGGACGGATGCTTCATACGCGGCCTTGAAGTCGATTAAAAGATGGTGTTTTTTGACTTGAAATTAGAAAGGCATAAGACGTTCACACAGTACGTTCGATAGTCTGTTCGACGCAGTAGAAGAAGACCTCGCCTTAAGTAGCGCGCACAAGTAAAAACTGACATCAACCAACTTGGAGTGCTTAACTGGAGGCAGATAGCTGACGGCCGGAATTTGGGAGAGAATGACCAAGTCATATGCATAGAGTAGAACTTTGACTTCCCCGCCATAGTTTATACCACCTAGACCAACTAAGAATTTCGCTTCGATAAAGCACTATCGAAGCTATTTCCCCAGCAATATTACCTGTATGAGGTCTTTTGGAAGAACATTTGGTGCACTTTTAGGAAGCTATTTACTTCTATAAGACTTCTTTAAATACTTCTAATAAGACTTACAGAACAAAAATGATAGGCTTCGCAAAAAGTCTTTCCGAAAATATTTGCAAGCGTCCGTCCCGTAGTTGAAAAATAAGATTATTTTTTATTTTTTTTTTGTTTTTACATTTTATTATTTACTTTAATTAATTTCGATTTTAATCCTTTATAATTAGATAATAAAACCCAATTTGTTATTATGAAATTATGAAATTCAATGCAATTCATGATATAAAAACTATTATCATATAACACGCTAGCTGTACTCTAGAACATGAAAGACCGGTTAGAACAACGAAGTACTTAAATCGTGTTGACTCATTCTCCTTCTGAACTATTCCCCAGTATGTCACCGATCTTTTCACCTTTTTCCCGATCTTTCAACCTTTTTCCATGACTTTTAATATAAGCCTTCGGTCGGAAGCTCCTAATAGGTTATTGTTCTGTAATACTTCATGCTGGAAGCACTTTATAATAACCAACATATTCGACATATAAATCCATTATAGTAATGAAATCGGCACCTGAATTAAATTCAAATTTACTGAGAATCGAATCATTAAACATTTTTCGAATTAAACAAAAT
The DNA here is from genome assembly GCA_932526625.1 of Rhingia campestris. NCBI lineage: Eukaryota > Metazoa > Arthropoda > Insecta > Diptera > Syrphidae > Rhingia > Rhingia campestris. The sequence continues at coordinate 18,430,881 of OW052186.1, forward strand.
TATAAAAATAAATGTTTGTGTTGCTTCGACTGGGAATCGAACCTAGAACTTTTGCAAGGTAATTCATCGCCTAAGATACCCAGTAGTCATAGCTTTTTTAAGTCTTCATTCGTAGGCTCTATACATGTTATGCTTTGGATTAACTTCGTGCAAAGCTCTACCGAAATATCTTAACATATGGCACATGTACACACATCTCCGGAAGCTTGAAAACAACCTTACAGAAGGTTGTGCTTGTGAATTTTCCTGAATAATGTCTTAAACAGGCTTCTACCCAAACAATCGACTACAAAAATGCTTAAACTCCGCACACAGTACTATATAAGGCCTATATAAATAATTGCTTTCACAGACATCATCGATATACAAAGAAAAGGGAAATGGACTTAGTATGCATCCTTGCGGCACACCATTAGTTGTGACGAAGGTTTTTGATCTCTGACTACCATTCAGTACAAATGCGGATGTATTTGACAGAAATTGTCCATAAACTCTTATGAACTTTGTTGAAAGCCATAAGTAGTAGAGAATTACGATTGATTTTATCAAACGCAGCTTTAAAGTCCACAAAAAAAGCGTATAACTTTTTTTTTGTCTTTAATAAATTTGTTTGCTAAAGCTGCTAGGTTGGTCGACTGTTGATAAATGAGGACGAAAGCCAGCCTGAAAGATACCTACTTATTTCATTATTGCTATCAATCCATCTGATCAGACGACAGTATAAAATTTGGACGAATATTTGTTTCATAGAATTTAATACTGTAATTCCTCTTTAGTTGGCAGGTATACTGTATACCTGAATGACATTTTTTTTTTAAATATAGCACATATGGCTGATGTTAAGAAACTTTCTGGTAATATCTCATCAACGAAAATGTGGTTGAAAAAATAAAGCAGATATTCCAGAAATTCTGGAGAAGAGTGCTTATAAAATTCAAGGGGTATACCATCAGGACCAGATGACTTATTCGGTTTCATTATTTTGAGACATGTTATAAGTTCCGGCAGTTAAATCCTCGAGTCGAGATTTGCAATTTGGATGTGTGGAAGAGCATAGCAGATTCTTTTTTGATCAAGGTCTTGCAATAAAAGTTTTTCAAAATAAGTTGCGAGGATTTCAACATCAATTAGTGAATGGATTTTATATTTACACTCGCTCAGGAGTCTCACACTTGCCCAGAAGGAGTTCGAGTTTTTGCAAGACAACAGCTTTGCTGCTGCGTAGAAAAAGTCTGTTTGTATTTTTTATTTATATGGAGATATAAAACTTTGAAGGCTTCGTTGTTAGTTTCTCTGAATAGTTTGAAATATTTAAACGATCTTTTTCTTTGGCACATACACTCATCATCATACCAGCACATGGGAAAGTGATTTCTCCTTGCATGCGGCTAAACGGTTACTGCAGATTGCCTAACTACTTCAGATATAGCGTTGGTAGCTTCTTCTACAGTACATACATCTAGATTTGAAAATAGTGTCCCCACCAAAAAAAAACCATTCCAACTGTCAAAACATTATTTTTTACTGGACTTAATCGTGCGATAATCTGATAAACCATTCGAGTACTATCAACTGCGAACAAAGGCTTATCTCAACTCAAACGTTCGGATTCGGCATAAAATAGGAGCTATAGTTGTGAGAAAAAGCTAGGCCCTGGTTACTCACGATCGTGTTACCCCAAAATTGTATTTGTTTTATTTTTTTTGAGGTCGGTTTCACTTGTACGCGCCACTTAAGGCGAAGTCTTCCTCTACTGCGTCCAGAGATAAGGGAAGTAAGTTTACTTTCCTTATCTCTGACTGCGTCCGACGTCTGGCTGGGAATCGAAGACTCTTCTAGCCGGAGTATTGGAGTCCATTCGTTCTACATGTCCTAGCCATGTTAAATGTCCAATGCGGAGTTTTCTGACTCGCTGTACAGTACATGACGTATAGTTCGTGGTTGAATCTTCGTCTCCATAGCCCAACGCAACCGGGACCGAAGAATTTTTCTCTCGAATCGACCAAGGATTTCTTCATCCGCTTTTGATACGGTCCATGCTTCAGCGCCGTAGAGCAGGACTGGGATGATCAGGGTCTTATATAGTAGTTCGAGTGTGGGCTTTAATACTAAATTGCCTTCCTAGTCCGAAGAAACATCGGTTGGCAAGAGTAATTCTTCGTTTGACTTCTGCTGAGATGTTGTTGTCAGAGTAAATAGCGGAGCCGACGTAGAAAAGTCCCGTACTACCTCAAAGTTATATCTGTTAATGGGGACGTTCTGTCCAATTCGTCGATGTTGTGTGTTCTTTCGTTTTGATAGCATATACTTAGTCTTACCCTCATTTACTGCTAAACCCATTTTTGCCGCTTCCTTCTCTATACTAGTAAAGTTGGCTATGACATCACGTTGACTCCTACCAATGATGTCAATATCGTCGGCGTATGCTAGAAGCTGCACCGATTTTTGTATGACTATGCCTCTGTTGCTGGCTCTGAAGTTTGGCACTATACTCGCATCGCCTTGCCTAAATCCTTTTTTGCTATCGAGTGTGTCGGTGAGGTCGTTTCCGACCCTACACAGACGGACGAGTTTGGACGGTATACCAAAACTAGAAATGGCTCTGTATAGCTCGTCTCGTGGGTATCGATTTGGACTTGTTGGGTTTTTTCCAGGATCTGCCGAATTGTGAAGTTTTAATCAGTTGTGGACTTTTCTGGCTTTAAACCACACAGAAAAGGGCCGAGTTTTTTGGTAAACGGTTTCAGGCGTTCACGTATTACGGCAGACAGGATCATGTAGGCAATGTTGAGGAGACTTATGCCTCTGTAGTTGGCACAGCTCAGAGGGTCTCCTTTTTTTGTGGATCGGGCAAACTATACTGAGGTTCCATTTTTCAGGCATATTTTCATCCGACCAGATTTGGCTTATGAGTTGGTGGATGTTACTTACCAAGTCATCTCCACCGGCTTTATAAAGCTCAACGGAAAGGCCGGCATTTCCGACAGGATTCTGTTTTAGCTCTGTAGGCTTTGACGTTTTACACTCACCTCTATCCCCGATCGCTCGCTTTTCTTTCTCATTTTTTATCTTTCTGCGATAAGCCGGTGTTCTTCTCTTCTTTGCCTATAGAGCTCAATGGCAGCTCTCGTCTTCACCTGCAGCTTAGCCTTGTAGGCCTCGTTCTTGGCTGAGAGCATCTTTTTACATTCCCCATCAAACCAGGGGTTTATTGCTGGTGGGCGTTGTGGATAGCGCATTCTTTCCTTGTGTGCAACAAGGTAGTGATCCGAGTCGATGTTAGCTCCTCGGTATTTTCGGACATCCAAAATACTGGATGAATGTCTCTTGTCTATCGCAATGTGATCAATTTGGTTGACCTTGGTTGATCTGGAGACCACCATGTCCCCTTATGGATATCGAGGTGAGGAAAACGTGTGCTGGCATTTTGTTCCGTAGCGAAGTTAATAAGCCTAAGTCCTTTGCCAGGCTGTGTTTTTCAACAATACTGCTAAAGATGCTTCTCTTCCTACCTTTGCATTAAAATCTCCCAGCACGATTTTAACAACGTATTTCGGTAGATGCTCATAGGTTTTGTCAAGGAGCTTCTAGAAGCAATCTTTAGCTTTGTCATTTTTTTTCTGTTGGCGAATTTGGCCTTGATGCAAATTGTTACAATACTTTCGCTGATGTCTTGGAAACATAAGCCTTGTTGCCTAAGTCTGGTACTTATAACAAACTAGCTGCCCGGCCCGGCTTCGCCCGGGTACTGTTTCGTTTTAGGGTCCGTAATAGTATTTTAGTGTTAGTAGTATTTATTTTCTCAAAGCTGACCTGAGAGATTTTCTCAATATTTTTTTCCGTAAGAACCTTGTACAGAGTATTAGAAAACTACAAAAAAAAATCAGCCAAATCGGTCAAGCCGTTTTCATGTTATGTCGTGACAACGGAAAACGGGTTTCATTTTTATATATATAGATTTGCATCCAATAGTCGCTGTTTCTGCTCACTATAACACTATCCGTAGTAGAAGTCACAGTTTTTCATCCTCTTTTTGCCCGGCCCATACCATCGTATTTCCTGGCAGTAATGTCTGCTTTGTAGCAGATGAGGGCTTCCGCTAGTTGTTCGTATACAACTCCCCTGTATTATGTTTTCAATTTACAGGGGCAGATACAAACGTCGTTGTCCATTTTTCGTGTAGCAGGGTCGTCAACAATAAAATCAGTCCTCTCCGAGGCTTTGGTTGCTTCGTAATTTTAACAATAGTTTTTTTTCCATTGATGGCCAGTTCACCCACCATCTCTGTTCACGGGGCCTGACCTACCCTTGAAATTCCTTAATAAACAGTTGTCCGAATATGACGAAGCAGCTCATCTAGGTTCGCCTGGGACAGCAGGCCGGCTATTCCGTTCCATTCAGACCAGGCTGTTTATAGTGTTTCTGTTGTTCGTCTTGTTATCAACACTTGCACTTATCGTTTAGCAAGTCAAATCCCGTTGTTACCACTTGGAGGTAAAAATAAGCACATTTGATGTGTAGTCAGAGTTACAACCACTGGGCATTGCCAAGTTAGAGCCAATCAGAGTCTTCCCTCATTCTACAACATCCAACCATCCTGATTTTAGTATATTTAATTGAGGCCCTATAAGACCGAGTAATTTTGATACCAAGTTCTTGGTTTCACCCGTGAAATAATAGTCGATTTCGGCTTGAGGAGCAGAGGACTTGAACGACAAAGTAGGAGCGTCAATTCATCAAAGAAGATCGATATTGAGACATTTTCTCAAGAACAACAGAAAAAGAAAAAGAGAAATTTAATTATGAGGTAGTAGAGCATAGTTCTCTAAGAACACCATTGGCTATTAGTATACACATATATTTTCCAATTTGGACCTACCTCCTTAAACCATATTGCTTACAAAGTCCAAACTTTGGGCAAATTTTCACTCCAGGATATGGCAAAGTCTTCGCGAATCCAAATGCTTAGCACATCATCATTTTTATTTATTCTGCTAAATTAGCATAGAATGCGGCACGCATTACGACAAGGTTATTGGCGTTGGTGGAGAGGGGGGCTGATATCAAATTGACTGCTCAGCTAAAGGAAACGAATTTATAGCCGCACACACAACGTGGAGGTACCACTAGTCTCACAGCTCATTGCAAGAAGATGCAGAAAACCTAAATGGCTCTCAATACCTTAACATGCCGGTGCCATCCTCTATAAAGAGTGTGGATAAACCTAAATAACTGTATGCGCGAACAGAGCGCAAATGAACATACTAAGTAGTACGAACTGTGCATACATTTTGTCCATGCACTGCACATCGCCATCACATTTGAATTCTAATTTGATAACCCAAGCATTCTGCGCGTCCTTAATATTTTTCTGTTCTGTTCTGTTTTTTTTTTCTTCATAATTATGTTATATCGAGATCAGTGAACTTCTTATTCATATGTACGAGCATTTGGTGCAGCGTTGAAATAAGCTAGTCTATGGCATGCTTCCAATTGTATGCTATCACCCTTGTGTTGTTGCACTTTTTATGTCTGTCCAAAACGCCATGCCCGTGCAAAGAGAAGTGCGAAAAAATGGAACACTACATGTTTGGCGGCACACATATAAGGTAGCACACACTCGCAGATACTAATATTAATTGGGAATTTATGAAGCCGCAATAAACACATAGAAATGCGCTGTCAGGTTTATTTTTCATTGAAGAAAAGCGAATATAGATAGAAGCAGTCAGGCCTGCTATTTCTATACCCTGGCCAGTGGTAAATATGACATTAATGCCTAATCTAATTAAAATCTAGTACTTGGGCCTTTTTCGAATTTGTTCACGTGTGTGTGGATATTTAATGTTATGGGTTTGTAACAAATTGATTACAAATAAAGGGTGTCTATTGGAAATATGAATTTTGAGATAAACGCTTGGGTTTTTTTTTGAAAATATCTTTATTATTATAAGTGAGCGGATTTTTTTCTTTTTAAGTTGAATACAATGTCAGATAATTTACACATGGGCCGGAATGATATTCCAACATAACAAATAGAACGAACTTAATTCCAGATAAGAACGCTAAATGTAAATAAAATGGGTGGTGGATACATGACAAGGTCGTACATACTTGCTCCTTGGGCGCTTGCCACAAAGAAGAGGACTCCTTTTTAACGCCGAATCCGAACGGTAAAATAATTCGAGAATCTTCTTATGACAGTGTTGGTTCTTCAATGTTTGTGAAGCATTCGCAAGATATGGAGCAGTGAAACAAAATTAGTTAGAAGTCCAACAAACTAACCACTAGGCCAACTTTTAGATTTAAATGTTAATGATTCGTAGGGAGTGCTAATAAATCAACTACTTCCGGGTAGAATTATTACCACAAATCTTGACGATTTCTTTATCGTTGGAGAGAAGACAAGAAAAGACAAAAGTAAAATAGCAAGCATTATTATTAAATTTCATTAATCGGAGTACTTCTCGCTGGAACAGATTCGTTTTAACAATGGGGGTGAACCTTTCAAAATTGTTAAAAATTGTTCGCATATCAAATCCATATTGTAACGGGTGGTTAAATTTTAAAGGCCGATGTTTAATGCAAACCACACTTAAACGTCAAGTTTTTTTCTTCATTTCTCAATTTCAGACTAACTCATGGCGTTTTCCATTGGGAAAAAAATCAATTTTTTTTTTGATCTGAAGACCGATTTTGACAGTTGTTGTGTTCCATTGGGCGAAAAAATTGATTTTTTTTTTGATCAGAGATCAATTTTGCAAGTCTGAATTTTTCGGCAGATTTACCAAAACCAATACAAATGATAGCTGCCAGTTTGACAGGAGTGATTTTCATTTTGATTTTTTACTTCGGTTGTGAAAAACAAGAGTGCTTTGGGTTTAATTAATAATAATTAATTAAATTAATAATTAATAATGGATATAGACACAGAAAAGAAAGTTATACGTGAACTATTAAATATTTTCAAATGTTTTTTATGTTTTTAATGTTGGCAGCTACACCGACGCTTACTTCACAGACACGAAATGACACCAATCCAATGACAAAAAAAAATCTGAATCGTGTTCCATTGACACTCAAAAAGATCAAATTTCAGATCAAAATCAAGATTTCCCAATGGAAAACGCCATCAATTTGAACCATGGAAGGACACACAATAGAGTTGTTCATGAGACCATCTCCCTCCAAAGTGCGTTGTCTCTTTTTTTAAAACGTCAAAATCGCTTGGAGGAAAACAATGTGATATTTTATATGGCGGGAGTACAAATTTTTGGATAATTTGCTTTGAAATATGAAAATATAAGTTGTTCAAAGTGAAACTCAAATTATAAAGACATAACGATACTAATAGAGTGTGTATAATTATAAAATAGAAATAAGAAGAGTGAAATTGATAACCAGTGCCATTGCAAAGCGTGAACATAAATCCGAGTGCAAACGAAATTGATTAGTTTTCGTGTAGTAAAGATTATTATGTTCTTTTTTTAACAAACAACAACATCTCTGAATATTTTTATATTGTTTATAAATTGTTCTTTTCTCATTTAGCACTTTTACACAATTTTCAAGCAATTTTAAAAATGTTCAAAAACCAACCCCTGTCCCTTGCCAATGAATTTGCCTTCATACAAATGTCAAATGTGTTTGTTTTCCTACAGATGCTGTCAGTTTGTCATTGACACTGACGATGTCCTGAACAACTCTATTGAGCAACGCGTTAAAGTTATTCAGGCTTATTATGAAAATTGGCGTTCAAATCAAAATGCATATCGTGAACTTCGTGATTTGTTCGGTCAATTTAATCGTCCAAATATGCGTACAAACGGAAAAATCGTGCAAAAAATTTGAGCAAACCTGATCTGTAGGAGATGTAAAAACAGCGTACAGCTCGTACTGCAGAAAATACTGCTGCTGTTCGCGATAGTGTGGCTGAAGAGCCGTCCACCTCAACTCGTCGTCGTGCCCAAAAATTACACCTCTCACGCTCGTCGTTGATGAACAAGGTGCAATTACTCTCTTAAAGGCACATACAGTTTTAAAATTCTTTCCACAGCATTAGAGCTAGCCAACGAGTTTTGCTGTAGACCAACAATTTTTCGTATTCAACATTAACAGTGTCGCAGATTTCCTTTAACTTCTAAACTCTGACAGTGTAAATATAAAAATGTGAATATATTTTTACAACAATCACTTCCACATCAATTGGTAAGCAATTGAATGCAGATTTAATAGCATTGTGCTCAATATGAACGGCGCACCCAATACCAATTCTAATTATGTTCCTCCCCAACGAAAATTGAAGTTTCTCAAAGTGATGAGCTGCACCTCCAAACATAGTATTTGTATTATCTCCACAGAAAGATTCTACTTTATCCGATAAAATCAGGCAATCAGCTCTTCTATTTTTTCTTTTATAAAATTTACAATTACAAAATCTGATGATTCTCCTGGTGAAGTACGTTCAAAGTTCTTATTTTAACTCCCACTTTTGGCTAGAAATATCTCACAACTAACGGAAAAAACTTTTAAGGCGCCATGATTATAGATGCATCTGTCATCAATGTTATATAAATGTAATCTCGTCATTCACTTTCCAATTCTTTTTGAAATAAGATGCAAAAACTTTAGCGATAGCTTCAGTCTTATAGTTCGTGCACAATGAAATTTGTTTTGGAAGCAAACGTTGATTATTTTCGATGCACAGTCATTGGATCTGAAGATATGGTTTTATTTAATAATGTGATAAGTCCACAATTCTTCTTAAGCTGCAATATCGAAGGGACTGTATTTGTCAAGGTGAGTTAAAGTGAGTGAAAACTAGTACATACAAGATACAATGGAGAAGTCACAACTGAGAACATTATATTACACAATGACGTCATCGTGTGTTGGGGTGGCATCGTTTTTTAAATTCATCTGTGTGTTGGCCCAAAGCGGGACATTTCGCTGTCCCCACTGAAGTCTGGGGGACAGCGGGACACACACTCTAAAGGCGGGACTGTCCCACAGAAAGCGGGACGTCTGGTCACGTTATGCAAACCACATTTCTGCACGGTTGTCTTTTGCATACGTAAAAGGCTACAGTGGTGTCTAGTCAAGGGGTCAATGTGTGGGACTTTGTATTTTCTGTTGGAAAATATCAGTTTTTTCTTTGGATGTCCATAACCAATTGGTTGAATAAGATCTGCTTATTATACCTTATCCCATAGGGGTATATTAGTTTGACATTAAGTTTGTAACATAGAGAAATAATTTCGATACATATACCTCAAAGTATATGGATCGATTCAGAATCGCTAGGTGAGTCGATTAAGCCATGTCTGTCTGTCCGTCCGTCCGTCTGTCCGTCCGTCCGTCTGTGTGTCACCGATTTTTGGGCTTTAAATTTTGAGCTAGAGTGTTGAAATTTGGTATATAGACTCTCTGGCCGACGAAGCAGAACAAGTGTAACAAAATTTGGAATCCGCCCACTGCCACGCCCCCTTTTTAGAAATACAAAGGAATTTGAAATAAGTGTCTGAGCAGCATATTTAGACAATCTTAATATCTAAATTTCTTCTATACAAAGCTTTTTGCCAAGCCCACTTTTTGGGAGCGTTTTTAGTAAAAAATCCGCCCACTGCTACGCCCCCTTTTTAGGAAAACGTATTTTTTTGCCAAACCGTAATGAATTTTAAAAAAAGTGTCTGAGCAGCATATTTAGAGAATGGTAATGTCTATATTTCGTCAATATAAAGTTTTTTGCCACGCCCACTTTTTAGGGGCGTTTTTTTTTATAAAAAAACGTTTTCCGGTCAAATTTTAAAATTTTCGAAAAAAGTTTTGATGCACTATCATTGGTAGTATTAATGTGAACATTTCGTCAATAGACCATTTTAGGTTAGGTTAGGTTTACGGGTTGGTGGAGTAAAGAATTCTCTATTCCGCCACACTTAGGTCCATGTGGACCCATTGTGATACCCTTGGCGGGATTACGTCCTTCCTTATCGTTGCTATGGGTTACTCCACTCTATCCAGCCATCCTGATGTTCGTAGGAACCTGCAAAGATAGGGTAATGGAATATCGGAAAGCTCTTGGATGTCTTGTAAGTAGTAGCTTCCAAGTGTTCTGTTCCTCAGGTGACAGAGACTCGGGCAGTGACAGAGGAAGTGAGGTGTATCCTCGTGTGTTTCCTCATCGCCGCAGCCTCTACAGATATCGTCATCCTTGAGATTTAATTTCATTGTATGGGTTCTGAGAAAGTTGTGACCAGTTAGAGCCCCTACCAGTTTAGATAAGGAGCTTCTGTCGTACCGCAAAAGTTTTTTGGTTCGGTTTCCGTTATATTCTGGCCAGAGCTTCCGAGATATTTCGCAGGTAGTCAATGACTTCCACCTGGTATTGGCTTTCATTCCATTTGTATTTGTATGCCCTACCCCGAGGCATATGCAATAGAAAAATTTTGTTTTTTGTCGAACCATAAAAGAATTTGATAAACCTTCTGAACATTATGTTGTGACAACGTCATTTACAATACTTTATGCCCATAAAGAGCACATCTTGGGGATATTAATTTAAGGATGGGATGGGATAAGGTATTAAACGATAATATGTTTTGTCCAATTTTTAATACTTTCGAAAAAACGTTTGATGCAAATGTTTCCGTAATGATAAAATAAACATTTTGTCTATAGATCATTTTCACCTACGCCCACTTTTTGGGGCGTTTTTTTTTACAAAAACCATTTTTATACCCCATCCCAAGGCTTTAGCAATTGAAACACGTTGTTTTTTGTCGAACCACAAAAGGTTTTGATAAACTGTCTGAACAATAGCTATGTTGCGACAATGTCATTTTCTGTATTTCATCGCCATAAAGCCTTAATTTTGAGGATATTCATTTTAAGGATAGGATGGGATAGGGTATTCAACGATCAGCACAGCGGATTGTAGCCTTCTCATATGGTTTTTTTTTGGAATCCTTTTAACTCGTATACCGCTTAATCGATTAGAATGAAATTTGGCAAATTGATAGATTGGAAACTGTTCTTTAAAATGACATGATGCATTTGTCAGCGGTGGATGGTGCAAGGGGTATCAACTCAATTTTTCATTCGGAACCTAATAACGTAAAAAGTACTATCACGAATTGAATGAAATTTGGTTACAAAGTGTAGTAGCCGTTACTCTTTAAAATGGTATAAAAAAATTCTATAAACTTCGAACAGAACATTTTTCCATAGAAATTCTGAATTTGTATACCCTATCCCTATCCCTATGTATATTAGTTTTAATACATAGTTTGTAACATAGAGAACTAATTTAGTTAGTTATACCTTAAAGTATATGGGCCTTAAAATTTGAGCTTGAATTATAAAATTTGGTATACGAGCTCTTTGTTGCTCCCAGCAGAACAAGTGTAAAAATTTTTGAAATCCGCCCACTGCCACGCCTTCTTTTTAGAAAAACGTAAGTTTTGACCAAACCATAAGGAATTTTGAAAATGTTTCTGAACAACATATTTAGACAATCTGAATTTATATATATCGTTCATATAAAGTTTTTTGCCACGCCCACTTTTTGTGGGCGTTTAAAAAAAAAAAAAAACGTTTTTCGGTTAAATATTTCAAATTTTCGAAAAAAAAAGTTGATGCAGAATCATTAGTTATATTAATATAAACATTTCGTCTATAGACCATTTCAACCCACGCCCACGGGGGCGTTTTTGTATAAAAACCATTTTTATGGTTAGAGCGGCTGCATGAAAATCCACTGTTTTATCGAAAAATTCAGCGATGAGGCGCATTTCTGGCTCAACGGATATGTAAATAAGTAAAACTGTCGCATCTGGAGTGATGAACAGCCACATGCCATACAATAATTACCAATGCATCCCGAAAAACGACAGTTTGGTGTGGTTTATGGGCTGGTGGCATCATCGGTCAATTTTTTCTTCAAAGACGACCGTGGAGGAAACGTTACCGTCAACGGAGAACGATATCGAGCCATGATACGCGACTTTTTTTGCCCCAGTTGGCTGTGTTGAACTTGGTTGACATGTAGTTTCACCAAGACGGTGCCACATGCCACACAGCTCGTGAAACAATGGAAATGTTGAAGGATACATTTGGTGAGCAGCTTATCTCTCATGCGATTTAACACCTCTTGATTATTTCTTGTGGGTTTTTGTAAAGTCGTTAGTCTATGTGAACAATCCCAACACGATTGAAGCCTTACAGGATAACATAACACGTGTAATTCGTGGAATAAAGGCCGAAATGCTCGAAAAAGTGACGCAAAATTGGACCTTCCGAATGGATCATTTGAAACCGAGCCGCGGACAGCATTTACATGAAGTTGTCTTTAAAACGTAAATTGCAAAGGCCTATTTATCGATTACAATAAAAATTTTGAATATATGATGCAAATTTGAGTGTTTTATTCGATTTAAAAAAAACTATGCTACCATGCCACTTAACCGTTGTATTGCTAAAGACTATGACCCACAAGGTGAGATGAACCCTCCCCTCCTTATGAGACGATCCCATCTCAAGGAGATGATTATGATGGCCATGTCAAGGCTAACCAATGGTCAACTGGTTGAAATCCGCCAAATATTACCTGGATAAGTGGTAAAAGTCACCCTTAGTATGCATATGTTGAGGACATCATCAATATGGCTACAAAAAATGCCGTTCTTTTCTTGAAAGTTATTCATGCAACTATGATTTTTGAATAAATTTAAGAACTATTACAAAATGGTCTCACTGTACTTTCCAAACGACCCACCCAGATGTGGACTTGGCACGAACCCTAAAAAAAAAACATTCAAAACTTAATGACGTTAGTCTCAAGTTCGCATAATCAGCCAAGTACCTGGGTCAGGTCTTGGATAAGAAACTGAACTCGAGGACCAATCTACCAATATCCAAGAACGGGTAAAAAAGCCATCGTAACCTTATACACAAGTAAAAAGTCAACCGGAAAGAAGTGAGGTATGCAACCATATACCAATTTCTGGCTTTACGTGTCCATCTGATTTCTAGGCGGAAATCATGGCAATTAAGGAAGCCTTCATGGTTAGTCAAGCTGCAATCAAATCCCTGGGAACCTTCTCTTTTTCATCGAAATCTGCCACTATCTCTTAATGAAATGGCAGAGCATTTTACTATTCACTTCTTCTGGATATCGGACCACAGACAGGCCACTAGCCTTGATATTCTACCGCTAGTAGAAACGTTAAGTATGCCTCACGCTATATGTAAATCACTTATTTCACTGGATGCTAAGGAGAAAGCAAGCTTCAGATGGTTGACGGCATATCGCGTCTAAAATCAAGGCAACTCAATCCCAATTATTACCAGAAACGATCTCTCTTCTTGATAATGTTGAACAGATTAAACAACAGTACGATCATCAGCGTCATTACACTGACACTGCCTTCTAGACCAATATACAAAAAGACTAGGCCTCTTTAGCAATGACTTCTGCAGATACTAAACACTATCAGATCTGTGTCGTAGCGAGCTTAATACAAGCGCATCTACGAGCAGAGATTTGCCACAGCATATAAAATGCATCCACAGGCTCATCATTTAGTGCATTTGTTAGTGGATCTTTTTTTTATAAATCTCAACATAGAGTTGGATTTATTCACAATAACGTTTATGTGTTTATTTAACTCCAATTTAGGATCAAAATAAACACCAAGATCTTTAAAACTGTCTAAACGACAGAGAGTGTGCCCCGACAGAGTATAACTAAAATTGGATGGAATACGTTTTCGTGAAAATGACATATGCTGGCACTTAATGGTGTTCAGATTCAAACCGTTTTTAAAACACCATGTTGTAAAGCTATTTAAATCAGTTTGAAGTGAAAGCGAATCGCTTAGATCTCCTACACATTTGAAAATTATTTTGCTCTCTCGAATACAAGCTTTTGCATCGTTAATAGCAAGAATAAATAAGATAGGGCCTAAGTGACTACCTTGGGGTACTCCAGATTGCTGCTTTAACGAGAAGGGGGGGGGGGGGAGTATATTTCTCACCTCCTCTCTTCTTTTCAAGTTCTCTCCAAGAAAAGAAAACTTCATCTAGGAGACCACTTCTTTGACAATCTATGTGACCTGGCTAATATAAATGTCAGAAACCTCCTCCGCTTTATAGTTATCTCAGAATGGTTCACTTAGGCAGACGGACCTTTTCTGGTCTAAATGCTCACGTGCATCGCGTTCAGCCACTATTACCACATTCACCCTATCACTCTTAGCGCTATTTAAATTGGTGCCCTATTTAGAGGTTTATGCTTGTTTGACTTCCTGCCATTTGTTTCCCGCAAGAAAGAGATTTCGTATAGTTCCACATAGTAGCGTTTTGCTATCTGGTTATTGTTTCTTTTTGTAAAGGGTCTTCCAATAGTAACTTCCGAACTTTGACAGAAGATATGGGCTATTTTTTTGAAGCTACATCTGTCATGTTGACTTTTATTTATTCAGTCTGGAGCGCTTCACCAATTTTTCGGTCGCCATAATCGTCTTACCGATAAGACTATTCACATTGTGGTGGATACATTTGATACCACTGGTTCAGTTAACGATAAACAAACAAATATACTTCGACGAAAGGATAAATCTGCGGAAAACATCGTCGCTATCCGTCAGAATGTGCAGGAGAATCCAATGCAGTCGATTTCACATCGCTCACAAGAGCTCGGCCTTTCGCAGACCACAACTTGGCGAATTTCGCGTCGTAACTTGAGCCAGCAACAGTTACAAATTCAACAGACCCAGGAGCTGAAGGTAAATGACCATAGACAACTACGTGTGTTCGCTGAATGGGCTCCGCAGCAGTTCGAAACTGACAATAATTTTCATCGAAAAATCTTCTTCAGCGATGAGGCCAATTTTTGGATGAGCAACAAAATTGTGAGATCCAAAAGCATCCAATAAATCCAGTCCATAATTCTTTGAGAAAGACGTTGGCCAGGCCATCACCGTCAACGAAGCACTATATGTCGATGATTACCAACTTCTTTTGGTCTGAATTGGATGATACACGGACACCAATGACATGTGGTTACAACAGGACGGCGGTACATGACGCCACATTGGAAATTATGCACGAGTGATTCGAGGGCATCGTCATCTCACGTGGATGTGATGTGAACTGGCCACCGAGATTCCCCGTTATACTTTTTCTTGTGGGATTTTCTGAAATTGCAGGACTATGCGAATAAACCACAAATCACAGGGGCCCTCAAAGCTAACATAACCCATGCCATCGGTCAAGTTCAGTCTGATTTATGCGCCGGAGTCATGAAAATTTGGACATTTCCGATGCGCGCCACCCAGAGAACCCGCGGAATATAATGGCATCGATAGGTTTTTCTCACACATACTTTGTTTTATTTAAATGTGAAGATAGGAAACGCTTAATGAAAGAGGGAAAGACCCTTTCATCTACCGATTTTTCAAGATTTCTTTAAATAAACCGTCGCGGTGGTGTAGTGTTAATGTGTTCGCTTGTTGAGTAAAAAGGTTGCGCGTTCAATCCCAGCCAGAATCCATGAAACTTTTATTCAATAAGCAAAAGAAAAGAAAACACCCCCAAAATGTGGGCGTAAGTGAAAATGATCTATCGACAAAATGTTTATATTACCATTACGGACGTACGTCCATCAAAAGTTTTTTTCGAAAGTGTTGACATTTGGACAAAAAGCGTTTTTTACTAAAAACGCCGTGGGCGAGGCTAAAAAACTTTGTATAGACGAAATATAGATATTGGGATTGTCTAAATATGCTGCTCAGACACTTTTTTGAAATTCCTTACGGTTTGCTTTAAAACTACGTTTTTCTCAAAAGGGGGCGTGGCAGTGGGCGGATTTCAAAAATGTTTACACTTGTTCTGCTTCGTCGGCCAGAGAATCTATATACCAAATTTCAACACTCTAGCTCAAAATTTAAGGCCCAAAAATCGGTGACACACAGACAGACGGACAGACAGACATCCATATACATTGAGGTATATATATCGAAATTATTTCTCTCTGTTACAAACTTAATGTCAAAACTAATATACCCCTATGGGATAGGGTATAAAAAACATATGTAAGTCTCCACTACATCCAAAATCTGTCCAATCACTCTCTTTCTTCCCCTTCTCTAACGCTCGTACTGTGGTAAAACATTTAAAGGCTATTCATAACCCCTTGAGTGCGAGTACATTATAAAAAAAACATATGAGAAGGCTACAATCCGCTGTGCGGATTGTTGAATACCCTATCCCATCCCATCCTTAAAATGAATATCCTCAAAATGTAGGCTTTTTTACTAAAAACCCCCCTAAAATGTGGGCTTGGCAAAAAACTTTGTATAGACGAAATATAGATATGCTACTCAGACACTTTTTTAAAATTCCTTAAGGTCTACATTGTCACAACAAATTTTACGGTTCTACAAAAGCCAAGGTTTTTCTCCTGCATATGTTATGGGGTAGTGTAAAAATTGTTTTTTTATATAAAAACGCCCCCAAAAAGTGGAAGTGAGTTAAAATGGTCTATAGACGATATATTAATATACTAATAATGATTCTGCATCGAAAGTTTTTTCGAAAATTTTAAATTTTGACCGAAACAATTTTTTTTATTAAAAACGCCCCCAAAAAGTGGGCGCCAGCTCCGTATGTTCGATATCTTGTGAAAAAAGTGAAAGAAACTGGCATCCTAATCGATAAACCAAAACGTGAAAAGCCAAAAACAGTGCGTTCACCAGAGAATATTGCTGCTGTGGCAGAAAGTGTGCGTGAAGCGCCATCAACATCAATTCACCGTCGTTCTCAACAATTGAACATTTCGGAGACATCATTGAATCGAATTTTGCATAAAGACCTTGGTATGACGCCATACAAAGTCCAATTGGTTCAGGAGTTGAAGCCAACTGACCATCCAATGCGTTTTCGCTTCGCTAAGTGGGCCTGCGATCGACTTAGAGAAGATGCCGCTTTTGCCAAAAAAATCATCTTTTCAGATGAAGCTCATTTTGATCTTGGCGGGTATGTAAACAAGCAAAATTGTCGCATTTGGGGCACAGAAAACCCGCACGCATTTCAGTGTATGCGATACACCCAAAACGAGTCACTGTTTGGTGGCATAATTGGGCCATTTTTTTTCGAAAATGAGCAGGAGTGGCCGTTACAGTCAATGGCGATCGTTATCGGGCCATGTTGAACGAATTTTTGTTCACAAAAATTGAAGAGGAGGATATTGGCAACATTTGGTTTCAACAGGACGGCGCTACGTGCCACACAGCCGAAGCTACACTCGATGTTTTGCGCCCTGTTTTTGAAGATCGCATTATCAGCCGCAGAGCTGATGTCGTTTGGCCACCTCGGAGCTGCGATTTGACACCGTTGGACTATTATATGTGGGGTGCCGTAAAAGATAAGTGTTACGCCGACAAGCCAGAGACAATTGACGCTTTAAAGAACAATATTCGTGAAGCCATTGGTGAAATACAGCTGCACACAATCGATAAGTGCTTAAAAATTGGACCGATCGTGTAGGCTACTGCATGGCCAGCCGAGGCAGCCATTTGAATGAAATTATTTTCCATTATTAACCGGAAGGATTGTACTTTCAAATAAAAAAAGAAATTTGAGAAAATATTCAGTAGTTTTTTTTATAGCATTTTCATTCCATATATTTGGCGGACCCTTTAGAAACATTTTCAAAATTTCTTTAGGTTTGGTCAAAGACTACGTTTTTCTAAAAAGGGGGCTTGGCTTGAAAATTTAAGGCCCAAAAACTGGTGACGGACGGACGGACGGACATACATGGCTAAATCGACTCAGCTGTCGATTCTAAGTCGATCCATATACGTTGAGGTATATCTAGCTAAATTATTTCTCTATGTTACAAACTATGTATCAAGACTAATATACCCCTATGGGATAGGGTTTACAAATTAATTTCGGTTTTACGGCTAACTTTTTGTTATCAAGCCTTTTTGATTACATATTCTTCAAACGTTAATAACTTACGAAATGCATACCTCGTAAACGTCGTTTTAAAACAAAATAAAAAGCAATGGGCCTAAATGGGTACGTCCCGCAAGGTACCCATTTAACTGCCTCCAGTTAAATCAATTGCGAGAAGTACAACCATCAATTTATACCGTTTTTGGTATCGAATATTTCGTTGAAGTCGTTTTCGTACCTAATGGCAGCGAGAATTCACCATTGTCATCCCGCACAGACGGAAGAGTTTGGGCGGTATACAAAAACTAGACATGGATCTGTATAGTTCGTCTCTATAAATGCTGTCGTATGCGCCTTTAAAATTGATGGATATGGTGGACTTTTCTGGCCTTAAACCAGACCGATAAGGGCCGATAAGGTTATTGGAAAACGTTTTCAGGCGGTCACATATTACGGCGGATAGGATCTTGAAGGCGATGTTGCGGAGACTTATTGCTCTATAGATTTGTTTAATTCTTTTTAGTACTTAATACTAAAAAATATAACTTCTCATGAACTTGTTTGCTTAATCTAACTTATTGGCCCTTATCGGGCGCTCTAAGCTTATCTCTAACATTTTTTTTTTATATATGCCTTTCGGCTTAAATTTATCCTGTTTTATTTTTACAATTATTACTTTGGGTAATATGATTTTTTTATGGTTTTTTATAAAAAACTTATAATATAAATATATTATATTATATAAATTACTAGCGGACCCGACAGACGTTGTCCTGCATACACACAAATTCATTCAAGTTTATCCAGCCGTTTAGTTGCAGTATAGACAAATAACTAAGATACAGACTGCCGGGCTGATTTTTGAATCTAAACCATCCAGGGCGCCACCCAAACGCATACATAAACATATGAGAAGGATACAATCCGCTATGCGGATCGTTGAATTAGCCGGGCCTAAGCTAACTGCCTCCAGTTGAGCACTCCAAGTTGATTGAGGTCGGTTTCTACTTGTGCACGCCACTTAAGGCGAGGTCTTCCTCTACTGCGTCCGACGTCTGGTTGGGGATCGAAGACTCTGCGAGCCGGGGTATTGGTGTCCATTCTTGATACATGTCCTAGCCATCTTAAACGTCCAATGCGGAGTATTTTGACTAGTGGTATGTCGCTGTACAGCTCGTGGTTGAATCTTCTTCTCCAAAGCCCTTCAACGCAAACGGGACCATCGATTTATCAAAGAATTTTTATCTCGAATTGAACAAGGATTTCTTCATCCGCATTTGATACGGTCCATGTTTCAGAGCAGTAGAGCAGGACTGGGATGATCAGGGTCTTATATAGGATCTCCTTAGTAGTTCGAGTGAGGGCTTTACTACTAAATTGCCTTCTTAGACTGAAGAAACAGCGATTGGCAAGAGTAATTCTTCGTTTGATTTCTGACGAGATGTTGTTGTCAGAGTTAATAGCGGAGCCGAGGTAGACAAAGTCCCGTACTACCTCAATGTTATATCTGTCAATGGTGACATTCTGTCTAATACATCGATGTTGTGTGTTCTTTCGTTTTGACAGCATATACTTAGTCTTACCCTCATTTACTGCTAAACCCATTTTTGCCGCTTTCTTCTCTATACTAGCAAACGTGGCTTTGACATCAAATTAAGTCCTACCAATGATGTCAATATCGTCGGCGTATGCCAGTAGTTGCACCGATTTTTGGAAAATTGTGTCTCTGTTGTTGGCGCAGTTCAGAGGGTCTCCTTTTTTGT
Organism: Rhingia campestris; assembly: GCA_932526625.1. Taxonomy (NCBI): domain Eukaryota; kingdom Metazoa; phylum Arthropoda; class Insecta; order Diptera; family Syrphidae; genus Rhingia; species Rhingia campestris. The sequence goes on from OW052186.1 coordinate 18,450,602, forward strand.
GGATCGGGCAAACGATGCTGAGGTTCCATTCTTCAGGCATAAGTTGATCCGACCAGATTTAGCTTATGAGTTTGTTACGTACCAAGTCATCTTCGCCAGCTCAGCGGGAAGGCCGGCATTTCCGGCGGTCTTATTAAGCTTGATTATATTGCTATCCTCACTTCACTTAGGTCGGGTGGTGTCAATTCTCGCTGTCGTTGCCAATATTGAATGGTTCGTTCTGCCTGACAGCGGAATGTTGTTCGTCATCGCCGTTTAACAGTCTTCAGAAGTGGTTCTTCCATATCCTCAGCATCGACTGTTTCTCAACTACGATATTTCCTTGTTCATCTCGACAGGATTCTGTTCGGGTCTTGTATACTTGGCTTTGGCGTTTTACACATTGGTAAAACTTGCGAAAATTATTCCTGGAGTGGCACCTCGCTATATCCTCGATCGCGCGCTTTTCTTGCTCTTATTTCTTCTTTCTGAAAAGTCGGTGTTCTTCCCTTCTTCTTTGCCTATAAAGCTCAATGGCAGCTCTCGTCTTCACCTGCAGCCTACAAGGCCTCGTTCTTGGTTGCGAGCATCTGTCGGCATTCCTCATCAAACCGGGGGTTTCATAGACTCGGACCACTACCTTGTTGCAGCCAAGGTAAGAATGCGGATATCCACCACTCCACAACAAACCAGAAATACTTTGAAAAAATTTAATGTCAAAATACTGCAATCACAAGAGACCGCCAAGGCCTTCGCGCAAAGCGTATTTCCTGAATGGCAGTAATGTCTGCTTTGTAGCAGTTAAGGGCTTCCGCTAGTTGTTCGCCTGCACCTCTCCTGATTAATGTTCTCACATTCCAGGTGCAGATACGAAAGTCGTTGTACTTTTCGTTTATCAGGTCGTCAACAATAATAACAGCCCTTTCCGAGGTATTGGTTGCTTCGTAACAATGGTTTTTTTCGTGGGTGGGTAGTTAATCCAAAGCACAACCCCCCTACCTGGAGGGCCAGTTCCAATTTAGATACCTCTAGGACACGGGGCCAACAGTATCCACTACGGGATTGAGCGCTGCCGTTGACCTTTTGGTTCAACCGCCACCATCTCTGTTCACGGGGCTTGCTTACCCTTGAGATTCCTAGATAACCTGTTGTCCGAATATGTCAAAGCAGCTCATGTAGGTTCGCCTGGGACGGCAGACCGGGTATTCATTCCGAGCCATTCTGACCAGGGTCGTGTTATCAACACTCGCACTCATCGTTTAGCAAGTCAAATCCGGTCGGATGAGACCAATACTACTTGGAGGTAAAAAATAAGTAACATTTGATGTGTAGTCAGAGTTGCAACCACTGGGCATTGTCAATTTAAAGCCAATCAGAGTCTACCCTCGTTCTACAACACCCAAACGGCTTAAGGACTATGATTTACATTTATCGCCAACTTAAACTGTATGTACTGGTGTTTTCCCAAACAACATCTAAATGTGGGTTACCGGGATTCCCCTAATACAATTTTTGTTTATGGTTTTTCCAGACTTCATTAATGTGAATTGCGGGGACTCCCCCAAAACATTTTCATGATTTAATCAAACTTCTACATAAATTTGAGATCTATTCCTTTACTTTGATTCCCTTAATACAATTTTTCTATGGTTTTTCCCGACTTCTAAATGTGAATTGCGGGGACTCCCCCAAAAAAAAAAACATTTTCATGATTTGTTCGAACTTTTACATACATATTTGAGATAAAGGAACAATTTTTTTCCGAATAAACGATTTTTTTTAATTACAGAATTCCGAATTAAAGGGCTTTTACTGTATCTCCATAATCAAACTTCTACATAAATTTGAGATCTATTCCTTTACTTTGATTCCCTTAATACACTTTTTCTATCGTTTTTCCCGACTTCTTAATGTGAATTCCGGGGACTCCCCCAAAAAAACATTTTCATGATTTGTTCGAACTTTTACATACATATTTGAGATAAAGGAACAATTTTTTTTCCGAATAAACGATTTTTTTGAATTAAAGAATTCCGAATTAAAGGGCTTTTACTGTATCTCCATAAACTGCTTTTTAATTATTATTTTTTATTTACTTATCTTATGATCAACATTTAAACAACCACCATTTTTATCTTTTCAGATCCAAAAGAAACAATTGTATCTAATAAAAATAAGAAAACCAACAAACGAAAATCTCCAGCATACAGATGTCACATTGATGCAAAGAAGAATCTCCAAATTGCCTCGAACAAACATTTTTTAAAAACATTAACGCTATTAAGAAAAATATATATTTACAATTATATACACACATATACAAAGAGAACAATAAAAATAAACAAAAAACCATGGCATATCATTCAAATGGAGGATACTCCGGTGATGAACGTGAATCTCGAAGCGGTGGCGATGACCGCCCCGTCAGCGATTTAACTGATAAACCAATCTATCTACTCGAACACTTGGCAACATTTACAGTCAACAAAGAGAGCGGCATTGTCTATCCGGCCGATGGTATGAGGCGCCTCCTCCAGTTGGAGAAAACCACCGGCATTTGGTCACAGAAAATGCAGTTGTGCTTGGACTACCAATGGGTGCTTATAATGGACTACGAAACTGGAGTAAAACACAGAACAAATCCATCAGTTCTTCTGAAACTATAAGGATGTTTGTTTTCTTCCTTTTCAGAACATAATTGAACGGTTTCCAGCTTCACTAATACAAGAGCCTACTGCATTCACGAGTAACGATCCAATGGAAATGTACAACAACATTCTTGTGTTCATTGTCACTGGAGGATCTGGTTCAAGATCCGAAATGCACATTTTTCAGGTATGTCAACAGTAGTTTTTGATTATTTTATTATTTATCAGTCGGTTTCGAAGTACGCGCGATAAGATGGCTCCGCAAGCCCGGCAGACAATCTCCCGGCGTCCATCTAATCAATCATGTATGCTTATTAGCTAAATATAAATAAAGCGTACGGGTTGTCCTCACTCCCATACAAATGGAATATCGCTTGGGTAAATACCACGCAAGTGATATGACAAATGCTAACAATATCTACTAATTATTAAGGGCGATAGGACCAGTGCGCCGCTCATATATTAAAAGAGAAGCTATTACGAAATATATGTGCTCACAGTCCGCTGTGGAAATCAGTGGGGATTAATTTTTTTTTCGTTTCAACTTTCAGTCTCAAGGCGTTTCTGCTATACACCTGGTGGAGGATCTGAAGCAGCTACGCAGTGGCAAGTTTGTAACACAGCACCGTGAAACTATCAATACTGTAGCGCCGCAAATGAAGTCCTCTTCGTCGATTCAGCATCGAGGTGGCGCTGGTCTTATACGAGGTGGTGGTGTGATTGGTCTGGGCGGGGAACCAACCGAAGAGCACTCGTACGGAATGTCGCGGGAGTTGGGTAGTGTCATTGGCGGTGGAGTTGGGGTCGGAGGGGGCAATGGTGGTGGACATGAAACAGACTCCGAATTGGGATGTGCTAATGATGAAACAAGTTCAACGTCAAGCGATAAATACGAAAGAGACGTGACCGTGCTGAATCATTGTTTCGACGACATAGAGAAGTTCATAGCACGCCTTCAGCATGCGGCGGCTGCATCGCGGGAACTTGAGAGACGTCGACGAAATCGCAAGTCAAAAAAAAAGGATCCTGGCGAGGGATTGCTAACGCTGCGCACCCGACCTCCGCACGAAAAGGAGTTTATAGACATTTTCGCAAAATTCAAGCTCTCATTCAATCTTTTGGCAAAGTTAAAGGCACACATCCACGATCCGAATGCACCGGAATTGGTACATTTTTTATTTACACCTTTGGCGCTTATCGTCGAGGCCTCGTCCGACACGTACTTTGAGTCACAGCTGCCGGTTCGTGTTGTCAATCCTCTGCTGACTAGGGAAGCTATCAATTTGCTCATCAATTGTGTAACTAGCAAAGAGACAGAACTGTGGCGATCGCTGGGTGATGCTTGGACGGTACCGCGCGACCAATGGAAGGAGGACGTTGGGTCGTACCATCCGGTATTCTTGGATGGCTGGTCTCCCGACTATTTGGTCATCGATGAGTTGGATCACATGGCAACACCAACAAACATTAAGCGGCGAATCGAATCGCATCACAACTTTGGCAACGCGAGTAGTATGAACGGCAGTGCCACAGTAATGGGTGGTGGTGACTACGATTATGATTCGCCTACAAGTGGTTTGCTGAATGAAAAGTACACACATCATCATCATCATCATCAAAGTCAAGGCGGTGGCCTAGGAGTCGGCGGAAGTGATCGTGGCGATCGGGAAATGAAAGATTTCAGCGCGCGCAGTGACATTTCATTGGATTCGATTGAACGAAGTGGTGGAGTGACATCGGCCCCCGTTGGCCAACTGAGCAATAGTCCGTCGAGTGGTCTGATGGGAAATGGTACACATTCGCATATAAATGCAACAGTGACAGCGCAAAATGCTGCCCTTCAATCGATAACAGGGGGCATGCAAAATCTATACTCACGCAATGCAGCCAATGGAGGAGGTTCGAATACGCTGGGCGGCGCCGGAGGAGGAGGTGGAGGATCCGGTGGTGACGGTATTGGTGTTTCAGGTGATGTTCGAGTAGGTGCTAGCGGCGATGTTGGTGGTCTCCATGGCGATGATCAAATGATTGAGGCATGGCTGGATGATTTGCAAGCTACTGGTGCCAAAATTGTTCTTGTTACATATCCAAGGACAGCTAATAATGATAAGGAACTCAGCGTGGTCAGAGGAGAATACTTAGAGGTAAGTTTTTTTTTTTTGTAATTGTAATTGGTTTATGTTTTGAAATCAGTAAACATTTTTAGAGTCGGTGATTGAGGATGTTTTGAAACATTTAAGATCCTTTCAGTGTGACAACTTTGCTTTTTTTCAGTCGGTAATAAAAAGGTTTAGTGGTAAAGCGTAATGTGTGTGTTTCGTGAAGATTTTCCTTAGTTGCTGATGTTGCCTGCCTTACATTTTGAGCTAGGATAATGAAATTTGGTATATGTGATCCTTGTACGTGCTGTTTGAAAAAGTGTAAAATTTTTCAAAATCCGCACACTGCCACGCCCACTTTTTAGAAAAACCTTATTTTTAGTCAAACGGTAAAGAATTTCGAAAAAAAGTCTGAAGAACATATTTAGATAATTTCAATATCTATATTTCGTCCATTTAAAGTTTTTTGCAACGCCCAATTTTTGGGGGCGTTTTTAGTAAAAAAAAACTTTTTGTGGTCCAAATTTCAAATATTTGGAAAATCTTTTGATGCAAAATATGCACATTTTGTCTTTAGATTATTTAACCAAAGTGCGTTTTCCTACAAAAACCATTTATATACCCTACCCCAAGGCATATGCAATAGAAAAACGTTTTTTTTTGTCAACCATAAAATATTTTGATAAACTGTATGAACAATATGTTGTGACAACGTCATTTTCAATGTTTTATCGCCATCCAGCCCACATTTTGGGGATATTAATTTTAGGGATGGGATGGGATAGGGTATTAAACGATCCGTATCCGTATCCGATCTGTATTCCAGACAGAATTCGTAGTCTCCGTCCAAAAGGATGGCCAGGTACGGACCATAGCCAGGCAGTTACTAATCGCCTTTAAGTAAATCACTGTTTAATGTGTTTACATTTCTGGGCTCTCCCAAACGAATTCGCATCTTAACATGTGCAGCCTTTGGTAACCGCTGTTTCTTGGCAGAAACTCTGGGAACTAACGAGCCTGTTGCGCCAAAAAATTGTATTTGCATTTTCACAGTTGAAAATGTTTGATTCGAAAGTGAGCAAACTTCTAATTTAATTTTTAAATTCATTTGTCAACATGTCGCTATTAATGTTTTATCTAAATAATCAATAGTATATATTTTTTATATGCGACTTTTTACTGCCCAACAAAGATATTTTTGTTTCTAATGACGTGCGCATAAGCTTAAATAGCGTTATCTTGCATTTTATAGACACATAAGTCAAAACAATACTGAAGAAGCATTTGATGTTTGATGGTGTACGTTGTAGGACAATAGGACGTACGTCAAACCAATCCTTAAACAAACATTTACTTAAATTGTATGAACAATTTGAAGTAAATGCCAAATTTTGACGTTTACGTAAAACAATATGTAAATTTTATGAATTTGAATGGATAAAGATAGAGTAAAACGGATAAAACATTTTGAAAGAGCTACCCCGAAAACATAAGGCTGCATACTAAACTAAAAGAGTGAATTTTGAATATGTAATTTTTGAAGTGAAACAATATGTAAATTTTATGAATTTGGTGGATATACGTCAAAAGCGTTCTGTATATCTTTGCAATGGATAGAGATAGAGTAAAAAGGATAAAAGATTTGGAAAGATCTACCCCGAAAACATAAGGCTGTATACTAAACTAAAAAAGTGAATTTTGGCGTTTACGATAACCCAATATTAGGGCGACGACATATTATCTTCAGAGCACTATTTTGCAAAACTAATAGAGGCTTTATTTTATTATTATATGTACCTCCCCAACAAGAAATTCATATTGTAAATTCGAGTAAAAAATGCCATAATATATCCTAAGTATTAGTTGAGAAGAGCAAACTTTACACAAAAAGAATAAATTTCTAAGAATACACTGGAAATACTGTCAAAGATTTTACTATATGGTTATAAAAACTCACCCCCTTATTCATTAGATTTCACTTAAACACATCTCAACGGTTGTATAGTTATACAGTGCATAAGTATTTATACAGCCTCTATTCAAGGTCGCATAATTTCTTATTCATAACATATTTCCTCATTCGTAATAGTTATACAGGGTTTGTGTCAAATAAAATACTAAAAAGCTCGTCAGAGTTACCAAGGGATCATTTTTATGGTTGCGAAGCTCATGGTGACAGTTTAATTTTCTACATTTTTATAACATATTGATGACTTATGTTAATTCAATAACATCGTTTACAATGTTGAGTCTATAGGTAAAGAAGAATTACCATTTGAACAAATTATAGAGTGAAACACAACTGCTAAAATACATTTGATTTTTTTCAACTTGCAATTGAACCTTTGGTAACCCTGATGCTCAGCCGTCTGTGTATACAGAAATAAAAAAAAAATATATACCCTTATACAGGCACTATTCAACCATCAGGCGCGTTTAGGATGTGCAGCCTCTATTCAACGTTGTATAAGTTTTATGAATAAGGTTTTTGCGTTTAGAGGCATTTCAAGGAGTGCATAACTTCATACACACCTTATAATGAGTTTATGAATAAGGCTGTCATTGTATAATCAATGATTAATCCCAAATATTTGAATTCTTTAACAATTTCTAACTTAAAACATTTATTACTGAAGCTCGTATAATCAGTGAATGATGAAGAGGTACCCACAGAATTACAGGTGCAGTTAAAAAGTTTAAATTTTTGATACTTAGTTGCATGGAAAAACAGATCAGCATCAATAATCTTCTGTCCAGACAAATTAAAAAAAAAAAACGTTGCCTTAGTTTTAGAACTTATCAGCAATTTGTGCGACTCTGATTAAGATTAAGATAACTTTCTGTACCATACGTAAAGCCCACATCATCTGCAAAAGCTGCCAATAAACATTTAAAGGGTAATCTGAACAACGAATTGATGTAATCCAAAAAAGGATTGAACCCAAAACCGAACCATTTGGAACTCTCAAATCTATTTACTTTATTTCACTTTTGATATCCCCAAATTTCAATCTTTGTGTTCTAACTTTTATATATGATCTAAGCCAATCGCATGTGAAACCTCGAAACCCAGCACTTTCAAGATTACCAATCAATATTACATGGTTAACCATGTCAAACGCTTTTGATATGTCAACAAATAATGCGGCTGTATTCTTTTTCCTATCAGGCCTTACAAATAGTTGAGAACAGAAATGTAGCAAGGCATCTTCGGTTGATTTAGTTCATTGAAATCTAAACTGAACCTCTCTAAAAAAAAACTCGTTCTGGTTAAAAAAGAACTCACCATTCTATTTTTTACGGCTTTTTCAAAAATCTGACTTATTGAGGGTAACAGTGATGTAGCCCTATAGTTACCTGGTTCACTAGTTGCGCCCTTCTTGAAGAGTGGTAAGATGTTGGCACATTTAAGTGCATCCGGAAATACTCCAGAAAATATACGTTTGTTAATGATAAGCTATATTTTTCAAACATAAGAAATACCATCAGTGCCAAAATTGAGGTTATTAAAGTGCGAATTATTTGAAGAAGCTCTAAGCTTGTTATAAGCCCAAACATAAAGCTTTAGCCTTGTGAGGCTTCACTACTAGATGGACTACAAAGTGCACAGTGTGGATGACTAGAAGTCGCTTGTAGAATAAGTGATATCGATGAAACATAGTCATAGAATGCATTAGCAGTTTCAATTTTATCATTAACAGCAGATGGCAAATTTTCTCACTGAGATCTATTAAGTATTCTTCGATTTCTACTATCCAAAAAGGTTGAAAATTCTTCAATAAAAATTGTAATATTAAACATAATGAAGTCTATACATACATAATATGACAAGGATTTGATGATTAATTTTGAATCTGAAAACCTAATTTCCAAAATATTAACTACATCATAAGCTTGATTGACAAAATATCCAACACCACCAGCTGCGTAATTCTCATTTGCATTTAGATATAAATCATAACCTGGCAACCCATAATCATTTTCTTCATAAATGCGAATTTCTGAGACAACAATAAAATCAGGAATAGACATAAAAGAATCTAAATGGGAAACAAGAAACGCGAAATTCTCTCTTAAACTTATGATGTTTTGATGAATAACAAATAATTTGCTTAAAGAGTAAGTTTTATCAAAAAAGATTCCATACTTACTCTATACCACAAATATATATACCCCTTTTGTTTTTATACCCTATCCCATAGGGGTATATTAGTTTTGATACAGAGTTTGTAACGTAGAAAAATAATTTAGCTAGATATACCTTAAAGTATTTGGATCGAATCAGAATCCTTAGCTGAGTCGATTAAGCCATGTCTGTCTATCCGTCCGTCCGTCTGAATGGCACCGATTTTTAGGCCTTACATTTTGAGCTAGGAGAATGAAATTGGTATATGGGATCCTTGTGCGTTGCTTCAGAACAAGTTTAAAAATTTTAAAATCCGCGCACTGGGAAAATTTGGTGGGAAATTTTGAAAAAAAAAGTCTAGGCAACAATATATGTTTTATATACAAAGTTTTTTGTCACGCCCACCTTTTTAAGGCGTTTTCAGTAAAAAAAACTTTTTCGGACAAACTTTTAAATATTCGAAAAAATGTTTGATGCAAAAATGAATAAATTATAAAATATGAACATTTCATCTTTAGACCATTTTAAACCACGCCTACTTTTTGAGAGCTCAACTCACCAGCAACATCTTCATCCATCAATAAATTTGGGAAAAATCGTGTCTAAACACTTTCGAAGAGTTTAACACAATCAATCGTATCCCAAGAAAAAATTGAGATAAATGCTATGTACTATTGAAAATGATCTTAACACGGAAATTAAATTACTGGAAGAAAAACTCGCCAAAAACCAATCGACTAAGATGGGAAATGTGGAAGATTACAGTCAACTGAAAATCATATTGATGCATTTGACCGAAAGAATATTACAGGGAACGTTGTTTTGCATGGCATACCAATCGCGGATAACGAGAATTTGCACGCTATATTTGAAAAATTCTGCACAACAATTAATCAAACTCCATTGAAACCAAGTTTAATTATACGCACAACACCAGCCAGCAATTCTTCTTGTAGCGCGATCATCGTAAAACTACAGCTACAACATGCTCAAATCAAAACAAATCTACTGACTAAGGTATCGGAGTACTACAAGGAGAACTCTAAATTAGTTACATTGAATGACCTTGGTTTCAAGAGCAACAAATTCGTGCGTGTGTATGAAAGTCTCACTAAACAAAACCATGCCCTTTTCGGAGAGCAAATGAATTTCGTCGTATAGTCCGTACCAAATCAGTTGGCCAATCTAATGCGCAGATCTCTTACAATTTATTTTACAATATCTTAAATCCTCTCTCTGCGCATTCGACCGTTGGCAAACTAGTGAAAACCAAACCAGTTGGCCATTCTACTGCGCAGGTCTCTTAAAATTTATTTTAAAATATCTTAAATTTCCCTTAAATTCTCTCTCTGCGCATTCGACCGTTGGCCAACTGATTTGGTACGGACTATATTAGCATCTCTTTCTCACACAATAACTATTACTGTCATAGATTAGATCGAAATTTCAATAGTCTGCATCGAAATTGGGGTTGTAAAAGAGCTAATAAGTGGGGGAATTCGCTATTAGACATCATTATGAGATATCCAGTATGCTTGCTCTACCCAAATGGCCCAACATATTTCCCAACTAACAAAAAGTCATCGCCATCAATATTGGACATGATCATTACTAACTCACCAGAAATTGTTACCCAGCCTATGGCAATGAACGCTATGGCTAAAATTTATAGTCAATCGATGTTTAAGGGTTTAACTCCACACTAGTTATGAGGTACTTTAAATTAAAAGCTTGCTTTAACATATTTTCAATAATAGACACTTTTTTAACGTGGCGCTAATTAGTGTATGCTAATGGACATTCCGCTAAGAACTCTAAATCAAACGCACCTAAAAAGTGACATAACGCTAACTCTTTATTAAATATTTAAAGTGAGGTTTCGGTCGCTTTTACTTTAATGCAGAGTGACAACGCTAAAGTACACTTTTGGACGTTTATAATTACCAAAACGCGTAAGTACGCGATTAAATAATTTTAAAGTGTACTTTAACCGACTATAAATTTGCGCCTTTGAGTTCAGATCATATTCCAATAAACTGTGATATTCTTCTGACGAGTAAAATAAAATATGTGCAATATTTAGATTTTAAGAACTCTAATTGGGATAGATATAGAGCAAAAATAAAAAATCGCCTTAGAAATACACCCTGTGATATAGATAGTATAAGTAGTTACCTTCAAATTGATAAAAATATTGAATTTTTTACAAATACCATAAATGAAAGTGTCAATGAGTCCGTTCCCAAAAAATCAAAAGCGACAAGAACAACTGTTCTTCCCGATTACATTTTAAATTTGCTCAGGCAGCGAAATAAATCTAGAAGTCAGTGGAAAAAATATAGACAGGTTTATGATTTCAATGAAATGAACATATGCACAACACAAATAACTTTTGAAATTTCTAAGTTCAGAAACAAGGCTTGGAACGAAAAACTTAGTGCTTTTGATCCAAATTCCAAACCTTTTCGAAAATTGCAAAAGTTCTTAAAAATAAAAACAAATTTATTCCTCACTTAGAACACAATAATTCTTTGATTATCACTAGTGACGAAAAGGCAGAACTCTTTGCAGAATCATTTGAACAAAATTTTAATAATCCGTTGATTAATGAAATCAGCTCAATGGACAGCATAGTACATGAGTCTATTAATGTTATAAATCGTTCTAATGAACCTTTGCCCCCTGATGTCCTTGTTTCAAACGAGGAAATCAAAAATATTATTCAAAATATGCATAATAATAAAGCACCAGGAATAGATACTCTTAAAAACATATATTTCAAAGAGCTCCCGATCATTGGAGTAACTTTTATGTGCTTTCTTGTAAACACTTGCATCAAGTTACAATATTTTCCAAGCAAATGGAAAACCGCGAAGATTATACCAATTCCCAAACCTGGAAAACCCAAAAAAAAACCCCAATAGTTATCGCTCAATAAGTCTTCTCAGTAACCTAAACAAAATATTAGAAAAAGTTATAAAAATAAAACTTCTAGATTTTCTGGAGTCCTCCAATGTTTTGCCAGATCAACAATTTGGATTTAGGCAAGGTCATAGCACTAGACACCATGTTTTAAGAATCTGCAAACATATAAAAGAAAAATTTAACGCAAAACAGTCTACGGGTCTTTTCCTTTTGGACGTTGAAAATGCTTTTGATATCATATGGCATGACGGTATTCTTCATAAATTGAAATTATTTGGTTGCCCTTTATATCTTATAAAAATAATACAAAGTTTTCTCTGCAACAAACAATTTCAAGTAAATTTAAATAACATGCACTCAAATTTAAAAAAATATAGCATCGGGTGTACCCCAAGGATCAGTATTGGCTCCATTGTTGTACATAACATACGTTGCTGATTTTCCACAAGTATGGAACTGTGAAATAGCAATGTTTGCGGATGATACTGCTATTTATAGTTCAAACAATTTTGGTCATGAAATTGAGAGCGACTTACAGCATGCGTTAAACAAAATTTACGATTATTTCATTCGGTGGAAGGTAAAACTAAATGCTGACAAAACTCAGGCCATGTTTTTCACCAGAAAAAGAAAAGCATGTGCCTTACCAGTTGGTCAGCTAAAGATAAATCAATGTGACGTCCCGTGGGTTAGTTCATTCAAATATCTAGGTGTATATTTAGACAAGACATTAACTTTTCGTGACCATATCACTAATACCCTTAGCAAAATAAGCATAGCTACCAAAATGCTATACCCCCTAATATGTAGAAAATCACCTCTGACTTAATTTAATAAGATTATAATATGTAAAGTAATTTTTCAATCCATAATTTTGTGTGCATGCCCAGTATGGGGAACTTGTGCAAAATCTCATATCAAAAAATTACAAGTTTCACAAAATAAAACTTTGAAAATGATGCCAAATTTACCTTGGTTTTATTCCACTCTACTTTTCCATGAACAAAATGGTATACATCAAGTTGCAAGAAAAATTGAAATTCTCAATGAAAGATTTAATTTAAGATGTAGTGATTCCAAGAACATATTGATAAGAGAATTGATAAATCAATAAACTTTTTAACTATATATTTTCTTACTTCATTTCATTTTTTCTTGCCTACTTATTAATTTATTTATTTTGTTATTTATTTATTTATTTACTTATTTATTCGTTTGTTTGTTAATTTATTTATTTATTGATTTTTCTTTGTTTGTTTATTTATTTATTTATTAATTTATTTATTTATTTATTTGTTTATTTATTTATTTATTAATTTATTTATTTATTTATCTATTTATTTATTAATTTATTTATTTATTTAATTATTTATTTTTTAATTTGTTAGTCACAATCTTTTTACTTTTTTTCTCTAATCACTTTTTTTTTCTGTAAAATACTAAAATTTATTAAATGAAGTTTTTTGATCATAGTTTTCCTTCGATCGTTATTTAATATAAAAATTATTTAAGAAATGTTTATAAATTTTTTTAGTTGTAAGATATACCTAGTTTAAATATTAAATCTCTGAGCAAGCTGCGTAAAATACAAATTTTTTAGAGCCATTATCTATGAAAATAAATATATTAAAAAAAAATATCGTCGGCGTATGCTAGTAGTTGCACCGATTTTTGGAAAATTGTGCCTATGGTGTTGACTCGGGAGTTTTGCACAATCCTCTCAAGAATCAAATTGAAGAAGTCACATACCAGCGCATCGCCTTGCCTAAATCCTTTTTTGGTATCGAATGTGTCGGTGAGGTCGTTTCCGACCCTAATGGATCAGCAAGAATTCTCCATTGTCATCCTACATAAACGGAGTTTAGGTGGTATACCAAAACTAGACATGGCTCTGTATAGTTCGTCTCTATAAATGCTGTCGTATGCGGCTTTGAAATCGATGAATAGGTGGTGGGTATCGATTTGGACTTCTTGGGTTTTTTTGCAGGATCTGCGAAGTGTAAAATTTTGATCGGTTGTGGACTTTCCTGGCCTAAAACCACACTGAGAAGGGCCGATCAGATTGTTGGTAAACGTTTTCAGGCGTTCACATATTACGGCAGACAAGTTCTTGTAGGCGATATTGAGGAGTCTTATGCCTCTGTAGTTGTCGCAGTTCAGAAGGTCTCTTTTTTGTAGATATGTATGTATATATAATTATATATATATTTGCTAAAGATGATGATATCATCGATGTAGACAAAACTTGCTAATGTAAATTCGCAGAATATCGTCAAGCGCACGCTGGATAAATAGATGGTGCGCTCTTAAAGCCCAATTAGAGTAGAGTCAACTCGCATTTTCCATTTTGGATTGCAAATGCTGTTTTTCCATGTCAGATTTTCTCAAGCGAATTTTATGGTTTTTAGATCAAGGGCTGGAAATAATTTGCTTTCCCCTATTTGTTAAAGTTCCTCGTTTATGTCAGGCATTGGGTACATGACAGCTCGCCAACCATTCTGCCAACCTTTATGTATTTTTTGTTCCTTCCTGAATCGGCTGTTTTGAAATAATCCATTCAGGGGCGTTATAAGAAATCTTTTCTCTTGCTTGTCTATTTCATTCTTAAGGGTGGCGGGGTATGGGCAATTTTTAGAGTGGACGGGTATGTCTGAACATGTCCATTTTTCACCGACAACCTTTGTCAGTTTTTCGTCAAGTTCTGAGAATAAGGAAAAACATTTTCTTATTAGGGACTCAATTACAAAGGTGGAACTATCTGCTCTCCACCAATCCTAGAATTTACATTCCCGATAAGTATATTTTCGAATTTATTAAATTTAATAAATCATAAATAAATAAATTGCAATATCTTAGTCTTGCTGAAGGGAAAGTAGAAGAAATTAAATGTTTTAACAAACACTGAATCTTATCTTTTCTAAATAGTTATAGTAACATTTTTTAAATTTTAATATTTGTTGTTTTATAGATTCTCGATGACAGCCGAAAGTGGTGGAAAGCACGAAATAGTCGAGGACAAGTAGCTCATGTGCCACATACCATTGTAACACCTTACAATTATAACGAAAACGAATTAAATAATCAATTCTACTCTCATAACTATAAATCAAATGCTCGTCAGTCGGCCGTAAGTTTGTCTTATTAATTAAAATTACGCCTGACTTTATACAAGCCCTTTATTTTTTTTTCAAGGATGCAAACTCACAGTCGGGAGAGATGCACCAGCAAAACTCAGCTGAATGGGTTCGTAATAAACATACTGGTAAGAAAGGAGAATTTCGATATTTTTAAACAAAAAAATTGACAAAAAACCATAAAAACCAACAAATGATAATATGATTGCTAAACTTACTCTGCAATTGCTTACCTATTATCCTGCAATATTTGTTTTAATTTTTGTTTTCCATATTCTTTTATAAATCTTTTTCTGTTTTTTATTGCACAAAAATGAGTTCGTTTTGTTTCGTTTTCTATCGCTCTGTATCACACACCTACACTTACACATACATTTATCTAAAGATATATAAGAACAAACAAAAAGAAAGTATGCAAATATTTAAACAGTTTTAGTAATATAGAAAAAGAAATGTGTCTTAGATTTTAAAAAAAAAAATTAAAGATGATAATGAATGTATGTATACAATTCTTTGTACTCGTATTTTGTTTGCTTTATTGTGTATTCATTGAAATTAGTTAATATGTATTTTGTTACTCGTACCTATTTATAATTAAAAACAAAAAACCATATATGCTCAAAGAAATTATTATTATTTTGTTCTAATATTTTATCGTATATTTTTTTTCTTATAACGATTTTAATTACAATCCCAAATTAGTTTGTTGATCCTTATCCTTGATGACAAGATATAAAAATTGTTTAAACCCAATTGGGGTTTAAAAAATTATTTTGATAAAAAAGTTCAGAACGCCGCCGCGTTGAAATATTTTTTTGTTGTTGTAGGCGATAGATTTAACGATTAAGAAAATGATTTGCACACAACAATAAGGAAATAGGGCATAATTCATTATGAAATGGAGATATGGATTTTACTGAGAATGAAGAAAACACCAGTTGTTCTGTTTTAATTTTTTCATTTCAAAAGCTACCAATATTGGGTATAACCCTTTAATACATGATTTTTTAGGTGTTTCTTCATCACCACAGTCTCTACAAAAGCCATCATCTATAAGATCTTTTTTTTTCAACTTTTGACTTTAGTAACTAATTTATTTACTTCGAAACTCGAAACTCCGAAAGTAAGTCGGATCTGTAAAGTTAACGCTGTACAGATTAACCTTTCTTGGTCTCTTGTAGATATTTATGTAATTATCCCTGGGATGTAATCGATCTAAGTTTTAGTTTAGCAAAGACATAGGCTTTGGCATAGTAAAAATGTCCTCTTCAGTTTCCTGCCGGAGTTACCATAAAAAAGACGGCGGTGTGTAGTAAAGACGCTGTGTTTTGTTTTCTGAGTTAGTACAGAATTTATTATTTATTATTTTTTTGATTTTTGGTCAACCTTCCTTATCAGGGCAGTACACATTTCAACTACACAATGAATTGCATCGTTATGTAATTAAAATTTAAAAAAAAAATAAGTCATAGGATTTTCTTATTAAGCCTAAGAGTTGGCTCTGTGCGAAAGGTTTAATTTCGTAAACAACCAATTTGATTTTTTGTTTATACTGGCATCAATGTGAATCTTGTTGTGAAGCGATGGTTGATGATCTATTGTACTGAATTGATGTTTTAATAACTCAAACGTCAATCGGTTTATAAATGCATGGTTTACATACCGACATAAAAGATGCCGCACCTTGTATATTAAGATATTGGCTTATTAAGGTATTCTTTAACCTCACAGGCTGGATCTAAAGACCACCTGTATCACATCCACAACAATTATAATAAAGGTCACACTAGTCGTAGTAACAAAAAGGCACATTAGTGCTACTTGGGTTCATGCTGAACCGGCACCTCTACCTACCTACCCTAAGGTATTCCTTATACTGTCATATTGTTTTGAAAAAGTCGACAAATTCACTTAATTGGGCAATTTCTCGGAATATCGAAATGGGATATTTGTGCTTTTTGGCAATTAGGCTAAGTTTATCTAAAAATGTGGTAGAACTCTGGGATTTCGCGGAGGATATCTGGGCTCGTTCTGAAAAAGCCGTAGAACTCTACGCAAGTAGGTACCTATATGTAAAATTGTATTTGACTTCGAGTTTGGTGTCGTAGAAGTTGAGCCCATCCGGTTTTAATATAATCGTTGTGGTATCGTCCCATGTTTGAGTCCTCGTCCACAATTCCAACGCTAATATCTTCAGCTGCTTCAATGGTTGCTCCCAAGAATTCGTTTGACCACAAACGTTGACTGAAAATTAAATTTCACAAAAATTGCATTTGGTAGCAATTATATTTCGATTAGATTAAGTGTTGTTTCACGCCTGCAGCTGCTGGAACGACACACGCAATATGTGGTAGGTATACCTTGTTTGCAATGCCTTAATTGACTTTGAGAATATCGCCACAGAAAGGTACGATTTGCTTTTCCAGGTCAAATTCGCATTCACATGCAATCTGATAAGGTCGCATATTAAAAGCGATGTTTTATCAGATTTAGATGATACTTCAATACTTTTACACGTACAGATAATCTGGCCATAAAATATCTTACGTGAACGGGGCCCATTTTATAGCTTCCGTTTTTCTATGAGTCTGTATAAATTGACATTTTCTATATATCATTTTGCAAAATTCAGATATCATTCAAAAACCCCGGTCGCTTAGCATTTCGTTCGCGAATACAAAAAATGTGTCAACATAAAATGATTTTTAAATATATTGGTCCCAGAATCCGATGATTTAGGTCCATTCATAGATATCATGAACAACTTCATTGGAACACCAAACATAATAGAATTAAAAATTTACCTCAATAGCTGGTTTTAGGAATCATAGTAAAATTCCGTTTCATTTCGGTGGAACGACAAAGATTACTTCAGAAAAATAAATCTCGATCAGTGAAAAATAAAAAGTAATGGGAAGACTTTAATTAAAAATTAAATTATTTTTGGATAATCTTGTTTTAAAATTCATAAGCTTTGTTTTGACAAAAACTCGCCAATGATTGAATTTATAAAAAAATCCACAAGAAGTAAAAGAAAATTTCCAATAAAAGTTTCAATGATAGCTATTACTGGACCCTTGAAACTGTGGTTTGCCTTGCCGCCGTTCATCCAGTGCTTGAAAAAGCTGATTTAAAGCAGCAGTAGGCATTTTTCTCTTTTAGTTCAGAGAATAACCTGAATAGCCAAAAAACAAAAATGTTTGTGTTTCTATTTTAGCTCGGACATTTTAGATCTTGTGTTTCTTTTTTCATCAGAGCATGCTCTATTAGCGCTCAGTATTAATTATGAATTACCTACTTAATGTCTGGAGCAGACTGAGACTGAGCACGAAGAGAGTAAGGTTAATTTAACTTTTAAAAATAGAAGAAATACGAAAAAAGAGTTTGTTGTTTTTAATTGTTTTTTAATTGTAAAACATTTAAGATTCAATAAATATCCCTGAGGAAGGTGGAAAAAAACTGCCGAAACGTAGGAGAAAATTATGGAATAAACTTGTTTTTATTTGCATTGAAAATGATCGACCAAAACAGCCTATATACAAATGAACATCACACATAAAAAAAAAGAAAGTAACACGTCTAGGTAATTTTTCTTGTTAAAAGCCTATGACAAGATCAATTTCAAAGGATTTCGAAATTGATCTTGTCATAGGCATTTGGGATCTGTAAAAATGATTATCCCGTGAAGAAAGGATAGATGACATGGTAGATGCTCGTACAACCGTGGTATTGATATTCGGAGCAATATTAATGGCGTAGTGTTATTTGAGGATTGGGCTGATGAACATCAGTCCAAACTCCACCTTTTCAAGAATACATCTTTGTTAATATATTTTTTTGAAGAAAATTTATAATATAATAAAAACATAAACCCATTATTTATAAACCTTCTTAGAAATCCTAAAAATCGAGTTTTTGTAATAGTAAGAATCAACAACAAAATAAAAGGAATGTAATATATATTATAAAATGTAATATATCCGAATATTATGCAACCAATAATAATTATTATCGAAACTACAAGGGTAGCAAAACAAAAAAAATTATAAAAAAGTTGAAAAGATTTTCTGCATAATGTAACCAAAAATATAGTTAAACAATTAATTTAATATATATATTGAAAATATCGAAATAAACCTATACAATATACATGTATATACAAAAGAAAGAAACAATTTCATTCTGTTTATTGCTTTTTGACATTTTTACATTTTTTTTTTATATATTTACAACAAATGAGTACTAATTTATTATTGTGCAATTTATTTAGAAATCAAAAATTCTCTCACCAAAATATTATATCAAGAGAATTTTATATAATAAATATTATCGTATATATGGTACATATGCAATTAGAACTACATTTAACAAACAAAAAAAAAATATAAGAAAATAAAAAAGGCAAAGAAAAGATAAGAAAATTAAATAAAATTAAAATTTGTTGTTATATTATTATTCACCTTTTTTTCGTACACCCAGTCATCACTCTTTTTTTTTATTTTTTATAGCTTTTGTTTTTCGTTTTATTATTTAGTTTGGTATTTCCTGTCTTCTTGTGTTTTGTTTGTGTTATTTCACCTTTTTTGTTGGTAGATTATTGGATTACTAAATGCGATCAAACATTTGTCCTAAGTTAACTAAAGTTTGACATGGGGATCATGACATTTATAAAGGGATTTTAGAAGGGATGTTCGATTAGACAAGCTGTTTTTTTTTTAAATATGGAATATATATATTTGATTCAAACAAATTTGAAAAATATGGCTTTGACAACAACATCGCCGCTTTTACCTAACACATTTCAAACCTTTTTATTGAAATACCCTTACTATTTTCTGATTAGGGAAAAATCCCATTTTCAATTGCATTTAATTTTGCTTATACAGGTTTACATTTCGTACAGAATAAAAATTACCACACATGTAACTACATTTGCTGGAAAAATGGTTGCAAATGTGGTTAACAAATCGGCCAAAGAACGGAACAAATGTTATAAATATATATATAAAATTAAATGCTCCTCTACAGCTCCTTAGTCAAGATGTCAACGTCAAGGCAATATTGTAATATCTGTTTGAGTTTCATTTCTTAATAATATTGATGTCCTGGCATCCGCAATCGCCTGACTCTTGAACCGGAAGTTCGGTTGTCTTGAGCCTGAAGGCTGGGATTAGAAAATTCCCTTGGCTCGTGTATTAATGTTCATTCGTTCGATGTGCCTGAGACAATGTAGTCGAAGTGCTTTTAACTTCTGTACTGCATCCACAAATTGGTTCAGCTCATAAAGTTTGCGGTTGTATCTTCTATTCCATTCGACACAAAAGTCGACGAAGAAGTTTTCGTTCCGCTTAATGTCCAGCATCAGTTTCCTAGGGCTTGCCTTCGTCATATAAGGTGTTATTCGTAGGGATGATGAATTCTTTAACTACTCTATAGCTGTTCAATTATCAACAGTGAGTCGATAACTCTGTTTGTTGATAGAATATATTATAGCATTAACTACAAGATTAACTAGCTGTGTTAAAGACACTGCCATCCGTTGTTTACACCTATCCTACGCACTATCTGTTCCAGCAGGAGGATGAAGAAATCGCATCTCCTTTTCAAAATCTGTTACATGTTTGGAAAAGTTCAGATGAACTGCTTCCAAACCGAACGTACATCGCATATTCTCCTATGTTAGAGAACACTGCTGAATCAATTTTGATGTAATCCCGAATTCCGTCATCGCGACGAATGCTATCATACGCGACCTTAAAGTAGATGAAAAGATGCTTCGTCTCGACTTAAAATTCGTTGGTATTCCAAATACGTTGGATGCCTTGAGCCTCTTTATCGATACCTCCACCACAAATGTTCCGACGAAATATTCAGCTGTATCCCGTCACTCGTCAGTTTCTCTGTTTATTCGAAATACTTGTGGGGCATCCTCTGCACATCCATATTGTTGTAATTGTCATTTCGGGCGCACAGTAAGATTGGGAATATCGTTTATTAACCACACCGACGAATATGAAATAGCTTACCTTCTAGTTCCGAATGATAACAATCTATAGGACTCAAAATTTAAAGAGCACCGTCACTTCATTCTTTTCCTAACTACTCCCAAAATTTCTCACTAACCTACAAACAAACAAATTTCCTTCCTTCCATCACTGGTTTTCATAACCTTCCTAAATGTTAACAAAAATATTTAATGGCATTATAAATCTTTTTAACTAACAAACACCAAATTAATTGTTCTTTCTATTTCTATCTCTCTTCCAATTACTACTAACAAAACTAATCTGATTTAACCCACAAAGGACGAGATTATCTCAAGGATTCAACGCCATCACCAGTGCGATATGCTATTCCTAGCAATCGATCACGTCAGACTGAACTATTGGAACGACAAGCCTACTATCCATTAGGAACTACAAACTCCATGTACAGTGAAATTCAATCCAGACATTCTCTAGCTAATCTCAGCAGCAAACAGCAACAATACCATTCACTTATAAGCACAGTGCCGCCGCAACCACCTCCACCGCCACCACCATTACCAGCAGTAGCTGTAACCGGATCTGCGAATTCCCACTCTGGAAACATTTACGTGCTTGCCCAAAGCGATCAAAGATATCCCAAAAATACTAACACTGGTAGCGATAATCAGCAATCCTATGCATGTTGATCCTCCATCTAACTTTATTCCTTTTGTTTGCTCTTATTTTAATCAGCTATCGTTTATCCCTAGTCAAATCCTTTTGTCATGTTTTGTTTTGATTTTTTTTTTTGTGTTTTCGTTTGCTAATCTATACCTAGTGAAAAAAATTTCGTAGAGTTCGCTTCTTATTTTAATCTCTTTCCGTTCAGTCTCAATGCGTTCAACAGCGACTTCGCCCAACGATGCAGCCACCGTTGCACTACCCCTGTCCGCAAACGTCATGCAAGAAGAACTAAAGCAAGTTCTACGATCACGGGAACGTCGCGACTTAGACATTTTGAAAACACCACAAATCTATATCGAACAGATGTCAACTCCGAGCCAAGTTGAGGCATGGCTGAGGGCCAAGGAGTTCTCCGAGAAAATTATCAAACGTTTACATCGATTTAGCGGTGAAGAGTTGTTTGCATTGCCACCAGAAAAAATGGAAGAATATTTTGGATTTAAGGAAGGAAGACGCTTGGCCTCACAAGTAATGCTGCAAAAGAGTGTTTCGGGTGTAGGTTGATTTTGTTTCTCTGTATTTTTTGTTTTTCTGATAGGACTAAGTGTCCCTGGACGAATTTAATTCCAGCAAAATAATCACTAAATCTGTGGTAGCTTATGTTAAAGAAGATGATTTCGAGAAAATTCCATTTTTTTATAAAAAGTTTATTTATATGTTTTGTTAAATTTGTAGTGTAATGAAGTGTTTATTTCAACATAAGTGTTTCTGTTAACACATAAAATTTGAATTTTTGAGACTTAAGAAAGGTATCTAACATAAGCTGCTTTATCAAACGCATTGTATTGTCAATGAATCATAAGTGGTTATGAAAACTGTTTTATTTTTGAAACCGAATGTCCTTTAAAAAGGGGAATTAGATAGAAGGGTATCTCTTATACTGTAGATTACAACCACTTGCAAAACGGAAAATTCGCTTATGTCGACTTTAGCTATTCTGCCATATTGCCACAGAAATATGGTCTATGCGCAAGAATACAAATAAAAATTGCTAATTGATTTAACTGATAAATCGGTATCAAAAACATATGAGAAGGCTACACTCCGCTATGCAGATCGTTTAATACCCTATCCCATCCTAAAAATTAATATCCCCAAAATGTGGTCTTTATATTCATAAAGTATTGAAAATGAGGTTGTCACAACATATTGTTCAGAAGTTTTATCAAATTATTTTATGGTTCGACAAAAAATCAAAACTGGTGACGTACCAAAAACTGGTGACGTACGGACGGACGGAAGGACAGACATGGCTAAATCGACTCAGCTATCGATTCTGAGTCGATCCATATACTTTGAGGTATATGTAGCTAAATTATTTCTCTTTGTTACAAACTATGTATCAAAACTAATATACCCCTATGGGATAGGGTATAAACAAATAGTAATCATATGACATTAGCGGAGATTTAGACAATCTGTTTCTATAGGTATATAAAACCAAAGATTATGAAATCTATACAGGTGACGCACTCCATATAAGAAAAATTGTTCTATGGCGGGTCGTGCTGGCACAGCCCGTCATATGTTTTTGTGTTTGTTTTTCATGTGTTTTCATGCACACCGCCCGCCCGTACCATGAAGCTACTGAGCAAAATTTTCGGTTATTTGTTCTCAATGCGTCATCTGTATAGAATTCATAATCTTTGATAAAACTCAATGGACATCTACTTTATTGTCAGCCAAACTGTCGATCTTTAGGTGTTTTCGCTTACTTATTTTTATATGCAATCGTAAATTCGAATAAACTTGGATATGAAACCTGCGTTAGTGTTCGCGTACTAAGAAAATTGTAAACAAGAATCAGCAAAAATAATTTTTGAAGGAAACATTTAACGATTAACTTAATCTAAGGTTTGATAAACAAAACACTGACGTGTAATAATTAATTTAACTGTCTTGTTATAGGCGTGAAATCTCCGAGATCTCCGTGCCTCAAACACGAATCCCCACTTGGCAAAGCGGAGAATTACTGGAATAAGTTGAGACTAAATTTTGTTGGATTCATCTCCACACCCATTTTTCTAATAGAGTGCTGGTTATTTTATCTTACAGCAATCATGCTGTATAAAAAATCATAATAATCGAATTCTCGATTTAGTTTTTTCTTCTGACTCTGTTAGTACTGCAGTATTAAAATCTAGTACCAGCATTACTAAGATAGACAAAAATCATCCTCCACTAGATATTTTCATTGACATAGGCGGATATCTGTACGAAAACGCTGACTCGTACGATCGTTCGTTCTCTTTTGATTTCGGAAAGTAAACTTTCAAAGGCTGCCCGAAGAAATTATTCTTTCGAATGTGAATATTGAAAACTACTCCAGTCAAGCATTCTAAAAATGCTTAAATCCAGCATCCTTGGTACACGAAAGAGCTTAAATCTCTTCGAAATAGACGTAACCGGGCCTGGAATAATTTTGTTAAAAGCCAGAATCATTGCAACTATGATAAGTACCTGAATTATTTTGATGAATTTACTGCAATGTCAAGTAGTTTATATAATGCCTATATAGTCAATATGGAGAACGCTCTTAAAAATGGCCCTTAACGCTTTTGGGGATTGACGGATAATCGTTATTCGAACATATTATTTGTGATAAATTGGCCTTCCTTTGTCGAAACATCATCTGTTAAGAACCGCATGGCTTTGTTAAACATCGATCCACTGTAACAAATCTATTAACTTTTATGCATCATTGCTACAATAGTTTGGAAAATAAAAAAGAAATCGATTGCATATACACTGACTTCTCCAAAGCCTTTGACCAGTTATCACATAACATCATAATTTTTAAACTTAAGGAGTATGGATTCCCTCCAGGATTCATAAATTGCCTTAAATCATATATCTCATTGAGATATTCTTGCTCAATCTGGAGTACCTCAATGAAGTCATTTAGGACCAATTTTATTTATACTTGCAATTAACGAAGTAAAAGCTTGTAATCGAGATAGCAAAATATTGATATATGCTGATGATGTGAATTTTCAAATATGTACTAGATCTAAACTATTCGCTTTCACTTCAAACCGATTTAAATAGTTTTACCAAATGTTATCTTAAACACGGTTTGAATCTGAACCCTACAAATTGCCAGCATATGTCATTTTCACGAAAACGTGCTCCATGTTATTTTTAATAAAATATACTCTGTCTGGGCACACTCTCTGTCGTGTCGACAGACTTTGTTTATTTTGATCCTAAAATGGAGTTTAATAAACACATTAACGTCATCGTCAATAAATCCAACTCTATGTTAGGATTTATTAAATGATGGTCAAAAGAGTCTAATGACCCTTATGTCACTCTTTCGCTCTATAACTGTCTAGCTCGCCGTCACTTGGTTTGGACACCCTTCTATGTATTAAGTTCATTCAAATATAATGGAATCAGTCCAACGTAAACGCATTGAGAGGTCTTCCATGGGGTGATCGTCACGATTTGCCTCCGTATAGGTGCAGAATTAAACTGTTGCAACTCTTGCCTTTGTCTCAACGTAGACTCTGTTAAGTGTTAAATGGTTTTCATACAACTATTATTATCAGGACAAATTGATGCTCCTGATCTTTTAAGAGGAGGTTCCTAAAACCTGCGTAGATTAAATATATTACATATACCTAGCCACAAACAAAACTATGGTATGCATGGGGCTATTAGTCGCATGAGTAGAGTTTACAATAAAAATAACGATGAAGTTGAACTGCATGTTAGTCAATGTATGTAGTTTGAAAAATCCTCTGCGAAATTGTATTTTAGAGCCGTAATAAGTGTTTTTGTTTAATAATATATATAATTTGATTTTGATGTTAATCATAATAACTTCCATGTTCTATTATGTCCCACTAACAAATGCACTAAATGATGAGCCTGTGAATGTTTATTATATGCTGTTGCAAATCTGCAACTCTGCTCTCTGCTCGTAGATGCTGATGGTGTTAAGCTTGCTACGACACAGATCTGATAGTGTTAAAAAAATATGTATATTTTTTTTAAATTCGTTATTATTATTAGCTCTGAAGTAAGGATGTTTTTTTTACCCCTCTATGGTGCGAATGTTGTTCCACTGAATAAAAAATCTATACTATCCGTTAGTAGAAAACGCTAAATAATTGAAAACTTTTTTTTTTCATTTTTCTTACTTTTCATTGAAATGAGAGAATTTGTTCTCAATATTAGAGATGTGGTATTTTCAATTTTTTTCACGCAAAAGTACCCGAACGTTGATAAATACAGCCGAGATTAATGCGCATTGTCAGAAAAAATAAAAAAAAGATTTCGTTAATTTGTTAGCCCAAGCTAAAATCAATAACCAATTGGATTGTCATTCTGGACATAATTGCTGTTTTGGACTTAGAATAATTCGAGATTTTTGTGAAAAATGATCATCAGGCTGGTGTTAAATGTTCAGTTACTCACAGCGATGGCGAGTCAATGGGTATTTAATTTCCCCGAAAACTTCTTTTCAGAGCAACACAGAACACACAATTGAAAAACGTTTTGCAATTTTTCGCAACGTGCGTCGTTTAAGAGCGATTCAATTCGTTCTGAGAATGACTGACATCTAAGCAAAATTTTACACCCAATTAGGCGGTTTAGAGTTAACATGGGCCTACTTTTGAAATAAAATAATAAATTCATGTAATTTTTCTTAACAAATATGTAAAGAAAGCCAATAAAAATTGAATTTATGGGTAATCATTGCGAATGAGATCTAAATAGCAGTTTTTATTGGGAAAGGCTTTCCAACTTTCTGAATATCTAGGGGTTTTTAAGCAAACAATAGTCAAATCGAAAAAATACGAATACTTTCCTCTTTTACAATTATTGTCCTAAAAAGAAACTTAAATAAATACATAATAGTGGGTACATATGCTAAATTTGAAAACTTTATTTTATGCAGATCGAAGGAAAATCAGCTGTTATTTTGACATTGGCAGATATCTTACCAAATATCAAATGATTCAGTCGGATGGACCAATGCGATTAGATATTTTAAATAAATATCTTACAAAATCTGAATTTCGAAAAGCGTTCAAAAATTATATTTGTAAGTGTAAGTTAATGGACGCCTTTAATTTACGGAACCCTAAGAGATTTTCCTTCTCTGTCTTAGCTGAGATTTTTACTTGATCATAATAGAGAAAGAATAATGGTGTTTTCCATTTTGATCTAGATATGTCAAAAGACCGATATTGACTGCTGTTTTGTTGAACAGATCAATTTTGCAGACCTGAAAGAAATTTTTTTGACAGATCTACACCTTCTTGCATTAACACAAATACAATTGATAGACATCAGTTCGACAAGAGTGATTTTCGTTTTGATTTATTTTTATTTCGGTTGTGAAAAACTATTGTTAATCATCAAAACATTAGCAGGGCCCTCATTCCGTAAAGTGATTATCGTTTGACGATAACATTTCGACGGTACATCCTGCAATCACGTAAGATTAAAAGTCGTTTTTGGTGTCGGCGATCAGTTTATTTTCTTCACTTTAAGCAATAATCGTAAAATAACAGATATTTGAGCGATTGCTCATGAGGTTTCGACTACCGTCTGAGTGATAATCGTTTTCAAAGTTACGGAATGACTCCCCAGTTCTTTGTAAAATGTTGATTAAATCAAAAACAAACAATCTGTGTGACTGGAAACTTGACAGCTACAGACAGAAAATTGCAACAATACAAAGCTAACAAAAAAATCAATCTGAAATCGTAATCAATTGGCAACAAAAAAGATCAAATTTCAGATCAAAATGAAACTCGAGATTTTAATCAAACCTAACATGAGATGAGAAGTCCGGAAAAGTGGGTCTCGCAATTCTGTCGGTCTGTCCTCTGTCGTTCTGCGATCGACACTGTAGGCTAAATGGCTTGACGCTTTTGCTTTTAATTTAATACCCAGAGTTTTTGGGAATTGTTTTTTTTACGACCAAAACTAATGGTAGCTTAACTTAAAAAAAAAATCGATTAGGGGATTTTTGTATTTAGGTCATCTCGTGAAATCATCAATTTGGGGGGAGTACGATAAGTTTGGCGCCAATAATTGATAACGGTATTTTGTAGAGGGGTCAAAAACAAGAATTTTTTACTATAGGAGGGGAGGGGTCTGTCTCGCTCCGTTTAGGAAGTAGGGGCAATTGTAGAAAAAATGACTTAAAATGAATAAAAAAATATTAAAAACCAACGCCAACACTTACAATGAAGTACTATCCCGTTTTTAAAAGCGAGAAACCAGTTTTTTAATCCTCAATTTTAATTTTATTATTTATGTCAATAGATTTTGAAAAATTCCCATGCAAACTCAAAATTTTGAAAAAAAATGAAGTGCTTAATTGGCTTTTTGTGGTCAATGCTTATGTCAATTCTGAATCAAACACAAAAACCCAATGGTTTTATGTCTTCTAGTTTTTTAGAAAATTAAAAATTACTGAAACTATTTTTGTATGATTTTTGTTTTTTGGTATCTCACTTAGAGGATTATGTTTATCTTTGTAAGTAAAGTACAGCATATCATTTAGGGTTACCCAGAATGCACCCACGAAGTGGTAGACTTGCATTACATTACGCGTCCCAGTTAGTCAGTTTGTAAGTAAAGTTCAGCAAATGTGCATAACATTTTAAAACAACACCAAAAAACCTCGCACTCATCCCAAGTCCTACAGTGAGCCCAAGCAGTGGGGTTGCATGCCTCCCATATTTCAAACGCCGTAATTTTTAGTAATTTTCAATTTTCTCAAAAACTAAAAGACAAAAAATCATCTAGTTTTCAGTTTTGTTTTGCGTTGGTGTGCAAAAAAAAGGGATGTTTTTTGTTGGTTGCAGAAAGGACGTTGGTGCACAGGTATGCACCAAGAAAATATGTTTGGCAGGTAACTTTCCATTGAGAGTTCCTGCTTTTTTCGCAATTAATAGCGCGGTTTGTTATTACCGGGCCAAATCTAAGGGTTAAGTTCTATGAAGACGCCGCAATATATTTGTTTCGTCAAGAATTTGGAGGACTGTTGTGTTAACGTGTCCTAATAAACGTTTTTTATGTTTTCGTGCAAAATTTGTTGTTTCATCTTTAACCGCGGAAATACCCAGATCTCTGCGTAGATCTTCATTCCTTACGTACCACGGCGCATTGACGAATGATCTTAACATTTTGTTATCAAAAGTATGTAAAATGTTTAGATTCGTTTCACTGGTACAAGTTGTATACCATATGTCCAAATCGGTTTTAGCACTTGCTTGTATAATAGCAGCTTGTTATCAAGGTTTAGCTTCGAATATTTTCCGAGCAACCAGTACAGTTCTCTGTATTTATTCTTAAGTTCTTCGCATTTCTTTTTTACATGCGACTTTCATTTTAATTTTGCATCGAGTGAATGTATTAACTAAAATCTATATTTGAGTTGTTTGGTTCATTACATTAACCCCCTTATTAATAAACGCTGATTAGTTAATCAGTGACTAACTTTTGACATTTGCGCGAATATTTCTTATATGGAAAACTATAAAGTTACCCATTGATTAGTTAATCAGCGTTTATTAATAGAGGGGTAAATGTTTAATGATAATTCCTTATAAATGTTGACCATGACATGGTCCAATCTGTGGGTCAAATTTTTTACCACTCTTTCAAGCATATCGGCCAGTATTCCAAGAATTTCACGAGTTTTGTTGGCTTCCAAAGCTTAAATCGCTTCAGGTTTATTTTAACAAGAGATTTCACATAAATCCATAGAAACAAATCCAATGGTGTCAAATCACTAGATCTTGACGGCTAATTGACATTAGGATTATTTCTGGAGATGATGTTCATTTATCATTGCTCTGTAGCGATCTCCATTCCGCATTTTTAAAGAAATACAATTCAATGATGCCGCCTGCCCTGCTGTTTATCGGCCCAAATACGAACATGTTGCGTATTAACATCCGTTTAATCAAAAATGAGCTTCGTCGATAAAATGTCGACAAAAAAGGAAATTAAAACGTAAACCAAAGTCAATCGGCTTCAATTCTTGAACGAGTTGTATTTTATACGCTTTTAAACCATGAATACTTTATATGAATTATGAATAGTTGGACTATAGTTATGACGACCAAAATATGAGCGAAGAATAATTTTTAACTGAGCACTGATTTTAGAAATAAGTATCCACAATGAGTAAGCATTGTTCGGGCGTAAGTCTATGTGTGATGAAATGTTTAGTATGCACACAAACGTCATACAGCCAGTTGAAAAATAATAAATATAATAACGACGCTTTTGAAAAAAGTACCTCCTATTGGATCACCCGTTAATATTAATATTTGTATCAATAACTTAAAATTACTTTTAGTAGAAACGTCTCTTAACGTATAGCTAAAGGCCCTCATTCCGTAAAGTGATTACCGTTTGACGATAACATTTAACTGTATATATTGCATCACGTCAGATCAAAAGTCGTTTTTGCTGTCGGCGATATCACTTTATTTGCTTAACTTTTAACAATAATCGTCAAATCACAGACGATTATTGATTTTTCTCAGTATGTGCAAGGCGTGTTAAATGGATTTATGTATGTCCGAGCTCATTGTAGGCCAATCCAACACGTCGATGTCCACTTCTTGCAAGGACTCAGTAACGCACCTATCGACGTGTGGTCTAGCTTTGTCATGGATCAGAAAGAACTATTCCCCAATAAACTGTCCGAATGGAACTACATATTCTTCTAGTTTTCTTTGAGAGTTTTGAAAAGAGCGCCAATTTCAAATTGCAATAACCCAAATGTTAATGCTTTTTGTGGCGGGACTGATTCCCATTTCGAAAAGGAAATAAGCCACGTGGGGGCTATTTCCTTTTAAGCCCCATGGGGCTTATTTCCGCATGTGTTATTGTACTGCACCTGTAAATACCATATGAAGACAATTACCCCGTACATAAGATATAGGGTAGGTATAATCAAGTTCGTCCAGTGGAAACGTTGTCCCTTCAAATACCAAGTTAACGTTCTGTTGAAATAAAAAAAATATATATTTATCATAATTTTGATTTTTTTCCTGTTAGTATAAGACTGCTAGAACAACGGAGTTGCATGCGGTTTTAGCAAGGGCGAGACCAAAGTCTGAAATGGATCAAAACAATTAAACAAACATAAAAGGACAACAATGTGGTGTCGGGACAAAAAAAACATATTTGGGGCCTCGAAAATGATAAACACAAACATCTTTCTATTTTATAGTCATTAGGAATCGTTTATATCTAAAATATTAAAATCAAAGCCAAAGAATATATATAACATGTAACGCATATATTCGAAATATACATACACTTGTTATAATAAACTGGATAGAGGGAGCTAAGATATTGTAGGTTAATTTTTTTTGATTAATATGCACCCTTAAAATAAATTTTCCTATGCGCTGTTTTAAAAATTTTATTAATAAATTGTTTTTATTTATTTGTTAGTTTAATTTGTAATGGTAATAATTTACCAAAATATTTAAGCGAATACTATAAAGGATTTCTTACTTAACCTTGGTTATGAGCCATAATTGTTTGTATTTAAGGTCGTTCCATTTTGTAAAAGCATTGTAGAAATGTGAGAATTTCGGCCAAAACCCGTTCTTACATTTCCGATAATGTTTTCAACATATTAGTAACGTTTTAATTTATAATCTTGATCGTATTGGTTAAATAATTAACAATAATAGTTATCATGCTCTTTGCCGTAGCAAATTATAACAAAAAAAAGTTTCAACATATTACAAATTTTTATGTTATTTGTTTTTTTTTCTTATAATTAAATATGAACAAAAAGTTGATAAATATTACACCAAAGTGCCTCCAATATATACATTTTTTTATTATTTTGGATTGTTCTTCTTGTAAATCTATTAAGCCTTATACAATTTTTATATTTGATAACCCGTTTTTATAAAATTATATAATTAAAAAAATTAATAAATCGTTCTTAAAATTCAAGAATTAAAAAAAAATATTTGATATATATTCTTATATTTTTACTTATATACCAAAAATAAATTTATTAATTTTTGTTATTATACATTTTACAAAAAAAAAGATAAATAAAATAAAACAAATATTACTAATATTAAATAAAATATTAAGAAAATTGATTTATGCTTTATCGCTGGTGTTTTATTATTTTTTATTTTTTAAGTTTACCAGCCAAATGAACAAACCAACAAGACAGCAGAGGTTGAATATGGACAATTGCAGTGGTAAGGCACTTAACATTATTGAGTAAGATTAACGTTGACAGATATGTTATTTAGTTATTTCATTATAAAATATTTTCAGGTAAGGGCAACATATAGCGCCCTGAAATGATGTTTACTTACTTACTTAAGTGGCTCTTCAGTTCTGAATGAACCTATGCCTCAACCAACATTCCTCTCCAATTATTCCGGTCCTTAGCTAACTGACTCCAGTACCAATTGCGCACTTCAAGTTGGTTGAGGTCGGTTTCTACTTGTGCGCGCTACTTATGTCTAGGTCTTTCTCTACTGCGTCCGACGTCTGACGGGGACGCGAAGACTCTTTGAGCCGTAGTACTGGTGTCCATTCGCTCTACATGTCCTAGCCATCTTAAACGTCCAATGCAAAGTTTTTTGATTAGGGGTATGAAGCTATACAACTCGTATAGCTCGTGGTTGAATCGTTAGTCTTCATAGCCATTCAACGTTAACGGGATCGTAGATTTTTCGAAGAATTGTTCTCTCAAAACGACCAAGGTCCATGCCGTAGAGCAAAACTGGTATGATCACTGTCTTTTAGGATCTTTTTAATAGTCTGATTGAGACTTCTTCTTAGCCCGAAGAAACAGCGATTGGCAAGAGTAATTCTTGACCAATTGTATGTTAGGTTGAAGTGGCTGCACGCGATGTTCGTGCAAACTTAGACCAAAAACTTCCGTTGTGGTACCACGTGGATCCTTCAACTAACCTATATTTGTACGTCTCCCAGATGAAGTTTCCTTTTTACTGAGAGAGCCGGAAAAGAGCAATGAAGGTGAGTAATACTACTCTTCCTCGTCCAGGCAGACAGAAGTGATTGCGGAAAAGGCCTCGTCTCTTTACATGTAGGCCCATAGGATAGTATCCTGTGAGGACACCGATTATTGTGCTGATGTATGATCTGTTCACCATTATTAAGCAGATGGAGCGCTTCTGGTTAACGCTAGGCCAGAGTTGTTTGAATATTTGGCACGTTGTGCCATTTATCCATCTGCGGTTTGCTTTCTTGATCGCATATTAAATGATCAGTAATTTTCATGTAGCAAGGGGCGTACCTAACATGACCGCTGGTGATAGAATGTCAAGGGTAGTGCCCTGTCTGGCAAGCTCATCTGCACTGTCTCTGTGGCCCGGCACCCAAAAGAGGTCAATGGTAAAATGCTCCGCCATCTCGTTAAGAGACAGTCGGCATTCGAGGGCTGATTTTGAATTGAATGAGATAGCTTCCAGGGATTTGATTGCCGCTTGATGGTCGCTGAAGATGCTAATATTCTTCGCGGATATTACATTCCTTTTCAGCCAGGACAAGGATTCTTTGATTGCCATGATTTCCGCCTGGAAAATGCTACAATGATCGGGAAGGCGAAAGGATATGTTTAGGTTAATCCTCGCGGAGAAAAAACCTCCACCCACTCCTGATTGGGTGTCCATTGTGACGCGGCTTTCAGCCTTACAGCTGCACAAGTTGTGGTCAGTTTGCCGTAGATATCTAGGAGGTTGTTCTAAGAGCTCCGCTAATGCATATGCAAGCTGATCTTTGAACTTTACCTAGTAGTTTTCGGTTGGAGGCTTTTTCTAAAGCAGTCCCTTAGACTAGGACACCATACATTAGTATGGGTCTAATGAAAGACACGTAGAGCCAGAAAGAGATATGTGGGTGCATGCCCCATTTCTTTCTGATTGCCTTTTTACAAGAGTATAGGCTACGGTGGATTTCTTAACGCGTTCTTGGATGCTGGCTTCCCAGTTCAGTCTTTTATCCAAAACCAGACCTAGGTATTTGGCTAATTCTGCGAACTTGAGACCGACGCCATTTAGTTTGGGCGGTATTTTGTATTTTCTGCTGAAAAGGATCAATTCGGTTTTTTGAGGGTTCATGCCGAGTCCACATTTCGCGGCCCAATTATAGAGTACAGAGAGACCATTTTGTAATAGATCTCTGAGTGTATTAAAGTATTTCCTTGATTCAGCCATTGCCACTTCATCCTGATTTATTAACACTCCCTGCGAGTCGTCTACATTTAAATCCGAGAGTGCATTAGTGATTGCTTCTGCTTTGACATTGTTAAAAGCTCCGTCTATATCAAGAAAGGCATCCATAGTATACTCCTTTACTCTTAGTGTGTAGTGTTACTCGGTTGTACCAAGGAGCAAGAGAGAAGTTTGATGGTTAAAATTTCTCTAAAGAGGTGGTTATTTTTTTTTTGGGTTCCTAAAAACCTTCGGGTCTGGGGTAGTATCATCCAGGGTAAATTGAATGTATATATGGTCTGAAAAGGAGTGATCGTTACAGACTCTCCAGTTTCTTATCAGACCGATTATGTTTTGTGAGACAAGAGTGATGTCTAGCACTTCTTGTCTAATTCTGTTTATGAAGGTGGGGACGGATCCCGAGTTACAGAGGAGGAGGTTTGTTTGTAAAATATAATCAAAGAGTAACTCACCTCGTTCGTTGATGTTGGAGCTGCCTCAAATTGTATGATAAGCATTAGCATCACATCCAATGATAAGGGCAGTTTTGAGCCTCTCTGCTTCCGCATTCTGGTTCCTAAGTTGGCCCTGAGGTATTGGTCCCACATGGTCGTGAGCCGGGTATGCCGATACCAGCCAATAGTTGTTGTCTTTTTTTTCGATGTTGACTGCGACAGTATCATGATTGCTGTAATTAGATAGTAGAAATACATTTAAGGAGTTCTAAGCAAGAATACAAGATCTGGGTTTACCTTCATTTCTTACGAAGAACAGTTTGTAGTCAGGAGTTCTGAGTCCGCACACCAGGTTGTTGACAGTCCATGGTTCTTGGATCAGAACTATATCTTCTCCGATTCTTGACCAATGCTTACATTTAAGGATTATCATCACTCCAAATATGCCAGACGTATCCATTCAACCAAAAGTGAGCTTCATCGCCAAACAAAATTCGCTTATGAAAATGGGGATCAATGGCAATCTTGACTTGAGCGCATTCACAGAACCTACGCCTTGCTAGGTGATCCTGTGACTTCGATTCTTGCACGAGTTGGATTTTGTAGGCACACAAACCAAGATTTCGCAAAATCTTGCATAAAGTGCATGGACACGTCTCGAATTTCTGTGCACGATGGCGGATAGACTGATTCGAGTCTTCCCCTACGCTACGCTCTACAGCAGCAATGACTTCTTCTGTACGCACTGTACGACATCTCTGTGGATGCGTATTATCATTTAGAGTAATCGTAGTGCGAAAACGTTCCATACTTAATCGAAATAATTGCTCTGATGGACGATTATGTTGACCGTAAAATGGATAAAAAGTTTTGAAAACATAAAGTTCTCTATCCTAAAAAAACACCCTTTAGATGGAAAAAAAGCATATGTCCCTTAAAAACGATTCTCTGTCTTCAACTACCGACAAAATGCACTTACATCTCTTTTTTCTAAGGTCATGGAAACGCCGGCTTACGAAATATCTTGAATCACCAAAACTCCTCAATGATCGTCAATACGAGTTTCCTAACAAAAGTTCCAATTTATTGATTTGATGTTATATCTCACCGAAAAGTGCATCCAATCAATCGACCTTGGTGGCTTAAAAACCAAGATCATTGCACTTTATATTTCAAAGTCATTTAGCAGGCTCCGTTTTTTCTCAGATACTCTTTCTCATTTTTATTATTGACCTTTTGCTTGCAACTTTTAATCCATTACTTTGTTGTTGACAGTACCGACAGGTTTCAAGTCCACAGGGGAAGAAAACCAATCTTTTCGGCTCTATTTTTAGGTGTTGCTCAAGCGTTTCACAAGGTATGGTATGAAGAAATTAGGTACAGATACAGACTATTAAAAACTCAATCATATATCTCAGACCGACTCATTAGAGTCAGATACAAAAAAAAATATTCAGATCTAAAGAAAGCAAGTGTTCTGCAAGAAAGTGTCCTAGGACCAACCCTTTGTCTGTTATATACAAGCGGTGGATGACAACAAATTCATAGCTTCCTTTGCAGGTGTACTGAAATACTGAGGTGCTTGATAAGAACATCTTAAAGCAATAGAAAAACTACACAATGCAGTCAATAAAATTCAAGATTCGACGGAACAATGATGAATCAAACTAAAATAAAAAATTTGTTCCGTGGGCTGTTGGAAATCTTCATAGGCACGATGATCACGTGCCCAAAGTAGTGTAAGATTTTCACTCACTAAAACCACCACCCATGGTATTTCTATTGCAACTATCTATCTATCTATCTATTTTTTTATCACGAGTATACAATATGTTTGGCAGGTAACTTTCCTTTGAGAGTTCCCGCTTATTCCGCAATTTATAGCGCGGTTTGTTACTACTTACTTACTTACTTAAATGGCGCTACAGTCCGGGATGAACCTGG
Organism: Rhingia campestris; assembly: GCA_932526625.1. Taxonomy (NCBI): domain Eukaryota; kingdom Metazoa; phylum Arthropoda; class Insecta; order Diptera; family Syrphidae; genus Rhingia; species Rhingia campestris. The sequence goes on from OW052186.1 coordinate 18,486,825, forward strand.
GCCTCAACCAACATGCCTCTCCAATTAGCCCGGTCCTTAGCTAACTGCCTCCAGTTGCGCACTCCAAGTTGGTTGAGGTCGGTTTCCACTTGTGCGCGCCACTTAAGGCGAGGTCTTCCTCTACTGCGTCCGACGTCTGGCTGGGAATCGAAGACTCTGCGAGCCGGAGTATTGGTGTCCATTCGTTCTACATGTCCTAGCCATCTTAAACTCCAATGCGGAGTTTTTTGACCAGGGGCATGTCGCTGTACAGCTCGTATAGTTCTTGGTTGAATCTTCGTCTCCATAGCCCGTCAACGCAAACGGGACCGAAGATTTTTCGAAGAATTTTCCTCTCGAATCTACCAAGGATTTCTTCATCCGCTTTTGATACGGTCCATACTTCAGCGCCGTAGAGCAGGACTGGGATGATCAGGGTCTTATATAGGATCTCCTTAGTAGTTCGAGTGAGGGCTTTACTACTAAATTGCCTTCTTAGCCCGAAGAAACAGCGGTTGGCAAGAGTAATTCTTCGTTTAATTTCTGACGAGATGTTGTTGTCAGAGTTAATAGCGGAGCCGAGGTAGACAAAGTCCCGTACTACCTCAAAGTTATATCTGTCAATGGTGACGTTCTGTCCAATTCGTCGATGTTGTGTGTCCTTTCGTGTTGACAGCATATACTTAGTCTTACCCTCATTTACTGCTAAACCCATTTTCGCCGCTTCCTTCTCTATACTAGCAAACGTGGCTATGACATTACGTTGAGTCCTACCAATGATGTCAATATCGTCAGCGTATGCTAGTAGTTGCACCGACTTTTGGAAAATTGTGCCTCTGGTGTTGGCTTTGGAGTTTTGCACAATTCTCTCAAGAATCAGATTAAAGAAGTCACATGACAGCGCATCGCCTTGCCTAAATCCTTTTTTGGTATCGAATGTGTCGGTGAAGTCGTTTCCGACCCTGATGGAGCAGCGAGAATTCTCCATCGTCATCCTACACAAACGGACGAGTTTGGGCGGTATACCAAAACTAGACATGGCTCTGTACAGTTCGTCTCTATAAATGCTGTCATATGCGGCTTTGAAATCGATGAATAGGTGGTGGGTATCGATTTGGACTTCTTGAGTTTTTTCCAGGATCTGCCGAAGTGTGAAAATTTGATCGGTTGTGGACTTTCCTGGCCTAAAACCACACTGATAAGGGCCAATCAGGTTGTTGGTAAACGGTTTCAGGCGTTCACATATTACGGCAGATAGGATCTTGTAGGCGATGTTGAGGAGACTTATGCCTCTGTAGTTGGCGCAGTTCAGAGGGTCTCCTTTTTTGTGGATCGGGCAAACGATGCTGAGGTTCCATTCTTCAGGCATATTTTCATCCGACCAGATTTGGCTTATGAGTTGGTGGATGTTACTTACCAAGTCATCTCCGCCGGCCTTATAGAGCTCAGCGGGAAGGCCGTCATTTCCGGCAGCCTTATTAAGCTTGAGTTTAGATATTGCTATCCTCACTTCACTCAGGTCGGGTGGTTGGCAGTTTTCGCTGTCGTTGCCAATATTGAATGGTTCGTTCTGCCTGACAGCGGAATGTTGTTCGTCATCGCCGTTTAACAGTCTGCAGAAGTGGTTCTTCCATATCCGCAGCATCGAATGTGTCTCAACTACAATATTTCCTTGTTCATCTCGACAGGATTCTGTTCGAGCCTTGTATCCTTGGCTTTGACGTTTTACACTTTGGTAAAACTTGCGAACATCGTTCCTGGAGTGGCACCTCTCTATATCCTCGATCGCGCGCTTTTCTTGCTCTTTTTTCTTCTTGCTGAAAAGCCGATGTTCTTCCCTTCTTCTTTGCCTATAGAGCTCAATGGCAGCTCTCGTCTTCACCTGCAGCTTAGCCTTGTAGGCCTCGTTCTTGGCTGCGAGCATCTGTCGGCATTCCTCATCAAACCAGGGGTTTCTTGCTGGTGGGCGCGAGAAACCTAGCACATCAGTTGCGGCTGATCTAATGGCCTGTTGGCATCGTTGCCATTGCTCTTCGACATTCGATGCTGGTGGTATGGTGTTAATCGAGAGGTTAAGGGATACGCGTTGTACGAAGGTCTTGGCGGTCTCTTGCGATTGCAGTCTTCCGACATTAAATTTTTTCACAGTATTTCTGGATTGTTGTGGCGTGGTGGATATCCGCATTCTTACCTTGGCTGCTACAAGGTAGTGATCCGAGTCGATGTTAGCTCCTCGGAATGTGCGGACATCCAAAAAACTGGATGCGTGCCTCTTATCTATCGCAATGTGATCAATTTGGTTGACCGTTCGTTGATCTGGAGACCGCCATGTCCCCTTATGGATATCGAGGTGAGGAAACCGTGTGCTGGATATAGTGGCATTTCGTTCCGTAGCGAAATCAATTAGCCTAAGTCCGTTACCAGACGTGTTGTCGTGTAGGCTATGTTTTCCGACAATACTTCTAAAGATGTCTTCTCTTCCTACCTTTGCGTTAAAATCTCCCAGCACGATTTTAACATCGTACTTCGGTAGTCGCTCATAGGTTTTGTCGAGGAGCTCGTAGAAGCAATCCTTAGCTATATCATCTTTTTCTTCCGTCGGAGCGTGAGCGCATATAAGGCTTATGTTGGCGAATTTGGCCTTGATGCGGATTGTTACTATGCGTTCGCTAATGTCTTGGAAACATAAGACTTCTTGCCTAAGTCTGGCACTTATAACAAATCCGCATCCGAATAGTCGCTGTTTCTGCTCACTATAACACGGTCCGTAGTATATGTCACAGTTTTTCATCCTCTTTTTGCCCGGCCTATCCCATCGTATTTCCTGGATGGCAGTAATGTCTGCTTTGTAGCAGTTTAGGGCTTCCGCTAGTTGTTCGCCGGTTTGTTACTATCGGGCAAAATCTAAGGGTGTAATTCTTTGAAAACGCCGCAATATATTTGTTTCGTCAAGAACTTGGAGGACTGGGGCTCTATTACATAAAACGAAACGAACGGCAAGTAAACGAAACAGAAGTAAACGATAGTCACGACAAAGCTCGATTGTGTAAAACAAGAAATTTATGACAGCTCAACGAAAATGAAAAATAAACGACACCTCATAGTTGTATATCATTTGTCCAAACCGGTTTTAGCACTTGCTTGTATAATAGCGGCTTGTTATCAAGGTTAAGCTTCGAATATTATCCGATCAACCATTACCTACAGTTCTCTGTATTTATTTTAAAGTTCTTCGCATTTCTTTTTTACATGCGACTCCATTTTAATTTTGCATCGATTGTCATTCCGAGATATTTCGCTAAATTTGCAAAAGGGAATCGTATTTAAAAACATATGAGAAGGCTACAATCCGCTGTGCGGATCGTTGAATACCCTATCCCATCCTATCCATAAAACTAAAATCCCACAAAAAGTGGGCATGGCTAAAAACACAATGCGGATAAAATAGAAAAAATGATATAGTGACAACAAATTCTTCAGACTGCTTACAAAACACTTTTACGGTTCTACAAAAGACAAGGTTTTCCCCTGCATATGTTATGGGGTAGGGTATAAAAATGTTTTTTATATAAAAACGCCCCCAAAAAGTGGGCGTGGGTTAAAATGGTATGTAGACGAAATGTTTATATTAATAATGTTAATGATTCTGCATCAACATTTTTTTCGAAAATTTTAAAATTTGACCGTAAAACGTTTTTTATTAAAAAACGCCCCCAAAAAGTGGGCGTGGCAAAAAACTTTATATGAACGAAATATAGATATTACGATTGTCTAACTACGTTTCTCAGACAATTTTTTAAAATTCCTTACCGTTTGGCCAAAACCTAAGTTTTTCTGAAAAGGTGGCGTGGCAGTGGGCGGATTTCAAAAATGTTTACACTTGTTCTGCTGGGAGCAACAAAGACCACGTGTACCAAATTTCATCATTCTAGCTCAAAAATTAAGGCCCAAAAACTGGTGATGTACGGACGGACGGACAAACGGACGGACAGGCATGGCTAAATCGACTCAGTTTTCGATTCTGAGTCGATCCATATACTTTTAGGTATATGTAGCTTAATTATTTCTCTATGTTACAAACTATGTATCAAAACTAATATACCCCTATGGGATAGGGTATAAATATAGGCAACTTGTTTGTCCGTTTATATGAAAAGTCTACATGATGTAAGCGCCCGAGTAGTATCCTTCCAAAAACTTTTGAAAGTATTGGAATAAGTGAAATAGGCCTGTAAGATTTTATTTCATTCGGTGATTTTCCTGGTTTTAGAACCATAATCACTTCCGCGACTTTCCACTGTCTTGGTATGTACATACCTACTTTTATCTAATTGCTGCATTTACAATGTAGAGAAGTTTAGTTAATGCTCTCCGAGGCAACAGTTTAAGAAGTTCTCCGGTAATCAGATCATAACCTGGAGCCTTTTTATCCTTTAAATACTTGCATATCTTACTATATTATTATCGGTTGTACTCTTTTCATTTTGCGCTGGACCATCAAATGGTTTAAATGTTTCCTCAAGATGTGCGGCAAAAACGTCTGCTTTTTCCTTATCGCTTTTATCTTTAACGTTTTGAGTTAACCTAATTGGTGGCACAGAGTTTTTTGGTCGTTTTATGACTTTAATTTCATTCCAAAGTGAATATTTCGATTCTTTTCCGGCGGTAAGGCTTTGCAGATTAGTTTCTACTGCATGGTTCTTAAAATTTTTAATCAAATTTTTTCATATCTTGCGAGGCACGAGTTTGGTGCCATCTTTTACGAGATTTTCTTTTTTGTCTTACTAAATCTTTTATATCTCGGGGTACTTAATTTGACTATAGCTTCCTATTTTGCTTTGTTGAGGAGTATTATTCTATGCTGCTTTTTAGATGGTATCGATAAAGGAATCAACTGCGACTTCGAGTTCCAATGGAGTTCTGAGCTATACACCCAGTCGAATATTATTTTTCCAGTTAGTTTTCCCGTTTTTTTTTTAATTCTGGGTGGTTTTTCATTTATAATAAGTGACTCGCTCGTTCTTAAAATGGCCGGATCAGAGGAAAGATCAAAGCATTCTTCAACTTTGATTCGATTGGGCGGCAGACCTTTTACAATAAAAAAAATCGATCAAATCCGGTTTTTTCCTAACAATAGTTGCCCAGTAAGTTGGTTTTCCCGTAGAATGAAATTCGGTACCTATACCTACATCATAAAGCATCCTAACTTTCTGTGATAAGCATCTAGATCCCTAAAATGTATATTTTGCATTAAAGTGCCGTCCGAAGACAAAACACGCTCCTAGGGAATTAAGAAAATTTTCAAAGTCGATTTTCTCAACCTTGCATCGTGGTGGGCAGTAAATAGAAAATATCTTCAGAAAGAATTGTCTGCTTTTGACTTGTATAGAGCTCACATGCACTGTTTCGAATTTTAATTTATAATCAATCGAATGTTCGATACACTCTTTTATATATAGTGAGGCTCCCCCTCTAGCCTTATTCGATGGATGTGGAGCATTATAGTCGAGGTAACCTTTAATCTTTAAGATCGAACTACTCTTTGTGTGAGTTTCAGATATTTAACAGTTGTCTATATATTTTTCTTGCATAAATAATTCAAGTTCTCCAAGTTTTTGCTAAAGGCCATTGGCATTCCACGTTAGACTTTTAAGCAATCTATTCATGTTAAAGGTGGGATAGTCTATTGAGAATACTATTTTCGAGCTTAAAAAGCCTGTCGAAAATAAGTTTATTCGTTTTGCTTTGTTCCTCAAGTTTTGAAAGAATAGTCGAAAATACGTTTGAAACTGTGTCAGGTGATATATTTTTTTGGGCATCATCACTACGTTGAGACAGAAATGAGCCTCATCGCTGAACAAATTTTTTCGATAAAACAACGGATTTTCATGGAGGCCCTTTCAGCAAAAAATGGACGTTGTGGTAGGTCATTGGGCCTCCGCACATACTCCAAGCGCACACGAGATAAATATGCCGGCAGAACAAATTGTATACATAAACCCCTATTCGTTGTGTTAGTAATTATACCCTATCCCATAGGGGTATATTAGTTTTGATACTTAGTTTGTAACATAGAGAAATAATTTAGCTACATATACCTCAAACTATATGGATCGACTCAGAATCGCTAGCTGAGTCGATTAAGCCATGTCTGTCTGTCCGTCCGTCTGTACGTCACCGATTTTTAGGCCTTAAATTTTGAGCTAGGATAATGAAATTTGGTATATAGGATCCTCGTCTCTGCCTACAGAACAAGTGTAAACATTTTTGAAATCCGCCCACTGCCACGCCGCCTTTTAAGAAAAACTCAGTTTTTGACCAAACCGTAAGGAATTTTTAAAAAGTTTCTGAACAACATATTTAGACAATATTAATATCTATATTTCGTCAATATAAAGTTTTTTACCGCGCCCACTTTTTGGGGGCGTTTTCAATAAAAAACTGTTTACAGTCAAATATTAAATTTTTCGAAATAAATGTTGATGAAGAATCATTAACATTATTAAATTAAACATTTCGTCTATATACCATTTAAACCCACGCCCACTTTTTGGGGGCGTTTTTATATAAAAATTATTTTTATACACTACCCCAAAACATATGCAGGAGAAAACCTTGTCTTTTGTAGAACCGTAAAAGTGTTTTGTAAGCAGCCTGAAGTATTTGTTGTCACTATATCATTTTTTCTATTTTATCCACATCGTGTTTTTAGCCATGCCCACTTTTTTGGGGATTTTCGTTTAATGGATAGGATGGGATAGGGTATTCAACGATCCGCGCAGCGGATTGTAGCCTTCTCATATGTTTCTATAGAAATTTACATTTGCCTTGAGTACTTTTGACAATTCGCAAGCTCTAAGGTTTGTGCGAGTGTATATATGCAATTACATTGATGTTGACTGCTGGACTCACAAAACGCGTATGAGAGCCGAATGTCATAAAAACATATGAAAAGGCTTCAATCCGCTGTGCCAATCGTTGAATACCCTATCCCATCCCATCCCTAAAATAAATATCTCCAAAAAGTTGGCTTTATGGGCCTATAATATAGAAAAAGACATTGTCACAACATATTTTTCAAACAGTTTATCAGTATCTTTTGTTGTTTGACAAAAAAACATCGTTTTTCTCCTGCATATGCTATGGGGTAGGGTATACAAACGGTTTTTGTAAGAAAACGCCCCCAAATTTTTAAATTTTTAAAATTTGACCGAAAAACGTTTTTTATTAAAAACGCTCACAAAAAGTGGGCGGGGCAAAAAACTTTATATGAACGAAATATAGATATTACGACTCTCTAAATATGCTGCTTAGACATTTTTTTAAAATTCCTTACGGTTTGGCCAAAAAAATACGTTTTTCTAAAATGGGGGCGTGGCACTGGGCGGATTTCAAAAATGTTTACACTTGTTCTGCTGGGAGCAACAAAGAGCACGTGTACCAAATTTTATCATTCTAGTTCAAAATTTTAGGCCCAAGATCGGTGACGTACAGACGGACGGACAGACATGGCTTAATCGACTTAGCTAGAGATTCTGAGTCGATCAATATACTTTGATCAATATACACTGCCACGCCCCTTTTTCAGAAAAACGTGTTTTTTGGCCAAACCGTAAGGAATTTAAAAAAGTGTCTGAGAAGCGTAGTTAGACAATCGTAATATCTATATTTCGTTCATATAAAGTTTTTTGTCACGCCCACTTTTTGGGGGCGTTTTTAATAAAAAACATTTTACGGTCAAATTTTAAAATTTTCGAAAACAATATTGATGCAGAATCATTAGTAATATTAATATAAACATTTCATTTTAGACAATTTTAACCCACGCCCACTTTTTGGGGGAGTTTTCTTACAAAAACCATTTTTATACACTACCCCATAACATATGCAGGAGAAAAACCTTGTCTTTGTAGAACCGTAAAATTTGTTGGGACAATGTCATTTTCTATATTTAATCCCCATCGTGTTTTAAGCCATTTCCACTTTTTGGGGATATTAGTATTACAGATGGGATGGGATAAGGTATTCAACGATCCGCACAGCGGATTGTAGCCTTCTCATATGTTTTTTTAGTTTTCGGTCAACATAATCGTCCATCCATTAAGTATGGAACGTTTTCGCACCACGATTACTCTAAATGATAATACGCATCCACAGAGACCTCGTCGTACAGTGTGTACAGAAGAAGTCATTGCTGCTGTACAGCGTAGCGAAGTGGAAGACACGAATCAGTCTACCCACATTATGGAAGATCTATCCGAAAGCTCTTTTTTTTCGTCCTTACAAAATCCAACTCGTGCAAGAATTGAAGCCATGTGATCACCTAGCAAGGGGTACATTCTGTGAATGGGCCCAAAACAAGATTGCCGTTGATCCCAATTTTCATAAGCAAATTTGGTTTAGTGATGAAGCTCAGTTTTAGTTGAATGGATACGTCAGTAAACAAAACTGGCGTATTTGGACTTTTGATAATCCTCAAGAGTATGTTGAGACACCGTTACATCCACAAAAACTGACTGGTGTGCTTTATAGGTTGGTGGAATAATTGGTCCGTACTTCTTTAAAAACGACGCTGGCCAGTACGTTACAGTCAATGGTGACTGCTATAGAGCCATTATTACTAACTTTTTCGTTCATCAATGGAACAACCATGATGTCCAGGAGCTGTGGTTTCCACAAGAGGAGGACAACATTCGCCACGTTATTGCTGATATACGGCCACAAATGTTGGAAAAAGCCATCAAAAATTGGACCTCCAGATTAGACTACGTCCGAGTCAGCCTTGGCGTTCATATAAAGATTATTCCATTTGAAAGGTATATCTCCTAATTTTGTTTTCTATGTTACAAACTATGTATCAAAACTAATAAATATACCCATATGGGATAGGTTATTCAAATGTCTACCTCATCGTCAGGTTGCTGTTCTTTGTGACCCCATGAAACAGTTATTCATTTATCTCTGTTCAAATCAGACACGTAAATGTCAAATTATTATAATTTCAACAATTTCATCTAGTGAATCTCTTTCAAAAAGCCCAATGTCCCACTCAAAACAACTGCAATAAATGGTCTGAAAATTAAAACGTTTGCTTTTTTTTTATTTGGAAACCACTGATATAAAACATATACCAAGGAAGCAGGAAGTAATTAACCTTTTTCGCATCTTCCGTTCATGTTCAGTCAATGACTGGCGATGGTGGAACCGCGGCGAATCATCGTTTACTAATTGAGTGTTCAGCCAAGTGAAACTGTCACTCGTGTTGGATATCAGCACTAAAATATGTGTCAACGCAAATTGAATACATTTGCACCTAGCCTGTTTAGGTGCAGCTTAGATAGCGCCCAGAAAGTAAGAAACACTTACAGCATGCAGGTGGTCCAACAGTTACTTCTGTCTTTAGGGATTACGATATTTTGTCTGGTAACAGTATTTTTTTTCGTGCAGATCGATGTGTTGTACTTACGTGTGTGTGCTACTTTTAGGGTGGTGAGTCCAAGGTTTTTGCCGGTTTTGGTGTCTGGAATAAATTGGCTGCAAGTGACGCTACATGTGCTGTACAAAAGTAAGATCTAACTTTGACTTTGAGTTTGTTTTATAAAAAAAATTACCGTTTAGTGTCAAACTGCTGTCATTGTTAAATTTGCTGTGTAATACAACGCAAACGACTTCATTGCAAATGCGTGATGCTTGCTATGGGTGTTTCTTTCGGGCTGGGAGTGTTGTCAATGGAGCAACACAGCTAACTTCTATAAATGATTGTTCGAGACTGTATATAAATAACACGGAATATGGAGAATGTGCACAGAATTTACAGGTAAGCTTAAGATGTGAGGATTTCAATATACTATTAGATTAGATACATAGTTTTGTAACGTAGAGAAATAATGAGTAAAGTCATTTTGTAAACTATATGCATTGAATAAGTATACAAAGTGAGTCGATCTGGCAATGTTTGTCAGTCCGTCCGTATATGCAAACATTTTTTGCTTCATACATTTTGAGCTAGACTTGATTAAATTTGATACACGAATTAATGCGTTTTTTTAACTTTTTTTTTAAGTTAAAGTTCGTTTGTTGGTCAAACCGTACGTTTTGACTGAGTTAAAATGGCATGAAAGCTTTGAATTAAACTTAGTATAGTATGGACAGAATATAGGTTTTGCGATTCTCCAAATATGTTGTTCAGACACCTTTTCAAAATTTTCCACCGTTTGGGCAGTGGGCGGATTTTGAAAATGTTTACACTCTGCTTCGTCGGATAGGGAGTCTATGCACTAAATTTCTACACTCTAACTCAACATTTAAGGCCCAAAAATCGGTGACACACAGACGGACGGTTAGACATACATGGCTAGATCGACTCAGCTAGCGATTCTGAGTCGATCCATATATTTTGCGGTATGATTGTATAATTTATCCATAGAAATCATTCTTCGCCTCCATAAGGAGTCAACACAAATGGGACCAAAGGTTTTCCGAAAAAATTGTCGCTCAAAACAACCAAGGAATTCTTCATACGATTTCAATACAATCCATGCCTCAGCATCGTAAAGCAGGCCTGGGATGATCAGCGTATTGTAGAGAATATCCCTGGTAGTTTGAGTGAGGGCTTTACTACTAAATAGGGTTCTTAGTCCGAAGAAACACCGTTTGACATGATTAATTCTTCGTTTGATTTTTGACGAAATGTGTTTCTCTGAGTTAATAGCGAAACCGATGAAATAAAATCCATTTTTACCTCAAGGTTATACCTGTCAATTGTGACATTCTGTTCAATTCGTCGATTTTTTGTGCTCGCCAGGAAGGCTGCCATTTCCAGCAGACTTAAATTAGATAATGCTATCCTTACTTCATTAAGGTTTGTTGGCTGGTAGTTTTCGCTGTCATTGCCAATACCTGATAGTTTAACAATGTTTTTTCCGTGATTGAGTAACCAAAATTAATTCTCCCTATTCTAAAAAAAAACAGTAAGGATGAGTACAGGCCGATCGCAGTTTTACCATTTCAGTCGAAAATCTTAGAGAAGATAAGAAACTCTCAAATACGTGAGTATCTTTCAACTAATAAGATGCTTTTCTCTGAACATTCTGGATTTTGACACAGCTGCACAACACCTTATTATAAGTAGTGGAAGATATAAGGCAGGCCGTAGATGAAAACAAACTTAATTTTCTTACTCTGCTAGATTTCTCAAAAGTATTCGACACTGTTTATCACGATATACTGTGTAGCAAACTTGTAAAACAGTTTAATTTTTCAATATCAGCCTTGATCTTATCCTTTTAAGTGGTAGATCACAAGCAGTCGGTAACGGCAATATGTCATCTTTTCTTCCATTAAATAAAGGCGTTTCATAGCGCTCTATCGTGGGACCGCTCTTGTTTCCCCTCTACCTTAACGAGCTACCAAAATACGTGAAAAAATCGTCCAAACATATGTATGCTGATGATGTTCAACTATATAACAGTTGCAGTCTTGGCCTGGTTAAAAATGGTGCGTGTGAAGTTAACGAAGATCTTCATTCAATTTTTCTTTGGGCAGAATTAATAGTTTTGCTCTTAATACAACCAAATCCAAATATCTTATAATTTCTAGGACTAAAGTAGACCCGTCATGCCTACCTCCACTCAAACTTAGATATTGAGTATGTAAACCGCAAGAAATCTAGGTGCAACTTTCACAAACAACCTTACATCGGACTTTCACACACATCTTGCTGTTGGTAGGATATACGGGTTCCCAAGGATGCTCTGGGCATCCCAGAACATAATACCTAGAGCAACAAGAAAAATAATACCTAAAGCTCTACTCGCCCCAATTATGCTCTTCGGTTGTGAGATTTTCGGTAACTGCAAATACGAGCTCAAGCATATGCTTAATGTTGCTTACAACGGCATCGCACGATACATTTATGGACGTATAAGATATGACCACATCTCCGCTTTCTCTAAGTCAAAATACGGCATCACTCTGGATAACCTTATAAAATTTTGGACTGTTGCTCTGCTGCATAATGTTATAGAAACCCGTCAACCACTTTATTTGCTTTTAAATTTCTTACGTTCCTTAAGAACTATGAAACTAACTCCGACACGCTGTACTTATTTAGTTTCCAAGCGCCAATTTTCAATTCACGTTATTGAAGTGTGGAATTCCCTACCTCTAACTGTTCGATAAATGAGTCGCACAATCCAATTTCGGAAAACGCTCTGGCAACGCTTCGAGTCACTTCAATGATATATCCATTTTTATATTTTTAACTTTCTCTAAAAGAGAAAGATATTGTTTTTGTGAACATTTTCGACCTCGAGATTTTGATTGATTCTAACATAACGATGATAGCGGAACCCAAAAAAGTGGTTTTTGGAATTCCGTCCGTCGGTCCGTAATGGTCTCCCCAGCCTAAACGACTTGGCCGATTTTCTTCAATTTTCGTTTCATAGTTTGTTTTGGTCATAATTCTATCAACTATTACTAAACAGAATTTTCAGTGTTGGCCAATAACGGAAAATCATTATTAATCACATAGACACCGATTTCTTCAAATTTTGGAGTAAACGTTCGTATAATCACATTTCGACATTATTTATATCATTTTTATAATCAATAATCAAAATGCGTACTATTTGATCTAACGCCCAACTCGCTGTGAAAGAGAAAGCTGCGTACGACCCAGTCGTGCACCCAACACTCGTTTATTTTTTTTTTCGTATTAATTTCTTAAACATATTATTTTTTTTATTTAAATCTTAATTCTATTCTTCTTTACTATCATAAAATTTTAGTTGTCACTTCAATTTCGCACATTCTCTACTTATTGTAATACCTAAATTTAAAAATGTTCGATTCTTCACTAATTTATAAGATATTGTATCTTAAAGTGTTAAGACTTTACAAATCAAATAATAAGGATTTTAAAGTTTTATCCCGTCTATGTACCTCAATGCGTTATAGAGCCGTGCGGAGTTCCTGCAGAGCTATTCAACAGTACAGAATATATTTAACCAAAAAAAAAAAAAAACGATTAAAAAAAACCTAATCTTTAGGGCAATTGGCACTATTATTTCTTTATAGTTTGTGTTAATCTGATTGCACCAGCTAATATTAAAATACTGCACACAACATGTTCCTACAATTTTTGCATTTCTAGTCAATCATCGATGGAGTCCGTGCCACATCGGATTCAGCTATACCAGGGTTCTGTTATACGGGATATTGTGAATTTGTTCAGTGCATTCGCAGGATTAATTCTCGAAAATTGGTAAACAAACAATAGGTAGCCAAAATAGTCCCAACTAATCATTAACTTTCATTTAGATTACATCCTGTTATAGAGAAAGTCTTCGCAATCGAGAAATTGGCTCGGACACCGATCGATTAAATTTCTATACCAACGTAACATCGTGTATTTTAGCAAGGGCACGCTGTAGTCAATACAATCCGATATCAGGAGAGTTGCAGAATCAATCGTTTCAGTATACTAAAGGATACGCCAATTGGCTGGGCAATTCGGCTTACTTCTTTAATTCATTGCATTTCAGCGATGCCGGTGAGTTGAGAATAATATCCTTCCCGGCTGGAACAAATGTTGGTGATTTGTTTTGTTCAAGAACACCCAACCTTCAACAATCTGGATTTGGTTCTTTTGTTTGTTAGATGTACAATTATTTAGAATAAGTGCCTTTTTAATCAATAAAATTTTGCATTCATTAAAAATTATACTTGTGTTCAGTGCCGACGCGAATTAAGTTAGTTCGTAATGATTTTCACAAAAAAAAAACTTTATTTCGAACAATAACAAGATTTACAAAAAATAATGGTTTACGGACTGCAGTTCCGTTCTGGTACTTCTTTTATATAGTGATCCCACAAAGCGTCGCGGGATTAACGTCGTTTCAATGATATTGCATCATTGGTTATTTATCCTAATTGAAGGTACCAATATTGTGTACTTAGGATAATGCATTCAATATTTATGGTCAACTATTGAGCGATCCATTTACGACCTAAACACTATTTGGGTCAATCGATGCTTAAAAGATTTTCATAAATATTAAGTGATCAATTTTTTATTTGGACCAATCAATTCTTAATTGAATTTGGTTATTAATATTGTGATATCAGACATGGGAGTAATGCATTGGCATTGCGATTTCATTAGCATTGAGTGAAAGTAATGCTAATGAAAAAAATTTCATTAGCATTGAAAATAATAATGCCAATGGAAAAAAATTGCATTGGCATTGATTTTTTTAATGCCAATGAAAAGTAGTAATTTTGAATGAAATCTATTTTCATTGAGTAATAAGGCATTTTTTATTTATTTTTTTTTTTTTGAAAAAAACCTCATGCAACTATAGAAGAAACACAATGTTTGTTGAGTTATTAATTAACTGTGTGAACCTAGTGGAATAAAATGGAATGTGCATGGTAGCAGCAACTGAAATCGTTGCTTCCAACTACAAACTCTCCATGGAACTAGAAAACAATAATTCCATTTTCCATACAGAGGTCTATGCAGGGTTTGGGTCAAATTGCTAAGTAACAAATAAGAAGAGGACAGCACAAACGATTTTTTTGGGTCGCAGTGCTCTGTTGGGCTTACATATGATTATGGTATATCATCCCAATATCTTAAAAAAAAATTTAAAAAAAATGGTGTACTTTATTTTTTTCATACTTTTCATTAGCATTGCAAAATGGTAATGAAAATTGATTGCATTGAAAATTTTCAATGGTAATTAAAAAAAATGTCATTAGCATTGTGTTACTCAATGCTAATGAAATTTTTTTCATTGGCATTACTTTCACTCAATGCTAATGCTGTTTCCAATTTCATTTGTGTAGTAATGCATTACTCCCATGTCTGCATTCATTGTTGTTGCGTTCAGTTGGACGTAACGTGAGGAAACAGTGTAGGCGTTCAGTTTATAAAATTTATTTTTTTTCTTTAATATTTTGTGATATAAATACATAAAGATAATATATAATATAAGTCCAACCTTCTAGATGTGTTTAAAAATATAATAAAACATATGAGAGGCTACAATCCGCTATGCGGATCGTTGAATACCCTATCCCATCCCATCCTTTAAATTAATATCCTCAAAATATAGGCCTTATGGCGATGAAATACAGAAAATGACATTGTCACAATATATTGCTCAGACAGTTTCTCAAAATCTTGTGTGGTTCGACAAAAAACAACGTATTTCTATTGCTAATGCCTTGGGATGGGGTATACAAATGGTTTTTGTAAAAAAACGCCCCCAAAATGTGGGCGTAGGTGAAAATGATCTATGGAAAAAATATTTATATTACCATTGCGGAAGTATTTGCATCAACATTTTGTTCGAAAGTTTTAAAATTTGGACAAAAAGCGTTTTTTACTAAAAACGCCCCCAAAAAGTGGGCGTGGCAAAAAACTTTGTATGAATGAAATATAGATATTAGGATTGTCTTAATATGCTACTCAGACACTTTTTGAAATTCCTTACGGTTTGGCCAAAAAATAAGTTTTCCTAAAAAGGGGGCGTGGCAGTAGGCGGATTTCAAAAATTGTTACACTTGTTCTGGTGGTACGGACGAGGATCCTATATACCAAATTTCATTATCCTAGCTCAAAATTTAAGGCCCAAAAACCGCTGACGAACAGACAGACGGACGGACGGACAGACAGACATGGCTAATTCGACTCAGCTAGCGATTCTGAGTCGATCCATATACTTTGAGGTATATGTAGCAAAATTATTTCTCTATGTTACAAACTAAGTATCAAAACTAATATACCCCCTATGGGATAGGGTATAAAAATAATCTTCCTTTTTATGTCCTATCTCATAGGGGTATATAAGTTTTGATATATAGTTTGTAACATAGAGAAATAATTTAGCTGGATATACCTCAAAGTATATGGATCGACCCAGAATCGATAGCTGAGAATCGCTAGTATGTTAGTCCGTCCATCCGTCTGTAGGTCAGCGCTTTTTAGGCCTGAAAGTGTAAACATTTTCAAACTGTCACGCCTAGTTTTTAGAAAAAAACCTATTTTTTTAGTTAAACGGTTAAGAATTTTGAAAACGTTTCTGAACAGCTTATTTAGAAAATCTCAATATCTATATTTCGTCAATATAAAGTTTTTTTTCCAAACCTACGTTTTGGGAGCGTTTTTAGTAAAAACCTTTTTCGGCCAAATTTTCAAATATTCGAAAAAAAAACTTTGATTCAAATCATTAATAAAATTAATATGAACATTTCGGCTTTAGACCATTTTAACCCACGCCCACTTTTTGGAGACGTTTTTCTACAAAAATCATTTGTACAGACATAGGCAATAAAAAACGTTGTTTTTTGTCGAACCATAAAAGATTTTGACAAACTGTCTATTTTTCTATATTTCATCGCCCTAAAGCCCACATTTTGGGAATATTTTTAGGATTAGATAGGATTGTAGTCTTCTCATATGTTTTCTTACAATAAGTACACAGAAAAGGGTTTATGAATAACCTTATAATGTTTGAGCACAGCGCGGGCTTCAAGGAAATTGAAAAGAAGAACATAGAAGATACCGATTGTACGTTGCTTTTAAATGCCTGTAAATTTTAATGTGAAGGTAAACCTGAGTTTGGTAACGCATTCCACATTCGTGTTACTCGGTTTAGGAATGAATCTCTATATTTCATAGTACGTCCGATGAAAGGCTTGAACGTAATTTGATTAGCATTAAAGGTATGGCGAGTATTACGGTTAATTATTTGAAGGGACGGAATGAAACTGGCTATTTCGTTTGAGCATTTTCTGTTATAATAGCGGTAAAATAATGTTAGGCGGTGATATTCCTACGATGTTCAAGCGAGACTATAGAGTTCGATACGGTTGAATCTTCTATCGGTAGGTAATTTTTTTTTTCCGTGGGATGGTAGAAATCTAAATAGACACGATGAGTACGTGCCCAAAGTAGTGTGAGATTTTTACTCACTAAAACCACCACCCATTTTGTATTTCTATTGCAACTAAGTATTCGACTCATCTAGCAATTTTTTTATCACGAGTATATAATATGTTTGGCAGGAGACTTTCCTTTGAGAGTTCCTGCTTGGTCCGCAATTTATAGCGCGGTTTGTTATTATCGGTCCAAATCTAAGGGTTTAGTTCTTTTAAGACGCCGCAATATATTTGTTTCATCAAGAATTTGGAGGACTGTTGTGTTAACGTGTCCTAATAAACGTTTTTGTATGTTTTCGTACAAATTTTTTTGTTTCATCCTTAACCGCGGGAATACCCAGATCTCTGCTTAGATCTTCGTTCCTTACGAACCACGGCGCATTGACGAATGATCTTAACATTTTGTTTTCAAAAGTTTGTAAAATGTTTAGATTCGTTTCACTGGTACAACCCAATATTTGTATACCTATGTCCAAACCGGTTTTAGCACTAGCTTGTATAATAGAAGCTTGTTATCAGGGTTAAGCTTCGAATATTTTCCGAGAAACCAGTACAGTTCACTATATTTATTCTTAAGTTATTCGCATTTCTTTTTTACATGCAACTCCCTTTTTAATTTTGCATTGAGTATCATACCGAGATATTTCGCTTTATTTGCAAACGGGACTCGAACCGTATTTAGAAATACAGGCCAATTGTTTGTCCGTTCATTAATCATTGCTTCATTGTTCATTGCTCTCATTAAGTGCAATCCGCCAGTAATTTGATATTTGTTTCCTCTATTGTTGAGCCAACCGCTAGTATAGCAGTATCGTCAGCAAACGTTGCAACTATTGTATCGTTTGTTTGTGGGATATCACGAGTGAATAGGAGGTACAGGATTGGTCCAAGGACGCTTCCTTGCGGTACACCTGCCGTTATTTCTTTGAACTCGGAATATTCGCTTCCAAGTTTCACACGGAAGTGTCTATGCTCAAGATACGACACGAGGATTTTATATAATTGTTCTGGCAGAACTTGACTTAGTTTATACGTAAGGCCTTTGTGCCACACCTTGTCAAAAGCTTGCGAAACGTCAAAAATACGGCTGAACAAATTTTCTTTTCTTCGAAAGCTTTCTCAATTACATCTGTAATTCGATGTACTTGGTCCACCGTTGAATGTTTACTTCTGAACCCAAATTGATGGTCAGGTAAAAGACGTTTCTGTTCAATTATGGGGTTTAAGAGACCTAGTAATATCCGTTCAAAAAATTTTGAAATTATTGGAAGAAGTGAAATATGCCTGTAAGATTTTATTTCATTCGGTGATTTTCCTGGTTTTAGAACCATAATCACTTCCGCGACTTTCCACTATCTTGGTATGTATTCTAATTTGATTGCTGCATTTATAATAAAAAGAAGCTTAGTTAATGCTTTCCGAGGCAACATTTTAAGAAGTTCTCCTGTAATCAGGTCATAACCCGGTGTTTTTTTAGGCTTTAGTTTCTGTATTTCCCGTTTAAGCTCGGAAATATTATTATCGATTGTACCCTCGAATGTATTAATGTTTTCATTTTGCGCAGGACCATCAAATGGCTTAAATGTTTCCTTAAGATGTGAGGCAAAAACATCAGCTTTTTCCTTATCGCTTTTTTCCCAGACGTCTTGAGTTACCCTAATTGGCGGCACAGCCATTTTTGGCCGTTTTATGACTCTAATTGCTTTCCAGAGCGAATAATACGTTTTCTTTCCAGCGGTTAGGCTTTGCAGATAAGTTTCTACTGCATGGTTTTTAAAATTTTTAATCGAATTTGATAGCAAATTACTTAACCGATTGAGATGTTTTATCTTGCGGGGCGCGAGTTTGGTGCAATTTTTGTCAAACTAAATCTTGTATTACTCTGGGGTACTTAATTTGACCATAGCTCACAATTTTGTTCTTTTGAGGAGTATTATTCCATGCTGCTTTTTGGATGTTATCGATAAAGGAGTCAACCGCGACTTCGAGTTCTAATGGGGTTCTAAGCGATACACCCAGTCGGGTATTATTTTCAATATCGTTTTTGAAACCTTCCCAGTTGGTTTTTCCGTTTGTTAATCTGGGTGGTTTTTCATTTATAATCAGTGACTCGCTCGTTGTTAAAATGACTGGAGAATGATCAGAGGAAAGATCAAAGCATTCTTCAACTTTGATTCGATTAGACGGCAGACCTTTTACAATGAAAAATCGTTCAAATCCGGTATTTTTCTAACATCAGTTGGCCAGTAAGTTGGGTTTCCCGTAGAATGAAATTCGGTATTGCACTTTCTACCTATATCATAAAGCATCCTACCTTTCTGTGATATGCATCTAGATCCCCAGAATGTATGTTTTGCATTAAAGTCCCCTCCGATGACAAAACGTTGTCCAAGGCAATTAAGCAAGTTTTCAAAGTCAATTTTCTCAACCTTGCATCGTGGTGGGCAGTAAATAGACGATATCTTCAGAAAGGATTGTCTGCTTTTGACTTGTATAGAGCTAACTTGCTTGTTTCGATTTCTTATTTAAGATCAATCGAATGTTCGATACACTCTTTTATATATAGTGAGGCTCCACATCTAGCCTTATTCGATGGATGTAGAGCATGATAGTCGAGGTAACCTTTAATCTTTAAGTTCGAATTACTCTTTGCGTGAGTTTCGGATATTAAACAGATGTCTATATCTTTTTCCTGCATAAATAATTCAAGTTCTCCAAGTTTTTGCCAAAGGCCATTGGCATTCCACGTAAGAATTTTAAGCAATCTATTCATGTTAAGGGAGGGGTACTTGCGAATACTATTTTCGAGCATAACGAGCCTGTCAAAAATAATTTTATTCGTTTTGCTTTGTTCCTCTAGTTTCGAAAGAATAATCGAAAATACATTTGAAACTGGGCCAGGAGAGATATTTTTTTGGGCGTTATCGGATACTGTAGCTTAAGCATACGTTTGTACATTTGGTTTTGGATGTACAAGATCCGAACGGATATCTGATGGCCGCGTAGTTTGTGAACAGTTAGGTTTTTCGATTATGGCCTGCTTGTTTAAATTTTATTTCTGTGAATTAATACTATTAAATTTCGTCCGTCTTTTTTGCAACTCTTTAGCTACTTCGCAGCCGCGATAATTTGCCGGATGATTGCCTTTACAGTTAATGCAGATAGCAGGAGTTTTCTTATCTGACATACAATCTACCGTCAGATGATTTCCTGACAGCGCTTGCTCTGGAGAACTAGTTTGTAGTCCTTACGCATAGGCTCTATTTTTACCACAATATTAAGTATTGTTTTTATTTCATAAATTTTGTTCAAACTTTCTGTTCTATCGAAAGTGAGTATAAATAAAGGAAGACCGCGTTTTATCACATTTCCTTTGCCATCTTTTTGCTTAACGGCTTCTATGACTTTATATTGCCTGTTTTTCAGATCGTTTACAATGTCATCCTTTAAGCACAAGGCATGTAACCCTCTAGCTACAACGCGTAAAGGAATTTCAGATTTATTTTCAAAGGAATACAATTCTATTTTATCGGTATTAAGCTTAAGAGAAAATAGACGGTAACTTTCAGGGTCTTTAACGCTGACTTTCCATGTATTTTTTCTTAGCGAAGTTTCTTGGTAGCCCGATAATGGCAACGATTTCATCAAGGTATACAACTTGTTATAGTTGTCAATACCGATCACATTATTTGGCGGTGGGGGACGTTGTTTTAGCTGTTTCGCTTTATTAATTATCTCTTTTTTTTATAATTTGCGCGCACTCAAGGGGTTATCAATACCCTTTATATGTTTTAGCACAGTGCGGGCGTTAAGGAAATTCGGGAAAAGAAGAAAGGAGGTACCGATGCACATTGATTTTAAATGCCTGTAGGTTATAATGGAAAGGGAAAACAGAGTTTGGTAGAGCATTCCACATTCGTGTTGTTCGGTTTATGTACGAATCTCTATATTTCAGCGTTGGTCCAAAGATAGGCTTAAGGGTAAACTGATTTGCATTCATAGCGTAACGAGTATTGCGGCTGAATTGTTGAATGGGGGGAATTCAGCTGGCTATTTCATTTGAGCATTTGTTGTTAAGATAGCGATAAAACAGTGTAAGGCAGGAGATATTTCGACGATGTTCTAGCGAATGTCTCCTATAAGTTTTTTCGTACGCGTTTGAATCCTATCTAGGAGGTGCAATGTTGTTTTTGGTGCACCCGACCAGAAGTGGGCGTTGAACTCAAGTTTAGGGCGTATAAACGCTTTGTATATTGTGGCCAGATCAGAAGGGGTGAAATACTTCTTACATCGGTTAAGGAAACCTAGACATTTCGCTGCGTTTTTTAGCGATTTGAAATATGTGGTCGTTCCAACGTAAGTCGTTACTAACACACATAACTAGCATGGAAAGTTTTTCGGTTTCTTCGATGTAAGTGCCATTCATGGATAATGGCTCTAGATTTTGGTTTCGCTTTAACGACAGAAGACAGCATTGTGTTTTGGAAGCATTGAATTCTACTATGTTGGTTTTACCCCATTTGATGATGCTGTCAAGGTCGGAATTCAATGAGCTTAACATATTTTGTCGTTTGGGGTCCATGTTCGAAGATGAGGGACGTGAACCTGAAAACGAGTATGAGAAGCTGAGAGTACTGTCATCAGCGAAGGAATGAATTGGATTAGAAGTTGCAGACAGGAGATCATTTATAAACATATGAGAGGCTACAATCCGCTATGCGGATCGTTGAATACCCTATCCCATCCCATCCTTTAAATTAATATCCTCAAAATATAGGCCTTATGGCGATGAAATACAGAAAATGACATTGTCATAATATATTGCTCAGACAGTTTCTCCAAATCTTTTGTGGTTCGACAAAAAACAACGTATTTCTATTGCTAATGCCTTGGGATGGGGTATACAAATGGTTTTTGTAAGAAAACGCCCCCAAAATGTGGGCGTAGGTGAAAATGATCTATGGACAAAATGTTTATATTACCATTGCGGAAGTATTTGCATCAAAAATTTTTTCGAAAGTTTTAAAATTTGGACAATAAAAGTTTTTTTACTAAAAACGCCCCCAAAAAGTGGGCGTGGCAAAAAACTTTGTATTAACGAAATATAGATATTAGGATTGTCTAAATATGCTGCTCAGACACTTTTTTGAAATTCCTTACGGTTTGGCCAAAAAATGCGTTTTCCTAAAAAGGGGGCGTGGCAGTGGACGGATTTCAAAAATTTTTACACTTGTTCTGGTGGCACGGACGAGGATCCTATATACCAAATTTCATTATCCTAGCTCAAAATTTAAGGCCCAAAAATCGGTGACGAACGGACGGACGGACGGACGGACAGACAGACATGGCTAATTCGACTCAGCTAGCGATTCTGAGTCGATCCATATACTTTGAGGTATATGTAGCAAAATTATTTCTCTATGTTACAAACTAAGTATCAAAACTAATATACCCCCCTATGGGATAGGGTATAAAAATGAGAAAGAGAGTCGGAGACAAAACTGAGCCTTGAGGGACACCAGCATTTATTTGGTGAGTTGCAGACTTGAAACCATCCAAAACAACTTGAATTGAACGTTTCGAAAGATAATGTCTAATCCATAGAAGAAGTTTTTCGTCGATTCCAAATGCACGCATTTTCGACAAAAGGGCTTGGTGCCAAACCCTGTCAAATGCCTTTGAAATATCAAGCGCAACAATCTTTCGCCACCATGGTGGATTGATTGATTCCACTTTTCGGTGAGATATGTCATCAAATCACCAGTAGACCTATTGCTTCGAAAACCATACTGCCGGTCATTGAGAAGTTTTCGTGTTTCGAGATATTTCATAAGCTGACGATTTATCAGCGTTTCCATGACCTTGGAAAGAAGGGACGTAATTACCATTTGCCGGTAGTTGGAGAGCGAAGAAGATTCGCCTTTTTTGGTACAGGCTGGACAAATGCTGTTTTCCATCTACTCGGAGAGAGTCCTGATGAGTAGGATAGATAGAAAAGCTTACGCAGTGGTTTTGCTAGCGTAGAAGAACACCTCTTCAGAATAATGGGGGATATACCATCTGGACCAGCGGATTTGTGAATGTCAAGATCAGATAAAACTCTTGCAACTGTACGAGTACGAAAGTGAATTTGTCCCATGGAATGATTTACGTTCTCAAGTACAGGAGGAGACTGAACACAATCTGGCACTGTTGAATTGGCTGCGAAATGCGCAGCAAGCAGATTGGCTTTGTCTAAAGAGCTGACAGCTGGAATGTCATTGTGAATGAGCGTCGGAACTGATGATGAGGCAGAATTTTTTATATTTTTAACAAATGACCAGAAGTTTTTACTACCTCTGGGACATTGTAGAATTTTTTGCCTCAACTTTTGGTCATTGAGGAATTTGACACGCTTTAAATGGGCATTACAGTCATTTCTGGCTTGTTTGAACTATCCTATAGGGGTATATTAGTTTTGATACTTAGTTTGTAACATAGAGAAATAATTTAGCTACATATACCTCAAAGTATATGGATCGACTCAGAATCGCTAGCTGAGTCGATTAAGCCATGTCTGTCTGTCCGTCCGTCCGTCTGTCTGTTCGTCACCGATTTTGGGCCTTAAATTTTGAGCTAGGATAATGAAATTTGGTATATAGGATCCTTGTCTGTGCCACCAGAACAAGTGTAAAAATTTTCGAAATCCGCCCACTGCCACGCCCCCTTTTTAGGAAAATGTTTTTTTTGGCCAAACCGTAAAGAATTTTAAAAAAGTGTCTGAGCAGCATATTTAGAGAAATATATTATCTATATTTCGTCAATATAAAGTTTTTTGCCACGCCCACTTTTTGGGGGGTTTTTAATAAAAAAAACTTTTTTGGCCAAAATTTCAAATTTTCGAAAAATATTTTGATGTTCAATCATTGGCAGTATTAATACCAACAATAGACTATTTTAACCCACGCCCACTTTTTAGGGGCGTTTCCTTACAAAAACCATTTGTATACCCTACTCGAAGGCATATGCAAAGAAAAACGTTGTTTATTGTCGAACCATAAAAGAATTTGATAGAACCTTCGGAACAATATGTTGTGACAACGTCATTTTCAATACTTTATGACCATAAAGACCATATTTTGGGGATATTAATTTTAAGGATGGAATGGGATAGGGTATTAAACGATTCGCACAGCGGATTGTAGCCTTCTCATATGTTTTTTTGTAGGAAAACGCCCCCAAAAAGTGGGCGTGGGTTAAAATGGTCTAACGACGAAATGTTAATATTAATATTATTAACGTTTTTTCATCAAATGTTTTTTCGAATATTTGAAAATTTGACCAAAAAAGGTTTTTTTTACTAAAAACGCCCCCAAAAAGTGGGCGTGGCAAAAAACTTTATGTGGATGAAATATAGATATCGAGATTGTCTAAATATGCTCTTTAGCCATTTTAGGACCTAAAAACATGTGACCTACAGACGGACGGACAGACG
This sequence comes from Rhingia campestris, assembly GCA_932526625.1. Taxonomy (NCBI): domain Eukaryota; kingdom Metazoa; phylum Arthropoda; class Insecta; order Diptera; family Syrphidae; genus Rhingia; species Rhingia campestris. The sequence goes on from OW052186.1 coordinate 18,511,225, forward strand.
GACAGACGGACAGACGGACAGACGGACAGACAGACAGACATGGCTTAATCGACTCAGCTAGCGATTCTGAGTCGATCCATATACTTTGAGGTATATGTTTGGTGAGTAGCAGACTTGAAACCATCCAAAACAAATTGGATTGAACATTTCGAGATATAGGTTCTAATCCATAGAAAAAGAGTTTCATCGATTCCAAAAGCACGCATTTATGAAAAATTGGCTTGATGCCAAAACCTGTTAAATGCCTTTGAAATATCAGGTGCAACGGCCTTGCTTTCGCCACCAAGTTGGGTAGATTGGTTCCACTGTTCGGTGAGATATGTCATCAAATCACCATTCGGTACGCAAACCGTATTGTCGGTCATTGAGGAGTTCTCGTTATTCGTTAGAAAGAAAAGAGGTAAGTGCAGTTGGTCGGTAGTTGGTGAGAGAAGAAGATGCGCCCACTTTAGGGACGGGCTGGACAAATCCTGTTTTCCATATACTCGGAAAGAGTCCTGATGAATAGGAGAGATGGAAAAGCCAACGTTAAAGAACACCTCTTCAGAATAATGCGATAAATACAATCTGCACCAGACGGTTTGTGAATATTAAGATCAAACAATACTGTTGTGACTTTATGAGTGGATTGATCCCATAGAATGATCTAATTTCTCAAGTTATGGGGGAGATTGGGAACAATCTGTAAATGAGCAGCAATTCGATATGCTTTGTCTAGAGTGGTGACACCTGGAATGTCATTGTCAATCATCGCTGGGATGGAAGTTGAGGTCTTACTATTAATGTTTTTTTTTAAAACGACCAAACGTTATTACTATCTTTGGGACATAGTAGAATTTGTTGCCTCAGATTTCGAACGTGGGAGAATTTGACAAGCTTAATATGAAGAATAAAGGATATCATAGCCAGGAGAATGGTTTTCGTTACCGCATCAGCAGGGGCATGCGCGTCACTATCCAGGAGTGACCAGTTAAAATTCTAAAAGAAACCATTTAGAGCTTCCCAGTTCAGTTGGCTTTCTCGTCTTGCAATACGGTTCTTTAGGGATTTGTTCTTTGACTTCGTGGTTGGAGGAGGAGAAATAAGGCGATAGTACATTTATAGTGTATTTATTAGGGTAGAAGCTGGGTTAAGTTATTTATCTCAGCGAAAATGGCAACATACTTTCCTTCGGATGCTGACTGTCGAAGCCAATGGCGAAGCCACAAAGAATTATGTACATTGAAATCTCCCGTAATGACGATTTCAGTGTGAGGATACTGGGATACAATTCTTGAGATGTTGTCAATATTTGGGCTTCTATAAATAAAACAGTAGTGTATTATTTGCTTTGGGCGTATAAAATTAAATTACTTACTTACTTACTTAAGTGGCGCTACAGTCCGGAATGAACCTGGGCCTCAACCAACATGCCTCTCCAATTAGCCCGGTCCCGCCTCCAGTTGCGCACTCCAAGTTGGCTGAGGTCGGTTTCCACTTGTGCGCGCCACTTAAGGCGAGGTCTTCCTCTACTGCGTCCGACGTCTGGCTGGGAATCGAAGACTCTGCGAGCCAGAGTATTGGTGTCCATTCGTTCTACATGTCCTAGCCATCTTATACGTCCAATGCGGAGGGCATGTCGCTGTATGCTCGTATAGTTCTTGGTTGAATCTTCGACTCCATAGCCAGTCAACGCAAACGGGACCGAAGATTTTTCCAAGAATTTTCCTCTCGAATCTACCAAGGATTTCTTCATCCGCTTTTGATACGGTCTATGCTTCAGCGCCGTAGAGCAGGACTGGGATGATCAGGGTCTTATATAGGATCTCCTCTTGCGATTGCAGTCTTCCGACATTAAATTTTTTTTTTCACAGTATTTCTGGATTGTTGTGGCGTGGTGGATATCCGCATTCTTACCTTGGCTGCTACAAGGTAGTGATCCGAGTCGATGTTAGCTCCTCGGAATGTTCGGACATCCAAAATACTGGATGCGTGCCTCTTATCTATCGCAATGTGATCAATTTGGTTGACCGTTCGTTGATCTGGAGACCGCCATGTCCCCTTATGGATATCGAGGTGAGGAAACCGTGTGCTGGCTATAGTGGCATTTCGTTCCGTAGCGAAATCAATTAGCCTAAGTCCGTTACCAGACGAGTTGTCGTGTAGGCTATGTTTTCCGACAATACTTCTAAAGATGTCTTCTCTTCCTACCTTTGAGTTAAAATCTCCCAGCACGATTTTAACATCGTACTCCGGAAGTCGCTCATAGGTTTTGTCAAGGAGCTCGTAGAAGCAATCCTTAGCTATATCATCTTTTTCTTCCGTCGGAGCGTGAGCGCATATAAGGCTTATGTTGGCGAATTTGGCCTTGATGCGGATTGTTACTATGCGTTCGCTAATGTCTTGGAAACATAAGACTTCTTACCTAAGTCTGGCTCTTATAACAAATCCGCATCCGAATAGTCGCTGTTTCTGCTCACTATAACACGGTCCGTAGTAGATGTCACAGTTTTTCATCCTCTTTTTGCCCGGCCCATCCCATCGTATTTCCTGGATGGCAGTAATGTCTGCTTTGTAGCAGTTTAGGGCTTTCGCAAGTTGTTCGCCTGCACCTCTCCTGTTTAATGTTCTCACATTCCAGGTGCAGATACGAACGTCGTTGTCCTTTTTTCGTTTAGCAGGGTCGTCAACAATAAAATCAGTCCTTTCCTAGGCTATTGGTTGCTTCGTAACCATATTTTTTTCTGTGGGTGGGTAGTTAACCCAAAGCACAACCCCCAACTTGGAGGGCCAGTTCCAATTTATTAGATACCCCTAGGACACGGGGCCATCAGTATCCACTACGGGATTGAGCGCTGCCGTTGGCCTTTCGGTTCATCCGCCACCATCTCTGTTCAAGGGGCCTGACTAACCCTTGAAATTCCTAGACAACCTGTTGTCCGAATATATCAGAGCAGCTCATCTAGGTTCGCCTGGGACAGCAGGCCGGGTATTCATCCGTGCCATTCTCACCAGGGTGTTTATAGTGTTGATGTTTTTCGTCGTATTATCAACACTCGCACTTATCGTTTAGCAAGTCAAATCCGGTTGGATGAGACCAGTACCCGATGGTTACCACTTGGAGGTAAAGATAAGCATATTTGATGTGTAGTCAGAGTTACAACACTGGGCATTGCCAAGTTAACGCCAATCAGAGTCTACCTTCGTTCTACAACACCCAACCATCATAAAATTAAATTCCGGATAGAAAAATAATAGTCTATGATTCCCTGTCTCAGTAGAAGAAGATCTTGGTTTATGTGACGTGCACAAATAGAAACTAATTTTCGCCATCATTTTAAATAAAAAGTCAACACCAAAACTGTTACTTTGCGGCGAAATTACTCACAAATGGACCCACTACGAACTGCAAGAAGTTAGCAGTTAATAACATAAATTAAATACCTATCCATAGATAGCCATGTTTGTTATATCATTCACACCCAAAAATAGCTATGAGCTTTTAAACTAAAATATGAATGTATATATTATTGTTTTGTTTTTTGTTTATTGATTAATAAAAAAAAGGTTTAGACATTCGTATACAAAAAATGTTTTAAAAAATCTCGCAGTACAAATTTGATATAATTCCAAAAGTGTTCACTTTCCTCACATGGACTTTTGATAAGGTTTTGTTGAAAATCTCCTTGTCCGGTGAAATATTTCTTCCAGGTTATGACCTCATTGTGTTTCTTTTTAGTTGAAAGGCTGCGTTTCCTACAAAATAAAATGGAAACTCTTCGTTTGAATTCGGCAACGGGGGTGTTGATGGATTCTGCTAAAATTCTGCTTCCAAATCCACCTGCCCTTATTACACCTCCGTCGCTTTGGCAATGCGATTGCTCCTACAATATGCGACATCACCAACTTATAAAATTCTTGACAAATTTGTTTCCATTCAACTTCAGTACGTGGGGCCAAGTGAAATCTATTCACTTTATCCCAAATCACCTCATACTACCTATTTTGCGGAATGTCGAAACTTCAATTGGAAAGGACCACACAAAATTTTGGTAACAAACACCTTGTGCTATACCTAAAAGACATAGTTATTATTTTCAGTGAATTATTCAATATTATTAAATTTTCAGACACTTACACCAAAGTAATAGCAAGTCGGCATTCTGAGCTAATGGATTTGCGAATAAAATCTTCCTCGTGATTCGTATAAATACAAACGAGTGGTGGGTGCACGACTGGGTCGTACGCAACTTTCTCTTTCACAGCAAGTTGGGCGTTAGATCAAATCATAAGCATTTTGATTATTGATGCTAAAATGATATAAATAATGTCGAAATGTATTTATACGAATGTTTACTCCGAAATTTGAAGGAATCGATGTCAATTTGAATAATAATGATTTTCCCTTATTGGCCAAAACTGAAAATCCCTTTAGTGATAGTCGGGCTAAAACTTATTATGTGGAATTGCTTCAAGCTGTAATAGTTGTATATATATTAAATTTCATTCAATTTGACATAATAGTTTGCGAGAAATTAACAATTTTCTTTATATGGCCTAAATGACCAAATCCGTTATATGGATTTTCTCGAAAAAAACTGGGTATGCAGTTTTGTTGGGACTAGTATGAATATAGTATATATAAAGTTTAATCAAAATCGTTAGAGCCGTTTTCGAGAAAATTGAGGTTATGTGTAATTTTTATATGGCAGGTACCGTTATTAACATGGCTAAAAGCAAACAAAAAAATGGCCTAGAATTATGACCGAAACAGTCTTGGATACGAAGTTTGAAGAAAATCGTTCAAGCCGTTTAGGCTGGGGAGACCATTACGGACAGACGGACCGACAGATGGGATTCCAAAAAACACTTTTTTAGGCTCCGCTATCATCGTAATGTTAGAATCAATCAAAATCTCGGGGTCGAAAATTTTCACGAAAACAATATCTTTCTCTTTGTAAGAGAAAGCTAAAAAATATTACCACGATTGGAAAGCCGATTGTAATAAAATAGATTTACCACTTGAATTCTTTTAACTGTAATCATTTCTAAATGTTCAACGATTACACCAAACACCATAGTTTAAACAAATTTGAAAATGAAAACTGAATGTTATGTTTATTTGTTTTTTTTATGAGGAATAAACGTCATAATTAAATGATGCCAAATATTTTAAAATTAAGTTTTTTTCTTTTGTGTTGTGGTGCCCCTGAATTTTTGCAGTGGATTTAGAAATGGAGACAACTTGCAGTACTGCAACGCTTGCAGATTTTACATAGGTTCGCTCCCATTGAAAACTGTGTGTTCTATCTTTTCTGCAAGGAGAATTGTGCACATGTGTTTCAGGCATTATACCCAGGTAGACGTAGTTTTGCAATATTAAAATGTAAAAATGTGTTTCACAAAGTGCCTAAACAGCTGGTTTATATTTAGATTGTACCTGAAAAGAATGTTAAATTGGATTAGAGAATGATACTTGTATCATTTGCGGTGCCCCATCTGCTTCAGATATATAGTTACTCCATCCCGATTTGCAGCTGAACCGGAAAATCTGCGCTATAGGGATCTTTGCTAGCTCCGTCAAGTCCTCGTATTGGAAGTTGACAAAGAGCTCGTTACGGCTGTTGCTGATCGCGGGGCAGTAATAAAGCAGTTGGGTGATGTCCTCCTCCACGTCTGGATCTCCGGCAAAGTTGGCGGGCGTTAGTCAGTCTGATATGGGAGTGCTTACCCAACAGATTGTGACCTCACCGCTATAGAAATAGAAGCTCTGTTCAGAGCTGTAAGCTTGTTTGATTTGCTACAGCTTAATTCCGGCCAAATGTCTTTGGTGTGTTTGCAAGTGTTAGTGTTATGCCACCTAGTTTTTGTTAAACTTTGCGTGTATTTTGTTATTGCCCGTTTTTTTAAAGCGAGTTGGGGTCTAATCCTACTGTCACATAAGGAGATGCAGCTGGACGATCCTAGTCTGGCTATCTTGTCTGCCTTCTCATTTCTTTGGAATGTTATTATGACCTGGCACCCAGATGATTTGGACTTAAGTTGCATAGAGCACTTAGTTCTGTGTGATTTTATTAACTGGATGCCTGAGCTTTTATGGACGCTTGGGTATCTACGTAAATAAAGATATCCTCATGTGATAAGTCCAATAGTCTAGCCGATTCGACAATATCGATTATAGCTAGGATATCTGCTTGAAATGCACTACCCGAGTTTGCTAGTCGAAGGGTTGGGGATTTCATTGGAGTATACTCCAGAGCCCACTCCTGTTATGTTTTAGTATTAATAAAAAACACACTCTGGTTTAGCTTCTTATTTGATATTATTTAATAGCCTGATTCTGATGTATGAACGAGTATTAATATACAGCAACTCCTACTTCCATTTTAGACTGCGATTTCATTGTTAGATACCACATTGTTTGACGACCATTCGTCTCTACTGATTGATATTCTGATTGAGTATTCAATATCGAAATCGTGATATATGATGGTGTAGCCAGATACCCCACTCGTATGCTACGAAGGATTTGATACAGAGGCTACCTGCTTCTTTGTGACATGATGCGCTTTTCGCTGCAGTGTCATTGATTTGTAGGTCAATTGGTTTGAGGCTTAGAATTGTTTCCAAACCTGCAGTGGGCTGGGCTGGTACGCATGGCTCCTGTTATGAGTATATATATTGTTCTTCGAACCATTGTAAGTGCAGTCAAATGCTTCGTCTTTTTCATGGAGTTCCACCAGACTAAGCTCCCATAGGTGAGGATTGGTCTGACAACAGCTGTGAATGACCATTTCGTGACTTTCCAAATTTCGGTGAGAAAGCAATGCACTTCAAACAATTCGTAATATGCTCTTTAACTTTCTCCTTCATTTTAGGGAACCAATAAGTCTTCAATATTGCCCCAATTACCTTCTCAGCAGCCCATGTGGCTCATTTCATTGTGGTAAATCCTCATTACATTCTCTTCCATAATTCTAGGAACATAAAATAAAATCTTCTGCCCTACTTTACGATAAACAAGTCCGTTCCTCATTTCAAAAAAACTACTCTCTTCTTTTTCTAACCTTTCACGAATTTTATTCACGACCTCATCTTTATATTGTTTAATAGAAAGGTTTTGCTCAAATGTATTTTCTTCCAATATAAAAATGTTTGAGATCCGACTGAGTTCATCCACATGATGCATCTTACTTCCATCTCGATGTTCAAGTACATAATCGTAATTTTGTAACTCCAACGCCCATCTAGCAATCCTTGCATTTATCTCCTTTTTATTTAATGTTAACGTTAGTGAGTTACAATCGGTTATTATTTTGAATCTAAATCCATGCAGATATTCAGCGCATAGATAATTGCTAGCGTTTCAAATTCGAAGCTATGGTATTTAGATTCGTGTTCGGAAGTCCTCTTAGAAAAATAAAATATCGGGTGGGACTTCCCATCTGTCTTTTTCTGCAAAAGCACGGCTCCAAAACCCAACGAACTAGCATCGCAATGTAGTTCTGTTTCCTCCTTATGATCAAATAAAGCGGATAACGGTGCTTGCACTAATCTCTCTTTTAGGCTTCCGAAGCAACGCAATTCATCTTCAGCAAATTGAAAGACAACATATTTTTTTATCAATCTGTACAGAGGCTGAGTTATGAGCGAAATACCCTCAATTAATTTCCCGAAATAGGAACATAACCCTAAGAAACTTTGTACAGCCTTTGAACACTTTGGCACTAGAAAATTCGCTACAGCTTCGATACCCTTTGCATCTGGCCTAATGCCATCTTTTGAATCTGTATGTCCCAAATATCTCACCTGTGTTTCCATAAACTGGCATGGTGAAACGCACTTTTTAGATCAAGAAGTTTAAAAACCTCTTTATTCACTTATCCATCTAATAAATCTTCTATTAACGGTATCGGATAGTTATCATTTAACGTCACCGTATTAAAACTCGATAGTCTACACATAACCTTATACCCCCAGTTTTCTTCTTCACTAAAACTATAGGTGAAGTATATTCTGATCTACTATGTCTAATAACTCCTTGATCTAGTAAACCATCTAATATTCCTTGAACTTGTTCCTTTTCGAAATATGACAGTCTCCTGACAATGGAAGGGCCTTTCATTATATAACGTCAATCTCATTTCACAACTTACTTCAGGTGTTTCAGGACGCTTTCTGTTTACATAATATTTCTCAAATAATTCATTTAACTTTTTTTTAATTTTACAATCTATCTTTTCAATCGAGACATATTCATTTTCTAGCATTACATCAACTACAATATTTAATAATTCCCTACACTCCTTTTCGTAACTTTCATTATTTACATTCATTATATTTTCAACAATTTTCATTTTAAACTTTCCAATTTTCAAAAAATCGTTTCCTAATACAACTGCACATTGCATTGTCTCATCAGATACTACCAGTAAATTCATCTTAATTTCCTTTCCTTCGAATAAAATTAAACATTCCATTTTTCCAATAACTAATAATGGGCTTTTATTTATCCCCATGAAATTACATTTTTTATTATTATTTATACGTTTTAAAAATGATGGTGGTACAAATTGTTGCCTGATGAAACTGATAGGACTACCGGGATCAATCAATGTTATTAATAAAATTTTATAATTATAATCACTACTATTCAATACATAATATACATTTCTTACATTTTCCTCGTCTGTTTCTTGTTCTGCAACATTATGTACCCGATGGATCTGCTTTCTTTTTACACAGTTGGCTGCAATGTGTCCCATTTCTCCGCAAACACTCGGTATCCATGTGCCCCAACGAATTACAACTGAAGCACCGTATAATAGTTGCTGCTCGTGTCCCGATTGCTGCTGACGACGTAGCTCGTTGTTTCGGGAGTCTTATTTTGTAAAAACCCTCCAATAATGGGCCTTTTGTTTAGAAGCATTGCAGCTTGCCTGCGAGCGAAGATGTGGGTCTGGTATGCCTTCGATAAGACACTCAAGGAGTTCCTCTTCGTTCATCCTTACTTTGTTGGCTAATATCATTTTTTTCGTGGTAGTAGTGTTGAAAAGGCTCATCAACTAACCACTTTCAAGCTTCCACAGCTCTCTTTAAGGTCAATAGACTAGTACGGTCACCGAGCATTTCCTTCATTTCCTCCAGGAGTGCAACAACTGGGACAGTCATCAGATCTGAGAATGCAACCACCTCAATGACTTTCCTTTCAACCGGCTTGATATTAAGACTTTGACATTGTTCTCGTTCAATTTGTATGCACTATTGATGTTCATTAATTGTGATTCCCAGTGTGAAAAATGATCTCCTTCCCCGGTGAATTCTGCCAGTAAGTCTTTTAAATAAGAAAAAATTGGTGCATCACGCTGTAGTAACAATGACTGTTTTTCATTATACCCTATCCCATATGGGTATATTAGTTTTGACATTAAGTTTGTAACATAGAGAAATAATTTCGATAGATATACCTCAAAGTATATGGATCGATTCAGAATCGCTAGCAGAGTCGATTAAGCCATGTCTGTCTGTCCGTCCGTCCTTCTGTGTGTCACCGATTTTTGGACCTTACATTTTGAGCTAGAGTGTTAAAATTTGGTATATAGACTCTCTGGCCGACGAAGCAGAACAAGTGTAAAAATTTTTGAAATCCGCCCACTGCCACGTCCCCTTTTTAGAAAAACGTTTTTTTTTTTTAATAATTCACACTCTTTTTTATTCGTTATGTCTTTTTCACTCGTTTTATTCTTTTCCGCTTTTGTTTGTTGTTCATCTTCATTTTTATTTGCTGTTAATTTTCGCTCATTTATATTGTCGCACCTTTTCATTTTTTGTTTTACACTCGCTAATACTTCTCGTGCATTGTCGTCATCGTCGTCTTCTTCGTATTCCTCACTCCTGTCACTCCTTTTCAATTTTCGTTCATTTTTCTTCGCATTCATGATTAGTTCATTGTCGTCGTCTTCTTCGTTTTCCTCGCACTGATCTGCATTACCATCATCATCTGCACTGTCCTTTTGGCATTCGGTTTGCACATTGCTGGCTTCATTTTCCTCTTCCTACGATGTATTTTTGTATTTGCAACGTTGTAGAGTGCAAACGCAACAACAATTCACTTTTATTGCCTGTCGTCAAAGAGTATAGAACTACATAGAGTGCGCATCTCGTAAAACGAAAATTTTCTATGTGGGGTACTGATATTGATACCCCAGTGTGCACATTGCCATGCCAGCATCAAGCAACAGCATAGCCGATGCATACGAACGACGAAAATTTCCCTTCGCACTTACCGCCCGCGACGGTACCAGCTACAACATTTTTAGCTGTGATGCGTACTCTATAGTTATATACCTCTTTGGTTGTATATATGATTTTGAACATTTGCCAAAAATTTGGTAAACCGTAGTTAATTTTAGAATGAATTATAGATCGAACAATATTAACAATAATATTTACAAGGCAGCTACTTTTTTTTGAGGACAAAAACTTAGCTAGGTTTATCCGGGCAGTAAGGCTCTTTTAAATGTATGTACAGTGATCCTTAAAACTATATTTTGAATCAAATATGATGACTAATATCTTTGAGTGGTTTACATTATTAATACATAGATTCTTAAAGTTAACTCATTCTATACTTTTTTGGCATTTGTATTGTTTGCATATACGAATAAGTTCACATTTTGAAAACGAATCCCATTCTGATAACTTTTTAATTATATTTGAGAAAATGTTTGCTAGGTTTAATAAGTCTTTACATTTGGAGAACAAAATTAGGTCGTCCACATAAAGAATGTGGTTTAATTGTGGATGACTACGAACAATTATACTTATCTCGGTAAAAGCGATTATAAATTAAGTAACCGATAAAGGAGATTCTTGAGGGACGCCGTTTTTCATATTTAGTTAGGTTAGGAAAGCTTTAACGTAGCTTAATATTTTAGGGCCGATTTCCCATTGCATGAGTTGATTTATGATGACATGTTGGCCAATTCTATAGAATGCTTGTTCAAAGTCGATTGTCAAAATCGAAGCAGGGTTTTTTTTTATAGAAAGAGCCGAAGAAATGAATGTATTCAGATTTAGAAGAGAATCCATCGTGGTCTTTTTGAAACGCTAGTTGATTTTTGTCTAGGAGTGCTTTTTTTCCATCAGCCAAAAAATACGCTAAGAGACGATGGGATATTATTTTAATACTATTTTGAAAAAAATATAAAATCGATTTCATAGAGATCATGGAAAAAAGGTAGTACCTATACCTCGTAACGATTGTTACATTCTTTTTTAACATTTTTATGTTTTGACTCACGATAAGAAGAAGCTCGTATTTAGCAAGATTGTAGTTTTTCCTTTAATAAAATTTAAAGATTTAATCGGATTAGGCAATATTTTTTTTAGGTTTGAACTAAGAATATGACAGGTGTCTAACCGTTTCAAGGTTGGGTGTTGTAGAATGAGGGGTAGACTCTGATTGGCGTTAACTTGGCAATGCCCAGTGTTGTAACTCTGACTACACATCAAATAAGCTTATTTTTACCTCCAAGTGGTAACCATCGGGTACTGGTCTCATCCAACTGGATTTGACTTGCTAAACGGTAAGTGCGAGTGTTGATAACACGACGAAAAACAGCAACACTATAAACACCCTGGTGAGAATGGCACGGATGAATACCCGGCCTGCTGTCCCAGGCGAACCTAGATGAGCTGCTCTGACATATTCGGACAACAGGTTGTCTAGGAATTTCAAGGGTTAGTCAGGCCCCTTGAACAGAGATGGTGGCGGATGAACCGAAAGGCCAACGGCATCGCTCAATCCCGTAGTGGATACTGATGGCCCCGTGTCCTAGGGGTATCTAATAAATTGGAACTGGCCCTCCAGGTTGGGGGTTGTGCTTTGGGTTAACTACCCACCCACAGAAAAAAAAACATGGTTACGAAGCAACCAATAGCCTCGGAAAGGACTGATTTTATTGTTGACGACCCTGCTTAACGAAAAAAGGACAACGACGTTCGTATCTGCACCTGGAATGTGAGAACATTAAACAGGAGAGGTGCAGGCGAACAACTAGCCGAAGCCCTCAACTGCTACAAAGCAGACATTACAGCCATCCAGGAAATGCGATGGGATGGGCCGGGCAAAAAGAGGATGAAAAACTATGACATCTACTACGGACCGTGTTATAGTGAGCAGAAACAGCGACTATTCGGATACGGATTTGTTATAAGTGCCAGACTTAGGCAAGAAGTCTTATGTTTCCAAGACATTAGCGAACGCATAGTAACAATCCGCATCAAGGCCAAATTCGCCAACATAAGCCTTATATGCGCTCACGCTCCGACGGACGAAAAATATGATATAGCTAAGGATTGCTTCTACGAGCTCCTTGACAAAACCTATGAGAGATTTTAACGCAAAGGTAGGAAGAGAAGACATCTTTAGAAGTATTGTCGGAAAACATAGCCTACACGACAACACGCCTGGTAACGGACTTAGGCTAATTGATTTCGCTACGGAACGAAATGCCACTATAGCCAGCACACGGTTTCCTCACCTCGATATCCATAAGGGGACATGGCGGTCTCCAGATCAACGAACGGTCAACCAAATTGATCACATTGCGATAGATAAGAGGCACGCATCCAGTATTTTGGATGTCCGAACATTCCGAGGAGCTAACATCGACTCGGATCACTACCTTGTAGCAGCCAAGGTAAGAATGCGGATATCCATCACGCCACAACAATCCAGAAACACTGTGAAAAAAAAAAAATTAATGTCGGAAGACTGCAATCGCAAGAGACCGCCAAGACCTTCGCACAACGCGTATCCCTTAACCTCTCGATTAACACCATACCACCAGCATCGAATGTCGAAGAGCAATGGCAACGATGCCAACAGGCCATTAGATCAGCCGCAACTGATGTGCTAGGTTTCTCGCGCGCACCAGCAAGAAACCCCTGGTTTGTTGAGGAATGCCGACAGATGCTCGCAGCCAAGAACGAGGCCTACAAGGCTAAGCTGCAGGTGAAGACGAGAGCTGCCATTGAGCTCTATAGGCAAAGAAGAAGGGAAGAACATCGGCTTTTCAGCAAGAAGAAAAAAGAGCAAGAAAAGCGCGCGATCGAGGATCGTTCCACTCCAGGAACGATGTTCGCAAGTTTTACCAAAGTGTAAAACGTCAAAGCCAAGGATACAAGACTCGAACAGATTCCTGTCGAGATGAAAAGGAAATATTGTAGTTAAGACACAGTCGATGCTGAGGATATGGAAGAACCACTTCTGCAGACTGTTAAACGGCGATGACGAACAACATTCCGCTGTCAGGCAGAACGAACCATTCAATATTGGCAACGACAGCGAAAACTGCCAATCAGCCGACCTGAGTGAAGTGAGGATAGCAATATCTAAACTCAAGCTTAATAAGGCTGCCGGAAACGACGGCCTTCCCGCTGAGCTTTATAAGGCCAGCGGAGATGACTTGGTAAGTAACATCCACCAACTCATAAGCCAAATCTGGTCGGATGAAAATATGCCTGAAGAATGGAACCTCAGCATTGTTTGCCCGATCCACGAAAAAGGAGTCCCTCTGAACTGCGCCAACCACAGAGGCATAAGTCTCCTCAACATCGCCTACAAGATCCTATCTGCCGTAATATGTGAACGCCTGAAACCGTTTACCAACAACCTGATTGGCCCTTATCAGTGTGGTTTTAGGCCAGGAAAGTCCACAACCGATCAAATTTTCACACTTCGGCAGATCCTGGAAAAAACTCAAGAAGTCCAAATCGATACCCACCACCTATTCATCGATTTCAAAGCCGCATATGACAGCATTTATAGAGACGAACTGTACAGAGCCATGTCTAGTTTTGGTATACCGCCCAAACTCGTCCGTTTGTGTAGGATGACGATAGAGAATTCTCGCTACTCCAACAGGGTCGGAAACGACCTCACCGACACATTCGATACCAAAAAAGGATTTAGGCAAGGCGATGCGCTGTCATGTGACTTCTATAATCTGATTCTTGAGAGGATTGTGCAAAACTCCAAAGCCAACACCAGAGGCACAATTTTCCAAAAGTCGGTGCAACTACTAGCATACGCTGCCGATATTGACATCATTGGTAGGACTCAACGTGATGTTATAGCCACGTTTGCTAGTTTAGAGAAGGAAGCGGCGAAAATGGGTTTAGAAGTAAATGAGGGTGAGACTAAGTATATGCTGTCATCACGAAAGGACTCACAACATTGACGAATTGGACAGAACGTCACCATTGACAGATATAACTTCGAGATAGTACGGGACTTTGTCTACCTCGGCTCCGCTATTAAGGGTAGGTGTCCCAGACCGACCAACTCAAATTTCATGTAAATGCATTTGAATGTGTTGGTAAGCTCTCTTTAATTTTACTCATGTGCTCTTTGCTTCAACGCAAACGAAAACTGAAGGAAATGACAAAAAGTAGCAAGCGCAGACTAATATTACATATACCTACCTACCTACATATGCAATATACAGACACCAAGCAAATAACTTGAAAACAAAAATGGAAAGAGAAGGAAAAAAATCAAGTTGAGGGTTGGTTTGGTGTACATATTTTGTGTTGTAATTTTCTTTCAGATTTGGTGATAAAATGATAAAATTGTTGCTGGCTGCCGCGCAGCGAGGTGTAAAAGCAGTTTTTGAGGTTTTCATTGTATATCTTATAAAAAAATGTGTAAACCTTACCTAGGTTAACTTTTTTCTTAATTTATGAGATGTAGGAAAACACTTGTTTGGATGAAAATTCGATTACTCAAATAATAGGACGGTAGACAATAGTGCTACTGATTCTCGTCGCAACAATAGTAGGATGAAATTTTTCAAATCAAATAACAAAAAATGATAGATATTTATCTAGGTAATTGTCACCCCATCTTCTATCAATGCTCGTTATGAAGGTACCTAAGCACCTTATATAAAAAAAGAAGTTTACGAAAGTTAATTTAACCGCTATAATTAATTTTTGTAGGTTCAAGGTGTCAAATTCACCAAACAAATACTATTTGAGTCGAATTTTAAAAAAAACGAAAACGTTTTTCCGTGCAGCGAAATGTTTTTTAAACTATTGAGAAATGTATTTAAATCAATTATACGCCTGCCCTCCGGAACAAAACTACAGTTGTCCTTCACTGTAATGTCCACCTCCATAGGAATTTCAAATTCCTGACCCTGATGTTTTACGTGATCACTTTCAATTTCAACGTTCGTCAATGTTGTTGACGTTGAAGAAAGATCTTCCGAAACACGATTTTTTACAACATACCTTCAATCAATATGTAAATTGTAAAGTTTCGGAAAATTAAATTAGTAAATAAAATAAATAAATTTAATAAATATAATATAGAAAATGACATAGTTCAAACAGTTTATCAGAATCTTTTGTTGTTCGACAAAAAACAACGTTTTTCTCCTTCATATGCTATGGGGTAGGGTATGAAATGTTTATATAATCATAACCAATAATCCTGCATCAAAAGTTTTTTTCAAATAAGGGGTCCGCCAAATAACTTTTTTTTTTTTTTGAAAATGCTATAAAAAAACTACTGAATATTTTCTCAAATTTCTTTTTTTATTTGAAAGTACAATCCTTCCGGTTAATAATGGAAAATAATTTCATTCAAATGGCTGCCTCGGCTGGCCATGCAGTAGCCTACACGATCGGTCCAATTTTAAAGCACATTATCGATTATGTGCAGCTGTATTTCACCAATGGCAGACCCGTTATTTTAAAAAATGTACCTACCGAAAAACGTTTTTTTTACTAAAAACGCCCCCAAAAAGTGGGCGTGTCAAAAAACTTTATATGTATGAAATATAGATATTGATATTCTGTAAAAATGTTGTTCAGACATTATATATATATACATATAATATACATATGTATATACAATATAAAAAATAACATAAACAATTAAATTTTTTTTTTAAGTTGTGTCACAAATGAATTTGCCGCAAAAAAATAACACAGTAAACAACACTTTACTATTCACAAAAATTATCAAAATTATACACACAAGTACATACACTTTGACTTACTTCCCACTCAACCCTTTCTGTCACGTGCAAACATACGCATACAAAACAATTCATCAGCAGCGATAGCAAAATTTCAATAATGTAACGATCTGTACCATGTCCACGTGAAGTCCACACGAACTTTCATCAAGTCTACCCGAAAAGGTAAACAAAAGATACATACATAATAACAATCTCGCCTGCCTAGTGCCTGTATTTACAGAAGAGAATAATGAAAAGAGAATGTCACCAACTCACCACCTAGTGACATTATTTTGAAACAAACTTCTTTGTGTGCGTGAATTCGATCTTTTTTTATGTAAAAAACGTAAAATAGACCACTTTTCTAACATCAAAATTTGAAAAACCGTGTGGAAAAAAAATATTTTGTATTTTGAATTAAATAATACAAATACCAAAAAAAAATAAAAAAAATATGTCGGAATCATTTTGGTTGTCCTTTTTTCACAGCGGCATTGCAAATAATGTCATATTGAATTGCATATTTAAATATGTTAGAAGAAAAAAAACATGTTTTTAAGACCGGTACGTTGTGCCCTATATATTGTCGCTTGGTTAAAAAATTATTTCCAAAAATTAGGAAATATAACTATCGATTTCCCAGTCAAAAAACCCAAAACGTTTAAAAAAAAACACCTTTTTTCCATTTTGTCACCAAAAAATTACTGTACAAAATACAAAAAAAAAAAAAAAAAAAACGGTATCTGCACATATCTATTAGCTTTGTAAAAAAGCTAATTTGACTTCGTTACCTTTTATACTTTAGAAGTTATATCTAGTTAAACTTTGTAAATTTACCTTATTTTTCATAGTTTTGTGCATTTTTTTCGGGATAAATACTAAAATTCACAACAAAAAACAACCGGTGTTATCTGCGCAAATCTATTGTCTGTAGAAAAAAAATATAAAAAAAATAAAAAATATGTATATAAAGAGATAAAAATGGAACGCAATTAGCATCTAACTTATTTGTATGGTTTTTCTACATGTCAGGCGGTTTTGAGGCTCAAAGATATTTTAATGTTTTTTAAATGCTAAACAAGTACTTTGCTTAACATATTTCCAATCGATCACCGTTTATTTCATTTAAATATTCGGAAAATTGTAAGCGCTACACAATTTAGCGCAAAACTCCAACCTATTTTTGCATGGGACACCTACCCTTAACTCTGACAACAACATCTCGTCAGAAATTAAACGAAGAATTACTCTTGCCAACCGCTGTTTCTTCGGGCTAAGAAGGCAATTTAGTAGTAAAGCCCTCACTCGAACTACCAAGGCAATCCTATATAAGACCCTGAACATCCCAGTCCTGCTCTACGGCGCTGAAGCATGGACCGTATCAAAAGCGGATGAAGAAATCCTTGGTAGATTCGAGAGGAAAATTCTTCGAAAAATCTTCGGTCCCGTTTTCGTTGACGGGCTATGGAGAAGAAGATTCAACCAAGAACTATACGAGCTGTAAAGCGACATGCCCCTGGTCAAAAAAACTCCGCATTGGAGTTTAAGATGGCTAGGACATGTAGAACGAATGGACACCAATACTCCGGCTCGCAGAGTCTTCGATTCCCAGCCAGACGTCGGACGCAGTAGAGGAAGACCTCGCCTTAAGTGGCGCGCACAAGTGGAAACCGACCTCAGCCAACTTGGAGTGCGCAACTGGAGGCAGTCAGCTAAGGACCGGGCTAATTGGAGAGGCATGTTGGTTGAGGCCCAGGTTCATTCCGGACTGTAGCGCCACTTAAGTAAGTAAGTAAGTAAGTAAGTAATAATTTTTACTGATAGCCTGTCTTCAATCAATGCTATAAAAAAACACTAATAACTACTCCAACATTGTTGCAGACATCCGTGACAAACTTATTGCGAATAAAAATACGCGAAGATTGGACTTGATACCAAGGCACGCAGACATCGCTGGTAACGAATACGCCGATGCAGAAGACAAACTGCCACTAAAAGAACCTCTCATCACATTTTACCAATTAAACCAAAATACCTAAAAAACATCTCAAAACGTCTATGAATATAAAGTTAAAGAACGCTTTGTACGAATACCAGCACCGATATTCAATGTTTAATCCAACTGCTGAAAAAGCCATATATACTACTCATTTACCAACCACAATGATCAAAATCTACACACCAAGATAACCCACAAATGAAATGCTCGCACAATGTCAAAAGTTAGTCATTGATTAGCTAATCAGCGTTTATTAATCAAGTATCAAGGAAGTTTTTTTTTTATAATTGGCACGCGCTAAAATGATTAATGCGCAGGCGTTAAGGAAATAGTGGAGTAGAAAAGAGGAGGTACCGATGCGCTTTGGTTTTGAATTTCTAAAAATTATAATGGAGAGGAAAAACTGAGTTTGGTAAAACAATCTCTATATTTCATAGTACGTCCGAAGATAGGCTTTAGGGTAAACTGATTAGCATTCGTGCTACGGCGAGTACATATTACGGTTTCGTTAGAACATTTGTTGTTGTAATAGCGGCAAAACAGTGTAAGGCAGGAGACATTCCTTCGATGTTCGAGCGAAACTATGGAGTTAGCTATGTTTGGATCTCGTATCAATTTTATCGCACGCTTTTGTATCCTATCTAGTAGGTGCAATAATGTTTTAGCTGCACCTGACCATATGTGGTCGTTGAACTTAAGTTTGGGGCGTATGTACGCTTTATAAATTGATGCCAGATCAGAAGGGGTGAATTATGTCTTACATCGATTGAGGAAACCTAGACATTTTGCTGCATTTTTGGTGATTTCAAATATGTGGTCGTTCCAACGAAGGTCGTTAATAACACACTTACCGAGCATGGAAAGTTTTTCGATTTCGACGATGCAAGTGCCATTCATGGATAATGGCTGTAATTTTGGTTTTGCTTGGATGACAGAAGACAGCATTGCGTTTTGGAAGCATTAAATTCTACTCTATAGATTTACCCCTTTTAATTATGCTGTCGAGGTCGAGGTACTGTCATCAGCGAAGGAATGGATTGGATTAGAAGTTGCAGACAATAGGTCATTAATAAAAATGAGAAAGAGTGTCGGAGACAAAACGGGGCCTTGGGGAACACCAGCATTTGTTTGGTGAGTAGCAGACTTAAAACCGTCTTAAACTACTTGAATTGAACGTTTCGAGAGGTACGTTCATCGATGCCAAAAGCACGCATTTTCGACAAAAGGGCTTGATGCCAAACCCTGTGAAATGACTTTGAAATATCTAGTGCAACGATATTGTTTTCGCCACCAAGGTGGATTGATTGGTTCCACTTTTCGGTGAGATATGACACTGTTGCTACGAAAACCATATTATCGGTCATTGAGGAGTTTTCATGATTCAAGATATTTCATGGGGTGACGGTTTCATGACCTTTGAAAGAAAGGAGATAAGTGCAATTGGTCGGTAGTTGGAGAGAGAAGAAGATTCGCCTTTTTTGGGGACGGGCTGGACAAATGCAGTTTTGGAAAAGCTTACGCAGTCGTTTTGCCAGAGTTGAAGGAAACCGCGTGAGAATTATGGGTTAGATACCATCTGGACCAGACGATTTGTGTATGTCAAGATCGATTAATACTCTTGCGACTGTACGAGTACGAAAGTGGATTGGTCCCATAGAATGTTCTACATTCTCTAGTACAGGGGGAGACTGGGCACAATCTGGAAGCTTGGAATTGGCTGCAAAATGATCAGCGAGCAGATTGGCTTTATCTAGAGAGGTGACAGCTGGAATGTCATTGTAAATGAGCTTTGGGATGGAAGATAAGGTCGAATTCTTGATGTTCTGCGACGAAAAACCAACACTAACTGTATCACACTACTACAATGTGTAAACATCTGTTCAATCAGCAAAATCATCTCCAGTAAAGATGTCCAAGAAATTCTAACATTTATATCTGACACTAATATAAGATACGTATATAAAATTGGTTTAAAACTTAAGTTACAAAAGTTAATTTAATTTATTTTTAACATAACTAGCCTTAAGCCCTGGTAGCTAGCGCTGTACCTATTTGAATTATTATATTATGAATAATATCCCAAGAAATCCTATTGATAGAGCAGAAAGCCGTCTGCGTCTGTATAAATGTCAAAAATTAGTTAGTGGAGAAAATTTAACACCCATTGGCAAACGGCCTAAGTCCCGCTCATAAATTTTCGGTGCTCCGTTTAAGAAATGTTCATGCCATGTCAACAGTTTATGTTTGTCAACAGTATCTAGATGCCCCGCTATGTGTGTTTTAAGGATTTAAATTTGATCTATATCGGCACAAACTTTTAAAAACGTGTTCCAATTCCCACAAAATGAATCACCGTTTACCTGAGTATAATGTCATTGAGAAATGAAAATTGACTTCAAAAAGTAGATAAATATTATTTCCTAAGCTAAATGTTTTTCATCTTAACCTGTAACGGGCGGTTGATTTAAAAATTTGAATTCCAATTTTCAAATGAATTCATGCTGTAGATTTCCACCAGTTTTTGCGAAATTAAGTCATGTGGCATGTCTCTATTGCAAGTAAACATACATACCTAGCTGATTCAACCAATAAAACATGAAATTTACTGCCTTTTTATAGACGCGCACGGCTAAATGGAACCGATTTATACCTAATAATCTCTATAAACCATGACAAATAAAACATTATCACTCAACTACAGAGGCATTCGACAGCAGTAATGACTTTCTAAACAGTGACAACAAAAATATGTGTGTGGTTTTAAAAGCTCTCAGCCAAGATACTGATTACATAGATACACGCGTACATCGATTTCTCACTATTCGGAGTAGAGTTCCCACCATCGGAAAACGAATTGTACCATTTAGGTGAAAAAAATGTTCTAAAATGTACCAGAGAATTGATTTTATAAACTCAACGAGAAGTTTTAGGGACTGTTTGTATGAGATCCTAGACAAATAACATGAGCGGCTAATGAAGTACGATGTTGAAATATCATGGACCTACGCTGTCAAACGGTGAAGCAAATTTCGAGAGACAAAATGTGAAACACCTCGAAAAACATGTCGAAAGACTGTAATGTTGTGAACGCCATACCCCCAGCCCCCCAGCATCTAATACCGAAGGTAAATAAGGCCTACAAGGCAAAGCTGTGGGTGAATAAGCCACCATTTACCTTTTTGGGCAACGAAGGATAGAAGAACTGCGATTTTACAGAATGAAGATGTTAAAAAGTTTTCATAAAGTGTAAACGTCAAAGCCCCAAACGAATCGTGGTTTGGCCAATCAGTTTTTCTTATTTTTAGCAATGACAGCCTAAAATCTTTTCAACTTCTGTTTGCAGATGATTAAAAAAGTCTCAGCTGCACATATATTATTCGAAATAACAATTGGCCGCCTCTTTTGACCAAAGGTGACCTTTCTGCTGCATTTTTCATCACTTTTTAAGGCCAGTTGCATATTGGACGCGATATCGTATGAATTTGACTCGTGCGAATACGTACCGACATTTCAAGTACTATGGAAGTGCGCACACTGTGTGCGAGTTAGTCGTACGTATACGTGCGTGTAGTTCCGCGTCCGAAAACAATCCGAACTTTTTGGGATTTTTCAACAGTTTCTTACATTGAAACCACTTCACGAGTGCTATATGATACGAGTGGCTATTTGACGCAGAAAATCGTATTCAGTGTGCGCAGACAATTCGTACTACCAGTCTTCATACGTTTACGTACGATACAAACTCGTATCCAATGAACAACTGGCCTAAAGCATATAGGTATAGCTATGATATCGACACGAATATTGGCCTTATGCTCGTCAATTATCTGAGACTCACTGGAGGATAAACATTCTTTTTTAAATAACGTCACAAAAGAAAGTCGGAAGGGGCAAATCTGAAGATTTGGCTGGCAAGTCTATCTTTTACTTTTTTGACTGCATGCGTTCAGGGAATTTTCGTTGCAGATACTGCCTTGTTGCATGGTGTACCATCTTGTTGAGTTCAAAAAAGTCTACACCAAACGACGAATACTGTCGCTGCTTATTGGCAACGATAGTTTTGACGATGTGCAGTATGCACACAACTGAAGGAATATTTGCAATGTATAGCGTCACAATTTCGGCGCGTTGCTTTGGTGCGAACATTGGTTAAAATTGTACTGAATGGACGTTTTGAGTCAATGGAATCGGTTGATAAATGACAAAGTTATTCAACGTTTACATACCGACACAAAAGATCCCAACTAACAATAATCTTCTATAAGGCACAAAAATGTAATTTCCTCAAAGAAATTATTTCTATAGGCCTTATATAGTACTTGTGCACGGAGGTTAAGCATTTTCGCAGTCGATTGTTTGGGTAGAAGCTTGTTTAAGACATTATGCAGGAAAATTCACAAGCATCACCGAAATTTTGATAGCGAAACTTCTGTAAGGTTGTTTTTAAGCTTCCGGAGATGTGTGTACATGTACCATAAGCTAAGATGTTTCGGTAGAACTTCGCACAAGTTAATACGAAGCATAGCACGTATAGAGCTCACGAAAGAAGGCTTAAAAATGCTAAGGTTAAAAGATCGGAAAAAGGTGAAAAGATCGGGACAAGGTGTAAAGATTGGAAAAAAATGTGAAAAGATCGGGAACCTACCGGAGAATGAGTCAACGCGATTCAACTACTTCGTTGTACTTACTCGTCTTTTATGTTCGAGAGTACAGCCTAGTGGATAGCGTGTTGGACTGTATTTAATTTAGGGTTTCCGCAGAGGAAAAGTAAGTTAGTTAAGTTAGTAGATAAGAAGGCTAGTTTTTATTAAGTTTTGTCTAGCATGTAATTTAGTTATAAGCTGATGAAAAATAAAAAACTGAATTTAAAAAAAAAAAAGCGTGTTGGACTACCGTGCGAGAGAACACGAGTTCGAATCCCAGTAAGATGAGAGTTTTTATATAAAATTAATTGCATTGAATTTCATACGTTCATAATAACGAATTGGGATCTTAACCCAATTCGTAATTAAAATTGGAATTAATAAAAGTAAATTATAATAATAAGAAAATATGAAAACAAAAAGAAAATAATAAAAAATAATGTTATTTTTTAACTTCGAGAAGATTTGCAAATATTTTCGGCTTTTTGCCAAGCATATAATTTGCTTCTGTATGGCCTTTTATAAGCAAACTAAGATTTTTCTTTAAGGCTTATTAGAAGTATGTAAAGAAGTCTTTTAGAAGTAAATAGCTTCCTAAATTAGCGCCAAATGTTTTTCCATAGAACTTCCTACAAGTAATATTGCTGGAGGGGAAATAGCTTCGATAGTGCTTTATCGAAGCGAAATTTTGAGTTGGGATGGCCTTATATATAACCAGTTATCTATTTATTTTTATACTTATTAAATAGGGGTATAGCAATAAATGAGGGTAAGACTGAGTATATGCTGTCACCACGAAAGAATACACAACGTTGACGAAATATACAGAACGTCACCAGGGACAGATATTACTGTAAGGTAGTACTGGACTTTTTCTACCTCGGCTCCGCTATTAACTCTGACAGCAACATCTCATCAGAAGTTAAACGAAGAATTACTCTTGCCAACAGCTGTTTCTTCGAGATAAGAACGCAACTTATTAGTAAAGCCCTCACTCAAGAAATCCTTGGTCGATTCTTCGAAAAATCTTCGGTCCCGTTTGAGTTGACTGGCTATGGAGAAGAAGATTCAACCATAAGAACTATACGAGCTGTACAGCGGCATGGCCCTAGTCAAAAAACTCCACATTGAACGTTTAGGATGGCTAGAACATGTAGAACGAATGGACACCAACACTCCGACTCGCAGTGTCTTGGATTCTGAGCCATACGTCGGACGCAGAAGAGGAAGACCTCACATTTAGTGGCGCGCACAAGTAGAAACCGACCTCAACCAACTTGAAGTGCGTAATTGGAGGCAGTTAGCTGAGGACCGGGCTAATTGAAGAGGTATGTTGGTTGAGGACCAGTTTTATTCCGGGCTGTAGCGCCACTTAAGTAGGTAAGTATATCAGTTTTGTCATTATGTATTATAAAGAAACAATTTAGTTTGATATAGCGTATATCGCTAGCTGGCTTGATCTAGCCTTAAATTTTGAGCTAGAATGATGAAATTTGTGGTTTTCCTTCAAATTGTAAGGAAGTTATGAAAAAGTCTCTGAGCAAGATATTTAGACAATGTGACTTTTATTAAGAAAACGAATTTCGGTAAAAATTTAATCAAATTCGAATAAAGTTTTGATGAAAATAGTTCTCTAATGTTCTTATATACATTTTCCAATTTATTTATTAGAATTTACAAAACACATCTCAACGGTTTTATAGTTATAAAGTGCATAAATACATATGCAGCCTATATTCAGGGTCGCACAAATTCTTATTCCTAAAATATTCCCCCACCCGTAATAGTTATACAGGGTTTGTGTAGAATAAATTATCAAAAAGAGGGAAATCTATTACAATTGGATGTTTCACAGCTCGATAGAGTTACCAATTTTTATGGTTGCAAAATCCATGGCAGTGGATGATCAATTTTCGAAAAAAATCAACTTCAGTGATGAGGCACATTTTAGTAGATTCATCAAATAGCAGAATTGCCGCATTTGGGCGAATGATAATCCAAGAGTGATTGTCGAAAAACCAAGGCAACCACAAAGAGTGACTGTTTGGTGCGGTCAGGCAGTTACTGTGAATGGTGTTCGCTATCGTTATTATTATTATTAATATCTTTATTAGTTATAGTATAACTTTTCATTTAGTACAAATTTGATATTTACTTATTATTAAATTTACATTTTTCATAAATCGTTTAGCAAACATTAGTTTTAATAAATAAGGTGGACAGTTTTTTAAAACCGTATAGATTTGTTTCGTTTTTTATATTATTCGGTAACATATTGAAAATTTGCAATCCTCTCAACATTATTGAATTTTGGGTGTTATTTTTATTACATTTCTGCAGCCTGAAATTGGATGCATTACGTAGGTTATAGGGCTGGACATCACTTACATATTGTATACGTTCACTTAAATATAGTGGAAAATAATTATTCTTAACTTTAAAAACAAAAATTAAAACTTTAAGACATAGACGCTGTTTAACATTTAACCATTGTAACGCTTGGAACATATATAAACTAGGTGTGTAAATATTGCACTTTAAAATTGACCTCATTGCTCGTTTTTGTAAAACTTGTAATCTACTTTTTGTTTCTTCATTACACATAAAAATAATAGTGGCACAATGATCAAAATGAGGTAGAATTATAGTATTATATATCATAATGGCATTTTTTAAATCTAAACTTTTTCTTATTCTGCTTAGGAATCCAATTTTTTTACTTATTTTTGAACATATATAATTTGAATATTCTTTAAAGTTTAATTGGTCGTCAATAATAATACCTAAATATTTAATATATTGCACTTTTTCAATGATTTCACTACCAATTTTTAATTGTATGTTATCACATTTAATGTTCATTACTAAGTATTTTGTTTTTGTAATATTAATCATAAGCTTGTTCATACATAACCACTTATATATATTGTCCAAGTCTTCTTGTAATTTTTCAATCATATAACTGTCATTTTTACCATCAATGTATATCAGAGTATCGTCAGCGAACAAAATAACTTTACAATATTTTAACACAGAATTAATATCATTAATATACAATATATCGTGAGATGATAACAAACTTTTTATGGCCCGAATTGGATGATATGGATGTGGACGATATGTGGTTTCAACAGGACGGTGCCATTTGCCACACAGCTAACGAAACAATGGCTCTGTTGCGCGACGGATTCAATGGCCGTGTTATCTCACTTGGTGGCGATGTCTATTGGCCGCCAATATCATGTGATTTGACACCGTTGGAGTTCTTTCTTTGAGGTCATTTGATAGAAAACGTGTACGTCGATAAGCCAGCAACAATTCAAGAGCTAAAGGATGAGATAATTCGGCACATTAACGGCATAGAACCTCAATTGTGCCTCAGCGTCTTCGAACATTTGGACCATCGGATGGAAGTGTGCCGCCGAGGTTGCGGCTGCCATTTGGTCGCTATTTTGTTTCATACATAATTGAACCATACCAATATTATCATTATAAAAATAAATGACAGTAATTTCCTAAATAATTTGTGTTTTATTCAAAATCAACATCGCCCTTAAAATTTAACCACCCTTTATAAGTTTTATGTATAAGGTTTTTGCGTTTAGAGGCATTTTAAGAAGTGCATAACTTTATACACTCCTTGTAATGAGTTTATGAATAAGGCTGTTTGTCTAAGATTGTTTTAACACTTTTTGTGTGTGTTTTTTCCAAAAAAAAATCGATTCTTGTACTCCCAACTAACAATTTCGCTTCGATAAAGCACTATCGTCTTTTTTGTCTCTTCATTCCAACTCTATATAGGCTTAGCACACAATTTACGTGTAAAATACAACAACACCTTGGCCTTTATAGATTTCGCGAAACCTGGATAATTATTCAGTCTAACACGCTTAGCTTGGATAGAAAATGTGCTACCAAACCTATTTTTCTCAATTGCTATCGAAAAAGGTTGTCGAAAATGCTAAAAATGGCTGCCGGTACCATATCCGGTAATCATTCGCTGCAAAATAGGTGGGAAATCAATGTTTCATAATATAATATATTATAATAATATATAAAAAAATATGTTTTTCATTGCTTTGATTATAAAATCAAAACACTAAAATAAGTGTAGCAGTGGATAAAGTGAAAAAAATGGATTTTATTTGCAAACAAAATAAATGACACAGCGAAAATTGAAACCCTAAACTGCCATCTGTTGGGGTGCACGTGTTTCAGTGTCGGTGCCAGATCACTGATTAGCGTTTTTTTTTTCTCATCTGTATCTAAGCCTGTATAGTTTTATAAAAAAAAACACGCCTGTTATTTACTTTTATTATAATTTTAATTTCAATCTCTTATACTTATCAAAACCTAAAACGTTATTATGAAAGTTTGAAATTCAATGCAATTAATAATATAAAAACTCGTTTCATACTGGGATTTTAACTCGCGTTCTCTCGCACGGTAGTCCAACACGCTATCCACTAGGCTGTACTCTGGAACATGAAAGAGGAGAAAAGTCAACGAAGTACTTGAAACGTGTTAACTCATTCTCCAGTAGGTTCCCGATCTATTTACCATTTCTCCTATCTTTTCACCTTTTCCCGATCTTTTAACCATAGCTATATTAAGCCTTTATTCGTAAGCTCTATATGTGCTATGCTTCGGATTAGCTTCGTGCGAAGTTCTACCGAAACATCTTAACGTATGGTAGGTACATGTATACACGTCTCCGGAAGCTTAAAAACAACCTTACAAAGGTAATACAATCAAAACCTCGGTTATGGTTCTGAATTTTCCTGCTTAATATCTTAAACAGGCTTAACGTATTGTACATGTACACACGTCTTCGTAAACCTAAAAACAACCTTACAAAGGTTATACCATCATAACTTTTGTTATGGTTGTGAATTTTCCTGCATAATATCTTAAACAGACTTCTAATAAAACAATCGACTGCAAAAATGCCCAAACTCCGCGCACAAGTACTATATAAGGCCTACAGAAATAATTGCTTGTGGAAAATAAATTTGATTGCCTTATAGAGCAATAATTGTTAGTTGGGCTCTAACCCTTAGTATTTGTATACCATAGGCAAAGAAGATAATAAGTACGTTCTAAAATGTTTAACAGATAATGAAATTCGGTATATAAGGTCGTTTTCAGTAAAACACGATTTTCGGTACAGCTTTAAAAAAATTTCGCGAAAACTTTCGATGTAAAAACTTCGGTAATGTTAATATGAACATTTCGCCTACATACACTTTTTCAAAATTCTTTAAGGTTTGGCCAAAAAAAGTTTTTTTGTGAAAAGTGGGCCAGACAGTGGACGGTTTTTAAAAATGTTTAAACTTGTATTAGAGCCCTGGAAAAGAAATAGTAGGTACGGACCTATCAATGCAGTATCTTGCGTATGGCATATGCTTTGGGTACAAAAACCGTTTTTTTTTAAATACCCAAAAAAGTTGGCGTGGGTTAAAATGATCCAAAAACGAAATGTTTATACGAACGTTAGCAAACTATTCCATCAAAACATTTTTCGAATTTGATTAAATTTTTAGCGAAAATGGTTTTCTTCAGGAAACTAATATTCTAATAAAATAATGGGATACGGTGTAAATTGTCAAAAACGCAATTTAAATTTTTCGCGAAAAAAAAACTTTCTTGTTCTATGTAAATTGGAGACCATGATATGCGAAAAATTAAAAAAAAAAAAAAAAAAAACCATACCAATCTACACAAGGGACAGCTCTGATGGAGGTTATGTACTCATCTCAATCGGGTTTGCGCGAAAAACAAGATAAAAAAACAACAATAACAACATACAGCAGTGACAAAAGCTTTTTTTCTTTACTTAGATAACTGTTCTCTTAATTTATATATGTATACCGTGCACGCAGGCTTCGTCATCGTCTCTACTTAGTCTGTGACTTTTTTTTTGTTGTTATTATTATTTTATGATTTTTTTGTTAATAAATAAAACTTTAAATTAACAATCATACGATAGAATACAACGACGACGACAAAGACTAATAAAGCAGAAAAAGATTAAAAAAAATGAATTACTACTATCCCGGTTAGCTCAGGGCAATCGGTGAAGATCGGGGACGAACGTTATTGAGAATATACGCGTGATGTTTGCATTATGCTCGCTGTTATAATAATTAATTTTTTTTTATAACATTACGGATTCGACTTGTTTTGCAGTTGCAATGTACGCGATCGTGCATGTAGATGGCGCTGTTTGTTAGCGGCCGGTTCACAGCACAACCGCACCAGTCGTGTTTGCCAATATTCTACATCTATGGCTTTATCGAATTTGAACGCTTCGCGGTACACGGTATACCGCTTTGCTATCTAAACTGATTGACTGTATGCGAGGCGGTTTCTGGTGTGACTGTGTGTACGCGCCGCGGGCTGACTTAATACGTTTTGTTTCTCCCTTCGTTAAGTGAATCTGAAGAGTTGAAGAGTTAAAACTGATGGCCACCATATCGGTACCGAAGGGAGTCGATTTCTAGTTGGTTGTTGATGATCGCGGTTGCTTGCGCGAAATTACGAAAATTTCCAAAAAAAAAAAAATAACAAAAAAAAAACTGGCGAACAAAAATTGAGAGTGACGTTGTGTGTGAGCTTAAGTGGCGTTTGCAGTTTACGGTCGTTGTGCAAATCAGGTGGAAAATCCTTTTTTTTGCAAGTGTGTGTTTTTGGTATTTTTTTTTGTTGGTTTGTGAAATTTCTAATAAAATGTCATCCTGACATGACTTCCATAGCCGGGCGTTGAATCAAAGTCGCCGTTTTTTTGCGGATTTTATTTTGTTTTTGTGTTTGATATTGATAAAACAATTGGCAAGATGGCAGAATCCGGTATCGATTTGGGTTTTGATTTCAACATCGATTACCTCGAGGAGATTGCAAGAACTGGCATCAATGCACAGAGCCTGGAGTTTTATGAGCTCAAGTCCAGGAATCCACCACCAGATGATGTGTAAGTTTGTTTAATTGATAACACTGAAAAATGTTTCTTTTTGCACAGTAGGTACCTTTACATTTTTTTTTCATTCGGTCACGTGTAGAAAAATAGTACACATTCGATTTGAAGGGGTGGTTTGGTAAGAAAAAAAAGTATCCGAAGAAAACATGAAGCACACACAATATATTTAAATACTAAAATGAAGCTTAATTGAAATCATCTGTGTTTTGTCAGCTCCATTACCGCAATTGTCACGTCGCGCCGTCAGTGGTCGAAGTGGCAGATCATGCTAAAGCTTCGACTTTGCGCGTGCTGCGCTGAGACGGTACCGTCGTCGTCGCCTTGCGTCGTTCAAATAAAATCACCGAAGAGCTAAAGCTCTTGCGGTATTTTCGATATACATACTGGTATCGGGGGATGGGTCTCTTGGAGACAATATTTTATTTGCTTGAGGTTTTTTTTGGCGAAATAATTTTTTTTTTGTTTACGTATGGTAATTGGGTGGTGGAGTGAGTATTATTTCAGTCTACTTTCTATTTTTTTTAATGTCTTTTGCGGGTAAGTCACCTGTTGAATGATGATTGTCATTGGGGGCAATTTGAGAGGGACTTTTAGGTGAGAACGATATCTGTATGACAACAATATACCTTTCAGTTTTAGTGAGGGTCAATGAAGTATCCGACCACCGCACCGGACGAAAATCGGTTAGATATTATACATACACTGCATTTGCATACATCAATTAAAAAGCTAGAATATGGACTGTTTTTAATTGAAATAGAAACGAGCACTAGCCAGTCTCCGCACATAGCCTAACTAGCCATTCAACTCGATTTCGCGAAATATTTACCTCAATTAAGCCACTGCATCGGGTTTGTAGATCATAACCAGTGTGTCGACAAACATGTTTACGTGCTTGGAATGAGAAAATATTCGCCTTTGATTTTGATCCATGGACACTGAAAATGCTTTTAAAAATGCAGGGTTTGAACAATAAGGACAAAAGAACTTGTAAGCAAACTAGAACACAATCGATTCTTTGAAGGCAAATCTATAGGTCTGCGGTATTACAACTCCATAACATTGGGGCCGTGGAGCAGGTGACTAAGGTAATCAGGGTGGTATGTAGTCTTTTTAGCAGTTCGAGTGAAGGCCTTATTACTAAATTGCCTTTTTACATCGGGGAAATAGTGGTTGGCAATTGTCAGCCCTATCGAGGTAGATATCCTTTTGGAAAAATTTTCCGAAGTAAGTTCTGATCAGAAATAAGTTTGTTTTTGAAGTATGAATCACGTTTGTTTGATTAGTGAAGAAATTAAAAGCATAGTTTTTAAAATGGTTGTCTGAATGCATTGCGCCGCTCCCGCGATTATGCGCAGTACATTTTGTTTTGCTGAGTATCGCTGGAAGGAAAAATCATCGAAATAAATTGCAGAGGTGTTATCGCGAGAGAACCTTCTGCAATAGTGAGGGATGATATATAAAAAACCTATCTCTACCTAACCTCTTGTGTGTCTTCAAGGACCTAGCCGTTAGACAAACAAATTTATTTTTCATTTGAATTGAATTTTATATAAAAATATAAAATTAAAAAGAAAAGCTGCCGTACAGTGGACCGGATTTCCATTTTTGGTTGCAAAAATCAAACTTAAAATAAAGGCTACCAATTTCGTGAGTTTAATAAAAATTGGCACACAGGGTATTTCAGAATTTTTTGGTGAAATACGACTTGTTTATAGATTGAGTTTTGATTGATTATTATTTGCAATGAAAGCGACACAAAAGCTGTGATTTAATAG
This sequence comes from Rhingia campestris, assembly GCA_932526625.1. NCBI lineage: Eukaryota > Metazoa > Arthropoda > Insecta > Diptera > Syrphidae > Rhingia > Rhingia campestris. The sequence continues at coordinate 18,542,634 of OW052186.1, forward strand.
ATATCAACAGCCTTATTCATAAACTCATTAGTATAAAGTTATACATTCCTTAAAATGCCTCTAAACACAAAAATCTTAGTCATAAAACTTATAGGTACACCGTTGAATGTTGAAGTTGAACGTCTGATGTTTGAATAGTTCCTGTATAAGGGTATTTAATTTTTTGTATTTCTGTCTGTGTATACAGACATTAGGGTTACCAAAGGTTCAATTGTAAGTTGTAAAAAATCGTCCAGAGTATTTTTGTATTTTAGCAGTTGTGTTTCACTGTTTAATTTTTTAAAATGGTAATTCTATTTTACCTACCGTCTCAACATTTTAAACGATGTTATTTAGTTAACATAAGTCACCAAAATGTTGAAAAGTGTAGAAAACAAAGTTGTCACCATCAGTTTCGCAGCCATAAAAATGATCCCTTGGTAACTCTGCCGAGCTTTTTGGTAATTTATTTGACACAAACCCTGTAATATCTATTATGGGTGGGGAAATATGTTTTGAATAAGAAATTGTGCGACCCTTAATAAAGGCTGTATAAATACTTATGCGCTGTATAACTGTACAATCGTTGAGATGTGTTTTAGTAAAATCTAATGAATAAGGGGCCAAATGTTTTGCAGAAGCTCAAAACAAAGTTATGATACAAATTGTGAAAAAAACAATTGTTCGTATTTTCATATCATTAAAAATTTGTTAAACTTTTTTTAATTGCATTAACTTCGATTTAGTTTTTTAACATTGACTGCAGTGACAGAAAACTGCACGAATATTGATAGGAAAAAAGAAAAGATCAACTAAAACTATTTTATCAAATATTAAAATTTTAATCAAGAATTCCTTTGTTCAATGACCGGTTTGTTTATAGATTTGTAGTTAAAAATTGGGTTACTCAAAGTGAACGAAACTATAATAAATAAAAGCTAGATTTATTGAAATCTCTAAATTCGGTGTTCAGTTCGAACATGCCTGAGTGAAGAAATAAGTGGGTCGGATCAGGCTGCAAGCATCTTGAATAAGTCATCGTTCGAATTCTTGAAACCATACATTTATTTTGGTACCTATACTTCCTAGATTCCTGAGCTCCTTCGTACAATTCCTCAATCGGTAATGACTAATACATGATTATACTTTGTCCATGCACCAATATTTTATGAAGAGTATGTGTAAGTTTCTTTTCGGGATATCTTTCCTTAAATAATTTCATCGTTTCCCTTTCAAGCACTCCAATCTTGGTATCGTATATATTTTCTCTGCAATTTAAGACGTTAAGCATCACTTTAAACCTTCTTACAACTTTCACATTTACTCCAGTTAACCGAGCTTCATCCATTGTAAAGAACCTTGTATATCCATCGTTAGTGTTTTCAAATCCTTGTTTTGGTTTATCAACATCATGTCCTTTCTTCTTTTGTATGCTTCTTTGGATCCAATATTTTCGGCTATTACTTCTGTGTCTTGTTAATGTGAATACGCTACTTGTAAAATGAGTTCCATACACCTGATTCTATGATGTAATGGAGATATTTCATACTTGAAGTTGTGTTCATCATTTATGGATTCTTCCTCATTGTCTAAGTTTTTTAGGTTCCATACACGACGCAGACACGTCGCTGCAGACCGTGTGTGGCGAAGGCATGTTTACACAGACCTAATGTCTGCAACGACGTGTCTGTGTCGTGTATTGGCCCTATTACAAATCGGACATGACCGGATTGACTTTGTTTCAGTTATTTTATTAAGAACCTTTCCATCGATCATAGTTAACAAAAAATTCGTAATTGGCAACAATAACTTTTTCGTCAAAACTTTAAATTCAGTCGGTAGTTGATTAACAATTTGTCTTTTGATGTCATTTGCTGTACTTTTAATGAGGTTTCCAGTTTGCTTTGCATCTCATACTTCTTTGCTAATATCGGCTTCACGTTTTGCATGATCCTTGTTATTTTTAATAGCCAAAGCCACTGAAAGATAAACAGTAGCGATGTCCTCTGTAGCTTCAGACAATTTCTTTTTTTTTTTTAGTAAGGAATGGGTCCTCAGTTTCATCTGTTCTTTTAAAATCAATGCAATGCAATGTTCTACTGGCTGCATTTTATCTTGACTTTTAGATATAATGATGAGAACTTTTTATCGAAATATCTCTCTTAACCGCAAATAGGCCAAAAGTGGCACCTGGTTTTCTTAGTAAGTCTTTCAGAAATAGATTAAAGATTCAATTTTCTTTGAGTTTATACTGAAGACTCTTAATGGTTTTTATAACTCAAATTAACCCAATTGAGTAAAAACAGCTTTCAGAAATCTTAGAATTTTGCAATATAAAAAAAAAATTGGATCATGTATGGTCCTTTTTACAAGTTCAAAGAAAAAAAATTATAATTTCTAAACTAGGTTTTTAAATTTTTACACCGAGACTCTGAATATTTTCATAAGGAAATTTTGACTAGCTGTATCAGCTGAATCCTTCGACCATTTTGTAAAATTTCTTTCTGCTTTTAAAGCTTCAAATATTTCCTAATTCAGTAAATAAATTAGTTTTGAATTTTAAGTACACGTGATATATAATTTTTGCAACGGATTTAAAAAATGGCCCACTGTGCACTGGCCGTAGCGTTGTTCGGATTTCTACACGTTTTGTTTGAAAATGTTCTGGAGGTTCAGTGTTCAGGTATTTTTAATCTTTAGATACATAGATCCAGAGCATTGACCCATCTTATATCCTTACTATATTGTCAGTTCTTAACAGCTATGTCTGAGAAGCCTTGATCTGCGTTTTACTTAGAGCTACTTTCTTAGCGTCATCTTCAACCATTTCTATATATAGGTACATAGATCTATCTATATGTAGATCGGCGTTTCGTATGTATTGTGGTACGTTAACTAACGTAGTATGGAAGGTTTGTATTCTTAGTAAATTTGTTCTGCATGTGCATGCCCACAACTGGAGCCTATAGGGGCATACTGGTTTCAGAATTTGCTTATATAGCAATAATTTATTGAAATAGGTTAGAGATGAGTATCTCCCAATAATATAATATATTTAACCGTAGTATATGTACAAGGTGGGCCAAAAGAGATCACCCAAAAGAGATCACCCTATTTGCAAATGGCCGCCAATGCCAAATCTGTTTTGACATTTGTGGACTAGACAGATGTAGAATACAAGTGAACAAGCCATGGAGCGATAAACTCGCCAAGAACGCGGAATAATCGTGTCTATTTTCTTGCGTAACAATTCTGTATTGTTGGCGCAGCGCGAATTCCCACGCCGATTCCCTGGCCGTCCATGCATCAGTTGCTGCCTATCGACCGTCAAACGTGTGTAACCTACGCCCAAGCTATCCTCAATCTTGAGGACGAAGTGGACGATTTTTCGACCAAATAATGAGAGATGAGGCTAATTTCCACCTAAGGAGTCGCTGGAGGAGGCATCGGGGCATTTTCTTCGAGAACTTCGCTGGTCAAACGACAACAGTGTACGGTGCACGCTATAGGGTCATGTTAACCGATTTTTTTTTGCCGCAATTGGACGAATTAGGACTGGAGGACATGTGGTTCCAACAGGACGGAGCAACGATACACACTGCGCGAGCCGCAACCGAAATTCTGAAGTGCCAAACAACATGGGATGACTTCTTTTGGCCCACCTTGTAGTATTGTGTGACGCGAAAATTCAAAGATGAGATTTTTACAAATTCTTCTATTCTATATTTTGAGGTACTTCGAGTCCAAAAAAGTAGTTTTTTAAAATTATATGTTAGCTGCCTGGAGTCTGTGGTCGGGAGTCAATTTTTTTTACTCTGTCGATTTGACTGAAATTTCGGTTATGGGTGTTGTTGGTGGTTCTACAAGGCTGTTTTCGGAATTGAGGTTTTAGATTAAAAATGAACGGTACCTCCGATGTAATTTATTATTTAAAACGCGATCATCTTGATTTTGTTTAAAAAAATTATAACTTAGCTTTTATAAGTATTAGGAATAATATTGCACAAGCAGTACTTTTAAAAATGACTAATTGCTCAAGAACGGAGGGCTCAGTGGCGCGATGGTTAGTGCGATGAACTGCCGCGCAGAAGGTCTGGGTTCGATTCCCAGCCGTAGCAACACCTAAATGATTTTTCACTGGCCCTCCTCTCGTGATGATCTGACAAATCGTCCGAGTAGTATCAATTGTCAAGTAAAGCTTATCTCAACTTAGCCGTTCGGAGTCGGCATAAAACAGGAGGTCCCGCCATCGTGCAAGAAGTACACACGCACTCATGAATGGTTGTGAGAAAGCTAGGCCCTGGGTACTAACGAGCCTGTTGCGCCAAAAATTTGTATTTTTTTTTTTGTAATTGCTCAAGAACGCCTGCTTTGATTTAATTGAAAATTAGTATTTGTTTAAAAATCTAAATATGAATATTCGAAATATGACTGCATATACAAATTTTTCAAAAACAGTCACTTAAGACACAAAAGTCTCTAACGATTTTGACTAAATTTTGAAGCTTGGGTGGTGTAGACATGTATTAGAACGCTGCACAGTTTCCCCCTTAAAATGGGTATAACGAAAATTCGTAAATAGATTGATTGAACGTAAAATTTTAATCAAATTTTGTGAATAAGTAAATACATTGATTGAACGTAAAATTTTAATCAAATTTTGTGAATTGCTTAGTGGGGTGCTTAGCAACATATCTGCATACCAAGCCTTTTGTCAAAATGTCGAATAACAGGACTTCCAAAATTTTGTTTTTTTCTCGAATCACTTTCTGATAGATCACTAGTAAATAAGAGATATAAGTCTGTACTTAGAACACTGTCTTGAGGTAGGTACACAAGACTTGATTTCTCTTATTGTTTTTGTGTAATTCTGAAGAATCGCTGTAGAATATAAGACTCAATAATGTGTGTATACTGCTTTTGCATATTTTGCAGTTGCTTTTACAATTAATGAATCAATCGTTTGTGTCATACTTTTTCGATAGCTTTACTTTTTTTACTTTTTTTCTCTTGAAAAGCTTTTTCAATTTTATCAGTGATTCTAAATTCTATGCACTGGAGCAATTATTGAATGTTTATTCCTGGGCCCAAACTGATGGTTCGGAACTAGCAACTAGCGATTTTTTTTTCAATTATATTTTAATGGCGTTTAAACAGCATGTTTTCGAATAACTTGAACAACATTGATGGTATAGATATTGGCCGATATGAGGTTTCTTCGTCAGTGATTTACAAGGGTTTGAAATCATTATGATCTGCGCTAGGTGTTTCAGTATTTTTTATGGAGAATTGTTTTAGAATATTTCCTGTTATTAAATCGAACCCCGGGCCTTTTTTTATATTTATGCCTTATTTTATTTCTTTGGGAAGTTCTTTAGACGTAACCTGCCGTATTGGTATATCTTCTTCGCACGTTTGCAGTACGGTATGAGTTTTTTATTTTTTTTTTATTTTGGGAGTTGCAGCCCATTCAACTTTTTGTATATGGAGTATGAATAGTTGCACTGCTTCCTCTAGTTGCTCTTCTTTTTTAAGAACAATGTTATTTGGATATTATTTGATCGCCAAGTGTAAGAAATATTGAAGAGTGATCTGACCCTTCTTTTTTATTATTTGAGGAGATATTTTTTGTCAGAAAGAAGTCGACAAGATCTTTAGTCTTATTAGGTTTTCCCGGTGAGTGATATCTTCAGCAACTTTCTTTAATTGTTTCAAATAAAGCTCTTTATCTAGTACTCGTTAGTCTTGAACCCCTGTACCTGTTTCTGGCATCAAAATTTCCTCCTGCAATAAATCTATTGTGAAATATATTTAGAAGTCCGAACCTAGGTGGCCAGTTGTAAAGCACTGAATGAACATGTTGCAGTAGATCTTTAAGGGTATATTATTGAGTTCCCTTCCCGTTACAAGTATTGTCATCAGCTTAGGCAGTCAGTTTGCATCCTACTTTTCTACGCGAAATAGTTGCTCGTTAATTAACTAAATCCACAGTAGTGGTGATACAACACCTCCTTGGGGAGAGCCACAATATTATTGTATACCAGGTGGATGAGATTGTTAACTTAATTGGAAATAAACTTAGGGCTGATATTTCATTTACTGGGGAACGCTTACCCTGAATAGAGAAAGTGCGGAATGATATCCTCCTTCTCCTTGTCAAAGCCTCTTCTACTTATTTTAAAAGTCTATTGGCACTGGGGCAGTATCTTTTGTGATTAATCAACATTAGAGAGATTTTATTTTAAAATACCCCTTGAGAGAGTTCCTTGTCTACAATTTGTTTTCTTGATAGCATCCATTTTATTTTATAGAGCATTTCTATTTGTGTTAGAAGCCTAAATACCTTACATGAATGGTTGTTAAAAACCAAAACTAGGTCCTAGGTCCTAACGTTCCTGTTGTTTCAAAAAAATGAATTTTCAAGAATGTCAAGGGTGGTGGATGAGCTTGTATGACTGGGAACTTTTCAATGATATATCAGTAAAAATCCGATTTTGATCGTTTTACTAGGTTATAGCGTTATATGCGCAATCACGCTTCCTCCACACACTCTTCATGCAAACTGCGCAGTAATCATTCGTTTGTTAATCGCTGACTGAGAAGGTTGCAAAATGTCAAATTGCACTGTGTCTGCAATTTTGCTGCAATCATCACTTTTGACCTGCCATAAAACTTGAAAGCATTGGAACATCTCGAGAAATTCCGCCCAGAACTTTTTATTGCTCGCCAACGTTATTACTAATGTCCGTTTCGATTGAATTCTTTCGTACAACTGAGCAATTTGGATTTTTTTGCATACACACCACACATGCTTGAAAATATCAAAATGTTTTGAAATCACTCATGCCACATGCATAACCACACAGTTGGCACCACACACTCTCAGTTTGCATGGCGCAATCACTATACTGCGTATGCCTGCATGAGTGGTGTGTAGACGCTATTAGCTTGGGTTGGTCGATTGTTAATGTAGATGGTGTTCGTCCTTCGCACTCTGGTCAAATGTCCATTTAGATCCCTTTATTCTCACCCGTACACTGTTGCGAATCTTTAGTTACAGGAAAGGGGGTTTCGGATAGATCCGCGACGTTTAGGAGAATTATACTTTGGATGTGGTGTAGACGGTAAAGGGTATCTAAAATATGCATTTTCAATTTATGGCTTTCCAGTATGTTGGGTCCAGTGATTATGCCCAATAATGTAAAAATAGATTTCCAGTTTCATCAAAGGTGTTTTTCTGATCTGGTTTTGTCAAATACTGTCCACATCTTCTTCGATGTTTCTGAAGTGTATCGCTCCAATAAAACATGCTTTCCTCGCTCCCTCTATTGGATGATATTTTAATAAAATGTTAAAAAGAAAGCATTTAACATGGTAATAAATAAATAAAATATTTCCTGTTAATAGAAAAATAAGAATTTATTATTTCTCAAATGTCAAAAAAATCGTTAGATCAATATCAGTCGATGATATAAACAAACAGAAAAAATACATAATCACAGATATTATAAATATAAGCAGGTTCGTAGGAACCATTCCGAAAATCCGATTTAAAGTTTTAGAGCTTCCCATGCTTGGTAAATTATTGTTCAAACACTAACCTCTATGGAGTCTTGTCGTTATCTTTACACACACATCTGATAAGATTAAGTCGAATCGTACTTTTCTGATGGATTTACTCTTTATGACTTTTTATCGGCTATAGAATGTGGCCAGAGGTCAATATCAGCGATCTGAGACACGCGTTTACACACACGTCTTCCCACTGAAGTGGAATTCAGCATGAAACCTAATTAGGGATGACTGAATGCTTCAACTCAATGTTTATGCTGTTAGTTGGTAAGAGTTTAGATGACACATACTTTCTTAATTTTATAGTTTTTTTCTAATTTGCTTAGAGTACCCTTATATAGTGATTAAAATCCTTTACAGTGATTTTGCACAATGTTGCCGTGATTAACTGTCCTCACATTAAGATACCTCTTATATTCCAAGACGGAGTCAATGGTAGTTACCATCTGCTCTACAGTGCCACTTATGTATAAAGACTTCTTCGAGCTACAGTCATCTAGGCCGATTGAACAGAGATGCTACCCGTAGGCGACACCGGATGGTTCCTTCTCCTAGAGGTAATTTGCGTTTCAACCTATCGTGGCACACCATATCAAAGGCTTGCAAGACGTCTAGGATAGCGATTAAGTATATCATTTTTCCTGCACCTGGTGAATCGTCGAATGCTTACTTCTGAACGCAAACTGGTGGTCAGAGATAAGATTATTATCTTCTATAACTGGCTGTAAACGCCTAAGTAATATCCTCTCAAAAATGTTGGATAAGATAGGAAAACGCGAAATCGGTCTATAAAATTTTACTTCATTTGACGGTTTCATTACCATTGGTTTGGATTTCAATCTGATCGCAACATTTATAATATGACGAAGCTAAAAAATGCCTTCCTAGGTACAACTTTAAAAACTTCTCCGGTGATCAAATCATAACCAGGAGCTTTCTGAGGCTTCAGATTCTCGATCTCCAGATTTATTTTCCTTATTACACTATCAGATCTGTGTCGTACCGACCTTAATACAAGCGCAGAGATTTGCCAGGGCAAATAATATGCATCCACAGGCTCATAACTTATTTATTTATTTCTTATTTTATCAATTGAGTAGCATCTACTGTTCTCGTATGATTACTTAATACAATAAATACAAAATATCTACTTAAAATTATTAATTAACTAAACCACAAAGGATATTTAGTTTTAAATTTAAATAAATCTTATATGTAGTTCTACAATTAATTTGTTTTTAAAAGTATCTCTACTTAGATGAAAATCTATGAGATTACAATAATTTTTTGATTCCCTGAGACATCTTGAGATTGGTTCAGTATAACCATAGTTGACTCTATGGTAAGGTATATACAATAACATTCGATTTCTAAGAACTCTCGAGGGAGCATGAAATCCAATTAATGGCAGGAGAAAAGGGCAGTCAATATGACAAGTTATCAAATCACGGACAAAAACAACAGACAAATAAAGGGTCCGTCAAATAACTTTTTTTTTTGAAATTGCTATAAAAAAAAAACTACTGAATATTTTCTCAATTTTTTTTTTATTTGAAAGTGCAATCCTTCCGGTTAATAATGGAAAATAATTTCATTTAAATGGCTGTCTCGGCTGGCCATGCAGTAGCCTACACGATCGGTCCAATTTTTAAGCACATTATCGATTGTGTGCAGCTGTATTTCACCAATGGCTTCACGAATATTGTCCTTTAAAGCGTTAATTGTCTCTGGCTTGTCGGCGTAACACTTATCTTTTACGGCACCCCACAAATAATATTCCAACGGTGTCAAATCGCAGCTCCGAGGTGGCCAAACGACATCAGCTCTGCGGCTGATAATGCGATCTTCAAAAAACAGGGCGCAAAACATCGAGTGTAGCTTCAGCTGTGTGGCACGTAGCGCAGTCCTGTTGAAACCAATGTTAACAATATCCTCCTCTTCAATTTTTGTGAACAAACATTCGTTCAACATGGCCCGATAACGATCGCCATTGACTGTAACGGCCACTCCTTGCTCATTTTCGAAGAAAAATGGCCCAATTATGCCTCTGGACCAAAATTCGCACCAAACAGTGACTCGTTTTGGGTGTATCGGCTTTTCAATGTATACGTGCGGGTTTTCTGTGCCCCAAATGCGACAATTTTGCTTGTTTACATACCCGCCAAGATCAAAATGAGCTTCATCTGAAAAGATGATTTTTTTTTGGCAAAACCGGCATCTTCTCTAAGTCGATCGCAGGCCCACTTAGCGAAGCGAAAACGCATTGGATGGTCAGTTGGCTTCAACTCCTGAACCAATTGGACTTCGTATGGCGTCATACCAAGGTCCTTATGCAAAATTCGTCTCAATGGGCCTGCGCACACGAGTATGCTTCAACCATAGTCATTATGGTTAGTTTCCAAACACACGGGAATATGTTCAACCGGTTGAATTTTGTGTAATATACCAAACTTTATATGTATGTGTAATTCGATTAACACCGAACTAGCCGCCGTATTTTTTTTTAATACCACAACTGTCAGAAACGCATGCATGTGTTGGTAGATTCAACCTCTTCAACCACTTAATTTTGGGTGAAAAATTGCTCTCCAATGCCTATCAAACTGTGCTCCTTCCTCACCCGGTTGAAGCATACGAGTATGCTTCAACCGGTTGAACGTCATGTTTGTTGGTGGGACGGGTGAGGAGGGAGCACAGTTTGATAGGCATTGGAGAGCAATTTTTCACCCAAAATTAAGTGGTTGAAGAGGTTGAATCTACCAACACATGCAAGCGTTTCTGACAGTTGTGGTATTAAAAAAAAATACGGTGGCTAGTTCGGTGTAAATCGAATTACACATACATATAAAGTTTGGTATATTACACAAAATTCAACCGGTTGTACATATTCCCGTGTGTTTGGAAAGTAACCATAATGACTACGGTTGTAGCATACTCTTGTGCGCAGGCCCAATGATGTCTCCGAAATGTTCAATTGTTGAGAACGACGGTGAATTGATGTTGATGGCGCTTCACGCACGTTTCTCAGCGTTGTTCAAGCGTATACACAACCATATTCGTTCAGCGGAAGGATAAAACTAATTATCTGTGAAATCAGACATGAGCTAAGTGTTACCATTCACGAAATAAGCACTAGTTGAAAAAAAAAATTAGATGGCGGACCCGTTATTATCATCTTACGAAAAGAGGTAAAACTCCAAATAATTTGCACCTTGTCCAAATTTAGACAGTTTGAAGATTAAATGACTACCTTGGGGTACTCCAGATTGGGCAACAAAAGGGTTGGATTTAGAGTATCTAAATTTTACCTGATAAGTTCTTAATGAGAGATATGATTGAACCCAATGTATGAAACCTGGAGGGAAACCATAAGCCTTAAGTTTAAAAATTATGATGTTATATGTTAACTGGTCAAAAGCTTTGGAAAAGCCAGTGTATATACAATCAACTTCTTTTTTATTTTCCAAACTATTTGAACAATGATGCATAAAAGTTAAGAGATTTGTGACAGTGGATCGATTTTTTACAAAGCCATGCTGCTCTTTACAGCTGATAATGTTTCGACGAAGGAAGACCAATTTATCACAAATATTTATTTATTTATTTTTTTTTTCTTATCAATAACATATTTTAAATATACTATTAATAAATTGTAAATAACAGCACTAGCAGCATGAAAATATCGTCTCTTTTGTAAGGAATAGAGCTTATAATTTAATTTGAAGAAGATATAATATTTTACTTATAGGTATAATGTAGATATTGGACTGAGTAGGTTCTTTTAATAGGTCTATAATTTTTGATTTTGTATTTACTATGGTTAGCAATTTGTTTGAAGAGAGAAAGCAAGGGCCAAGCAGGTGGCTGATGGTGATATTACTATGGCAGGTGGGGCAAGATGGTGGTGATTCGTTTTTAAGAAGATATTGGTGCGTAAGACAGGTATGACCAAGTCGGAGACGGACAAAATTCGTTATTATTTCCTTCGAAGTGTGGGACGGATATGCTGGGCGTATTTTGTTGGTGTTGATGGATGTGGAATGATGGTGGTATTCGTTCCATTCTGTGATTTCATTTTCATGAAGTATAATTTGTATCGACCTTTGTAGGTCACGTTGGGAATATTGTTCAAATGTATAGACTGGAGCAGTATATGAACGTCGTTGGCAGCTTTATCAGCCAGTTCGTTGCCCCTTATTCCAACATGTCCGTGAGTCCATAATGATGATAGACGTATGGAAAGGGTTGAGGACGGCTTTTATGACTGAGAGGCTATCAGAACAGATCGCCCATTTGCCTGATGTATTTGAGCATTTTTTATAGCTTCATATATTCCCACAGCTTCCGCAGTGAAAATAGATGTTATGTCAGATAAGATACCTTGTATAAGAGTATTTCCTTTATTTGATCCAACTGCAAATGTTGTTTTGTATTGGTTCGAATAAATAATATGGTCGAATAACTTAGGAATGCAAGATAGTTTTGAGATAGGTCTATAGTTAGAGATCTATCTATCGATTAAATGTGACATACTTCCAGAAAAACCTTCATGTGTAAGTGAAGCGGAAGTTGCACAATGTCAACTAAATGACATTATCATCTCATCTTTTACAAATAGCTGTAAGGTTAAACGCACTGTGGCAAAGAGGTGCACACCATGGTGGAACGATAACCTAGAAAGTTTCCGTAAAAGAGTAAGAAAACTTTTCAATAAAGCCAAACGCACCGGAAAGTGGGACCAATATAAATCTCTACTTACCCAATACAACATAGAGTTGCGAAAATCAAAAAGAGCGTCCTGGCGCAAATACTGTGAGGAACTCGAAGAGCTTCCGGCGGTGGCGCGTCTCCAGAGGGCACTCTCGAAAGATAAAACAAACTGCATGGGATTACTAGTCAAAGCTTACGGTAAAATGCGACCACATGCGACCGGGAAGAAACGTTGACCACACTTCTTCAGGTACACTTTCCCGGCTCTACAATCACAAGTGAGTTTCATGAACACATGATAGATGACTCACCCCCTATAAACCTGAAAAGGATTAATAGTTTATCCGGCAAACTTTTCACTCCGGATAAGGTCAAATGGGCGATCAACTCATTTAAACCATACAAGGCACCAGGGACAGATCGAATCTTTCCTGCTCTTATACAAAAGGGCTTGGACTTTTTCCTACCCACTATGGTAGCCTTATTTAGGTTTAGTTTCAATTGGGGCTACATACCACAAACCTGGAGGGAGGTAAACGTGGTATTTATCCCCAAACCAGGCAAACCAATAGAACTACCTAAATCATACCGTCCAATAAGATTAACATCGTTTTTCCTGAAAACAATGGAAAGAATACTTGACGTACACATTAGAGAGTGCTTAAATGAAAGCACTCCTCTGCACCCATGTCAATTCGCCTACCAAAAAGGTAAATCCACGGAAGGAGCACTTCTAAGTTTAACATCACAAATAAAAAGTGCATACGAAAACAAAGAAGTAGCTTTATGTGCCTTCCTAGACATAGAGGGCGCTTTTGACAACACTGGATATGACTCCATATCAAATGCTTTGACTCATAGAAGAATAGATCATCCCACCATCAAATGGATCAAAGCGATGCTTGAAAGTCGGAAAATAACTGCTTCATCAGCACAGACCTCAGTATCAGTAACAGCCGTTAAAGGCTGCCCTCAGGGAGGAGTACTCTCACCCCTACTATGGTCTCTGGTTATCGATAACCTACTTCAAGACCTAATTATGCAGGTTTCAATACAATTGGATACGCCGATGACCTAGTCATCATAATAAAGGGCAAAGAACCAAACGAAGTTACAACACGTTTGCAAAACGCCCTTAAGATAGTCATAGACTGGTGTAATAAAGAAAGTCTCTCTATAAACCCCAGCAAGGCTATCATCGTCCCTTTTACAAAAAGGAGAAAATTAAATCTAACCCAAATTTCAATAAATGGTACATACATTGAGTATTCCAACGAAGTAAAATATCTTGGAGTGATCCTCGATAAAAAACTAAGCTGGAACTCCCACATCAACAACAAAATTCAAAAAGCAACCAAAGCTTTCTGGGCTTGCCGAAGCATGTATGGTAAAACCTGGGGAATCTCTCCAAAGACCACACACTGGATCTACACGATCATGGTCAGGCCCATTATAACATACGCTTCAAAAGTATGGTGGAACAAAGTCACCCAACAAACAACTACAAATAAATTAAACAAGGTACAACGGCTTGCCTGTCTGGGCATTACCGGAGCTATGCGTACCTGTCCCACGGCGGCTATGGAAGCCATAATAGGACTAACACCTCTCCACATTTATATAAAAAAAGTGGCAATTCGCAGCTCAGCAAGTTTGACACAAGCGGAAGAATTAAACATTAGTGAACATCTAAAACTAATTGAACTTCTATCCGAACTTCCAGAACTTAATTCTGGCATTTATCATAGTCGTAATGATTCTGGCTTTTTACAAAATTATTCCAGGCCCGGTTTCGTCTGTTTCGAAGAGATTTGAGCTCTTTCTTGTACCACAGATGCTGGATTTGGGTATTTTTAGAATGATTGACTGGGATAGTTCTATCCATGCAATCTTTTGTTATAAAATAGAAATATTTCTTTTAAATTGGAGAAGCCATCATCTTCATCTTCGAAATAATAATTTCTTCGGATAACCTTTGAAAGTTTGCTTTCCGAAAGTCAAAAGAGTACTAACGATCGTACGAATCAGCGTTTTCGTACAGATGTCCCCATATGTCAATGAAAATGTCCAGTGGAGGATGATTTTTATCTATGTTAGTAATGCTGGTACTAGATTGTAATACTACAGTACAAACAGAGTCAGGAAGAAAAAACTAAATCGAGAACTCGATTATTATGATTTTTTTATATCGCTTATTTACTGTAAGTCAAATGATAAAATGTTATTAAGTAATAATAGCTATTGTTGTGCAGAAATTTCTAATGGTATGAAAGAGGTTCTCCCTCTGAAGGCACCCATTCTATGTGTGGTAAGTTGAAATCGCACAGCAACAAAATAGTACTATCACAACAAGAGAAGTCAAAGATGTATCCTAAAGCCTTCGATAGCTCAGAATACAGAATGCATAGGCGATATGAAGGAATGTACACATTTGCAACACAAAGATATTTATTTCCAATTGTTATCTTAACAAAGATTATTTCAGTGTTAAGTGGGAATGGAAATTCTTTTTTCTCAGAGGTAAGATGACTGCGAACTGCAGTAAGAACGCCTAGTGCTTTTAGGTCATTTATATGGCGGTCACTCCTATATACTGAGAACTCATGATTAAAGAGTTCCGAGGCAAGGAGAATATGTCATGAGAAAAGGCTTGGGAATTAAGAAAAAATGTTTCATATTCTGTTCGGAGCCCTCTTAGATTTTGGTAGTAGAGGGGCATTCGGTAGAGTTTTTTGATATGCTGAGTTAACTCCGTGTTTAGCTCTACGTGGCTTAAACTCATTGACAATAGTGTTTAAAGGCCATGAGTTAGTGTCGAATACTTTATCAAATACATTTGGATGTAAAACTATTTTAAATGATGAAACGAAACCATTCGGTTAACTAATTTTTGTACATTTAATAGAACTACCTGTTGGGACTAGATTTTTTGAAACCAAGTAACTAATCACGTCTTCTTTTGTTTTAATCCTGACTTCTGAGATTAGAGCGTTTGGCTGTCGGATGAGCCGTTGATGCGTTGGTGTTACGCTTACGCTTTCCTTTAAGGGTGAGAACTTGATTACTGCCTGTATTGGACGGGACAGATTGTATGGACGGTGTTTCAGGATACTTAATGACATGAGCTTCTTCTTTGGAAGTACTATGGTCAAATGTTTGGAAAGGCTCTGTAGACATGGAAGCGTCAACGGACAGACATGGGTCATTAAATTATTTCACAGTATTTCTGCTTTGTTGTGGTGTGGTGTAGGTATATCCGCATTCTTACCTTGGATGCAACAAGGTAGTGGTCCGAGTCGATGTTATCCCCTCGGAATGTTCAGACATCCAAAATACTGGATGCATGCCTCTTGTCTATCGCAATGTGATCACTTTGGTTGACCGTTCGTTGTTCGCCATATCCCCTTATGGTTATCGAGGCCATAGTGGCATTTTGTTCCGTAACTTATTACCATTAGTTCACGGGGCCATCAGTATCCACTACGGCTTATGTTTACAAATCTAGGTTTTAAGTTAACTCTCAGAATGCGTTTACTAATGTCATCGAAGTGAAAGACTTCTTTTGTAATTTTGTCGCTTATAACAAGTCTTTGTTTGATATTTAATGCTCCTACTTACTATAACATCCACTTGGCTTCAAATGAGCACGCTGTACTAAGGCTCTACAAAAGTATAACAAGATTATGAAAGCTATTCAAAACCCTTTATACTTACTATTTTACTTAACTGGCTCCCGACCCGTTTAGGGGCTCTGCCAGAGATAAGGCAGCCTTCCATCCTCTTTGATTGTTTCCAGTTACTCAGTTCAAGCGTACTGGCATCAGCGATCACTTGATCCTTAAACCCATGGTCTTCTTTGTCGACTTGAACCAGAAGGATGGGTTTTGAATATTCTCTTGGCTAGAGCATTATTGTTTATTAGGTGTTTTCACTTTTGGATAGTCTAGCTTAGTAGTCCAACGCACTAACCACTAACCACCAAGAATCTTTTTTCGAAAGTGCCAATTATTTTTTCGGCTTTTTTGCCAGGCCCCATGAGCCATAAAGTAGGACTAATAGGATTAAAGGGTAAGGCGGAGTACACATTTCCTTACTTACGCTTAACTGAAATAGCCTCGGTTTCTTAGGGTCAGTCTTCGTCGTATCTCCACAAAAGTATCATTCCTGGGGTTGACCTTTTGCATACACCTTTTGCTCATCTCATCCAATTGCATTTCCTGGATGGAAATAATGTCTGTTTTGTAGCGGCTTATGGAATCTACCTTTAGTGGAAAAGTTTCTTACATTCCAAGCAAAGAGAAGTATATTGTTGTACTTTTTTTAATTTCGTAAAAATATTATTCTTCCATGACTGAGCTAATTTGAGAAGCTTTAGCCTAGCCCACTTAAGTAGGTAAGTAAGAGTAACCCAAAAATTTAATGGTGTTTTTTGTCAAAATAGATAAATGTAAATGTATCGTAGCTATACTGGCATCCCACTCCAGGTATTTATGTCGCACGTTCGATTCAACTCCTAATGTGTTTAACCAACATCCTATCAAGAAATCTGTGTCACACTGTGTCCACGACTTGTCACACTTACCCACTTAATTTTCCAAATCCATACACCGCCATAAACAAAGCTCTTTACCACAGAGCCTTCAGCTTTCGCTATTAACTATGAAATAAACACAAAGGCACTCTCGAGACTATCACACTTGTTAACCCTCAAAAGAAGAACGTGTATTATCCGAATCCAAATACCGTCTCTTTTCGTATCCCACCCTGGCCGGCAAATGGTATATTCTCAAACACTATTTAAAGATCTGAGTGTCAATGCCAAACATTTAAAAAGAAAATATAAAAATAAAACACATTTTCAACGTCTCACGGCGATCGTGTGCACAATCATGCTGGGGAAAAGTTCCCAGCCTTGTCGTATACAAAATCAAAACAAAAATCGGAGTGCAAGTGCATGGTCAGGACAGTTGGTGTTCATGAAGATTTTCTGTTGGCGTTGTTGCAGCTCCAAAATTAATTTCCTAGAACATTGTTCGTAAACATTTAAGATACAGACAAACACGAAACCCGAAAAAGCATCTCTCAGCAAATGCAGATTGTGATAGAAATCAATTCCACATGTGGCACAAAATTGTTGATGGTATTATAACATGTACAGTGAGGCATAAAAGTCAATCGATTGTAATGATTTATTTAATTTTTTTTTGTTTTTTAATAAACGACTTTGATCACATTTAATTTAACCAATGATTTAATTTAACGATGAACTCCAGGGTAGAAGTCAGTCTGCCATTATTTAATGCTGGATTTCTCCGCAATTGCAGCCAATTATTAATTAAAAATTAATTTATTGTTTATTTATGAATCAATTTATCTAACCGCACACTCAAGTGCGGTCGTTAATGAAGGGGTAGTCAGAGAGTGATATGATGATGGATGTAGTGGAGACCTACTCCATGGGTAAAGTGACCAGATCCAAAAAAGTCAAAATGTGGGACAAAGTAAAGAAATTAACCCGATAATAACATACACGTGGCACAATTTCAATTTTATTGAAATAGGTTGCAAGACATAAAGGAAAACACTTATTTCAAACGAAGAACTAAGAACAAAATCTTAAAAAACTAAAAAAAAAAAAATACGCGAAAAAACTCCTTTGATCTGCAAGAATATGTGTACGTTCTCATTTCTTCTGGGGCCCATAAATGTTCATAATAGCCTAGTGAAATGATATTAAAACATATGAGAAGGCTATGGGATAGGGTATTTAACGATCCGCACAGCATATTGTAGCTGTGCGGATCGTTAAATACCCTATCCCATCTCATCTTTAAAATTAATATCCTCAAAATGTGGGCCTTATGGCTATGAAATATAGAAAATGACGTTGTCACAACATATTATTCAGACAGTTTATCAAAATATTTTATGGTTCGACAAATAACTACGTTTTTATACCCTTTCCTATAGGGGTATATTAGTTTTAATACATAGTTTGTTACATAAAGAAATAATTTAGCTACATATACCTCAAAGTATATGGATCGACTCAGAATCGCTAGTTGAGTCGATTAAGCCATGTCTGTCTGTCTGTCTGTCCGTCCGTCCGTGTGTAGGTCACAGGTTTTTAAGCCTTAAATCCGCCCACTGCCACGCCCACATTTTAGAAAAACTTTTTTTTTTACTCAAACGGTTAAGAATTTTGAAAAAGTGTCTAAAGAGGATATCAACGAAATCTTAATATCTTTTTTTCGTCCATATACAGTTTTTTGCCACGCCCGATTTTTGGGGGCGTTTTTAGTAAAAAAACATTTTTTGGTAAAATTTTCAAATATTCAAAAAAAAAACTTTTGATGCAAAAACGTTAATAAAATTAATATAAACATTTCGTCCTTAGACGAAGAAAATTAATAATATAGAAATTTGTAACAATAAGAACTAATTTATTGCGAGGTTGCTGGAATAACCTGTAGCAGAACCAACAATCAACATATTGCATATCTCTTATGATGAAGAAATCATTCCTGTCACAGTACTACTTTTGCGCCAATACAACGGATCTTTGTAAATCGGTGAAGATGCGCTTAACTTAACTGCTCATTGGCTGTAATACTGCATCTATAATCTAAACATTCACGTAAAGAAAACTACTTTCTCTAAAAATGATAAAAGAAATAAATATAAACAATAATCGAAACATTAAACTACTAGAAAATAAGAATAACTGGGTACAATCTATGTCTTGCATCCTAATTTATTACTACTATCATATTTATAATATTAAGGCATGCTAGGCAAATATAAATAAGCAGAAGAGAACAAGTTTGAGACAACAACAGACGAAATGCATCATTCAGCTTCTATAAGAATCAGACAGATACCCGATTCTTTTAAACGCCAACATAGACGTTGGAGTTAAGCAAACAAAATTTAAATTAATGGAAAAGATAATATTGCAACTGAACTACTTATACAGCTGAGAAAACAAAATTGAAACACCGGTCAAGAAATAAAAACAATCAAAAATTAATGTATTCGCATATCAATACACAAACTTAAAAGCAAAAATTAAAATCTTTATTGCAACACAAACAAGATCCAAAATTAAGACATCGAAGCACAATTAATTGTCAACAATCAGATCTCCACATCCACACACCCCAACCGCAAATGACCATAAAAGTTTATAACCGCCGATCATAAAAGTTCAAAAACAATCACCCATCATCTATAAAAATTAATGTTTATGCGGGTTCGAGCCCAATGGACATGCACATTGAAGGGGAATACTTAGCATTAAGATTTCATATAAAATAGATCTTAAGAATAGTTTAAGCTTTGTTCGATTTTGAAATTAAAACATACGCGAAGGCTACAATCGACTGTGTGGGTCGTTGAATACACTATCGCATCCTGTCCTATCTTTCAAACTAATATACTAACATAACATGTGACAACATACTGTTGATCAAAATCTTTTATCGTTCGACATAAAACGACGTTTTTCGATTGCATATACTATGGGGTAGGGCATAACGTTAAGAAAACGCCCCCAAAAAGTGTTCGTGGGCTAAAGTGATCAATAGACCAAATATTCATGTTAGTATTTCTAATGATTTTGTTTCAAAAGCTTTTTCAAATATTTTAAAATATGCCCAAAAAGTGGGCGCGGCAATAAACTTTATATATAGGTATTGGGATTGTCTTAATATGATGTTCAGGCAACTTTTCAAAATTTCCTTCCGTTTGGCCAAAAAAAACGCTTTTCTGAAAAGAGAGTCTGTATTCCAAATTTCATCACTCTAGCTCAAAATTTAAGGGCCAAAAATCGGTGACACACAGACGGACGGACAGACAAACATGGCTAGATCGGCTCAGCTAGCGATTCTGATTTCTGAGTCTATCCATATACTTGAGGTATATCTATAGAAATTATTTCTCTATGTTACAAACTTTATGTCAAAACTAATACACCCCTATGGGATAAGGTATAAAAAATTAGCAATGGAGTGTAATATGACTACACATGTTTTTTCTTAACCAAAATGAATTTTGAAAAAAAATGTCCACTCAATCAGTAATCGCAACAAAATGATTTTCTTATATGGTTTTTAACTTGGGCGTGCACGTGCACGGTAAGAGATCATCTCAGATATTTGCAGATTTAATTAAATTAAATTAAATCAAGCTGATTTTTTTAAAAAAGAAAGTTGACAATATGTGCCGCGCAGCCAATACCTATTACATTTTGAGAAGGCTTTACATTTATTTTTGCAAGAACATTTATAATACGTTTTCGTTAAGCGCAGCTAAAATTTGTGTTTGTATAATGGGCGCGGAGAGCTACCAAACATTGCTACCAGAAGTATCTCCAGGCAAAGTAAAAAACTCAAGCAATTTAACTTGTACCCCCTCTTGTTTATCGAAAAATGTGACAACTATTGGAAACATTTTTTTCAACCTCTGTGTTAAGAAGCGTCTGTATACACATCCATAAAAATAGTTTTCATTACTTACTTACTTATCAGGCTCCCGACCCTTAGTCTCTGCCTGAGACACTGCAGCCTTTCATACTCTACGATCCCGGGCTCGTTGAAAAAAAAAAAAAACATATGAGAGGCTACAATCCGCTATGCGGATCGTTGAATACCCTATCCCATCCCATCCTTTAAATTAATATCCTCAAAATATAGGCCTTATGGCGATGAAATACAGAAAATGACATTGTCACAATATATTGCTCAGACAGTTTCTCAAAATCTTTTGTGGTTCGACAAAAAACAACGTATTTCTATTGCTAATGCCTTGGGATGGGGTATACAAATGGTTTTTGTAAGAAAACGCCCCCAAAATGTGGGCGTAGGTGAAAATGATCTATGGACAAAATGTATATATTACCATTGCGAAAGTATTTGCATCAAAAATTTTTTCGAAAGTTTTAAAATTTGGACAAAAAGCGTCCCCAAAAAGTGGGCGTGGCAAAAAACTTTGTATGAACGGTTTGGCCAAAAAATATGTTTTCCTAAAAAGGGGGCGTGGCAGTGGGCGGATTTCAAAAATTTTTACACTTGTTCACTTGTAGCTCAAAATTTAAGGCCCAAAAATCGGTGACGAACAGACAGACAGACGGACGGACGGACGGACAGACAGACATGGCTAATTCGACTCAGCTAGCGATTCTGAGTCGATCCATATACTTTGAGGTATATGTAGCAAAATTATTTCTCTATGTTACAAACTAAGTATCAAAACTAATATACCCCCCTATGGGATAGGGTATAAAAATAAGACCCCTCCCGGTGCGCGTAAGTCTAACTGAAAAAAAAGTCCTGTGCAGTGCACAAGAAAAATAAAAATAAAAAAAAAAAAACAAAACAACAATAAAAGTGTGGTAATCCATCTCGCCTCTCTCCATTTCGTTTGCTATTGCCTTTGCCGCACCAATGCAAGTACCGTATGGTTTTTTTTTTGCATGCGTGCACTTGCGTTGGTGGAGCGTAGGTAATAACCGATGAATAGCGGGTCGTGAATGAAGATCTGTTAATATTCAATGCAAATTGTCGTAAGGGCATAACACCTATGACAAGTTGTATTGGATGTTTTTATACTAAATCTTCACTTCACTTCTCAGCTTAGTTTGTCGTCGGTATTGTATCTTTTATGTCTGTGGTAATAATGGAAAGGAAATTTAGAGTGGACGTGTGTAACATTCGTGGGTTAAGGTCTAATCTTTTTTCGGCTTACGTCCACATTTCCAAATATAAACCAGCTGTTTTGGCACTAAGTGAAACACAGGTGGGGGTGAATTCTGACTTATCAGATTTAACCCTTCCTGGATATAATTTGGTGCCATTATTCTTTTTTCACCGCGGTCTCGCCATTTATATAAGTAGTGACGTAGCCTACCAAATTCAAACTCAATACGGCCAATGTTCCAATCCGGAATTTAATTTTATATGGCTGAAGTTCCATGTCCGTAGGCAATTAATACACTACTGTTTCATTTATAGAAGCCCAAACCTTGACTTTTAATGAATTTGATGCGCTGTCTGACTCCATCTCCAGAATTGTATCCCTGCATCCTCACACTGAAATCGTCATTGCGGGCGATTTCAATGTACACAATTCTACGTGGCTTCAACATTCTGGACAGACAACACCCGAAGGAAGGTATGTTGAGATCTTTGCTGAGGTAAACAACCTAACCCAGCTTGTAAACGAGCCGACACGCATACCGGATATTAACAGTCAAGCCGCCAATACCCTGGACTTGTTTCTTACCAATACGAGAAAGCCAATTGGGAAGCATTAAACAGTTTTTTTAGGAATTTTAACTGGTCACTATGTTTCCTCGATAGTGACGTGGATGCTGCTGCTGATATGATATCAAACATCATTCTCCTTTGTATGAGATCTTTTATTCCCAACAGAATTAAGAGGATCAGACCAAAGGCAAAAGGGTGGTACGACTTGAGCTGCAAAGAAGCTATCAGGTTGAGAGGTACAAACTTTCGGTTCTACAAGACCAACCCAACAGAGGAAAACCGAACAAAGTTCAAACAAGCCAGAAATGACTCTAATGCCCATTTAAAGCGTGTCAAATTCCTCTATGACCAAAAGTTGAGGCAAATAATTCTACAATGTCCCAGAGGTAGTAAAAACTTCTGGTCATTTGTTAAAAATATAAAAAATTCGGCCTCATCATCAGTTCCGACGCTCATTCACAATGACATTCCAGCTGTCAGCTCTTTAGACAAAGCCAATCTGCTTGCTGCGCATTTCGCAGCCAATTCTACATTGCCAGATTGTGTTCAGTCTCCTCCTGCACTTGAGAACGTAAAACATTCCTTGGGACAAATTTACTTTCGTACTCGTACAGATGCAAGAGTTTTATCTGATCTTGACATTCACATATCCGCTGGTCCAGATGGTATATCCCCCATTACTCTGAATAGGTGTTCTTCTACGCTAGCAAAACCACTGCGTAAGCTTTTCTATCTATCCTACTCATCAGGACTCTTTCCGAGTAGATGGAAAACAGCATTTGTCCAGCCTGTACCAAAAAAAGGCGAATCTTCTTCTCTCTCCAACTAGCGACCAATTGCACTTACGTCCCTTCTTTCCAAGGTCTTGGAAACGCTGATAAATCGTCAGCTTATGAAATATCTCGAAACACGAAAACTTCTCAATGACCGGCAGTATGGTTTTCGCAGCAACAGGTCTACTGGTGATTTGATGACATATCTCACCGAAAAGTGGAACCAATCAATCCACCATGGTGGCGAAAGCAAGATTGTTGCGCTTAATATTTCAAAGGCATTTGACAGGGTTTGGCACCAAGCCCTTTTGTCGAAAATGCGTGCATTTGGAATCGACGAAAAACGTCTTCTATGGATTAGACATTATCTTTCGAAACGTTCAATTCAAGTTGTTTTGGGTGGTTTCAAGTCTGCAACTCACCAAATAAATGCTGGTGTCCCTCAAGGCTCAGTTTTGTCTCCGACTCTCTTTCTCATTTTTATAAATGATCTCCTGTCTGCAACTTCTAATCCAATTCATTCCTTCGCTGATGACAGTACTCTCAGCTTCTCATATTCGTTTTCAGGTTCACGTCCCTCATCTTCGAACGTGGACTCCAAACGACAAAATATGTTAAGCTCATTGAATTCCGACCTTGACAGCATCATCAAATGGGGTAAATCCAACAGAGTAGAATTCAATGCTTCCAAAATACAATGCTGTCTTCTGTCGTTAAAGCGAAACCAAAATCTAGAGCCATTATCCATGAATGGCACTTACATCGAAGAAACCGAAAAACTTTCCATGCTAGGTATGTGTGTTAGTAACGACTTACGTTGGAACGACCACATATTTCAAATCGCTAAAAACGCAGCGAAATGTCTAGGTTTCCTTAATCGATGTAAGAAATATTTCACCCCTTCTGATCTGGCCACAATATATAAAGCGTTTATACGCCCTTAACTTGAGTTCAACGCCCACGTCTGGTCGGGTGCACCAAAAACAACATTGCACCTCCTAGATAGGATTCAAATGCGTGCGAAAAAACTTATAGGAGACATTAGAATAGCGAATTCTTTAGTTTCGCTAGAACATCGTCGAAATATCTCCTGCCTTACACTGTTCTATCGCTATCTTAAAAACAAATGCTCAAATGAAATAGCCAGCTGCATTCCCCCATTCAACAATTCAGCCGCATTACTTGTTACGCTATGAATGCAAATCAGTTTACCCTTAAGCCTATCTTCGGACGAACGCTGAAATATAGAGATTCGTACATAAACCGAACAACACGAATGTGGAATGCTCTACCAAACTCTGTTTTCCCTTTCCATTATAACCTACAGGCATTTATAATCAATGTGCATCGGTACCTCCTTTCTTCTTATCCCGAATTTCCTAAACGCCCGCACTGTGCTAAAACATATACATAAGGGTATTCATAACCCCTTGAGTGCGCGCAAATTATAAAAAAAAAAAATTCACATCATGGTACCTACGGCTCATAGAGTTCGCCCTCCTCGCACATAGGACCAAAAATCCGCCGAAGTATTTTTCTTTCGAAAGGAGCCCAGTATCAGCTCTCCCTTCTTGCTTTTTGTCCAGCACTCGGCGCCATAGAGCAGAACTAGCAGGATGAGGGTTTTGTGGAGCACACATTTCGTCCTTCGAGTTAGGAGTTTTGAACCCAGTTGTTTCGCCAAACCGAAGTAGCAACAGTTTCCTTGGGGAATTCTTCGCCGGATATCCACTAGGGTGTTATTCGTGGAGTCTATGTTTACTCCGAGGTAGGCGAACTACTTAACTACCTCGAAATTGCTGCTATCAATAGTGACGTTATGTCCTAGCCGATGGATAGATGCTTGTTTGTTTGTTGATAGCTTGTACTTGGTCTTGTCCTCATTTAGTTCAAGTCCAACGGATTTCGCCTGTTCCTTAATCGCCGTGAACTCTTTTATCACGGCACGCGTGCAACGCTTTCTTGTGTTCTGTCACCTTTTTATCTTTTTACACGCATTCATCATCATACCACGGGCTCTTTCTCGGGAGTGGCTGGTACCCTGATTTCGGCTACCTCCTTGATGATATCGCGATACTGGCACCACTGATTGTTGTCGTCTGTGGTAGGTGAGTTGCACAGAGGAGAGTTTCATACTCAGGCGCTCAATGTAGGCTATGGCTACTCCAGGTGTGCTAAGGCATCCAACGTCGAATTTCTTCTTCTGGGCAGTTCGCTGCTTCTTCTCGTTGGACAGTCGAGCTATGAATTTAGCCACCACAAGAAAATGGTCAGAGTCGACGTTTGCCCCTCGGAATGTGTGCACGTCGAGGATGTTGGATGCGTGCCTCGCATCGATTAGCACATGGTCGATTTAGTTGGCGGTTCGATGGTCTGGAGAGCGCCAGGTTGCTGTGTGGATCCTTAGATTTGTGAACCTAGGGCTACTTATCTATTACGAGCTGCTGCAAAATATGTTAGTCGGTAGCCGTTGTCTGTTGCTGTTTAGTGAATTCTGTGCTTACCAACTATATGTTAATTTTGTTAAGACGTGTGTAATTTTTAACAATAGCTTCCGATTTAATTCCAGCACATATAAAACTTTGGGCGGATAACCTTTGAAGTACAGTAAATCGAACGAAAACTTAGATGGTGGTTTATATCATGAAACGGAAAAACTGTGTTTCTTCCAAGGTTATATTCTTCCCGAAATTAGGGTTATTTCATAATTGGCGTTTATTTCACTCTTATATTTTTATGTGAAATTAAATTCAGTGATTTTTACCAGTGACGTTAATTGTTGTAAATAAAATGAAATGTAGACGGGGCTTATTTCTTTTTTCAAATGAAAACAAATTCTGCGGCTGTTAATGCCTTTTGCTGTGAGGCGTATTTCCTTTGCATACATCCAATCTCGCACACAATCCAAATCCAACAGTAAGCCCAAGCATGGTGGTTGCAGGGAGCAGCATGTCCCTCCACTCATTTTCAAACTTTGTGTACACCCAAACTTGCACTTGGACTATGCAAAGCATGAAAACTCTGCTTGGATTCGGGATGGGTGCGAAATTGGATGTATGTAAAGTTTGAATATATATGGGAGGTTTAATTTTGCAGGGTTATTGCACTGTAACATAGTCAAAGATTAGAGAATTATTTTATATAAAACACCTTTGCAAGACCAAAAAGTGATTGTTTGTGCCGGCGTTTGCGGGACAATTTTTCTTCGGAGAAGTCGAAAGTCGATGGGAAAAAGATCTGCATGATTAGTGGTTTAAATAATGGGATTTCCATGCTGCACTGCAAATCAAACAATGAAGATTCTGCAACAAACATTCCCTGGACGTGTGCTGTCAACTATCAACATTGAAAACCACTCAAATCATCAAACTTGAGATATGCTATTTTTTTTTAATATTCACATACCGTCATAATGAATGATGCATGCTACACAATTATACAAATATTATTTTTTTTATGAAAACGCCTCTAAAAATGTGAGTGCTTGTGTTTATTTTATTCTAAATATTTTGCTTAAAACTTATTTAATTATTTTTAAACTTTTACCAAATGTTGATGAGATGTTTTGACGCACCACTGTGTTTTTATAAATAAGCAATAGAATGAAACGCATGCGTTTTAAAAAGCCAAGAGGTGGTTACTACCTATAATATCGGTGTGCTGTTAAACAATAAAATTTAAAGTTATTGCGCTGACAGCTAAAAAAAATAGACAAGACACACGGCGGGTGATAGGGGGGCCTGGGATTGTCGAAAATATTTTATTTTGGCAAGTGTTCTGCTGAAACGTTCGTTTTCCTTTTATCTGTCTATCTCTTTTTCCTCATTCGTCTACAAAATGTGCGTTTAGTTGAACTTGTCTATTTTTCCATCTATTTGTTTGTTGTCTCTTACAAAAAAATAAAAAGAAAATAATTTCACGATCGAAGAACATCATTAATCCGCGATTACGTTTCGAATTGTTTTGGTTGTTTTTTTATTGCGTTTTATTGACATTATTGTTGAACAAGTGAAGAAATAATAGTGGTTCTCCTGTTTCCGGGAAAAAAGAATATTTTGCGGCGGCAATTATATGGAGGAACACGCACCTTTGAAGCAGAAATTGTGTTCTTACTGTGTGCTTTACTTTTGAGTTAAAAATTCATTTACACCTTGCGAATAAGGGATAGACAACAAACAACTAACTCACGACGATCAAGGAAGTTTTCAGATATTTAAGGAGCTGATTTTAAAAGTTGTTTTTAGGAATATGTCCAGGGTACCGCAGCACATCAGTCTTATCAGCGTCTGAAAATGAATTCGTCGGTATCTGTTGCAAATGGAGAGCAGCAGAAACAAACTACAGTAGAACAACAACAGCAGCAGTTGCAACAATATCAACAAAGTTTGCAGCCGTCGTCTACTGCCCCTGCTGATGCTGCTCCAACTGAAGTCCCGCAGGATAAATTAATGGAATTCCATGAGTTTCTACGTCGAGTGCGTACATTGCAAATGTCCGGTGGGGAAGGCGGTGACAGTGGCTCGTTTCCGACATCTGAGGCGCAATCTTCACATGATGCCATTGCAAATAATTGCAACAATTCTCCCATGATGGGCATGAGCAACAATTTCACCACCGACAACAACATCAACAAAAATAGAAGCAACTGCAATGACAACTGCAGAACAGACATTATGGTGTTTTCTCATGACAATAATATTGAGGTTGGCATTGAGCCAACTACAATCGCCATGGAAGACATCGATGACGAAATGGATACGGAAGATTCGCAGAATGTGAAGCAAATTCTACAGACTGCCGGAAGTGAGCTGGATCAACAGCAGCAACAACAACAACAACTGGAGAATGGCAACGAACCCCAGCAGAACCACGTCCCACTGACAAATATTCGTGTAACAGTTGGGATTGACAAGGACTTGGAAATGATTTTGGAAATGGATCCGAGTATTGTGGATTTGGGTGATGTTCCGGTAATAGAGGAGCCAAGAATTATTGGCCTGCCACCGCTCACAGGAGGGTAATTATGTTTAAATTTTTTTTATACCCTATCCCATAGGGGGGTATATTAGTTTTGACATTAAGTTTGTAACATAGAGAAATAATTTCGATACATATACCTCAAAGTATATGGATCGATTCAGAATCGCTAGCTGAGTCGATTAAGCCATGTCTGTCTGTCCGTCCGTCCGTCTGTGTGTCACCGATTTTTGGGGCTTAAATTTTGAGCTAGAGTGTTGAAATTTGGTATATAGACTCTCTGGCCGACGAAGCAGAACAAGTGTAAAAATTTTTGAAATCCGCCCACTGCCACGCCCCCTTTTTAGAAAAACTTATTTTTTGGCCAAACCGTAAGGAATTTCAAAAAAGTGTCTTTGCAACATATTTAGACAATCCTAATATCTATATTTCGTTCATACAAAGTTTTTTGCCACGCCCACTTTTTGGGGGCGTTTTTAGTAAAAAACGCTTTTTGTCCAAATTTTAAAACTTTCGAAAAAATTTTTGATGCAAATACTTCCGCAATGGTAATATAAACATTTTGTCCATAGATCATTTTCACCTACGCCCACATTTTGGGGGCGTTTATTTACAAAAACCATTTGTATACCCCATCCCAAGGCATCAGCAATAGAAATACGTTGTTTTTTGTCGAACCACAAAAGATTTTGAGAAACTGTCTGAGCAATATATTGTGACAATGTCATTTTCTGTTTTTCATCGCCATAAGGCCTATATTTTGAGGATATTAATTTAAAGGATGGGATGGGATAGGGTATTCAACGATCCGCATAGCGGATTGTAGCCTCTCATATGTTTTAATTTGGTGTTATGCTGTTGGGCAGTGTCTCATATGTCTTCTTTGAAAATTCTCTTTTTCGTTTCATTAAATAAGTTTCAGATCGTCATAAAAGAAGTTTCACTTCCAAAAGACAATTATAGAAATATAGCCATTAGTCCCTTCTGCAAGATCTCCAGTGTGAAGATATTTTTTTTTCATTTGGTATATAGGATCCTCGTCCCTGCCTACGGAACAAGTGTAAAAATTTTTGAAATCCGCCCACTGCCATGCCCCTTTTAAGAAAAACTCAGCTTTTGGCCAAACCGTATTTACAAGAGCACTTTAGAGGTTGCCTAACTTTAGGAAACCTTTAAGTACTGATTAAGTGAAAAATCGGTATCTATAATCCATTTTCACATTTTGGCAACGTTGAGTAAAGGTCGCCTAAATTAAGCGCGAACGAACCAGTCTAGAGGCTGCCTTAGGAATTTTCATTTCATTTTCATTTTGACATATTACGAGAATTTCCATCTGGAAAATTTATTTTGTGTTTTGTATGGTGATTTTCAATAAAGATAGTACAAGTGCGCTGGATGTTTGTTTACAAATAAAATTCTTTCAAACCAAAACAAAACCTTGTTCTACCGCACAAACTCGGTTGAAGAATTTCAACTATTTCTTACCCAGAAACTCAGTTCCCTCTTCTACAAAACCGATTTTAAGAAAGTTGAATTCATCTAATTCTCTTACAATAACCAACAACACGCGGTGTTCCAAAGCGTTCCCATATCAGAGTACTAACCGCTACCGACGCTGCTTGGTTTCGGTGATCAGACGACAACCGATATTTTGTTTGATCTCTTTTTCGTTTCATTAAATAAGTTTCAGATCGTCATAAAAGAAGTTTCACTTCCAAAAGATAATTATAGAAATATAGCCATTAGTCCCTTCTGCAAGATCTCCAGTGTGAAGATATTTTCTTTTCATTTGGTATATAGGATCCTCGTCCCTGCCTACGGAACAAGTGTGAACATTTTTGAAATCCGCCCACTGCCACGCCCCCTTTTAAGAAAAACTCAGCTTTTGGCCAAACCGTATTTATAAGAGCACTTTAGAGGTTGCCTAACTTTAGTAAACCTTTAAGTACTGATTAAGTGAAAAATCGGTATCTATAATCCATTTTCACATTTTGGCAACGTTGAGTAAAGGTCGCCTAAATTAGGCGCGAACGAACCAGTCTAGAGGCTGCCTTAGGAATTTTCATTTCATTTTCATTTTGACATATTACGAGAATTTCCATCTGGAAAATTTATTTTGTGTTTTTGTATGGTGGTTTTCAATAAAGATAGTACAAGTGCGCTGGATGTTTGTTTACAAATAAAATTCTTTCAAACCAAAACAAAACCTTGTTCTACTTGAAACTCAGTTCCCTCTTCTACAAAACCGATTTTAAGAAAGTTGAATTCATCTAATTCTCTTACAATAACCAACAACACGCGGTGTTCCAAAGCGTTCCCATATCAGAGTACTAACCGCTACCGACGCTGCTTGGTTTCGGTGATCAGACGACAACCGATATTTTGTTTGATCTCTTTTTCGTTTCATTAAATAAGTTTCAGATTGTCATAAAAGAAGTTTCACTTCCAAAAGACAATTATAGAAATATAGCCATTAGTCCCTTCTGCAAGATCTCCAGTGTGAAGATATTTTCTTTTCATTTGGTATATAGGATCCTCGTCCCTGCCTATGGAACAAGTGTGAAAATTTTTGAAATCCGCCCACTGCCACGCCCCCTTTTAAGAAAAACTCAGCTTTTGGCCAAACCGTAAGGAATTTTAAAAAAGTTTCCGAACAACATATTTAGACAATCTTAATATCTATATTTCGTCTATATAAAGTTTTTTGCCACGCCCACTTTTTTGGGGCGTTTTCAATAGAAAACTGTTTTCGGTGAAATTTTAAATTTTTCGAAAAAAATGTTGATGCAGAATCATTATGTTTTTCATCATATGTTTTTATATTAATTTTATTTTAACTCACTTAATAATTAAAACTACTTATGAACTAACTAAAATTACTTAGAAACCAATTAAAACTACCTAAAAATAACTAGAACAGCCACAGCAAGCATTTTTGTATTTTTATAAATATACATATTTTTTTTTTTTTTTTTTTATATATATATATATATATTTTTTTTTTTGTGCCACCCTGACGTCAACTATCTTCAACTAATCTTGTAGCCACCACAACAGGTTCTCCTGTTGCCATCTACTCCGACGCGACGGTCCAATCGGACACACTGCTGCTGAACCGCACGCGCTCTCCACCGCCCTGAGCGACGACGTCTCGGTCGTACAGGTACAGGAGCCGCCTATCCACAGTTCGTCGGAAGACGTGGTAGATTAGCGGAACCTCTGATCTATCCTGTATCTGCCCTTGACTAGCCAAAAATAGGAAAGCTTCAGGCGGAATAAAGCCGCTTAAACGCGCACTTTCAGAGCTCGAAGTCATCGCTCTTGCCGCGGGAAACCGAATGAGTTTCACCAGAAAATTGTTTATTATGTTTATTTTGGCCCCGTTGTATAGGACCTGGTTGGAATAATATTATGTGTAGTCAGATACTGGTGTTCTGTGAAGTCCAAAGCACCTTCTCAAATACTGCCTCTCAAACACCCGTTTATTTTCCATTTGAGATGGGGCAACGTTGAACCACACCGTACACCTATAGGCAATCATCGGCCTGATAAGAGACATGTAGCAAATCACCTTCACCCTGCTGTCAAGACGGCTGCTATAAAACAATCGTCTTGTCAGGGCAAATGTTCCCCTAGCTCTCGCCAGAGCAGCATCTACATGTCTTCCGAAATATACATACTGATCCAGCCAGATGCCAAGGTACTTTACTACACTTTTACTAGCCAGTGGATGTCCGTTTGGTCCGACGATCACCAGCTTGCGCCAGTTCTTTCTCGTATCCCGAGAGACCCTAGACAACGGTGTCCTAAACAGGATAGTTTCCGATTTCTGAAACTTTATTTTCAGCTTCCAGTCATCACAATATCTCTGGATCTTGTCGAAGTCCCGCTGCAAAAGAGTTCGGATGACCTCGACAGTAGGTGCTGTTCTGTACGCGATAAGATCGTCCGCATACACAATTGCCTGAGTAAGACTACCTACCATATCGCTGGTGTAAATGCTGAAAAGAATCTGTGAGTTTACCGCTCCCTGTTGCAGACCATTATTAATGATAGAAGTTACATTGCCACTTTTGACAACAACTTTATGCCTAGTCTGGTCAGCTCTTACCATACGGTGTCGAAAGCCTTCTCCAAATCAACCAGACATGCACCCGGCACTGTTTTTTGGCTTTGTTCCATTGTATATCAGAGATGAGTTTGGAGGCGGCATGAATACAGTCATGTCCCGCCTCGAAACCAAACTGATGTTCTGGTATAATATTGTTATCCTCAGACCACTTGAACAGAGCCCGATTGAGAATCTTTTCGAATACGTTGCTGATACTCGGAAGGAGACTTATCGACCGGAAATTTTCCGGATTGGGGTTGTCCTTTCCATTTTTCGGGAGAGGGTGAACCACCGCCGTCTTCCAACGCACTGGATAAGATGCATTTTTCAGCGCGTTGTTGAACAGCGTGGCGTAAATGTCCACAGCTTAAGGGGGTTGGTGTCGCAGTACAATGTTGGATATACCATCGACTCCCTCTGACTTATTTTTCTTTATGGAATCGAAGATGATCTGGAGTTCCACCTTCGAAATTAACAAGGGTCGAGACCCACTTTTCTCTACGACTATGGCGTTTACCAAGTTTTCGTCATCGAATCGCGTGAAACCGCGATTCTCAGATCGCCATTGCGTTATATCATTTCGGAGGTAGAAGTGATGGAGCAGGGCATTGTTTATTAAGACGCGGTTCGGGCGAATGCTATCATTAACCTTATACACTTCCTGCAAAACAGCCCCCACTACCTCCACTTTCTCTTGAGGATCTTCAATAACATAGAAATCGTAATTGAAGACGGCTTCCCCTGGATCGATTCCTGCTGTCAAAAGTATGTTAGTATTGTCAGTTGTTCGTTGGAACTTAACACACGGAAGGTCGCTGGAACTTGAGGCCCGAATTTTGTTATTCCAATACAAATTAATGGACAACCGATAGTTCTCCTTGATCAATTGGTTGATGTTTTTGATCGACGCCTTCAGTGTTCTAATCTCCGGGTCACGTGGGTTTGTCAGTCGTCTGTACAAAACTTTTAGTCTTGTCAGAAGTCCGCCTTTTTGTCTGCTCAGTGCGTCAATGGTCGCGTTTAGTACGTAGACGTTATTTCACGTTCTTTGTATTTTAGTACCGTCCTGTTCATTGTTCATTGAATCGATTCGTCCATTTCTTGTAAGTAGTCGTCGATTTCATTGTTCGTTAGGTTTCTGTTGTTTGGTGGTAGTATGTCGGTCAAGTGTAGTTCTATTGATAAGGTGTTGGTAAAGCGTGGCGAGCGCATCTTACCGTAGTTGTAAGAATGCACAGGCACATACTCCTCCAACGCCATAAGCTCGTTTGGAAGCTGTATTACGGCGGCGAGTCCGCATTGGTCATTGTCGTACTCGATCGTCTGTAAACAGTTTCGCGGGTGTTGACCTACTTTATCAGTAACAGTCAGTCTTGTGTCTCGCAGTAAAAGATCCAGAAAAGCACCGCTTCTAGGAAACGATGGCCAATACTGTAGTGGACCATCCAATTGTATAGCTGGCTACCCCGAGGATTTTGTAATTGGTTTTCCCAATCTTCGTGTTTGGCATAAATCTTCAGCCAAAAGATAAAAGTTCTCCACTGAGTTCAGTCTCAGAGATTCGAAAAGTTTTCCTAGCTCTGTTGTGAAAAGTGTTGGCTAAGGTGCTTCCGGTGCGTAGGCCACTATCACCTACAATCGCTTCCCTTGTTGTAGAGGAATGCGTATGACGCAGGCTTCCAGCAACAGGAATCGACGCACTTCACCACTATAAATGACTTAATAACTAATGCCTTTTCGTATAAAGTAACGAACCCGCCTCCTGGAGTGTAGTTGGGCCGGTCTCTTCTTACGATATTGTAATTACTATTAGTCAATTTATGCTTCTGGTTTAGCTTAGTTAAGCTAGTCATAAGCACATCGGGACTTTGGTCTTTTAACAATTGAAACAGATTAGCTCTACGTTCATCCAATCAGTGAATTTACATTCACAGCCAGGATCTTTAAGGGTTTCTCTGACATCGCGCCCATTACGATCTATTTTGCGTTAAGCTCGGCAACAAGGAGTAGATATAGTCTACCCTTGACGCCTGCTCCCGTAACTGGTTTTGAAGACCGGTTAGCTGACTTTGAATGGCCCGCAACGCAGTCGACCGCAACAATATTATTATCTATATTTTTTTATGCCCACTTTTTGGTGTATTGTTATTAAAAAGTGATGTTCGGTATAGTTTTTTAAAAAGGTAATATTAACTTAAACGTTTAATCTTTACATCATTAATAAAACCTCCACTTTTTGGTTGCGTTTTTCAATGGGATATTTCCTAGCATATCCCGTAGAAAAACGTAGTTTTTTGTCGAACCATAAAAGATTTATATAAACTGACTGAACATAATGTGGTGACAATATCCCTTTTTGGGCACAGCCTTCACACATAACTTTTTCCAGGATCTGCCGAAATGTCAATATTTGATCAGTTGTGGTATTTCCTGGTCTAAAACCCTAATAAGGGCCGATCAGGTTGTTGGCAAAAGGTTTCAGGCGTTCACATATTACGGCAGATATGATTTTGTAGGCGATGTTGAGACTTATACCTCTGTAGTTGTCAAAAGGTTTCTTTTTTTGAGGATCAGGCAAACGATGCTGTGGTTTCATTCTTCAGGCAACCTTGAGCTTTTAAACTTTGGGAAGACTCTTTCTTGGAGTGGCACCTCTCTATATCCTCGATTTCGCTCTTACTCTTTATACCCTATCCCAGGGGTAGGGGTATATTAGTTTTGACATTAAGTTTTCAACATAGAGAATTAATTTCGATACATATACTTCAAAGTATAAAGATCGATTCAGAATCGCTAGCTGGGTCCATTAAGCCATGTCTGTCTGTCCGTCCGTCCGTCTGTGTGTCACCGATTTTTGGCCTTAAATTTTGAGCTAGAGTGTTGAAATTTGGTATAAAGACTTTCTGGCCGACGAAGCAGAACAAAATTTAAAATTTAAAATTTTTTGAAATCCGCCTACTGCCACGCCCCCCTTTTTAGAAAAACGTGGTTTTAGCCAAACCGTAAGGAATTTCAAAAGTGTCTGAAAAGCATATTTAGACAATCCTAAGTATAAATTTCGTTCATACAAAGTTTTTGCCACGCCCACTTCTTGGGGGTGTTTTTAGTAAAAAACGCTTTTTGTCCAAATTTTTAAAACTTTCGAAAAAACGTTTGATGCAAATACTTCTGTAATGGTAATATAAACATTTTGTCCATAGATCATTGTCATCTACGCCCGCTTTTTGGGGGCGTTTTCTTATAAAAACCATTTGTATACCCCATCCCAAGGCATTAGCAATAGAAATACGTTGTTTTTTGTCGAACCACAAAAGGTTTTGATAAACT
Source organism: Rhingia campestris (assembly GCA_932526625.1). NCBI lineage: Eukaryota > Metazoa > Arthropoda > Insecta > Diptera > Syrphidae > Rhingia > Rhingia campestris. Next base: position 18,578,348 of record OW052186.1, read on the forward strand.
GTCTGAACAATAGCTATGTTGCGACAATCTCATATTCTGTATTTCATCGCCATAACGTCTACATTTTGAGGATATTATTTTTAAGGATGGGATTGGATGGGGTATTCAACGATCCGCACAGCGGATTGTAGCCTTGCTGCATCACATTTTGGAAGATTTGAAAAATCTGAAGCATACAAATTGTAAAAAACTTGTCTTAGGACAGAACCTTGGGATACACCAGCGTAAAAATTAAATTAATTTCATACACAATTGTTAACATTAACATTAAAAGAACCACTTGTTTTAAAACTTTGGACAATTTTATGGAAAAAAATTGAGCAATAGACGAGGCCCTACAGGAAATCAAACGCCCTTTATGTTTTCCATATCAAGAAGGATCATCCCCGTTGACTTTTTAATAAAAACGATTCATAGCTTACGACATAGGTCATAGGGTTATATTGGTGAGTCCGAAAATGTTGAGCTAGGATAATGAAATTTGGTGTATTAGCTCTTTGTTCATAAATTCAGTTCAGGTATATATATGTTTAAGATCTGCCCACTTTACGAAAAAACGTCGATTTTGGTCAAATGAATATGTCTTATCAGCATCGAGTACATTCCTTACAAACTGACTCATGTCTCCCTGGTTCATATATGTATTCATAAAAAAATTTATTCCCTTGAGCTGATTTGTGTCAGGAAATTTTTAAGGCTTACTAGGCTCGGTTGGTTTTTATCTACTTGTAAATGGGATCATTTGCTCATCTATGGAATACTATCTGTAGCCAGTTCCTGGCATCTACTTCGGACGCAATCTGTTGTCATTGTTGGTCGACGAGGGAGTATTGGTGTCCACATAGAGTAGGACATTTCTTAGGTTGAAAAATGTATTTCAAGATATCGCCTTTTTGATTTTGCCAATAACAAACCCTTCAGTCCAATAACAATAAAGGGTTATGAATACCCTTTAAATGTTTTACCATAGTACCAGCGTAGAGAAGGGAAAGAAAGAGAGTGATAGGAAAGATTTTGGATGTAGTGGAGACTTACTCCATGGGTGGTGTCCGACCTAACTTCGAGGAGTCACTGTTTGTGTTTGTTAAATTCGCAGAACTTTTAAGATGGTGTATACTTTTAGGATTAACTACCGACCTGTTTTTATTTCTTTGAATAAAATTTTCATGGATTTTAGTTGGGATTGAAGAGGCGAATACATTACCACTACACCGCGGCCATCTATGAGTATATGGATATCAAAAAGCATTTAAGGTCTGAAGTATTTGTGTTTAAAACGTTTCCCGTGTTCTTGAAGGCGTACATGTTTGTTTAAAGGCACGCAGTTTAAAAATGTTCTTCTTTTAAAATAACTCATTGGGGATCTAATGGTGGTTACCTCTAGGGTTGCAATTTAAAGTGGCAACGATTTCTTTTCTAATGGTGAACTTCTCCTAATGTCCCTAAGTCTATGTACATAGCTTTCGTCAGATAAATATTTTCTTGAAGGTTGTAATCTACTGGAACATTTTCTTGATTTTTTTCTTCTTCAGAATCAGATTCTTGAATTTCTGGTTGCACAGGAGACTTCCTTGCCACATCAGCTTCTTTATCGTCATCACTAGACTCTACTCTCTGTATCAGAGTTTTTTTTTTGTAGAATATCTGAATATCGTCATCTGGATTAAAGTTGAATATTCCTGAAGCAAAGTTTAGAACACAAATATGCGTAAATATTATAAATGTATACAAATATGTTTAAAATATGTATAATTTTATGAAAACCCAGCCCACACAACCAATCTCGCGAACTCCCACCACCTGCGTGTCTGCTTCTACTTCACAAGAAAAGATTTTGGGGCCTAGCATATGCAATTAAAAACCTTGTTGTTTGTCAAATCGTAAAAGAATTTAATAAACTGTCTAAATAATATGTCGTGGCAAATGTCATTTTCTATATTTCATCCATATAAAGTTCTTAGCCACTCCCATTTTGTGGGATATTTTAACGATGTGTTAGGATAGGTTTTCAAACGATTCGCACAGCGGATTGTTTTTTTTTGGTTTCGAATGTTTCGGTGAAATCTTGCCGACCTTAATACAGGGTGGCCCAAAATCGTTTTGCTACGTATGTCTAGAATACGATTTGAACGCAAAGATAAAAACGAATGACCTATATTACAAAAAAGTTTATTTCATGGAATTTTTTCTTATTATGTATAGAAAATCATATCGGTTAAGTGGCCAAAATTGGAATGCATGCACTCGTGGGCTCTGTTGATGATACTTTTCCATGATTTTTGAAGTGTTGCCGGCACAATTTGAACGATTTCTCTGCGAATGTTGAATTTCAGCTCCTGTATAGTGTGTAAACCTTTTTCTTCATGTAACCCAATAAAAAAAAAGTCCGGAACTGACTTATCAAGCGATCGCGGCGGCCATTCAAATTCACCTTTTTTTTTAAGATAATGCGATATGCCTGCTTGCACAAGTGGAAAAAGAAAGTCCTAAAGGTATGTCCTGTAGCGTCACCCATTGACCATATCGCTGGCACCCGCATAACTTGCAAAGCAATATGACCAATAAAGCGATGTTGATGGAGATTTTTGGGATTCTGTGTGTCCTAGTCTTGCTCACAAACCCGCTCAGATGAAAATGCACCTCGTCGGTCATTACAAAAATTTCCCTAAATTCTTTGTCATTCTCGGCGATATTTAAGATAGTTCTGCATTACTCCAGACGTTTTTCTGGTTCACTAGAATGGAGCTGTGCAGAATGGGTATAGGTGCAAATTTTTCCTCAAAATCCGATGAATCGTGATATGCGGTATGCGTAAGTGTGTTGAACGTCCGTGTGTCGAAGTTTTAAGGATCACTTGCACACTTTCCCTAACGACCTGGATGTTTTCGATCGATCGTCCAAAATGAGGTCTATCCGAACGCCTCACATCTCCAACGTTCACATATTGCTTAAATTTGACTACAACAGCACGAAAAGTGGGTGTTGTTGGAACATTTCTAATGCAATAAAATTGCCAGCAGGCACGTTGAGTACAAATTATCGACTGGCTATTTGGAAAAATTATTTTACCAATTTTTGTTCGGTGTGCGATCGTGAAGTGCTCCATCCTAAATCTCCCGAGCCTAATGTATGAAAAAAAATATATAACCCAAAAATATCTAACCGGATTAATGCTGATGCTCGGTTTTAGTCGTAAATATATTACTGCAGACATGATCTTGTAAAATATATTGAGGAGACTCATGCCTCTTAGAGGTTTTATTTTACAAAGGGATGTGCAGATTCTTGTAAGGCAGGCTAAGTCAGACAACATCTCCAACATCTCCCTGGCTTTAAATATTATGATGGCCAGTTCGTTAGTGTAGAATGAAAAATCTGGCATTAACGGCCCATAAACCCAGGTTTTGCTACAAAGAATTGCACCTTGTATTTAATGCCGATTTCGAACAGCAAATTTGAGAAGCTTCTCATGGCAATTTAAAATCCTTTAATGTTTGTCAGACTTTGATGAAAGTGAAAAAACTGCTTTGTTAACTTTCGAGATTTTAATTAGAGACCTCGTGCTGAGTTGTCTAACGAACTGCACCCACAATTCGTGAGTATGGATAACAGATATGTCATGACTGTGCTAAGTCATCAGACTTATCTAGACATTGATTTATAGATCCTTGTATTGATTCGTAGAATAAGGCTTATCCTTATCCTTTCCAAGAAATGATATTTTTTAAATATAATTTCTCCAGTTTTGCTGCGTAAGTTAGGCTTTTCACCAATATAACATGGCATTGATGCAATGTTACTAATGTACCATTTAAGAAGTGTTGAGTTTCGCACTCAATTTATCAAGCTTATCATGGTCTCTCTTAAACACAGCTAAATCATGTACACCTCCTGTCCTTGAGTTATTTACAGCAAAGAGAATTGGTTTAGAATTAGTTCCTTTCGTTCTCAACGTACTTTAACACTACATCGGTCCTGAGTCCATAGGTGTATTAGGTCTCTGAAAGCAATATAGATTAAGGTCTTCAGATCCCGGTTTAGAAAGGTGGAGGTTAATCGAGGGTTTTGGTGGTAGTCATTTCAGCCTTATCGGGGCGTAAAACAACTACTAAAAGAGATGTAGATATATCAGGTCTCTTACAGCACCATAGAATAATGTTTTCACATCCCGGTTTGGAAAGCTGGAGGTCAATCGCTCATTGAAAAATCAATTTCAACCTAATTGAGGCTAAGAACGTCAACTAAAAAAGGTGTTAAAACCACCAATAGGCTGTAGTTAGATAACTTGGCCCTGGTGTTGTTATTCATTTCCTGCTTCCTTAACATGAGTCTCAATACCACTATATTGCTCCTACTATTGTACAAAGCAGGTATTTATAACCATATTTGCTCTTTGATCCAGGCCTGATCTCGAAAACTAATTGTCTTCGTGTCCATCGGCTTGCGTTCGAAATCATATGCCGTATTGGTGGGAGCGGTAGAGCGGATTGATATGTATTAAAACATTTTTCTGATGCATCCATCACGGTGGTAAGTCCTCGTCAGAATCGGGTGCCAAAAGGTAGTTGTTTTTAGCGTTAGGTGACAAAAATTTTCAGAAAACTCAAACTTCAATTCGATCGACCCTACATATCTTCAGTGTGTACAACAGTTGTGGTTTCAATATGGGCATGATTAAGGATGACTTGCACCGACTTATTCATTCAACTGTCCAGACATTTTCTGGTAGATTCCAGCCAGCAAATGGTTTAAGCCTCAAAATATTGATTTATTTCTTCGACGATAGGTTGGAGGCATAAAAAGATCTTGACCACAATGCCAAATAGCCAACTTAATGTCCTGTGATGCAAGCTTAATATCATTATCACATTTAAATGTCATAGAAAATATATTGGCCTTGCATCAATTTATACGAAAGTTTCTTCTTCTCCATTTGTAGTCCTACTTTTAAAACGGCCACCTCGACATCACGAACTCAGCTCAAACTCCAATTGCAACGCGAACAGCAGCAACAAGAACTGGAACGTCGTGAAGCCGAGAAGCGTGCAAATTCGGTTCAAGGTGGACCCATAGGAATGGATACATCCCAGCCGACACATATGCAACAAAGTCGTGAACAGCACTCGCATCAGCAGTCAACACATATGCAACCTATGCTTTCGCCATACCTCAATAGCACTTCGCCAATGCAGCACATTCAATTGGGTCGTGAGAGCACTACGCCAACACTTAAGGTTCCACTTCAAAGTATTGGAGTGGATGTTCCACCGCAAGTACTACAGGTAAGTGTTTACAGATTATGGAGTGCTTAAAAATATATTCCAAGTGTCTAATGAACTTGATTTGTTTATTTTTTCTCTAAGGTCCGGACTGTACTGGAAAACCCAACGCGCTATCATGTTATTCAGAAACAGAAAAGTCAAGTTCGACAATTTCTAAGTGAATCGTTTAAACAATCTGGAGAATGGGACGAGCAGATATTTCGCCAGGTAAGTTAATGTGTAAGGATTAATCTAGGCTTAAGAGAGACCTTGATAGGCTTTTCAATAAAATTGAGTGCGCAACACTTATTTGAATGTAATATGAGTCATATAGCATAACATTGATGATAACAACGGGATAGCTCGAATTCTCACCTTTAAAGCTATATGATTTGAAGCCATTTTTTTAATTTCTAATTACAGCACGGTAACAAATCGCTGGCTTCACCATCCCCATCGACAAATATGCATAGCAGTTCATATGGAGATCAAAAACATCGTTTAGATAACAACTGCTCCCCAATGACGACCAACAGTACTGGCATGCAATCGTCACCCTTTAGTGTTGGAAACTTTTCAGCATCAGCTTCGATAGGTGATCCCAACTCGATAAGCAATAAAGGATTCAGTGGTAGTGGCTTCAATAGTGGCAGTGGCTTTAAAACTTCGTCTAACAACAACCTCGCGCCAGGCAATAATAGTGGTAACTTGGGTTCGAAGCTTTTCGGCAACAATTGCCGGTCGGTATGCGGTAGTAATGATAATAATCGTGCGGTAAATAATAATAATAATAATTTCGGACGCGGCAGTAGTGGTGCAAGTCATTTTTCCGGTAATATGACAATAACGACAACGAACGCGAGTCCAGGCGCATCAGCCGGTGCTATGTCACCGAGCTTGAGTTCTGTGGCAACAAGCAATTCTGAGGTGAGTTTAATTTTTTAGAATTTTCCTTAAAAGACCTATATGATATTGTTTTAAGCCGAAGATCTAAAGACCTTCGTAGAAATGCTAAGATTTTGGAGTAGACCAAATGTGCGGTTTGATCGCTTAGTATTTAATATTTAATATTTCTTCAAACTTGGCAAATATGAAACTATAAAAGTCGATCGCAATGCTCTTCAAAATTTGTTCCATAAACAGGTTTATACATTTTAGAATCCAAAAATTGTCTACAGTGTGGCATGGCGCTCATATTTATGGAAGGACACAATGAGCCAATGTCCATCGATATCGATTCCCATCGATTGTTTCGCTTTCTCTTAGAACAAAAGGCCCGAATGTTCGTCCAGCACTCGGCACCGTAAAGCAGAACTGGCAGGATAAGGGTTTTGTAGAGCACACATTTCGTCCTTCGGGTAAGAAGTTTTGAACCCAGTTGTTTCGCTAAACCGAAGTAGCAACGGTTTCCTAGTGTAATTCTTCGACGGATCTCCACTAGGGTGTCATTCGTGGAGTTTATGTTTACTCCGAGGTAGGTGGACTCCTTAACTACCTCGAAATTGCTGCTATCAATAGTGACGTTTTGTCCTAGGCGGTGGGCAGATGCTTGTTTGTTTGTTGATAGCATGTACTTAGTCTTGTCCTCATTAACTTTAAGGCCAACGGATTTCGCCTGTTCTTCAATGTCCGTGAACGCTTTTATCACTGCATGTTGGGAGCGACCGAAGATGTCAATATCGTCCGCATAGCCCAGCAGCTGGACGGACCTGTTGAAAATAGTGCCTTCCATGTTAACACCTGCCCTACGCATAGCGTGTCTCCATGCCGAAATCCGGTGCACGTTTGGAATAGTTCGGAGGAGCTACTTCCAAACTGCACGTTGCAGCGCGTGTTTTCCAGCGTCACGCGACACAACTGAATTAGTTTTGCCGTGATTCTGAATTCGGCCATCGCGATATAGAGCTCCTGACAATGTATGCTATCACACGCGGCTTTGAAGTCGATAAATAGGTGGTGAGTTTCGACTTGAAATTCATTGGTCTTTTCCAGGATTTGCCTCAGTGTGAAAATTTGGTCTACAGTCGATCTGCCGGGCCGGAAGCCAGACTGGTACGTGCCGATTAGTGTGTTGTAGAACGATTTTAGATGTTCACACAGTACGTTGGATAGGATCTGGTATGCGACATTTAGCAGGGATATGCCTCGATAGTTCTTGCAAGGCATAGGATCGCCTTTTTTGTAGATGGGGCATATGGAGCTGATAGTCCAGTCATCGGACATCCTTTCTTCCACCCATACTTGTTGTGATTAAGGCAGCGTAAAAAAATGTGCGAACAGAAAATATTGTTCACCATACTTAAAAAATATTGTCCGTTGCCATACTTGTTGTCGTGTAAGCTATCTTTTTCGACAATACTGCTAAAGTTGTCTTCTTTTCCTAACTTTGTGTTCAAATCTCCCAGCACAATTTAAACATCGTACTTTGGTAGTCGCTCATAAGTTTTATCCAGGTGCTCGTTGAAACAGTCTTTCGTAAAATCATCTTTTTCCTCCTTCGGAGCATGAGCGCATATAAGGGTAATGTTGTGGAATTCGGACCTATATGCTGAATATTACAATGCTTTGGCTAATGTCTTTAAAGCCTGAACCTCTCCTGTTTAATATTCTCACATTCCATGTGCAGATACGAATGTCGTTGTCCATGATCGTCATCATTGAAATCAGTCCTTTACGATGCTCTAAGTTGCTTAGTGTTGTTTTTTCTCTTTTTTTTAGCAATACTCGCACTTATAAGACTAGCAAGTCAAATCCGGTTGGATGAGACCAGTATCCGATGGTTACCACCGGGAGGTTAAATAAGCACAAAAAACCTTAATTTTATGCCAACAGGGTTGATTAATCCTCCCAACATTGCCAAAACTTGGAGTTTGTTGAAGTTATTGGTTGGTCGAGGGACAGATTCAACGATGATGATTTTGATGCCAATTTAAATTCAGGAACAATTCTGTCTGTGATAGAATTTTTAAAGGTCTTTGATCATAATTGCTGCATACTATTAGTTATTATTAGTATTTTTGTAGTCCTCGGTTATGAAAAGTAGCGAGAATGTGGTTAACATCAGTCTGGTCATTATTTTACAATGAATGGTGTTCTAAAATGCTGTCATATTAAAGCAACAGATCTGCATGACCTACAATGCTATCAATCCATACAATTGGTCCTCCCAATATAGACCACACAAAATTTATAAAAAAAAAATATAAATTTTCCCTAATGACTAATAATAAATATACCCACTTGGCGTCGCCACGACCTAAGGCTAATTAGCCCCTAATTACAACGAGATCCCCAAATGATGACAAAACGCGTGGCTAAAAAATCCCGATTTAAAAAATCAATCAACCAGCCCCATCATTATACGGCAAGAGTTTTTTAGTTTAGATATTCCCAATAGGTAGGTGTCTACAAGACTTTAACCATTTATTAGATACCGACAAAGAGCGCTTGATGAATTGCACTAATTTGAGCTTTGTGTCTTCATTCCTCCATGCAATGAGTCCTTGTGTATAAATCACCGGCCATATCAATCAATTGGTATACAACTTGCTTTGAACAACAGTAACGACAAAAACTAAAGAACACGACAAATTATAGATTAACTCATGATTTATGGGGTTTTCTATACTTGCGATAAGGAGTGCTCATTGCTGACAAATAACTTCAAACAGTATTAGGGCTCAGACATAGTTTTTTTTTTTTTGTCGACAATTTATTGTAACAAATTCCGTCTTCCTATTCCTACGAGAATTGAATATCGAAATAATTATCAAATCGCATGCCACTCATCGTCCGCCTTGAGAATAATTACAACTGGAATTTCAAAATATCACCACAGCTTCCATTACATCGCTACTAATGGTGATTGCGTTAAAAGCTGCGAAGATGGAGACAAAAAAAACAACCTCAGCTCTCAAAAACAGAGTCGGCTACGAAAAAATAAAATCTCCAGTGTTGACTTAAGAAATTTGAGTCATCTTGTAAATCATATTAGAGCAGTCGAAAACATTTCACTATACCTACCGCCGGCACATCACTCATACCATCTCACACACTACACAAACAAGAAATGGGCCAAATAAAATTAATTATCACTCAAGGTGTTTGTGGAGCTAGCCAAATATTTGTCAAATTTAATAATCAGAAGAGGAAGCAAGTTAAGAAGCAGTAGCAAACAGATTGAGGAGGAATGTGTAGATCTATGAATATACAAGCCTTAAAAAACGGCCAGTGCTAATTTCGTTGGAAGCACGCTTTGGTAACATGTGTTTGTGTGTATTTTATTAACACATTCGCCTTAATAATTAAGTTAACTAGTTATGCTGACAAGCTTTATCTAACCCAAAAGCACTCAGAAACTATTGCATCCAACTAGTGCAATGTTGAATAGGGAATGGGTTAGTTGAAAACGAAAATTTCGTCTTAATAGTCAGACGGCTAAAACGAAATCTAATATATGTCAAAGGATGATCAGAGTCAATGCTTAACCCTAAACGAATTTCTTTTTACCACCCCCAGTATACGTTGGGAATTAATACTGCTTACGTTTTGAGGTAACCTGCTTCTTCTTTGATTTGTGTCTGCGAATTGCCACATCCACAAAAGAGAGAACGAGAAAGAGAGAGAGAAAAATTCGATTCGACAAAATTAGTAAAACAAAGTATTTCAGTACAGTCAGGACTTCTTGGAATGCAAATGCAATTAAAAGCTATAGGGTGTCCCACAAATAACGAACAACGCAATTTTGATAGAAAATACATATTTTTAATAATTAGAAAGCTCACATTTTTATTGATTCATAGAGTATGCAGATTAGGGAATACCAAATAACAAATACAAATTTATGGCGCAACGGGCTCGTTAGTACCCAGGTCCTAGCCTTCTCACAACCATTCATGTGTGCGTGTGTACTTCTTGCACGATGGTGGGACCTCCTGTTTTATGCCGACTCCGAACGGCTAAGTTGAGATAAGCTATTCTTGACAATTGATACTACTCGGATGATTTGTCAGGTTATCACGAGAGGAGGGCCAGTGAAAAATCATTAAGGTGTTGCTAGAGCTGGGAATCGAACCCAGACCTCCTGCGCGGCAGTTCATCGCACTAACCATCGCGCCACTGAGTATGGAATACCACTTCTGATAAATGTGCCGCCACGACTTTGCTGACAAGTACTCACTATTTTATTGAAATTTTCTATGAACGTTTTATATAAATGTGGCTGAATTTCATTAATACGCCGCCTAATTACTCCAAGGCGTTGGTGGTCATGGGCTTGTTTGAATAAACCTTTGACTTTAATAAACCCAAAAGAAAACATTTGAGAAGGCTACAATCCGCTCTGCGCATCGTTGAATACCCTATCCCATCCTATCCTAATAATAAATGTCCCCAAAAAGTGGTCGTTTCTTAAAACTGAATGAATCTTATTCAGATGGTTTATCTAAATCTTTCTGGTTCAACGAAAATCATCATTTTTTTGTAGGATATCACGAGTGAATAGGAGGTACAGGATTGGTCCAAGGACGCTTCCTTGCGGTACACCTGCCATTATTTCTTTGAACTCGGAATATTCGCTTCCAAGTTGTACACGGAAGAGTCTATGCTCAAGATACGACAAGAGGATTGTATTTAATTGCTCTGGCAGAACTTGACTTAGATTATACTTAAGGCCTTTGTGCCATACCTTGTCAAAAGCTTGCGACACATCAAGAAATACGGCTGAACAAATTTTGTTTTCTTCGAAGACTTTCTCAATTACATCTGTAATTCGATGTACTTTGTCCACCGTTGAATGTTTACTTCTGAACCCAAATTGATGGTCAGGTAAAAGACGTTTCTGGTCAATTATGGTGTGTAAGCGACCAAGTAATATCCGTTCAAAAACTTTTGCAATTATTGGAAGAAGTGAAATAGGCCTGTAAGATTTTATTTCATTCGGTGATTTTCCTGGTTTAAGGACCTTAATTACTTCCGCGACTTTCCACTGTCTTGGTATGTATTCTAATCTGGTTGCCGCATTTATAATAAAAAGAAGCTTAGTTAATGCTTTCCGAGGCAACATTTTAAGAAGTTCTCCTGTAATCAGGTCATAACCCGGAGCTTTTTTAGGCTTTAGTTTCTGTATTTCCCGTTTACCCTCGAATATAATAATGTTTTCATTTTGCGCCGGACCAACAAATGGCTTAAATGTTTCCTCAAGATGTGAGGCAAAAAAGTCAGCTTTTTCCTTATCGCTTTTTGCCCAGACGTCTTGAGTTACCCTAATTGGCGGCACAGCGATTTTTGGCCGTTTTATAACTCTAATTGCTTTCCAGAGCGAATAAATCGATTCCTTTCCAGCGGTAGGGCTTTGCAGATAAGTTTCTACTGCATGGTTTTTAAAATTTTTAGTCGAATTTGATAGCAAATTACTCAACCGATTGAGATGTTTTTTAACTTGCGTCGCGCGAGTTTGGTGCCATCTTTAACGAGCTTTTCTATTTTGGCTTACAAAATCTTGTATTTCTCTGGGGTACTTAATTTTACTATAGCTCACAATTTTGTTCTTTTGAGGAGCATTATTCCATGATGCTTTTTGGATGGTATCGATAAAGGAGTCAACCGCGACTTCGAGTTCCAATGGGGTTCTTAGCGATACACCTAGTCGGATATTATTTTCAATATCGTTTTTGAAACCTTCCCAGTTGGTTTTCCCGTTTGTTAATCTGGGTGGTTCTTCATTTATAACCAGTGACCCGCTCGTTGTTAAAATGACTGGAGAATGATCAGAGGAAAGATCAAAGCATTCCTCAACTTTGATTCGATTGGACGGCAGACCTTTTGAAATGAAAAAGTCGATCAAATCCTGTATTTTTCTAACATCAGATGGCCAGTAAGTTGGTTTTCCCGTAGAATGAAATTCGGTATTGTACTTTCTACCTATATCATAAAGCATCCTACCTTTCTGTGATATGCATCTAGATCCCCAGAATGTATGTTTTGCATTAAAGTCCCCTCCGATGACAAAACGTTGTCCAAGGGAATTAAGCAAGCTTTCAAAGTCAATTTTCTCAACCTTGCATCGTGTTTTTGTTTTTGGATGTACAAGATCCGAACGGATGTCTTATTGCCGCGTAGTTTGTGAACATTTAGGTTTTTCGATTATGGCCTGCTTTGTCTTCGACATATTTTTAATCGGAATTTTAGGCTTTTGCTTGTTTTAATTTAATTTCTGTGAATTAAAACTATTAAATTTGGTCCGTCTTTTTTGCAACTCTTTATCTACTTCGCAGCCGCGATAATTTGCCGGAAGATTGCCTTTACAGTTAATGCAGATAGCAGGAGTTTTCTTATCTGACATACAATCTACCGTCAGATAATTTCCGGCACATTTTACACACCGCGGTTCTTTTTGACAATAGCTTTGCGTATGATTGTATCCTTGGCAGCGCTTGCACTGGGGAACTAGTTTGGAATCCTTACGCACAGGCTCTATTTTTACAACAATATTAAGTATTGTCTTTGTTTCATAAATTTTGTTCAAACTTTCTGTTCTATCGAAATTGAGTATAAATAAAGGAAGACCGCGTTTTATCACATTTCCTTCGCCTCATCACAGTTGATGGTTTTAAATCACTATCACGGCCATATTTTGTACGAAATTTGAGGACTGTAGCTGACAAACCTTCATTATTTTTTTAAAATATTGCTTAACAATGAATATGAGTTGTTCTTTCGTATAGCGCTCCATTTTTACTAAACTTGAACTGCCACCTGTCACATTGTTTATTTTTTTATTTGTTTAGCAACACTTACATACACTTTTTACTTAAGTGGCGCTTCAGTCCGGAATGAAACTGGGCATCAACCAACTACCTCTCCAATTAGCCCGGTCCTTAGCTAACTGCCTCCAGTTGCACACTCCATGTTGGTTGAGGTCGGTTTCTACTAGTGCGCCCCATTTAAGGCGAGGTCTACCTCTACTGCGTCCGACATCTGGCTGGGAATCGAAGATTCTGCCAAGCAGAGTATTGGTGTCCATTCGTTCTAGTTACATGTCCTAGCCATCTTAAACTCCAATGCGGAGTTTTTTGATCAGGGCTATGTCTTTGTAAAGCTCGTATAGTTCTTGGTTGAATCTTCTTTTCCATAGTCCGTCAACGCAAACGGGACCGATGATTTTTCGAAGAATATTTCTCTCGAATCGACCAAGGATTTCTTCATCCGCTTTTGATATGTCCATGCTTCAGCGCCCTAGAGCAGGACTGGGATGATCAGGGTCTAATGATCTCCTTAGTAGTTCGAGTGAGGGCTTTACTACTGAATTGCATTCTTAGTCCGAAGAAACAACGGTTGGCAAGAGTTCAGACATTTAAGCAGCACTTTCATAGTAAAGTATCTGCTCTCTGTTTGGAAGGGCAGAAAAGCCGGCTTTTCATGCAGTGTTTGGTATACCATCTGGACTGAGCGCCCTCTTATCTTTACCTCTGAAGATTCTCCTCTCACCTTTTGGGGAAATAGGTGTTATTTTATTTTCACTAGAGTGGTCGGTAATAAGATTTGCGGGAACATAGAGCCCTACAGTTAAGTCATGATTATTTTGAATGCTATGTCGCAATTAGATGTTGGATATTCCTGCGTTTTTAACCAGAGTTTGCAGTATCTATTTCCATATATTCAAATGCTGTCTGAAGAAGGATTCAGTAGAAAACTATAGATCCGATTGATAGATATGTGTGAGGAAAAGCCCTTAACCCTAAATCTCTACAAGCATATTCCGTCATATGTTAATGCTACTTGTATTACAGAATAATACATAAAATTGGCGCCATCAGACAAACTGACAAACTGAAAAACAGTTCTACAACAGGAACATCAATCAGTCTTTCAAAGTCATGGTAAATACACCTAGGGCGGCGCACTTTAGTGTGACCCGTTTCGGTGCTGTGAGACTCATTAGTCTACCCGAAAAATATTTGGAGCCTATGCCGATGACTTTCCAGATAAACATGAAAATAATCTATTATATGAACGTTTATTCTTGAGGAGTTAATTCCATCTCAACGATAAATGTCTTATATCAGATACAACCTTTGAAATATTTAAGTCTAGCTCCCATTAGGGATTTAGCTGCGGGCCAAAACGAAATCGTTGGGATTGCAAATGTCAGCCGTTTGGAAGCAGCAAAGCTGCCACTGACAACCTTTTTCCCCAACGCTTACTGGCTGTCTATGTGTAATATTTACAAATGTCAAGATAACATAAAAGGAACGACTTAGAGTGGCCTTGTTTCACACTTTTTTTATCTGATTTATCCCTTGGATAATGAAATGTGTGTCTAAATAGTGAATGAAGCAGGTAGACTTTATTTCTGTGCTCTATCATAATCGGGAATCTATTGTTGGACAAGTGTGATATTTGTTCTAGTTACTAGGAGGGAATCTCTGTCTTTTTGGTTGTTATGATTAATTTGAGGGCACTTCAATAGCAGACCTAAATAATGCCATGAACTATTGTGAAAGTTCATTGATGACTTTTAATGGGGCAGATGTAAAAAAAATGGCTTGAGGCAAAATCTAATAAAAATGCGGTCACACGTGGATTGGTGTGGGGTGGTCTATTTAATTCGAAAGGCTTATTAAACTGACAATAAGTTAAGGTAATTGACACTAGTTATCGAAAATTTCCCATCTGACGGAAATTTCAATACAATCGGTTGAGTTCTTAACCAGTTCATACTTCGGATATGATACTATTGGGGCGGTGCAACCAGAGTCTATCTCCAATACTTTTGAAAATAGGATTATGCCGTCGTCATCAATGTTCAGAGTGAATATCAATCCCGTAATGAACTTCATGGACCCTTATTATGTTAGGAACGCTTTGACCAGCTAGGTCCGATAACAGATGGATTCATAATCATAATTCGTTTGCATATTTAAACCATCGCGAAATTCTTATAAAGCGGAGTATGTTATCTATGTAATATTTGTTATGCCATCAAAGAGAGGCTACCCAGGTGAAGTCTTCTTTGGAGAGCGATTTGGCAGTAGTCTCTACTGACAAAGCCTATCTCGTAGTGTCATCCGATAGTGGTAGGTAGGTAGGTAGAAGTGGCGGTTCAGCATGAGCCCAAGTAGCACTTATGTGCCTTTTTGTTTCCATTTTTATCTCCCGTGACTATCGCCGCAATTCTTGCGATATCTGGGCGCGTTCTGTTCAGTAGGTCGTTTGTTCTGTTTTTGTCATAGGAAGGCCATATCTTCCTCGATATGACGCAATTTTATAAGAAGTATGAGTGGATTTGTCCCTTGACCGCACCTAGCGGGATATGGACCCTTGCCGCAAGTGAGCCGTGAAGAGCTGACCCTTGCCTGGCCAACTCGTCTGCACGCTCGTTTCCATTAATGTCACTGGGCCCTGGGACCCAGAGAAGTGTGACCTTGAAGCGTTCGCCCAGGTGGACAAGTTCGTTCCGGCATTCCTGTACCAGCTTGGAGGATATGGTAGCCGAGTTGATGTCCTTAATGGCCGCTTGACTATCTATGAGGATATCAATATTTTGCTTTTTCTTAGTGTCACGCCCCAGTAGCGTGCAAGCCTCTCGGATAGCCAGTAGTTCCGCCTGATATTTTCGGTGATTCCAAGTAGACTCCGGACCCCACACCACAGGTCATTTAAGATCCGTCGTATAGACGTATTGAAATCACTTGAAGTTTTTCTTCCACTAAGCTCTGGTAGGAAAACCTACATGGAAGGTTTTTTTGAAGCTTAATGTGGGTGTGGTGTAGTCTTTAGAAACGTGACCATGCCGTTTGGTAACGGGTCCAGGATATTACTGTGGCCTTACGGCCTTGCAGTCCAGCTTCCTGACTCCTTGAGTCTTACTGAGATGCATAAAACAGTATCGTTAAAATCCAGCTGGAGAGGCAATAGATGCAATAGCACAGTAAGGGAATCCGTTGGCGCCGACCTTAGTGCGCCCGTGGTGCCTATTTTAGCTGTTCGTTGCAACCTGTTTTGATTTGTTTGTGAGGTTGTAGCCTTTACTCAGCCGTATGTGAGAGCCGTATGTGAGAATTGAACATAACACTGCTGTGTACAACCACAAGGTCATCTTTGGTTGAAGTCCCCAATTCTATCCAAAGGTTTTGCTGCAAGCATAGAAGGCAACGCTCACGCCTTCCCTCCTGTTCGAAGTTGTGTTTCGAGTTAAGTTTTGGGTCAAGCACGATATACCCAAATACATAGCGCTGAAAGATAGTGTGAGTGGTTGGCCATTTAGATGGGGGAGGGTGAAATCGGGTATTTTGGTTTTGCTGGTGAATAGCACCAATTCCGTTTTGCTCGGGTTTGCACCGAAGACACAACATGCAGCCCAGGTGCTAATCTTGTCTAGAGCATTTAATTTTATTTTATTTATTTATTCATAACCATTAGCCAGAGTAGGGGAGAGATGACGCCGCCCTGTAGCGTTCCTCTATCTGGAAATTTGGTTAAATGACTGTTGCCAAGTGTTGCCTGGATAATTCTTGTTCTCAGTATAGAGACTATCCATTGGCATTTAATAGATTCCTCTATACCCAGCTCGATTACAGATTTAATAATAGCTTAAGTGATGACGTTGTTGAAAGCTCCCTCTACATCTAAGAAGAATTCTTTATAGCGTATGGATTTTTCGATTTTCTGCACTACCTCGTGAAGAGCCGTTGCCGTGGATCTGTCCTTGAGTTAGGCGTGCCGTAATTTCGATAGCGAAGATTCTTCTAGAAAACTTCGCATGTGGATATCTAGAACACGCTCAAGGGTTTTTTTTTAATATAAAGGATGTTAGACTGATTGGTCTAAAGTTACGTGGTTTAGTATTAAGCAACTTTTGCCAGCATGGCACTGTTAGTTCTCGCGTTCTCTGTAGTATGCCATCAGGTCCCGGAGATTTGAACAAAGAGCAGATGTTAATATCCCAGGAAATCATTTCCTCGGCAATTATTGCAGCGATATTGCTGTGTTGTGCAGTTTGGACTTGCCGAGATTTCCCGGGTTCCTTACAAGTATCATTGCATCCGGGAAAGTGTGTTTAAAAGGAGTTCCAGGGTCTCCGCGGACTATTCTGTCCACCCTCCATCTGACCTTCTCAGAAAATAAGGGTTAGAGTATTAGATAGACCCGATGGTGAAACTGCTTCTTGTTAAAATTAGGCCAGTATTGGACGAATGTATGGCCCGTTATACCATTTTTCCAATTAAAGTTTGCTTTTTTTATCGTATCCAGTCTGAGTAATAGTTTACTTGTTTACTTGTAGTGACATGGAAGTCATACATTTACACTCTAGCTCTTCTTCTAGCTCTTCTAGCTGCCATGAAATCCACCCAACAAAAAAAGGATGCAGTGGTTAGGAAGGCAAAGTGAAATGCTCAAGTTTTGCATCACGAACGCCTGCTCTCACTGTGAACCAAGTTGTCATTTCAAACTGAATCCGACTCCCATTCGAGACTACTGGGAATGGTAGTCTGTAGATGGTTAGTGATGTGGTGGGTGTTTTATGTAAAATTAAGGTAATGTAAGGTCTTAACTTACAAGACGTATGCTAGCATCTAGAGCTTCGAGGATGTGGTTCTTTAAGCTTGAATGTTGGATATCCCATTTCTACCCAATTGGATTTTTACATGCGTAAAAGGCTACGGTGTTTTTTTTACGCGTTCCTAAATATTAGTTTCCCAGTTCAATTTTATGACCCAGACCAAACTAACGCCATTTAGCTTTGGAGAATCAATGCAAAATATATTTTATTTACCGCTGAAAGGGCAGTTCGGTTTTTTGACTGCCTATATGGAAAGCAGTAAATTACTATTTTGTAAGAGTGTTTTAAGGTACTTTTCAGATACAGCCATTGCAATGATTCCTCAATGGTAGCAAGTAACTCGTTTAATAGCAAATGCCACAAATCCGAAAGGTACTTAGTTCTAAAACCTTTCTACTTTCTTAAATATACACTATGAAATGAAATAAAATATGAAAAAGTATGAAAACTAACTATCCGCCCTCTAGACGTGTCAGTTTTTAAATCACAAGGGCCGTGTGGTTGGGTTTAGCGCATTCAACACTTTGTTGGTGCTCCGGGTAAAACCCAGCACAATGTCGTCAGTTCTTATATCCACCAGTTTATACCACAAGAAGTAGCTCATCGTCAATATGTAGCGCCATTGACGGTCAATGCTAGTTGCGTTTTGGACGAACTACGAATCCATGATTCTGTCAGACCAAATAGAGACATTCTGGGAATCATATCGGTGATGGTGTGTCTTACCCCAAATTCGACAAAAAGTATTCATACATCCAATTAAATTTATAAGATGTTGGAACAACAGCTGTCACATGACAGCGCTTCGCCTTGCCTAAATCCTTTTTTGGTATCGAATGTGTCGGTGAGGTCGTTTCCGACCCTGATGGTGCAGCGAGAATTCTCCATCGTCATCCTACACAAACGGACGAGTTTGGACGGTATACGAAAACTAGACATGGCTCTGTATAGTTCGTATCTATAAATGCTGTCGTATGCGGCTTTGAAATCAATAAATAGGTGGTGGGTATCGATTTGGACTTCTTGGGTTTTTTCCAGGATCTGCCGGAAGTGTGAAGATTTGATCGATTGTGGACTCTCCTGGCCTAAAACCACGCTGATAAGGGCCGATCAGGTTGTTGGTAAACGGTTTCAGGAGTTCACATATTACGGCAGATAGGACCTTGTAGGCGATGTTTAGCAGACTTATGCCTCTGTAGTTGGTGCAGCTCAGAGGGTCTCTTTTTTGTGGATCGGACAAACGATGCTGAGGTTCCATTCCTCATGCATGCTTTCAACCGACCAGATTTGGCTTATGAGTTGGTGGAGGTTACTTACCAAGTCATCCCCGCTAGCTTTATAAAGCTCAGCGGGAAGGCCTTCATTTCCGGCGGCCTTATTAAGCTTGAGTGTAGATATTGCTATCCTCACTTCACTTAGGTCGGGTGGTTGGCAGTTTTCGCTGTCGTTGCCAATATTAAATGGTTCGTTCTGCCTGACAGCGGAATGTTGTTCGTCATCGCCGTTTAACAGTCTGCACTAGAGGTTCTTCCATATCCTCAGCGTCGACTGTGTCTCATCTACGATATTTCCTTGTTCATCTATCCTTGTTCATCTATCCTTGTATCCTTGGCTTTGATGTTTTACATTTTGCTAAAACTTGCGAACATCGTTCCTGGAGTGGCACCTCTCTATATCCTCGATCGCGCGCTTTTCTTGCTCTTTTTTCTTCTTTCTGAAAAGCCGATGTTCTCTTCTTCTTTGCGTATAGAGCTCAGTGGCAGCTCTCGTCTTCACCTGCAGCTTAGCCTTGTAGGCCTCGTTCTTAGCAGCTAGCATCTGTTGGCATTCCTTATCGAACCAGGGGTTTCTTGCTGGTGGGCGCGAGAATCCTAGCACATCAGTTGCGGCTGATCTAATGGCTTGTTGGCATCGTTGCCATTTTTCTTCGACATTAGATGCTGGTAGTGTGTTGTGAGTCGAGAGGTTAAGGGATACGCGTTGCGCGAAGGTCTTGGCGGTCTCTGGCGATTGCAGTCTTTCGCCATTACTTTTTTCACAGTTTTTTGTGGCGTGGTTGATATCCGCATCCTTACCTTGGCTACAGCAATGTAGTGTCCGAGTCGATGTTAGCCCCTCGGAATGTTTGGACATCCAAAATACTGGATGCGTTCCTCTTGTCCATCGCAATATGATCAATTTGTTGACTGTTCGTTGATCTGGATACCGCCATGTCCCCTTATGGATATCGAGGTGAGGAAACCGTGTGCTGGCTATAGTGGCATTTCGTTCCGTAGCGAAGTCAATTAGCAGACGTGTTGTCGTGTAGGCTATATTTTCCGACAGTACTGCTAAAGATGTCTTCCCTTCCTACCTTTGCGTTAAAATCTCCCAGCACGATTTTAACATCGTACTTTGGTAGTCGCTCATAGGTTTTGTCGAGGAGTTCGTAGAAGCAATCCTTAGTTATATCATCTTTTTCCCCCGTCGGAGCATGAGCGCATATAAGGCTTATGTTGACGAATTTGGCCTTGATTCGGATTGTTACAATGCGTTCGCTTATGTCTTGAAAACATAAGACTTCTTGCCTAAGTCTGGCTCTTATAACAAATCCGCATCCAAATAGTCGCTGTTTCTGCTCACTATAACACGGTCCATAGTAGATGTCACAGTTTTTCATCCTCTTTTTGCCCCGCCCGACCCTTCGTATTTCCTGGATGGCAGTAATGTCTGCTTTGTAGCAGTTTAGGGCTTCGGCTAGTTGTTCGCCTGCACCTCTCCTGTTTAATGTTCTCACATTCCAGATGCAGATACGAACGTCGTTGTCCTTTTTTCGTTTAGCATGGTCGTCAACAATAATATCAGCCCTTTCCGAGGCTATTGGTTGCTTCTTAACATAATCTTTTTTCCGTGGATGGATAGTTAACCCAAAGCACAACCCCCAACCTGGAGGGCCAGGCCCTTGTTTTGACCCTAGGACAGCGGGCCGGAAAAAATAACGACGTCAGTAGCCCATTTTGGGATATGAGCGCTGCCATTGAGGGCTCCTCCGCCACCATCTCTTTTCCAATACCCTGGCTCAGTATTGGAAATCCCTATAGACATGGTGTTCAAATATGTCGAAGCAGCTCATATAGGGATTTCACTACCAGTTCGATCAAACTGGAGCTGAAGGTGCCACCGTTGACTCCATCTAGGGAATTCCTCCGCTGCCGCCTGAGAGTGAGTGCCTTAGTGAGAGGACACTCCTCCCCCCTCTCTCGTTTGCTGCCACGAACGACCTTCCACACTGATTTAATACCCAGTCTTCAGTCGAGGTACTAGGCACCCACTAGTCACCAGCGTGGAGGTGAGAGTAGGAGTTGATAGTGAGAGGCTAGGGTGAGAACGCTTGTGTCCTCATATAATCGCATCACTATCCTTAAGCACCAGATCATTCTAAATGGTTTTAATGATATATATCATAATGCTATTGTTCTTTACAAAAATGTTGATCTAGGATAATGAATATTGTATATTTAAATTTTCATAAATGTAGTAATTGAATAAATATTTTTAAAATCCTGTAATTTCTCTACACAAGTTTTCGAAGTAACTGCATATGCTTGTGACATTCTGCTTAACTCAAAGTGACGCTTCTTTACGTCTGTGATCTAAAAATGTATTTACCATGACAACAGAATGATTTATTATTGCGGCTATAAAATTAAAGCTGCTCAATTCGCTTTCACATACTCAAAAAAAAAAATTTACAATCTCGAATCACAAACATCAAGTGCGTAGCTGCGTAGTAAAACCGAATAAATACGCATTTATCTAACACAGCCCCAAGTTTAGGTTGCTATATTTACGCGTACAAATAAATTCGTTATTTATATGGTTCATAGCACATGCCACAGCGTATGACATTGGTCATAGGGGTATATTAGTCAGTCAGAAAATGTTGAGCAAGGATAATGAAATTTGGTATACAACCTCTTTGTTCATGGATTCAGAGCAGGAATAAAGATTTTTTTAAATCTGGCCAAAACCACGACTTTTAGAAAAAAACGAAGATTTTGGACAAACGGAGATATTCAGACACTGTTATTTTCTACATTTAAATTCATGTTTAATTTATGGTTGGAATAGGAAAAGGTATTTAACGATTTGCATAGTGGATTGTAGCCTTCTCATACCATTTTTTTTAATGCTGCTATTAAACTAGAAAGGTTTAACTTTACCTCACACTCACTTCTTAATAGTGATGTGTAACTTGTCTTATCTGGTTTAAAGATTAACTCGTTATACGTAAACCGATTTAAAGTCTTTAGGTCAACTAGAAGATGACTCGTTCAGTGAATACGTGTGAACGTATACTTGTACTTGAATAGATGTTGATTTTGGAGGTACGTTGTTTTCGAAAGGCTTTAAGTATTCAACATTTGTCTTCAGACAGCATCATCGACCCAAATCTTGGGCCGCATACGCACGAGTTTATTTCATGGGAAACATTAAAAAGCACGTGTTATACGCTTGAAGACCGGTGTATTTGTATTGACTCATTTCTGGTTTTTATATACTCTTTTAAATAGGGGTATATTAGATTTGCTACATAGTTTACAACATAGAGAAATAATTTCGATAAATGTATCGTAAATCATATGGGTCGACTCAGAATCGCTAATAACTTACTTAACTGGTGCTACAGTCCGGCATCAACTTGGACCTCAACCAACATGCCTCTCCAATCAGCCCGGTCCTTAGAAAACTACCTACAGTTGCGCACTTCAAGTTGGCTGAGGTCGGTTTCTACTTGTTGGCGTCACTTAAGGCGAGGTCTTCCACAACTGCATCCGATGTCTGGCTGGGAATCGAAGACTCTGCGAGCTGGAGTATTGGTGTTCATTCGATCTACATATCCTAGCTATCTTAAAATTCTAATGCGGAGTTTTTTTTGGCTAGGGTTATATCGCTGTATAGCCCGTACAGTTCGTGGTTGAATCTTCGCCTTCATACCTCGTCAACACAAACCGGACTGAAGATTTTTCGAATAACTTTTCTCTTAAAACGACCAAGGTTTTAATCATCCGCTGTTGATACGGTTCATCCTTTAGTGCTGCACAGCATTTAGCTCATATATTAACAAACGTGGCTATGACATCACATTCAGTCCGTGATATCAATATCATCATGCTCATGTATCCCAATAGTTACGTCGATTAAAGTTAAAGAAGTCATATGGCAGGGCGTTGTCTTGCCTAAATCAATTTTTTGATATCGAATTTGTCGGAGAGGTCGTTTCCGACCCTAATGGAGTAGCGAAAATTCTCCAACGCCATTCGGCACAAATGGATGAGTTTGGGTGGAATACCAAAATTAGACATGGCTCTGTATAGTTCGTCTCTATAAATGCTTTAGTATGCGGCGTTAAAATCGATAAAAAGGTGGTGGATATCGATTTGGACTTTTTGGGTTTTTTCCGGGATCTGCCAAAGTGTGAAAATTTGATCAGCTGTGGACTTTCCTGTCCTAAAACCACACTGATAAGGGTCGATCAGGTTGTTGGTAAGCGTTCACATTAAACGACAGATAGGATCTTGTAGGCGATGTTGAGGAGACTTTTGCCTCTGTAGTTGGCGCAGTTAAAAGGGTGTCCTTTTTGTGGATCTATCTATCTTCAGGCATATCTCCATCCGCTTTATATGTCATCCCCCAAAAGGTGGGCGTAGGTAAAATGATCAACAGACGATATGTCCATAGCAGTGATATCGAATTTTTCGAATTTCCTTTAAATTTAACTTTTTTCTTCAAAAACGCCTCTAAAAAGGGTGTGGCTGTGCCAAACAGCTTTATATGGGCGATATATACATATTGAGATTGTCTCAATAGCTTTTTCAGATACTTTTTCGAAATTCCTTATGGTGTGGCGAAAAAGGACGCTTAACTGAAAAGTGTGCGTGCCAGTCAGTGAGAATATCCTGTTCCAAAAGTGAGACCCAAAAACAGGTGACGTAAAGACGGACTGACATACATGGCTAAATCTACTTTACTTTACGATATGTCAATATGCAAAACTAATATACCCCTATGGAATGGGTTGTAACAATAAAAAAATATCATCATTTATTCTATAAGTCACAATACACCCCTTTGAAATAAGGTATAAATACCGTACTAATGTGATAATATGTGCCACTGTGTTTTTAATGAACGCATGCACGCTTAATTCACACTTTTATTGTTTGTCAATTTAATTTCTCCCGTATTTCTGTAATACAAACAAACAGCTGTCAATAAGCCTGTAATAAAGAAGGTTTTGTTTTGTTTTCTAATTAAGCTTGTATTTGGTAATCGTGCATAGCTTCCACTCTGTGTCTCTGTGTGCGTTTGTATGCAAGGGTTTTCCCATCCAGTAAGCGTTTATCTTGATTTTTTTTTATCATCGACCTTCATGTGCGGAAAATTGACCAAGCCAAACTATTATGTGTGTACGACAGTAGTGAATGGCACAATTTAGTGCACAAGTGATTTACACAAGATTCAATATTAAACGCACACACATTTAGACCTTGATGCGATCGTATTCGTAATAATTAGCAGATTAACTCATTTGATACGAAATCATCGGTTGTTGTTATTGCTGTTCTCAGACTATAGGGTAGAGTTTTTGAACACTTTATTTATAAATGTGGATGTTTTTTTTTTGTATCGCATCCCATAGGAGTACATTAGATTTGATACATTATTGGTAATATAGAGAAATAATTTCGATAGATAAACCTTTAAATGTATGGATCGACTCAGAACCGATAGCTAAGTCGATAGCCTTGTATATACATCTGTCCATACATCCCCAGTTTTTGGGCTTTAAGATTTGAGCTAGATAATGGAATTTGGTACATGAACTCTTTGTTGCTCACAGCAAAACAAGTGGAAATGTTTTCAAAACCGCCCACTGCTACGACTAATTTTCACAAAAACGTTGTTTTTGGCCAAATCATAAGAAAGTTTGAAAAAGTGTCTGAACAGGATACACGATCTCTGTATCTATATTTCATCTACTTTTAATCTAATTAATTAATCTACACCCAACTTTAGGGAGCATTTCCATAAAATCCGCCTACAGCCACGCACAGTTTTAAGATAAATACGTCGAATTTTCTCAAACGAAAAGGAATTTGGTCAATCAATCAATATATCCAGGAATATCATATCGGCAAAATGGGATTACATGGGGTGGGAGGGTTGTGCCAATTATCACTTTTCTGTGAATGCCTAGACGAGATGATTACATTTTATCCAAATTAAGGCGATAACTAAATAAACTTATAAATATAATGTGGATGATGCTTAAAAAAAACGAGGAATGGTTGGTTGATTTTTGAGGGTTATATTGAGTGACAGTAGAAACGATCTTCTCTTTAACTAATGTATGGCGTGATCACATATGAATAATCGTATTTTATGCTCTTCAGGACAAACTTTTGATGTTCTAAGCCGTGCAAGCCGTTGAAAATTTAACGGAATACAGCTCGTTACGTTAGTATTCGTACGCCTTGTTATCCTCCGAATCAGAGTGATAAAGATGCAGGTAGAGAGGCTTACATGAAGAGCTTAAGAGCCGCTGGCGATCTTACAACGGCTGAGACTGTGTTGTGTTGAGGCGACAACCAACGACAGGATCAACGCCGATCTTTCCGAGCAGAAAGGTTCGAAGCAGCAAGATTACCCACTGGTTGTGCATATAATATTTGGTCCGCGTGAAGACTTAGCTCGAATGTTTTAATGGGACACAAGAAATAAACAATGAGGTGGCTCAAAAATGGCCACAATCTATTTTTTGGAGCCAATTTTTATACATCTTTTATTTTTATTTTCCATCACTCTTCAAATCATATCGGCTAGAATGTTAGTAACTTCAAGTTTGATATTGTTTCGGAGCTTATCTAAGGTTGTTTGCCTGTTGGCTTAAATAAACATATTAAATCGCATGAGTGAGGTGTCCATTTGATCGGAGTAGATTCCTCTTCCCCTTCCATTTAACCATATGATTACCTGGTGTGGTACGATGTCGTTGGAACAACATATTGTTAGTGCCATGTTCATACAATTGTGGCCAGAAATAGTTTTCCAATATGGCATGATAGCGAGTTGCATTGATCGTAACAAGTTCCATTGTAACGGCTGAGTTTTGAAGCGTAGTTTTTTTTTAAATCGATTAAATCAAATTTGCATCAAATATTCAAAATTGTTATTGTAATCGATAAATAGGCCTTTTCCATTTACGTTTTAAAGACAACTTCATGTAAATGTACGCGGCTCCGTTTCAAATGGTCCATTCGGAAGGTCCAATTTTGCGTCACTTTTTCGAGCATTTCGGCCTTTATTCCACGAATTACGCGTGTTATGTTATCCTGTAAGGCTTCAATTGTGTTCGGCTTGTCCAAATAGACTAACGACGTTGCATAACCCCACAAGAAATAATCAATAGGCGTTAAATCACATGATCTTGGCGGCTAACTCACAGAGCCATTTCGAGAGATAAGCTGCTTACCAAATTCATCCTTCAATATTTCCATTGTTTCACGAGCTGTATGGCATGTGGCACCGTCTGTCTTAATGAAACCACATGTCAACCAAGTTGAACTCAGCCAACTGGAGCTAAAAAAAAGTCGAGTATCATGGCTCGATATCGTTCGCCGTTGACGGTAATGTTTCTTCTACGATCGTCTTTGAAGAAAAATGGACCGATGATGCCTACAGCCCATAAAGCACACCAAACTGTGGTTTTTCGGGATTTTTCGGTAATTCTTGAATGGCATGTGACTGTTCATTACTTCAGATGCGACAGTTTTGCTTATTTACATATCCGTTGAGCCAGAAATGAGCCTCACCGCTGAATTTTTCGATAAAACAGCGGATTTTCATGGAGCTGTTCTAAGGCCCATTTACCAAAAATTAGACGTTGTGGTAGGTCATTCGGCTTCAATTCTTGCATAAGTTGAATTTTATAGGCTTTCAAACCCAAATTGACATATGTAAAATTTTCCATGTGGTTGAGTAACACATGCCCAATTGCTGAGAACGGCGACGACTTGACAATTCACGATCTTCATTAACATTGTAGGCTACGACTGCAATATTCTCTTCTGTACGCATGCGAATCGATGGTTTAATGTCCAACAAAGTAAATTTAGTGCGAAATCACATCGACCTGGTGAATCAACAATTCGACCATAATATGATCGTAACAAACCGTGCACATTTTTCACAGAGCACAAATTTTGATAATAAATTTCAATAATTTGCACCAGTTATTAAAAAGCCAGCAAGACAAAAATATGATAATTTTTCGATGAGATTTCAGAATTTATTTAAAATGTTGGAAAGCCCTTCGGAGAAGTTTTTGCGCTTCAACTGATCGAAGAGCTTTACTTACTTACTGAAGTATCGATACAATCCGGAACGAACTTGGGCCTCAACCAACAAGCCTCTCCGATTGCCTCAAGTTGCGACCGCTAAGCTGATTGAGATCGGTTTCTTCTGGTGCGCGCGATTTACGGCGAAGTTGCTCTCTACTGCATCCGACGACGGGCTCTGAATGAAAGACGTTAAAATGTCAATTAAGTACAATTTTAACTATGACATTTATTGGTGTACATTAAAAATAGTCGTTCAGTTTTGTTAACTCAACGTGCATATCGTCTTAAATATCGTGGCCAACCAACACCGTCTGACAACTTTATCCGTTATTTGTGTCGAATTTTTTGTGTCGAGCAGGGAAGAGTAGAAGATCTTCAACATGCCCATGTCAAATGTGTGAAAACGGTCTGGACTGTTACTGGTTTTAACAAGACACCAACACTGCAAATCCAACAATACAGTTCTTGCAACAAAAATAACCTTCTGTTAAAAAGTGTCAACATCGACTCGGCACTCTATCTCCAGATTTGAGCCCTCCGGACTTCTTTTTGTGGGGTTATTTGTGCAAACAAAGTGTATGCCATTGAGTCTTACTTAGATCATTGCCGAGCTCAAGGTAAACATTCGTGCCGAAATAAATGCTATACCGGTCGAAATGCACGAAAAAAAGATGGATACCGCATCAAAATTGGTTCATTTGGCCTCTCCTTCACTATCGTCAACGATTATCGTTTTAAAAGTAACAAAATAAGTACCCAGGTAAATGCGCAGTAGGGTCTTATCAAAAGAAAAAAGTGTCGCTCTACTGCAGTTTCAGTAAAGTCTTAACCCTAGCCAGGACCAAATTTATTGCACTACCAATCGGGTATTTTTTAATCGAGCATCTATATCTTATCATTCATTTAAAAATGACGAATCTGGTAATTTCCAATTAAGCCTCTCTACTTTTCAGAGCCAGCAATCTTATACCAATATGGCGACGTAAACTTATTTCGATAAAACAAATTTGATCGTCCAAATTCCCTGTCCAGGACCAAATCCATTCCACCCCCAATCGAGCTCCTCTCCCCCTTCAATGCCCGCAATCTACTCCTCTACTCACCGGACTAAGTCTTTTCGTTTCCATTTGTGTTTGCTGGCTGTATGTCATACATCAATTTAATCTCTGACTAGAGCTTTTTCTCTGCTACTGATAAAAATCACCCAAAACCAACAGAGTATACAAGTTAATCATAGAGTATCTAACGTACGCACACCACAACTACACCCACAGCGTTTTATCTTTAAAGAAAGGCGGCCCCACTCGGAACGAACTCACAACACGATCATTACAATCATGGAAAGGCACACAATTGGAGATCTAGTAAAAGGCAAAACTGTTATGACAAACAACAATACCAGCAGCTTTTCCACATGTACATATCCAATGTGGCCCATCCATCGGATAGCACTTGCAATAATTGTATCTATTGGGATAAGATTTTTTTTCTTCTTTTCGCTCTCTGTTGTCTGGTACTACTATGATGACAATGATAATGATCATGTTAATGATGATCATGATGATGGTAGTGGTCGCTCCATGTTGTTGTTTTTGCTGGTTTGAGGGCGCCAGCAGCGCGAGCGTAAATGTTGCACATTTGAGAATGAAGTTTATCATTCGGTCGATTTCACTTCCATTTCGTTTCGTTCTTGGGACCTCCACTTCTGAAGTCTGAACACGGTGTGGCCCCCGATTTGTCGTCGTTCGGTGTGCTCGCGGTGAGTTTGGGTTGGAAATCGTTTGGCCCGGTTTGATTCCGTCGTACGGCTGACGCAACGACGACACGACGACTTGTTATTATTTTTTTTTTGTATTTATTTGATTGTTTGTTTTTTTTTTTTTTGAATTTTTTTATTCGTCTTCTTTCTCACTCTCTGTAGGGTAACTGCGCGACGCTTGACGGTGTTATTATTATTAATTGTATTTTTTTTTTGAATTCAATTTTTATCGTCACTGTGTCAGACGAACGTCGCTTACTGGCTGCTTGCCGTTGGCCTTACCGACGACTGACAAGCGCTGGTGGGTTCGCCCGTTGGTTTGGCTGGATCGATAGATTGCGATCCAATGCTGGTGAAGCTAAGCGTAGTAAGTGGTAGCACGTTGCAAATCAGTTGTAGTTTGTATTCTCTAAAAGCTATTGACTTGGCCAGTCGAAATAAATTCAAAAAAAAAAAAAAACTTTATATGCATGTGTGTATATTATTCGCCGCGGGAGGAGTATTTAAATGATCGATACATTTTGTTACCTTTAAAGTTTTTTTGTTTCTGTTTTTTTTTTTTTTTTTTTTAATATCGTGAACAAAAATTATTAAAAGATGTGGTTAGTTATTTATTTTTCTTTTTAAATTTAATTGATTTTGTTTAAATTAACGATCCCTGTGTGTGTGTTTAATTCTTACTGTGGAACACTATGTTGACGGTGACTATGACTTTGAAATAATCAAGGCTCATTCGGAGATACACGTTCGGATAAATGCATTCTCACGTTTAAATCGAATAAATACATTTTTTGTGTGTACTTCAAATGGTTTTCTCATGCCTGTATGTGGAAAGGAATGCATTAAGACTGATTTAAAAAAAAAAACAACTTCAAGAGTGTTTTTGTTTTGATTTACAATAACCAGTGTGTGATGTAACTCGGATCCGAGAACGTGCGAACACTTGCAAGGAGTGAGATTGTGATAACTTTTCTGGAATCAATTTTCAAAAAAAAAAAAAAAATAACGACTAAATGCTAGTCTTCATCTTATCACTACTCTTCTGTTTGAATTAAGTGCTCTGATTTATTTCCAACGGTCTTATACACAATTGCTGGGTGTAAAAATACAAAACGCATATACCTACCAGCTTTTTATCAAAAGGTAAATCCTTTCTCGTCCGAAAAGTGTGTCAGATAAGAAAGGTACTGGGTACACTTGATTTATAATAATGAGCATAATCTACGGATAAGCCAGTGACGCAATGAATTTATGAGCACAAATCTATTTCAATACAACAACGACAAATGTAAAAGTTATAATTTTCTTTCCTTCGGTGCTATTTACTCTCGTGCTCTGTATTAAACAAAAAAAAAATGTTTTAGTAAACAATTAGATTGTTTGTTAGATTTGATATTTAATTTGGTGTGTCCCCTTCCTACATTCAAATGCAACAAAATTCTGTGTAATTTAAATTAATTGCCAAAACGATTACAGACATAAAACATAAAAAATAAAAATGAATGTGATGTGAGAAATGAAGCAAAATACAAACCTCAAACAAGTAGTATATTAAAATAAAATAGTTTTAGAAAATAATTTTAGTATTTGTCCCCCAGTGGGATTGTGCTAATGTACCTACACATATGTTGCTATTGCTAGTAATTAAATGAATCCAAACCCAAAGTATTTTAAAACCCTCTACTGCGCGCTGTGAGATATATCATATCGGAACAAAAGAAGGCTGTGAACCAAGTACATAAGATTAATCAACCTCACTCACTAAATAGTTTTAGATATTTAATTTTAAATTTACATTTATTTTTGTGAAAAAAAAACCGCCAAACTGCCGAAGGTACGTCGCAAACGAATTAATTTGAATAAAAAATCTCAAAATATGCCGGTCTTCAATATAATCTCGCGCCGGCAACAAAAGGTGAGTAAAACGAGGTATAACTCAATTTCGATTGTTTACAGTTTTGTTGTGTATATATGTTTTGAGTTTTGAACGCAAACAAAATGCCCTAGATAGATTTTTGAATATGTTTCCTTTATCAATCGCTCTCTCCTTATAGTGAAGTCTACTGACGAATGCTTATCTTGTAATCTTTGTCATACAACAAACATTCCTATAGGTGTATTATTGTATCGGTGTGGATACACAAGTGCATGTGGTATTGTATCAACAAGTAACTGTGTGCATTACTTTATTGGCAAACAAACGAAAGTGAGGGTGTAAATAATTAAAAAAAATTACAAAAAATATAATTTATGTGCCAACTTTTCTAACATGATAAACAAAAGAAATAAATTTTGTTTGTGTGTTTTAAAATCGAATCATAAAACCTTAGAACACAATTTGTTTGACTGACAGATAAAATTTATAGGATGCATCCCGCACCACCTTATTTAGTTGTGAGCATCCATCAGGTATTTTGAGGTTGACATCGAAAAGACGAATAATATAGATTTGATGAACGTGCTCCTTAGGGTGCACTTGCACGTCCGACTGAACTACAGCTAACCAGTGCAGTGCTTAGTTAAACTTTCTGAGGAATTTCTAGTTGAATAAATGCGTTCGTGTAAGTGTTCAATACGATCAGAGATTGCATTTAGGTGAAGAGGACCAATAACGCTTAAGCATATATTTTTATGATTAACTCGCCAAACTTATTGTAGCCCTTGACTTTAATTATTTTTCATTTAATTTACGAAATGTTTTAATTCAAAAAATTCCATTATTCTGATTAAACCTTTAGGTCAAAGGTAACTCCAGTATGTCTCTCTCATAGAAGCATTCGACCCTACTGGGGCAAAAAAAAAATGTGACTTACCTATTGTTAAATTTTTTTTGGGGCTCATAGAAACGGTCCTCCGTATTGTCAGAAGTCTACTGTTGGTTAATTTGGGTTTGGTGTGTACTGTTATAATACTTTCTCTACTTTCTCTAGCTTCTTGACTAAGTCTTCTGATAAATTAAGCAGGAGCAGGATTTAAGGAGAAGACCAGGAAGGTGGAAATACCGATATGCGTTGGATTTGAATTACTGTTAATTTTAATGTGTTATATGTCACACACAAAAAAGCGTCATTGAAATGAAGTATGTATTTACAGCTGGAGCACGGTGAAATCTAAAACAACCTATCATATTTTCGTGTATCTTGTATCGATATTGTGGTCTGCAGTCGGCGAAGGCAAATTTGAATTGAGGATTTTTGCTAAAATGGAATTGTTGGAAGTGAAACGTTCATGCCCAGGGGTGCCAGCACATAAATTGATACAATCGAGGATTGTTGATCGACCTGCAACATGAAACTAATGTTTCTTGGCAGCACGTAACTTTGATTATTATTTGTACTTAAAAATATCATTGTGAACTAGGTATAATGTGAAGTGTCAAATGAGTATTTTTGAATTTTAAATTCCTAAATCATTTTCCAAGTTCAAGAAAAAAATGATATTCTTTGAGTCGAAAAGTGAGGATGAAGAGGACCTAATACTAAAAAATAAAAGCAACCCACTATGATTGTGTGAAAATTAGTAAGTGTTCAAAAAAGAATACCATCGACATATTGTAAAATTGATTTTTTTTTCTTTGCTTTGTGCAGCAGTTTAGGGTCATCAAAGAATATTTCCTGATGTTACTAAACTCATACAAAACTCATTTCCAAGAAACAAAAGAAACACATCAGTTCCCAGCCAGTGGGGGCTATGTATTGCCAAGTATGGCACAGACAACAATTTTTAAAGTTCAAAGATTTTGATGTTAGAACTGCCTCAACTGCTGCTTCCAGGCCATCGCACTATATATATTTTTACTTCTTGCGCAGTTTTAAGTATCCCTTTGGTTAAATCTTAATGATCACTCATGAAAATGTACATATTTTGTTTAGGGTCCATTTTTTCGAATAAAATTTCTGCAGACCGTAACTGTTTTCTATCGAGTGATTTTTTTTTTTGTTTTAAACATCATGTTCAAGATTATCGATTGAACTTAAATATGTGCTACCAACCGTCGATTGTTTCGATAAAACTCGATTATATCAAGTTACATGCTGGCAGTTGGCAGCCCTTTTTGAAATGGATTCTCGGTGCAATATTCCCTCTCCTTTTCCTTACATAAAATCGACCTGTCTTGTTGAAGATTACTTTCATTCCAATGAACGTGTTTCCAATCACATACACCATCCAAAGACAGCTCTAAGGGTAAATTCATACCACGGCCATGGCCACTATTAGGTACTATCAAAGAGTATAGAACTACATAGAGTGCGCATCTCATACAACGAAAATTTTCTATGTGGGGTACTGATATTGATACCTCGGTATGCACATTGCCATGCCAGCATAAAGCAACAGCATAGCCGATGCATACCAACGACGAAAATTTGTATTCGCACTTACCGCCCGCGTCTGAAACAGCTACAACATTTTTAGCTATGATGCGTACTCTATAGTTATATACCTCTTTGGTACTATTGAATTGTTGAAGGGTTGGAATGCAACTGCTTATTTTGTTTAGGCATATGTTTTTTATAAAATCGGTAAAAGATTGTTAAGGAGGAGGTATTCCCACGATGTTCAAGTAAGACTAAAGGTAGTATTTGCTAGATTTGCACGCTTTTGTATCCTATACAGCAGGTGAAATGATGCTTTTGAACTCAAGTTTTCAGCGTGAATACGCTTTATATAATATTGTGGCCAGATTAGAAGCCGTGAAATATTTCTTCCATAGACTAAGAAAACCTAGACAGTTCGCTGCGTTTTTGGTAACTTCGAAAATGTGATCATTCTTACAAAGATCGTTACTAATCAATCTGCTAGAAAGTCTTTTAGCTTCGGTGATTTTGCTCTTGTGTTTTGCAATGTAATTCCATTGACTTCAATTTATACAGTTTAAAGCTGAATACATTTTTTTTCTAAATTTTAAACCAATGAACGTGCATATCTTTGAAGAATATCATTTCCATCAGATGATAGATTAGCTGCGCGATCAATCCAAAGTATGGTATGGTTTAGATTTCATATTATTTATGAAATCTATTATCCATATCTACCCATTGTTTTTGTCTATTTTTTTCAAACGAAATTTTACATTAGGTGTATATAGACTTAAATAAAAATGAGAATATAAATGCTAATCGCTTCCCTGTTGGTAATGTGTTTCATTTATTGCTGTTTGGTTTTTATTTTTTAATTAAAATCCAAAATTTGTTTATTTAATCGAATAATTGGTGATTTAAGATTTAAAGCAAATATACAAATATTTTCACATAAATTTATTTCTTAAAACATTAATTTGACACCTATTTTGCAGCGTTTGTTTGCCGAATATGGTAACGGCAGCCATTTTTAGTGTTTTCGACAACCATTTTCAGTCACAAATGAAATAAATAGGTTTTGTAGCACATATTCTATACCACACCCTTAGCTTGCATTGAGTGGTTATCCAGGCTTCATAAAATCTATATAGACTAAGGTGTTTTCGTATTTTACACGTAAATTGTTTTTAAGCTTATATAGATTAGATTATTAAACGCACCTATTATTAAAAAGGAGGGTTTTAAATATTTATATATTTTTTTAATTAAAACAAACATGAATATCTGAGAGTACTAAAAATGATGATTAGTACAGATTGGTACTACACTCCACAATTTAAGAACAAATATCCGTTCGACATATGATTTTATATAATATCTAAAACTCGCTTCTTATTTTCATATTAGAGTCACAGAGTGAAACTAATTTGCATTGACATTCAAAAGTCTAAGGGGAAACCCTACGGCTTAAAGAGAACAAACATTAATATTAATATTATTGCTAGAAATCGTTTTCTAAAAATAGAATATAAATGCTGACTGAAGATAAAAAAAAATATATATATATATATGAAGGCTACAATCCGCTGTGTGAAGAGTTTAATACCTTATCCCATCGCATTGTTTAAATCAAAAGCTGGGCTGGCCAATTTCATTTTTGAGACAATATTTATGAAACAGCTCAGTCTTAATATGTGGTTGATCTGTTTTATAGAATTTCTTTAAAGTATGTCCAAAAACGAAATTTTTTCCCTCAAAAACTAATCTTGGCTTAAAACTTTATTCAGATTAAATATACAAAATGAAATTTATTTATTTACATGTTTCATTTTATTGATTTACATATACATTGGTAGATGTTAGATACAATATCTTTATAGTGTTGGGTTAGGTTTGAGAGATATCTGGGGTTAACGGCCGAAACAGGGCATCATACCTAGCTTTTCTATTCATCTGTATGTGCAAAGTTTTATTTTTGCCACTAAAGAATGGGACCGACTACGGATTTGGGAATCTTCTCATGACAGTTTTATACTCTTGGATGTCTGTAAAATATTCGCAAGTGGTAGGTCAGTGAAAAATTAAACGTATTCCTTACTTTCGAGGGACTCCACGCTTATAACTCCAAAGCTCTAACTAACTACTAGTCCACTGTACAAGGTTTACATTTAATATAGTTGGGTAAGGTTTGATTAAGTTCCACAGTTGGATGAAATTAAAAAAAAATATATTCTGCATTAGAAATAAGTGGAAAGGATGTACTAATTGATTCGATATGAAATCGGATTCTGTTGTGTATTAACCCCACAAAAATATGTACGGAGGGGTGAAATCTAGTGATCTGGGTGGCCTTATTTTGACAGCACACGTCCACGGTATTTACTTAGCCTTCTCTAAAGAAGAATGGCCAAATGATGGTTTTGGGGCACTGTCACTTGTTAGTCATATGAGCCCCTTCGGCTATCAACATTTTCTTCCCAAACTCAATGTTTCAATGTCAACCATTCTATCGATTGTTTGGCGGTATGCCAAGCCATGTGGACAATCTGTCGGCAATATTCTTTGAGTCAAGTCCACATTATACGGAAACAAATGCAAATCCTCGTCTAAAATGCGACGCAAGGCTGTTACACTGGCGACAAATGCTAACCGTGGTGACGAAACGACATATGTGTGGTTTCGGCAACACTCTCTCATACCGCTTAAACCAGTTCATTGGAACGTTGGACGATATTTCTACAAAATTAAACACCAAACGTTGAGTTAACATAATTGAACGCCTATTTGCAATATACAGCGTCACTATTTCAGGACGTTGTTTTGATTTGTTAAAATTTAAAAAAAAATCTTCTTCATAAATGTCAAAATTATTCAATGTTTACATACCGACATAAAAGATGGTGCATCGTGTAGTTCCCTTCGCACACAAAAATGAAGGGAGAAGCTTGGTTTGAGGACTTGCATGGACCCTTAATGTATAATATTTCATTTTCTCTGCTAGCTGACAATTTCATGGTCTTTTCTTATTCCTGTGTCACTGTTTTTGATGAATCGGTTTAGTTCTTGTTTTTTAGCTGCGCATCTCTTCTGCACAGAAAGAGATTTTACATGGAACTTGTGCTGACCAGAGTTATCTTCACTTAGTCATACATCCAATCGATACAGTTGTTTGCCACGGGGGAATTAAATTTTTATCGAGTTGTTCTCAAATTGTCCAGTCGGACCAGTCTAAACATTGACACATCTTATGCCGGTCATAGAAACAGCAATCATTTGGTTTGTTTCCATAGCAAACTTCATAACCCTCATGAGTATTCATTATAATGTATATATCTGGGAGTTTAAAAAAAAAAACGCATTTGATCTATAGTGAAATGTATAATGACTGGGCATTGCCATTTTAACCTAGCATGGGCAGGAATTATACTCTAACTCAAATCCATTAAGGTGCCAGCTGTATTAACATCATGGCCATGAAAATCTGACATTAAACTAGTCATGCAAAAATAATAATACAATTAAATCCTAAAAGGTTTTATTGTTTTGTTTGAAGCTCTTTAAGTCATAAAAAAGTCTTAATTTATTAAAACAGCTGAGTAGCCAAAGTTGGTGAACACCTAGCTAAATCTTGGGATATTCCCCGTGTTTTTGCTAATAACAATCGTCGTGCAAGCTCAAGTTTTTCTCTTCATAGCGGCAAGGAATATTTAAAATGTTTCATGGTATCGTGTGCATTTTACCTTGATTTACATTAATACTCTTGAAAGTGTACGTATGTATCTGTTTCGGTATTGTGAGATAATAATTTATACATTCAAAAAAAAAAACACCGCAGTAGTTCCCATCTATCCGAAAGTGGACGAAGATCTAATTACGATAATTCAATTTAAATGCGCAATTGTATGTGTGCAAACGTTAACAAAAAAACATTATTACCGCAATGTACCACAATCAGTGTGCCCTCACAAGCATGACACATCATTTGCATTACAGACTGTAACACAAATTAGGCAAAGTTATTGACCACGAAATTAATTCAATTGGCACATGTTTTGATGTGTCTTGATATGTAGCACTGCCCTACCTGTTTGCAATCTGTACGTATTCTACCTGATTCGAATATTTTAATTGTAATGTTAGCCGGAGCCACTTCAAAACCAGATTCAGATAACACGACAGCATCACATTACCAATAAAAATCGCGCGTCACATAGTCACCGCCGATAGCCCACAGCACAGAAGACCAGGACCGGACCATAAAAAAAAGGGCGCCCTACTAAGAGTAGTAGTAGTGCCATTAAAAGCTCCGTAAATGGAAAATGGGCAATTCGCGCTGACTTTTATTTAAAAAAAATTCCGTCTAGGTACAAATAATGTTGAAGAAAATTGTGGCACAAAATTCTACAATGTCGCAGAGGTTAGTAAAAACGTTTGGTCATTTGTAAACAATATAAAAATGTCGACGCTCATTCACAATGACATTTTTTTTTTTGATTTTAATCATATCTCTCTTTATTTATCTACCGAGCTTAACTCTAACAGGTTTGATATAAAATAAAGGGTGTATTTTTAGAGGTTGGTTTTTAAACTGGCAAGACTGTTTTTACAGATTGTCATTTTGCCAGTTGAAAGTTAATTTTTGGTAAGTGCGTTTTGGCATTTTACGGTAAAACGCCATAACAACGCATGGAAATTGTGCAAACCATGGTTCGGTTCGAAAATTTATCGTGCGCCACATCCATTTTACTGTCGAACTAATCGATGAATGGTTTTCGCACTAAGTGCGATCTAGCGAATACTACGCATCCCCAAAGGTGACAAACAGGGCGTACAGAAGAAGTTATTGCCGTTGTGAAGCGCAGTGTTGAGGAGAATCCGAGTAAGTCGATTCGCCATCGTGTGAAGCAATTAACATCATCCATCCACTTTGTGGAACAACATTCCCAGCAAACAGGCAGTTTTGCTGTAAAAAACAACAATTTCCTTACTTCCCAGCTTATAAATAATATTGATGAATAAATTTCATAATACGACAAAAAATAGTCAGCTGCACTATGCATATTTTAAGTGGATATTGCCTATTCTTAGGAGGAGAATATTTTCTATTTTGAATTTTTTTTTGTTTGATTTGTTATTTAGCTTCAGTTATTATTTACAATCAATTCATTTTT
This sequence comes from Rhingia campestris, assembly GCA_932526625.1. Lineage (NCBI taxonomy): Eukaryota > Metazoa > Arthropoda > Insecta > Diptera > Syrphidae > Rhingia > Rhingia campestris. Next base: position 18,616,785 of record OW052186.1, read on the forward strand.
GATCAATTAATTAAAGGTAATTCGACTTTATATATAAAAATATATTTTTTCAAGCATTATCATTATTTTCATACTTTAAGTCATTTGGAAAATTATTGAACAATCTGAAACCTTATATTCTGAGCTCTATTTCTATTTAATGGTAGTATAGAATGTTAATCTAAAATCACGTGCATTTCTTAAATTATTATAGATGTTCATTTATCTGAATCTTCTAGCCGCTTTTGACAATTCACATAAATTGGACAGCAGGCTATAGAACAATATTCTAGGAAAGGAGCATATGGGTTTGGAAATTCAGAATACGTTCGCTTCAGAAAACCAAGCATCGAGCTGACTTTAGCAACAACATAATCTACATGAAGGTTAAAAGCATGTTACACTAATAATACAGAAAAAGAATGAAATTTGTTCATAATATAAAGTAAGACAATAAAATTCACATCAATTATTAATTGTGTCTAAAACCATACATATTTTTGACACGCAAAAATATCTTTAGATCATCGACATACATTAGGCACTTAGCATAGGTAAGCAGTGAATGGATCTTATTAAAAAAAAGTTAAAAAGCAGAGGGGGACACCAGATGAAAGCTAAATGAGTCTCGATTAAGAACAACAAATTTTAACATATTTTTTCCCATTCAAAGGGTAACTCGAAATCCACCTAAAAATGATCAAATGAATGCCAAATGTTCTTAATTTGATTAGGAGAATACTATAATAAACTTTGTCAAAAGCTTTCTTAAAATCAACAACAATTTGATATTCTGACTCAACAGAGTCGAACAGATATTTTATAAAAAGCGTCAAGTTAGTTAATGCAGAACCAGATACAAATCCGTGCTGCTGGAGTGAAATTTGATTGAAAAATACTTTTTTTTTTGGTAAAAATTGACTCAAATAGTTTTGGAATTGCAAAAATTTTAGAAATGCCACGTTAAATTTCAAAATTTTTTCAAGGTCGGGCTTTAAATATGGGTGTTATAATGGAAAATTTGCATTCATCTTAAAAATGACCCAAAGGATAATGATAGATTGAAAATAAGTTTTACCGCAAGCTTAAAGGAAACTTTTATTGCTTAAGGACAAGAAATGGAATATAGTCAGGGCCCGCACTTTGACAAGTTTTCAATGATATTATGGCTTAAAAAACATCATCAATCGAAAGATACATATACTAGAATTTGTTCCGATAGATACACTAAGATTCGAGTGATCAACTTAATTCAAAAACATATGAGAGGCTACAATCCGCTATGCGGATCGTTGAATACCCTATCCCATCCCATCCTTTAAATTAATATCCTCAAAATATAGGCCTTATGGCGATGAAAAACAGAAAATGACATTGTCACAATATATTGCTCAGACAGTTTCTCAAAATCTTTTGTGGTTCGACAAAAAACAACGTATTTCTATTGCTAATGCCTTGGGATGGGGTTTACAAATGGTTTTTGTAAGAAAACGCCCCAAAATTTTGGGCGTAGGAGAAAATGATCTATGGACAAAATGTTTATTTTACCATTGCGGAAGTATTTGCATCAACATTTTTTTCGAAAGTTTTAAAATTTGGACAAAAAACGTTTTTTACTAAAAACGCCCCCAAAAAGTGGGCGTGGCAAAAAACTTTGTATATACGAAATATAGATATTAGGATTGTCTAAATATGCTACTCAGACACTTTTTTGAAATTCCTTACGGTTTGCCTTAAAACTACGTTTTTTCTAAAAGGGGGCGTGGCAGTGGGCGGATTTTAAAAATGTTTACACTTGTTCTGGTGACTCGGCCAAGGATCCTATATACCAAATTTCATTATCCTAGCTCAAAATTTAAGGCCCAAAAATCGGTGACGAACAGACAGACGGACGAACGGACGGACGGACGGACGGACAGACAGACATGGCTAATTCGACTCAGCTAGCGATTCTGAGTCGATCCATATACTTTGAGGTATATGTAGCTAAATTATTTCTTTATGTTACAAACTAAGTATCAAAACTAATATACCCCTATGGGATAGGGTATAAAAACTAAACAGAGACAGTCCCTTTAAATTAACATATTTTGCAGTATACCGTTTTCACACTCCGTTTTCAAATTAAATATAATTAAACATTTATCATCATTACAAAATTACAAACTGCCAGTTGTTCGGACAAGTCAATCTGCTTGCTGCGCATTTCACAGATTGTGTCAAATCTTCTCCTGTACTTAGAACGTAAATCACACAATAGGACAAACCGATGTAAGAAATATCTCAACCCTTCTGATCTAGCCTAGTGGTTAGTGCGTTGGAAAAATGAAGGAACCAACCACACATGTGGACCCCTAACGGGTATCACAATGGGTCTATATTGAGCTGAGTGAGCACTTAACTAGTGCGTTGGACTATTAATTGCAGTGCCCCTGGTTGCAATTCTAAAAGTGGCAACACAAGTTTTTTTCACTGTTCCACCTCTTGTGAACGTCTGAGGAACATCCAACAGTAATACTCTCATGAGAATCTTTTCAAATTTGGCGTTTCAGAGAAGTTCGTCTTTTATGTGGCAAAAATAATAACTTTGCACTCACAAATGAAGGAAGAAGCTAGGTATTTAATTTTTTTTTATCTGGCCTCAATATTATATATACGCGCAAACTGGAGTTCAACTCCTAGTCTGGGGTGCGCACAAAAACACTATGTGCAAACAAAAAAACCATAGCAGACATAACAATAGCTAACTCATTAGTTTCGCTCGAACATCGTCGAAATATGTATTTCCTGTGTAACTTTGTTTAATCGCTATTCGCATTCAGTAAAGTAGTCTGGTAGGATTCGGGTTGGGTAGAGCAAACATTCCAGCTCATAAAGTTGGCCTTTCGCGAATACAGAACAAACATTTCGACGAAGAATTTTTCGTTTGAATGTGCAGGATAAGGGTCCGGTAGAACAAACGTTTTGACTTTTGGGTTAAGTGTTCTGTTCTCTTCTTTTTAAACTGAAAACTGGCATCGTAGGGTCAGTTTTCCTCGTATCCCCACTAAGGTGTCATTCTTGGGGTTCATGTTTACTCCTAGGTAGATGAACTCCTTAACGACATTTTACCCAAGGTTGTACATCGACAGTACTTTGGTTGTTGACATATATTTTGTCTTGTCCTCGTTCACTAAAATATTGACGGCTTATGCCTTTGGATGGAGTCTTATATAGGGATAGTTGGTGCAAAATAGTAAGCTGATAACCAGTCACCTAGCATACTTCCATCAATCTAGACTAGATGCATGGATTTCTTCATGGCAATACCTGTCTGTTTGTAGAGTTCTGCGATCAATCTACCAGAATCGGCTGCTTTCAGTTATTTTTATGACTGGTCTAACTTCTTTAATACTGGGAGGGAACGTTACATCTTCCTTCACTGGAGGTGGGTCGGTTTCTTGCCCAACGACTATCTCGATGTTATGCCCTGTAAGCAGCTACTAGAATTGCTGTCTGAATACATATTCAATTCCCTACACGTCAGTACCAAGGTTGCATTGTCATTTCATTTTACAGGCTCTGTTCCTACTTTGAACTTAGCTTCCCGTTGTTTTGCTTTTTTCGGTATTGAGGGATAATCCAACTAAAGCTTCATATAATTTACAATAGCATCATTGATCAAGCTTTTGATTTTGGCCGAATCAAAGTATTGTTTGTTTATGGGACGGAGAAGCGCAGTCCATTAAAAAAAATAACTATACGAAAACAAACACATTTCGCGAGTGTGCACCGTTTCTGCAAAAGAAATTCAAGACGTGACGTACTATGGTATTTTAAACATAACTTTTCGATAAGGCCATGACACGCTGACATGATGAGTGAAAAGCAAAATGATTTCAAACTTATATATCTGCTGATTAATTTGTTCAAGATACAATCTTGTTTTCTCGTTTGGTTTTTGTATTTTGTTTTATTGTGTATTTGCAAATCGCTTTGTACTAAGGAATTTGTACTCTGGAATTTTATACTAAGGATGCAATCCATTCGGGATTAACAAACCAGCAATAGAAGTTGAAGAACTTGAAATAAAATATTAAAGTCGTCTTCAGTAACAATTGGTCGAATGTCGTATTATTGTTATTAAATTTAATTAATTTATTACGAAAAACACGGACGAGAAAAGTCAAGGTTGGCTACGGTTTAATATTCACCCCAATGTTTGTATCTAATCAAGTTGGTACGACATATATAAAGATAATATGTACGAGTATCTTATTGAGTATTGAAGTATCTACGCAAGATACCTGTTCGGGTTTTGTTATCTACACAGCATTTAACAAATACTAGGTATTAGGCAATTTTACAGCTGACCTACTGTGTCTTGATTTATCGTCCCTTATGATTGGCCTGTGCGCGATTGTTTATTTTTTGGTCGATAACACCGCGGAAATATCTTATACCCATGTGTGGATAAGTTTTATTAGTTAATTAAATCAGCTAGTGTCCCTCTTTATCTGAGCAGCAGCATATACATGCTTATAAACACATGTACGTAGGCAGGCAGCCTTGTTCCAGTTCCAGCATAATCAATCAATGGCCAAACAATCAACGATTTGAAGAAGTTGTCTGTGTTTGACCATTTAGCATATTTTGATTCTTCAGACTGAGACGGAGATAAAGCTGATTGTCAGCTATCCACTGATCTGGAATGTTTGACGACGACCATGTGTGTTGTAGTGGTTCTGATAAAATGTTTCGATTGTCAAACTTTATCGGAATTGGTATTTGTGATTTAAGCTTATGATTTTAAGGTAAATCGGACAAATAGAATACAATTATTTTTTTTATTAACTTTCTCTTACAAAGAGAAAGATATTGTTTTCGTGAAAATTTTCGACCTCGAGATTTTGATTGATTCTAACATTACGATGATAGCGGAGCCTAAAAAAGTGGTTTTTGGAATTCCGTCCGTCGGTCCGTCGGTCCGTCGGTCCGTCGGTCCGTCGGTCCGTCTGTCCGTAATGGTCTCCCCAGCCTAAACGGCTCGACCGATTTTCTTCAAACTTCGTATCCAAGCTTATTTTAGTCATAATTCTAGGCCATTTTTTTTGTTTGCTTTTAGCCATGTTAATAAGGGTACCTGCCATATAAAAATTACACATAACCTCAATTTTCTCGAAAACGGCTCTAACGATTTTGATTAAACTTTATATATACTATAAGCATATTAGTTCCAACAAAACTGCATACCCAGTTTTTGCGAGAAAATCCATATAACGGATTTTGTCATTTAGGCCATATAAAGAAAATTGTTAATTTCTCGCAAACTGCTATGCCAAATTGAATGAAATTTAATATATATACTACTATTATAGTTTGAAACAATTCCACATAATTAGTTTTAGCCCAACAATCACTAAACGGAATTTTAAGTTTTGGCCAATAACGGAAAATCATTATTATTCACATAGCACCGATAACTTCAAATTTCGGAGTAAACGTTCGTATAATCACATTTCGACATTTTTTATATCATTTTTAGCATCAATAATCAAAATGTATACTTACTATTTGATCAAACACCCAACTCGCTGTGAAAGAGAAAGTTGCGTACGACCCAGTCGTGCACCCACCACTCGTTTCAACAAGGAACACTAAAGTGGTCTTGAAGCTAGGTTGACCCACAACAACTATTGGCAATCGAATTGCATTTGGTTGTGGATAAAATAAACATGGTTCGTAAAAATGTTTATAAAAATGTAGCTTCATTAGAAAAAGTAGAAAAAGGAAATCTAAATGCGCCTGATATACTGAAATTAATGTCATCAAACGTCTATCTCAGAGTTAACGTTAGGTACAAATCATTTTACACTCACCTCATCTGTGATGCTCTTAATTGTGCTTTTGAGGGTACATTTATAGGCGTATCTTAAATCAAAAGAAATCCCCCGTTAATCTGGAGCTTACAGGTTCTTTAGTGCATCGCACTTAGTTTTTTTTTGACATTGTGATCTGATAAATCATCCGAGTAATATCAATTGTTAAGAAAAGCTCATATCCGTCGTTTGAATTCGGCATAAAACAGAAGGTTTTGACATCGTGTTCGAAATTTCTCTTGGTTCGTTTCGCTCGAAATGTCTTGACGTGGTCGACCCAATATAGAATTTTTACCTTATACAGTTGTTTTATTTTTTAAATGTTCGAGATTGATTGCGAGAAAGTCGAATGGAGGATAAGCCATTTTTGTCTAACTGAAATAGCATAGGATACATAGGATACCAAAGGATACCATAGAACCAACCCCTCAAAGGGTACCATATGATATCATAGATTCTGAAGTAGAGGAACTCTTGAACTTCTTCAAAATGATTAGTATCAACAGTGACACCTTGTCCAAGGTTGTGCGTCGGCAGTGCTTTGTTATTTGATAGCATATTGGTTTTCTTTGTTAGGTTAATTCATAATCCATGAGTGCTAAATCATGAAGAGTGCAATACTTCATGATTTAGCACTTATATTTCGCTGCGAACCTAGACTAAAACCAACATTCGTCTCTAGTTAGACTAGTCCATAGCTACCTTTATCCATCTGAGCACTTAAAGTTTAGTTAATTTCGATTTCTTTCCCCCCTCATCGACGGAATCGTCATCTTCTGCATAACATATGGCTGGCAATCGAATACTCTTTGGGATATCCAAGCCATTCAAGTCCAATGCGGGTTCTTTTTTTGGAACAGATCTTTGTCGCTGTAAATGTTTGTAGTTGAAAATTCGTCTAAAAAGCCCGTCAACGCAAGCGCGAATGACGATTATTCGTGTTTTCTTTTCCTAAGTGGCCTAGGAATGAACCTATACTGATTAACCCTTGAGAATCCTAAATGACCTCTAAACCAAAAATGCCAAAGTGACTGATGTAAGTTGTTTACAAAGTTGAAATTTTTTTGGTCAAAACGACCAAGTATTTTACCATCTGTGACCATGGTATGGTCCTCCGAAGGTTACTCATTGTAGTTCGATGCATATTATACAGTTCGGATTTAAACTGTGGCGCAACTAACAAGCTCTATTATTATTATTTTAACAAGCTTCCTCCAGTTGCATACTTCAATTTGCTTGAAGTTGATTTCTATATGTAAGGCGAGCTCTTCCTTTTGCCTCGTTTTTGAGGTCTTTACGTGTCAAAAGCTTGCGGCACATCATGAAATACAGCTATCACCGAAAGCTTTCGCAATTACGGTCATAATTCGATGTATGCAATCGATCGTCGAATTTATGGTCAGGTAGAAGGTATTTTTTGATCAAAAGTACTGTTAAAGCTTCTGGGACATTTCATAAAAAAAAACTTTAGAAATCGTCCTATACGACTTAATTCGTAGGTTTTCCTGGTTTTTAATAGCATAATCACTTCCGCGAATTTTCATTGATTATGATATGTATTTTAATCCTATTGCGGCAATGATCCTCAATAGCCCATATTACCTACAACTACTTGTCCTAATAAATAAAAAGCTCGTGATACTTTTAAAGCGTTATCACATCAAATCAGAAGTTCTTCATACGTCTTATGGTTTATCAGACCAAAGTCACATGCAGAACTCTGGTTCTTATCAGTGAGGAATCGATTTATTTTACAATCCGGCTTAAATTTGAATACTCCCAGAATGAGTCCTCACATCATTGAACTCAAACAAATATTTTCCTTATAAATACCTATACAATCACTTGAGATAAGTTCTAGATTGACGTTTGATCAGTCACGCGTTTGAAGTAGTTTTCTTTACATTTATCTATGTATATAGTATCGGTTTGGCGCCACGAGCTATCAAATTGGACGTTAGAGTTACCCTTTTGCATAAACTATCGCAAAATACCGCCATTAAATAGCATTCTTGTAAAGAGAATAGCCATATGAGTATTGTAATGCAACTAATGTGTAGGTGTACCCTACTTGAACTTATGAAGTACTTCGTTATCGATAACTTGGTACTCGAAGTGAATCAGCTTTTTACTAAGTAAATGCATCAATGGAATATTGTTTACAGGGCGGGCTTTAATCGCACAAGACCTTGTGTTTTTTTTATGGCACCTTCAGTGGGGTGGTGATTCATGTCCTTCTTTCTTCCTCGTTGGAAGAACCTGTGGTGACGGTATTGGAATTTTCGAAAAAATCATGGATATCATTTTAAAAGCGGATTTCAAGTGTTCTCTTCTCTGTTGTTTAAGAGTAGTGGATTGACCATATAAAGTGCCTGATCATTTTCAGTTAAAGATACAATTCTTAACAACTAATGGACTATCAACTTGGCGGTTATATTCCTGTCATCAGAAACTCTTCAGCTCATTGTGACAGCGGCGAAGTAACTTGGATCTTTTCCAGTATTATTAACTGCTTTTACGGCCGCTTTGACCGCCGACTCTGCAATTTATTGTCAGTATTTCCTCCACATAGAGCGATTGCTACCGCCACAATGTTGCAGGCTGTTGATATGATATGCTCAGGAAGTCTGATTGATCTATGTACTCAAAGGATATGCCGTTCTATTTATTCTAATTGATTAATCCTATCGCTGGTTTATTCTTGTCGTGTGAAACGGGGCCTTTGCGCTTAGAAGTCCATCGGACTTTGTTTTGCTTTTAAATTCATTTAATCAATATCTTTAAATTTAAACTACAACAAACTAGACAAAAATGCTTAAATCTTACTTATCATTTGAAATTTGTTTAATATAATTTACTGGCCTTAGATTAACTATATTTCAATGATATAGAACTTAACCTTACTAACTTTAACATATCTTAAATATAAATTAGATTGGCAAGCACTCGTTACAATATTCTTAACCTATTTAAACCTACCTGTCATGTCATCATTATTCAACTGGCTAACAAGCAGAAATTAAGCAAAAGGCTTGCTCTCGCAGCTATAGTTAGATCAAAAATGCATGTCGCATACCTAGTTTTACTTAACCTATGTTTCGGCTTCAGCCCAGTTTAGCAACCAGCATTTGTCTCTATTTTTAACGCATTTGGGTATGCTAACGCAGTATTAGGATTAAATCGTTTTCGTTAACACTTGCCGAACGAGCAAAGTGATCCCTTCCAAGGTGCATACCGGAAGCATCCAGATATTTTTTATTTTAGACGTAATGCATTAAGTCGAAATGTGCACTCTTATACACCTAAATTGAGGCTCTAAGCCATTTGCGCTCGAAAACTCGGAGCTTTTCAATATACAATGGGTTAATGTTCCATCACACTGGACTCGCATATCTTCATATCGGATCATAGATATTTATAATAAAAAAACTTTTTAGCGACATGAATGCCGCTCTTGCCTTCTCTAATTGAATAGTTCGGTGCTTATTATGATACAAAAACTTGTCCAAATGAACACCTAGATATTTCACAAGGGACTTGACTTCAAGGACCATTTGAAATCGTTATTTTAAGATTTTTACAGTCGCGTCCCACGTCTTATTGGCAAAGAATCTCCTTAAATACACCCTAAAAAAAGCTTTATCTATCCGGCTAAATTGAAACAAAAAATTAGACTTATAGTCTGCAAAGACCTGAAAAAACCGTTAAAACACAGTCATCAATATTCAGCCAGGATTGATATAATACGGGGATACCATCCATTTAACTCAGGATCGGAGTAACTGCCTCTCAAACAGTCATATCTTTTCCATATAAGATGTCGCGACATTGAACCACAAGGGGCAACCATAAACGATGACTGACCTTATAAGAACCATGAGACATATGACTTATATCATCTGCGTATGCTATAGCGCGAGGGAACCTACAAGATAACTTTTATAACTTGTTTAACAATTAACTTCCAGGAATGAATAGCATCAACCTGTCGTGGACCATTTGAGTGGTTTTCTTCATTGAATATTCTAAAATCGTGATTCTCAAGCTTGAAGTTCAGTGCGTTAATAAAGATGGTTCAGAAAGTCTCTTTCCTGAATATCGCGATTAGGAGGAAGAGGAATGTTTACAGTATTCACGTTCTCGGAAAAGGCGCCTATCGAATTCGATCTTCCATCGTGCAAAATCCATCGAGTAAACAATTTCTGGACCTCACCAACAGCCATGAGTCTGTTAGTTTTCTATGAAACGCTTACATCAAAGATTGATAATTCAAATGCGTGTAAAAAAACGTATGAAAGGTGAAGGAACTAACTTGTTTTGTTCGAAATGTCTCCTATCATGGTCTATTTTATAACTACTTCAAGACATTAATTTCAAAAGAAATAGCCAGTTGCATTTAACTCATTTAACAATTCAGCCAAGCTACACGCGCACTAACCGCAAGCACCTACACTTTTTTACGACCAGTACAAACCTTTTAATTCCGAATTGCATTCGAACAGCTGCGTCACCAGCAGCATTTGTCTCATCTTGAGAGTTTCCCTCCATCGAAACTTCACCATTTCGCCCTTGTATTTTTTTTTACAGATACATCCAATAATGTTAATCTACGTCAACTGGAACGGATATGCGAAATTAAATCGTCGAAAGTACACACTAAATTATGTTCACCTTGGAGTAAGTGGAGTCATCTTAACAATAGGCATTCAGTTTGTGTCGTTATCCCATAATTAGAATATTGTTGAACAAAATATACACTATCTATCGATAGTTCTGGGTTCTTGCTGGCATAATAATACAATCTACGTAATGGATAGTGCCTTGCCGGTGTGGGTGGAAAACGGCTAATCGATCAATTTTAAATATTTTTCGTTTCCAAGCCTGATACTGTTTTGCGTGTTCTCTGGCTGAAACTTAATGATACGCATTTACGGGATTATCACAACAACAAAACACAGAAAGGAAATCTTACATCAATCATTATTGTGAGCTTTACGATGTAGATTTGAGTCAAAATATACGACTCGAAGAGTTTCGTTGCCGATCCGTTCAAATTTCGATCGCTGACACTTGTCATAATGCCAATCCAATGTTTGGTTAAAACGTTTTATGACGAAATTGATTTGTTTTTTTTTTTGTGGTTTGATTAAAGGGTTAGATATCGCCAAAAATAGTTTATACATGTGCATGAGCTCAACAAGGTAATATTTATTTACATTACATAAAATCTATTTTTACGTAGGTCTGAAAGAACGCAATATAAATGTTTATTACTTAATCTTTATTTATTTATTTATTCCATCTATCGAGTTTTAACACTCTTACAGATTACAAATACATGATAATATTTAAGTTTATTATTTTATTAACAGCATTTTTTTAAATTCCACTCTATTAAGACTTGAATCACAATTATTAGAATAATATAAGTTGAACATCTAAACACATCGGGTAATTGCTTCATATGCACCATAATTATAAATGTGCCTAGGTGTATATAGCAAATTTCTTACTCGAATATGTCTTTCTGGTGCATATATAAAAAATAATTCTAAAATTTCAGAACATTTAACACGATATGAGAAAACATCATATACAAACATTACACAATGAACATTACGTCGCTTTTGAAGAGTATCTAAACCGATAAGCGCACATTTAGTATTATAAGACGGCAATACATTTAGGTTCCAATGTAATTGTTTTACTAAAAATATAGTAAACGATTTTTAAACCTTTTCAATACGAGTTTTAGCATTTTCATAATTTGGTTCCCAAATAATGGAAGCATAGGACGAACTAGGGACACGTAAACTGATTTTATAGTGTAGGGATTTGAAAAATCTTTGCAACCTCTTCTTAGAAACCCAAGCATTGAATTTGCTCTTGCAACAATGTATTAAATGTGAGTGGAACATTTTAATCTAGTATCAAATATCACTCCACAAATTAAGTAGTTGTGCAGACTAGGTGTCGACATATGCGAAGCCGTGAAAATATGGCATTTTCTTATATTCAATTCGAGATAATTTTCCTCACGCCATTTTAATATATTGTTAAAATCGATTTGAACATTAAGACAATCATGTTGATTGGTTATACGGTTATACATTTTGAAGTCATCAGCAAATATGTATTAGACATTTAGTATCACGAAGCAAAGATGGAATTTCATTAATAAACAAGATAAAAAACAGTGGACCAAATGACTACTTTGAGGAACTCCTGAAGTCGCAGAGATGGTTCTGGATATGACATTTGACATTTTAACAATCTGCTTTCTTTTCCTCAAATAACTTGATATCTATTTTAAAAGTTGGGAATGAATTCCAAAAGAATTTATTTTTTGAATTAAAATTTGTTGGCAAACAGTATCAAATGCTTTAGTACAATCAGTATAGACTGTATCTACTTGAAAACCAGCTTCGAAAGAATTAAAAATATACAAGGTGGCGCAAAAGTTGTCACCCGTCGCAAAAGTTGTCACCCGATGTTTTTTGGCCACCATTTTTTAAAGTGTTTTGCAAAAAAATCGAAACAATTATTATAGGTGGCGCATAAGACATGAATCATGGAATAATTTGTGCTACTTTTTTTTGCTGAAGAATTTAAATATTTGCAACCACAAAACATCGGGTGACAGCTTTTGCGACGGGAGACAACTTTTGCGCCACCTTGTATTTGGTAAACAAAACAAGATTCGTTGTTATAGATTTACCACGCATGAACCCATGTTGAAATGGGGAGATATGTTCATTTAAATGAAAATATAATGTTCTACCTTATGTTAATGTCCGGACTTATGAATCGGAGTTATGAATGATAATTTCCATTCATCAAAGAAGACACTTGTTGATAGGGAAGAGTTAAATAAAAGCTGAAGTGGTAAGAACGAGAAAGAAAAACACATTTTCTTTCTTTTACATCTTTACAACGAATATTCGTTGCATACATCATTTTCACATTTCTATTTGAAGTATAAAATGCACTTCGCTTATCCATTATTAATATCAAAGATTGCGTTGAACTACTAAGCGCGGGGTCTCTGGTTCAATTCTCGAAAGTAACAAAACCTAAGTTTTGCGGAAGTCTAAAAAACATCCAAAAGTAAAACTGTCATGAGAAGTTTCTCACATTTGCCGTTCGGACAAAAGCCTTCGAAAGAATGCACCACACCCTACTTTTAGCAAAACCTTTTTTTTTTTGCGATCCACCTCTTGCGGACTACGATCCACCCTCTAGGGACCGTGATTATTTCCTTCGGCTGCGAAGAGAATATGATTTTTTGCACCGATTTTTATACAACCAATATATTTTATCTGTTGAGTCAAACATAAAGCACAACAGCCGATCGTTTTGGTGCTTTATAAACTCTAAACGAAAAGATAATGGAATTCTTACCCTTATGGAATTCAATGGGTCTAATTTAACAGATGGAATTTTCACATGCGAGTTATTTGCAGAGTATTTTAAATCCGTCTTTGTAGAACGAAATGAATCTACCGACAATAATTATTTTGAAATCGATCCTATTCCTGATATTGGATCAATTTATTTAAGAGAAATTGACATTATTAACGGATTAAAAACAATCGAAAGTAAATGCAGTTTTGGGGTTGATGGTATCCCATAGGCGCCCGCAGGGAGGGCAAGGGGGGCACTTGCCCCCTCCTGTCTGGCTTTCACGTCCGAAATGGTATTAGTCATCTTCAACACGGTTTTGTTACTGGTAGATACACGACCACTAATCTAACACTGTTTACTAAATATACCCTTGAGAGTCTTGAGGCCGGTACACAAATGGATGTTATTTTTACTGATTTCCTTGAAAGCATTCGATAAGTTGGATCACAAAAAACTTGTGGAAAAATTGAATGCTTTAGGTATTCACTCAAGACTCAATAAGGGGTTGTCCTCTTATTTGGCAAATCAAAAACAAACAGTCAAACTGGGTAATTCAACATCTCTACCCTTCAGTGTAAACAGTGGTGTACCTCAATGAAGTCATTTGGGTCCTCTTCTCTTTATTTTGTTCACTAATGACATACCTTCTCTCATTAAACATTCTAAGTGCTTAGGATATGTCAACGATTGGAAGCTCCACACTAAAAAAAAACTTTTAGCGACTGTGAAAATCTACAATCTGATTTTCAAAATTTATTTCGCTGGTGTAACCAAAATTCTTTAACTTTGAACGTAAATAAGTGCAAAATGTTTACTGCAGTTGGATGATATTTTGTTCACTTTTGCAGGCAATGAAACTGTTTTGGAACTAGTTAATGAAATATTCGATTTGATAAAAAAAATGTACGTTCACTTCACATTATGATGTAACAATATCAAGGGCGATTTCATTACATTACTAAGTTTCTTGAAAAGAAATTCCTTTGATTTCAAGGACCCTTATACATTAAAATCAATTTATTGGTCTTTAGTAAGATCAATTATGGAATATGATTCTATGGTTTGGTCTCCTTACCAGCAAACGCATATAGATACAATCGAGCGAGTAAAAAACTTTACCAGGTATGCAATTAAAAAATTAAACTGGTATGAGGAATTACCCGATTTCTTTATTTCTTGGCTTGCAAACCTTTTCTGCTCGAAGGTAGCTAGCAGGCGTTATATTCATTAGGGATATTATTTGTTCTCGGATAAATTCATCCGAATTGTTAGCCAGTCTTAACATCTATGCTCCTGTGAGACATCTTCGCCCAAAAGATATGTTTATAGTAAATAGGCACAGAACAGCTTATTGCCAAAATGAACCAATATCAAGGTGTATCACATACTTCAACGAAATGTAGATTAGCATTTAAAAAATAACTTTCCATTTCTTTCAACTAACTTAACAATTTTACATCCCAAACACTAACAATCCTTCTCTAAGTCTATACTCTTATAAAATGTTTTTTTTAATTATTTTTTTTTATCTATGATTATAGTTTTTTAAGAATTATATATATATTTTTCTTCTACTTAGTAGTTTTTTTATCAATTATTAAGTTTAATTAATTTTTTCAGAATTAAACAATTTTTTAGTACTAAGTCAAAATAATCTGTAAAAATATATAAATATGGTATATTAAATAAATAAATAAAAAATAAAAAAAAAGTCTGACAAACATTCAAAAGTAAGACTGTCATGAGAAGCTTCTCACATTTGCCATTCGGATTATCCGTTCGGACTTTACAAAAGCCTTTGACAGAGTGCACCACACCCTACTTTTAGCAAAACTATAATCCTTGGGTTTCCATTCCTCAAATCTTAAA
The DNA here is from genome assembly GCA_932526625.1 of Rhingia campestris. Lineage (NCBI taxonomy): Eukaryota > Metazoa > Arthropoda > Insecta > Diptera > Syrphidae > Rhingia > Rhingia campestris. The sequence continues at coordinate 18,631,895 of OW052186.1, forward strand.
TGGTTTCAAAATTATTTAACACACAGAAAGGAAATAGTAAAGATCGATGGTTATACTTCATGCGAAATTAATGTAACAAAATATTATTTATTATATATATTATTTATTTAATGAAGTCTATAAGGTAGATGAGTAACTAAGTAGCACAACAAAAATCATTTGTGTAAACCGATACTGAGAGAGTAAAAAAAATTAGTTTCGGCTCAAATATTCCTAAACGGAATTTCCAGCTTTGGCCGATAAAGGAAAATTATTACAATTCACATGCTCACCAATTTCCTTCAAATTCCGGAATAGATGATCTTATAATATTATAGTGTTCCTCACTGTGTTCATCTCTTATGTTATAACATCAATAAATGAATCTAAGGTTTTCTATCGGATGTCTCATAATTCACACAAAATTTGAATTTTGCGCCATTTAATAGTACTGTGTTGCCAACGGAAAAAAGATAACAATGTGACAGCTGACAGTTTGGGGCTAGTTAATTTGGAGCGCTATACGAAAAAACAACGCATTTTCATTGTTGAAAAAATGGACCATTCTTCTTCGAAAATGCGGCTGGTGAGGCAGTAACAATAGTTGGTGTTCGTTATCGTGACTTGATAACCTAATTTTAAGTGCCTAAATTACAAGAAGACAAGAGTCTTCGATTCCCAGCCAGACGTCGGACGCAGTAGAGGAAGACCTCGCCTTAAGTGGCGCGAATTAAAACACTTGTTTCTTACTTTTAAAATTAAACAATATTTATTTGGAACTATGTCCTTTATTATTGAAATACTTTTTACTAATTCTAAAAGGAGCTTAAGGCTACTATGTAGTTACAATAAGACTATTGATAAATTCATCATACAGTCGTATTTATATACTTTTCTTATCTATCTACAAGGAGACCCAAGCGTACAATCGTCTTGCTTGATAATGAAGAAGAGATAATATTCCAACATTGTATACAAACGATAATATCTCTTTTACATATGTTATCATTGTAGCGTTGTGTGCAAGACTGTACTAGAGACTAAAGATATCATTGAATACAAATAATGTTATCTTTTTTCTCAATATGTCTTGCTATGGATACTTAACTACTTAACTCCCCCCCTTGTTAAACGAAATCGTCCCGATTTTTCGACGCTATTTTTAACATTTCTCTTTCATAAGTTTTGTTATATGCGTCAATCTTTTTTTGTTTTTGACGATCTGTTATACATTGTATAGTTTTTATCATTACGTACGTAAATGCTAGAATAACAATCAGTGTTACAATTGTGTATATAGTTGATAATATCGGTTTTTCTTCAAAAGGAATAATTAGTTTTTTTAAAGTATCTATGTTATCGAATTTGTACATTGTATCTTCTTTAATTATTTGGTCGATGTAAGATTCTGAATTATGATTTCTTAATATAACTTCTTTAATTTGCTTATGCATGTTTTTGTATATTTTATCGTCTAGATTTATAGTATTTTCATAAGTAACTAAGTTTATACCATTAATTGTTTGATTATTTAACTTATGCTTACCGCTTAATAACATAACACCGGATTCAATTTCCAAGTCGTAATCGTATTCTTGTTTAATGTTGCATTTTGAAGTTATATTCTTTAAAAGTGGAATAAGACAATTTTCTTCTTCAAAGTTAATTTCACAAATGTTTTTACTTAGATGATTTTGACAATTTCTTGTTCTTAAATAAGTTTGGTTACATAAGGCAATTGTTTTATCTGTAATGATTTTTCCATGTTTTGAATTTAAAGGTGTTACTTTATACAATTTACATGATTTAATTAGAACTGGATATTTATATATTGTGATGAAGAATTCATCAGTTCTAGCTAATAATATTTTAGAGTACTCAAGTATATTTATTATGGGTACTTGAATTATTTCATGTTGAATAATATTTTTAATGTCATCTAAGTCTAGGCTTTCTGATAAATATTCATTATTTTTTGCTGCATTAATTGTTCTGGTCAATAATAATAATTGTTCGTACACTTGTTCTATTACTAAATGTTCTTTAAGGCTCTGACCTTCGAATTGTTGCAAAATTTGTTCAAATCTAGAATTTATAGTTTTTTGTTTATTATTGTTTTCTATGAGATTATTTATACTCGTTTCTATGTTAACTAAGTCATAATGGTCAGGATTACCAAACACATATTTGAAAGCTGTTCCTAAAAAGTTAATTGATCTAGTATGCCTAGTATGTTCTTGTAATTGGTCTGCTAAATTCTTAATTTTACTTAACCAAATTTTTTCTTCTTGTGTAGGTTGATATTTACTAGTTACGATATTTACGTAAGGTTGAAATATCGAAGTCAGGTTGGTGGCATGTAACAAATAAGTTTGTTCTTTGAATAAATACACGTCATCTGTTTGCGTAAGTATAAACTTCTTGTTTAGTAACTCAGTTATTTGAACGTTTCCTTGCCCTTCTTGACTCTGTACAATTCCTAGTAATGTTAGGAATATTAATATTTTCGTCATCTGAAAAATGATAATTCTTTATGTTATCCTTGTGAATTTTTATTCCTTCTTTAGAGATTACAGTGTCTCCTTTATCTTCTTCTACTATTCTTGTTATGTATCTGGCGTTAGATTTCTTTCTAAGACCTGTGATTCTTACCATTATCTTATCTCCTTTTTTATACTCTCTGTGTCGAGTTCCTTTATTTAGACGTTCGATCACTTTTTTGGATGCTGAGTTTAGTTTATTTATTATAATTTCACTATTGCTATATTTATTTTGATTAAAGAAAATGTCTCTAGGTTTCAAACCGGTAACTGAGTGTATAGAATTATTTAATTCACGCACTGTTCTAAATATTTCTTCGATAAGTCTTGTTTTATTCTGAATTGTGAATATTCTAGACAGTTCAGTTATTGTACCGTTTACACGTTCTACCTGACCGTTCGCTGTCGATCTGTATACTGGAGTTTCTACTTTAGTTATGTTGTATTTCAAACACATTTGGTTCACCATTTCTGTTTTGAATCCCTTCTCGTTATCTGTCATGAGTCGTTCACATTTTGGGAAATAATTAGATAAGACCTCTTCCATAACGTCGTACAGTCTGTTTCGAGTTTCGATTTCCCGAAGGATTGTATATTTAGAATACTTATCTACTGTTACAAGGAAAGTATACTTGTCGTTGAAGTATATGTCCATATGAATGTGTGTTCCCACATGTGTTGGTATTTCTGAATTATTCAGAGGTTCTCTGATAGGTTTTCTTTCATATTTTCCAAATAGACATGCTATGCATTTTCTGTTGAAACTCTTTGCTTGTTTATTTAAATCGGGCCAGTAATATTTCTCTGAGATTTCTTGTATATTGTTACGTAACCCTCGGTGTGCTCTTTCGTGAGTTACCCTTACAAGTTTTAGTTGTTCCTCCAAATTTGTCACGTCTTGAAGTTTTCTTGGTGTGAATATAAATCTTACTAGTGGGAATTCTTTTTTTATGTTTTCACCATATTTGTATATGTTTTCAAATTTCGTATGCAAAGCTACAATCTTTTGGGGTTGTATAACTTCTTTCATCTGCCTTAGTAAAGAGTCTTTGTCCTTAAACTTTATTATGAGTCTTATTTTGTTACTAAAATAGATTTGTGTTTCGATATTATTTGTTATATCTTCAATAAGTTCGAACTGTGCAGTGTATGCATTAAAAGGCTGATTCACGGTTTTTATTATATCATTAGAAGAACTTTCAGCTGAATGTGCTGTTTCTATGGTAGAAGTATTTATGCGTTGACGTGATAATGCGTCAGCTACAAGATTTAGGTTTCCTGGTTTATAAACTAATTTTGCTCCAAAGTCTTCAATGATTCCCTTCCAACGTTTCAGCTTTGTGTTGGGATTTTTTTCTGATACAGAATATATAAGGCTCTGGTGATCGGTATATATGGTTAAGTCTGCTATACCATATATGTAGTTTCTGAGTTTTTGTAAGGACCATATGATCGCTAATAGCTCTTTCTCGTTTGTGCTATAGTTCTCTTCTGTCTTACTCAGTGTTCTTGACAAGAAGTGTATAGGTTGCTTATTCTGACTTAGTACGGCTCCAATAGCTATGTTGGATGCATCAGTAGTAAGCTCGAATGGTTTACTATAATCCGGTTGAAAAAGTTCGACTTGTTCTTTCAAATAATTTTTTAAAATTCTAATCGCTTCTAATGCTGAATCATTCAGATTTAACTTAATATTTTTACTTTGTTTTTTGTTTACTTTACCGTTATCTCCTCGTAAATATAATGTCAGGGGCTTGGCTATGCTTGCGTATCCTTTTATAAACTTACGATAGTAACCTGTAAGACCTAAAAATCCTCTCAAATCCTTTACCGTTTGTGGGACTGGAAAATTTTCTATAGCTGCTATTTTCTCAGGGTTCGTAGTGATTCTACCATGTCTGATTATGTGACCTAAGTATTCTACTTCTTCTTGAAAAAACTTACTTTTCTCATCAGATATTTTTAATGTGGCTTTATTGAGTACGTCGAATACTTGACTTATGTGCTGTATATGTTCTTCCTCAGATGAGGAATATATCAATACGTCATCAATGTAAACGTGTACGAATTTACCTACAAAGTCTCTCAAAATGTCGTCCACGCATCTCTGAAATATGCTTGGTGCATTTTTGAGCCCGAAAGGCATTCGTTTAAAATGATATTTTGCGCCATTTATAGCAAAAGCTGTTTTTTCTTTATCATCTGTTTTGATTTTAATTTGGTGGAAACCTGACTCCAAATCTAATGTTGTAAAGTACTTGGCTTTACCTAAATTTTGAATTGTCATGTTGACATCCGGAATGGGGTATCTGTCTGTTACAGTGTGAACGTTAAGTTTTTGGAAATCAACAACCATGCGCCGTTTTGGTTTTCCTTTTTCGTCCAAACCTTTTTTAGGTACTGTCCATATGGGACTGTTATAAGGACTATGGCTTTTTTCTATTATATCGTCATGTAAGAGTTTCTGTATTTCTTTGTTTACGAATTCGTTATCTGCTATGGGATATGGATATTGTTTAACATAAACCGGATTATCATTGGTCGTCCTAATGCTTGCTTCTATAGTATCTGTAAAGGGTAACGGTCCTATGCTGTTATTAATCTTCATCAGTCTATCTATGTCTGCTTTATAAATATTATTTTCCCCAATTATGTAATTAATTTTCTGAATAGATTCGACACTGCTTATGGTAGTTAGAGTCATATTACTGAAATTTATTTCCGCGTTTAGAACTTTAAGTCCTTCATATCCTAATATCATATCAAAAGACTGAATATCCTCTAATTCAAAAAATGTTATATTTTTCTTTAATATCCTAACTACTTTCTTTGTATCTACCATAGAATAACCATGCATTGTTTTTATTTTTATAGGTTTAATTTTAATTTTTTCGCTAGAATCGCATTTTCTATTAATGTAATTATGGGTTGCACCAGTATCAATAAGAATTTTATAAATTTCCTTAGAAATAGTACTAGTTAAATTTAAGCAGGGCAACCCGTCTACTAGTTTAAATGATCTATTCTTATGTTATTATTTACCATACATTCCGTTTCATCTGCTTCTGCATATGTACTGCTGACATCGTCTCTGCGTTGTTGTCGGGAGTTATTTACTCTCTGCTGCTTGAAGTTCTGCTGATAAGATCGTTGCGGTCTGTTGTGTGTGTTGAAACTCCCGCTGTGTTCACGTTTCGCTGGTGGATTATATACATCGGGTTTGTATTGATTCCAATTTTGTCGCTGTGCATGTACAATTTGTCTCGAGTTTATCTCCATCGGCTGTGGTCCTTGATTGTGTTGCTGCATATTATCGTATTGCTTCTGGGGTTGATAATTCGTTGTTTGGCTCGAATAATTTGGTCTTCTTTCGTTTCTGCGTTCATGTGGCATATTTTTGTGGTGCTTATCTTGAGTGAGATGTAAATGCCTGTGCACATTATCATGTTCTATTCTGCGAGCAATTGCGAATGCGTGTTCTAGATCATTTATTGTAGCTGAATATAATGATCCTCTTGTAAAGTTGTCACTCATACCATCAATGAATATACGAACTGCGTCGTCGTTAGCATTTTTAATTAGTCTGTCGATTATATTCGGCGGATCACCTGACATAGTGATTTTTGATATTATTAAATTGAGATTTTTATTTATCTCGTCGTGGTATTCAGACAGTGTGCTTCTTTTTTGCGTGATGGCTTTCATCATGTCTTGTAGCACGTATAGAGGTTCTTGATTAGAGTACGTATAATCTAATCTGTTACGTATCGCCTCAAAATTAAAAATTGTGTTATAATTAGTTAACACATTCGCGGCTGCACCCTGTATTTTACTTTTCACTATAGTCAATGCTGCTGCGTACTTACTGTGTGTTTTGAAGTTTTTAATGCTGTCCATTAATCTGGATGCTTCTTCGCGCCACGACCGATAATTTGATTGATCGCCGTTGAAAATAGGTAGGCTTTTAAATGCGTCTAACTGTATTTCACTACCATCTGTATATGTGGTTCTTATTTCCTCTAGCACAGGTATGTTTGGTACTATGCCTAATCCAGATTTTACTTCATTTAGTTTTGTTTCTAAATTAGTGTTTATTTGATTTTGGTTAGTTATTATTGCTGCTAACCTTGCATTCTCTGTGCGTGTGTGCTCTAGGGTTTGTGTTACTGTGTTGCTCCTGGTTTCTAAAGCTTCTAATCTTGCCATTAATACTGCGAGTTGTTCCATTTTGAACTCGTGTCTGTTGTCGTCGAATTTGTGTGTTTTTTTTCCTCCACATATACACTTTCACTGAATTGCTTTGCTGCTTCGTACGAAGAAGCTATATTTGTACCTGCTATGCTAGGTAATTCTTGTAACCGGTAACGCGAGTGTTCTGTTTATACTAGATTTCACTACTTGTTCCCGAGGTCCGCTCGATTGAAGTTAAAAAGTATATTTAACCTCCTGGCAGGATCGCCAATTAAAACACTTGTTTCTTACTTTTAAAATTAAACAATATTTATTTGGAACTATGTCCTTTATTATTGAAATACTTTTTACTAATTCTAAAAGGAGCTTAAGGCTACTATGTAGTTACAATAAGACTATTGATAAATTCATCATACAGTCGTATTTATATACTTTTCTTATCTATCTACAAGGAGACCCAAGCGTACAATCGTCTTGCTTGATAATGAAGAAGAGATAATATTCCAACATTGTATACAAACGATAATATCTCTTTTACATATGTTATCATTGTAGCGTTGTGTGCAAGACTGTACTAGAGACTAAAGATATCATTGAATACAAATAATGTTATCTTTTTTCTCAATATGTCTTGCTATGGATACTTAACTACTTAACTCGCGCACAAGTGGAAACCGACCTCAACCAACTTAGAGTGCGCAACTGCAGGCAGTTAAGGACCGGGCTAATTGCAGAGGCATGTTGGTTGAGGCCCAGGTTCATTCCGGACTGTAGCGCCACTTAAGTAAGTAAGTAGTATTACAAGATAGGGATGTGACCAACATTTGGTTTCAACAGGACGGTGCCACATACCCACATGTCATACAGCCAGAGAAACAATTTAATGATTGCTTGTGTCATTTAATAATCGTGTAATCGGCCGTTTTTGCGATCAGAAATTGCCATCCAGATCTTGCAATTTAACGCCATTATTTTTTCGTTTTCTTTGGCTATATACTTTATGAATCACTAAAAAAAATTAAGCTTTCTAGTTAAACAAAATTTGTATTTCCTATCCAAATTACATTTTGCGTGTGTTATCGGACACCCTTTATGATAATTTGGCCAAACTATGAAACTCGTTAAATTCTCGTATTTGTTCTCACGCTTAATTAGCAGTAAAAAAGCCGTACACCCAGCACTCTTTGGTTTTTGATTAATATAATGATGCAATTTTTAAACATTTTTTTTATTAAAAATTAATTTTGTTAACACAATTAAGTTTTTCATTTCACAATCGTTAGTCTTTTATTTATGAAGTGAAATGATGGGTTAATCCATATACGAATTATTTGATATTCTTAAGGGACTACGTTTTTTTCAAATTAGAAATTTGGCGATGTTAATCAGACACCTTATATATTCCATTCAGTAAATAGAAATGCACCCTGAGTTAACTAAAGTTTACTAACAGCGGAATAGCGTTTGTGTAGATTTGATTTGCTAGCACTCATATTTTATCGATTTTGCTGTCAAAAAATTATCGAAATGTATACAATCTGCAACAGCTCAGTTATCAGCAGTTTAGTTTCTTTTTCCTCAAACAAAAGAAATTGCTTTTGTCGCGATCTTACAAGTTTTTTTCTTCTTAAAACAGTCAAATTCAATTTTTAAGTCTCTAAGATTTGAGTCTGAATATATCGTATAAGTATTTAGTTTCCAAAATATTAATAAAATGTTCACATAAATGGAATTTAAAATAATTGTTTGCTTGTCTGTCAAAAACATCTGATCATTTAATCTCAGAATTAACTTTCCAAACTGGGTTAACTCGAAGTTAACTCTGGATTGAAATTGACTGAAAAACTAATTCCTCGAGTTAACTTGAGTTTAATCCAGACACTATGATGATCTCGCACCGAAAAACCGCGCCTAAGTATTCACGAGCTGCTGAAGCCTTATGGTCATAAAATTTGGTTCACAAGTATTTCATTTTGGCCACCCTACATATTTTGTGTTGTTTAGAATGTGGAGCCGGAAAAAAATTATGAATTTCACCCAGTCCTCCATGGGAGCCAATGCCTTAAGCCCTCCCCTTGACCAAAATGGAATACTTCACCGTGGACCGCGTGTATGCAATAAAATATCAACATTACCCTGGGTTATGGTCAGTCGTCACGCTTCACTTTTATCCAAAAGTAAAACAAAAACCAAATTCAAATCGACTCGTTCGTTCTGTTATTAATTTTCGTCAATTTTAAGGTCATTTTCATTGGCGCTTTGACATAGTAAACGTTGAAAAGACGCATGAATTGCACGCTACAGGTATAGGTACATGTACCGCTCACCCTTTCATTTAACATTCGATTGCCAGAGAGACAATCAATTCGCTTGGAGCGGACAAATAATTACACGTCCCTTATCGGCTTCTTTGGAAAATAATGAATTCATATTCAAAATCGTAATGTCAAAACTTTCTACCTCATTCAATGACAGATTACAATAATTACCCTCATTTATGTTGTGGTGTGTTTATTTTTTTTGGAGTGTGTTGGATAGGGGGGATGGGGAATAGTCCACTTATGGAAAGACCCAATGTAATCATAACTATTAACAGCAAAAAAAAAATCGTTGCACATTTCAAGGTTTGTATAGACGTTTTCATTTTATAGGGAATTCACATTTAATTTATTATTTTTTTTTTTTTTTTGAAACTTATTTGTCGCGAGGGGGCACTTTTTTTTTACTGTACCATTGAATGTGAGTAGGACACGCGTGCTTACACCACCCTATTACGCGGCGGTGGCAGTAGCGTATAATTGTCATAATTGTAAGCCAGTACAAGTTGGCTAGAGCCGCCACAAATTCGAAAATGATGAGGGTCTCTATATCAGTAGTTCGATGCGGCTAATGAATTTTGATGAAAGCTTGTTTATGTATGTTTACGTATCTGTGTATGTTTTGATATTTTTTTTATTTGCTGGTTTATCTGTCCGTCATCGGTTGTCTCGGATAGCATGCGTCCATAAATTGCCAGAATGCGTCTTTGATTTGATGTGGTCTCCCAAGTGTGTGCGTGCACGCAAGGGTACATAATTCTTATTAAAATTCAATTGTTGATTTGTTAATCAACATAAATTAAGTTTTTTTTCTCGTATTTTTTTGGCTTATCACGAAAGTAGGATCCAGTAACGCGATGCAGTGGATTGATTAAGCTGTGTGCGGCGATTGGCGGCGGTTGCTGCTTATGGGAATGGTAATGCTTCGCGACATGGTGGCGGGTACCCTCTAAGAGTCTAGAAATGAAATTCGAATGATTGATGGGTGGTGGAAAATTATTAAAAGATCGTTAGTGATGCATGTTAAATCGACCTTTGGATTGGAGATGTCCGCATTAGAAGGTAACATGCAATTGCGAGTGCCGCCGGATGGTGTTTGTCTAACAGTATCTACCCTAATATTATATTAAAAATAAGCTGGCAAGGTATTATTTTCTGCACGCATAAGAGGGCATACTGTTTTAACATTGATTAAGTAAAGCTTAAGTTTTACATAATATATAATATATATAATATTTTTGAATTTGCTCGTTTTGGGGCACAATTAAGGTTCCCACTTTGGTACACTTACATGATTCTGGGTAAGCTTACTTACTTGCTTAAGTGGACTACAGTCCGGAATGAACATAGCCTCCAATTGTGCACTTCAAATTGGTTGAGGTTAGTTTCTACTTATACGCCACTTAAGGCGAGGTCCTACTCTACAGCATCCGATACAAGGGTTGCAATCGAAGACCCAGTATTGGTGATAATCTTCATATTCCAAAGTCATCTTAAACGAACATTGCGGAGTTTTTAGTCCAAGACTATGTTGCAATAGGCTAGTGTTTAGTGAATCGGACTATTAAGCGAGGGGTCCCTTGTAAGAATTCCAAAAGTGACAATACCTAAGTTTTTTTCGTTCACCTATTGTGAAAGTCTGACAAACATCCAAGAGCTGTCATCAGAAGCTTCTCAAATTTTCCTGTTGTTTTGTTGATATCGCTTTACAGCTCGTCTGGGCACCCCGTCATCGTAATTTACTTTTAAACACATTTTAGCTGCTTCCTTCTCAATACCTACTCGCAAACGTGTCTGTAACATTTCGTTAAATCCAACCAATGATATTGACATCATCGGCATATGTTAGCAATGCCACAGAATTATGGATGATTATGCCTTTGATGTTGGCTCCTGAGCTTTGCACTATCATATCAAGTAAATCCTTTTTTGGTGTCAAATGTTTGTTGTCCACGCTGATGGAGCAGCGAGAATTCTCCATGGTCATCCTGCACAGTCGGACGATTTCGGGTGGTATACCAAAACTAGACATGGCTCTATATAGCTTGTCTTTTTATATAAATTAACTACATGGGTTTTTTTTCTCCTGAATCTGCCGAGTTCAATGATTTGATCAGTTGTGGACCTGGCCTAAAACCACACTGATATAACCGATCAGGTTATTGGTGAACGGTTTCAGTTGCGATATTGAGAATTCTAATAGGTATATAGTTAGCGCCGTTGGGTGGGTCTAGTTTTTTTTTGTGGATCGGGAAAATGATGCTGAGACTTCATTCTTCTGGCATACTCTCATCCAATTGAATTTTGCTAATGAGTTGGATTTTATAGTTCGGCAGAAAGGCCATCATTTCCAAGTATCTTGTGAAGCTATCCTCACTTCAATTAGGTCGCGTGTCTCTACATATCGTCGCCAACATTAAGTGTTCATTCTCCCTAACTGCGGAAGTAGTTCTTCCATATTCTCAGAATCGACAGTGACTCAATTACGATTTTTGTTTGTACATTTCGACAGGATTCTGGTTTAATTGGGTTTGACGTTTTACACTTTGGTAAATCTTAGGAACTTTAATAAATCTTTCTATATTTATCAAAATCCAGTGTTCTTGTAACCTTCTCCGCCTAAAAAGTTCAATGACACCTCAAGTCTTCGGCTGCTGTGGACCTCGTTTTTGGCTGCGAGCATCGGTAGGGTTTTTTTTTGTGTTGAGGGGAAGAACATTAGCTCATTATTGCAAACAATCTTAAGGCTTGTTAATAAGGTAGCCATCGGTGTTTAATATAAGATACTGGTGGTATAGTATTGATCGTATGCCTTCTTTATCTAGCCTGGGACTAAGAACTCGTTTATAATGAACAACCAAGTTTGATAGCACTAATCTCGTCCTAGAAATAAATTGACTGAACCTAGTAAAGCCAATATATTTCAGTGGCGAAAATAATGATATCTCACACACAAATTAATGGAGCCTATAGCTCTGTTTGGGCCTATAGCGCTTTTGTTTTGATAGGGCCAATTCCCTCAAAATATATATATATGTATTTTTGAAATAAAAAACATGAAGAATCATCCTCAACAATCTGTTCAAACTATTGAACATCTCGGTACAAAGAAGAGTCTACATTAAAAGATCATCAGACTTGATGCTTACTTGAGATGAAGACACATATTGAACAAGATCATTTTCGTCCTGTGAAAAGGAACGAAAAATTCGTCATCATATATCTGGTCCTCTATGTCAAATGTGATTTCTTGTAAAGCAAAAACACTTTTGTCGTATTCATTGCATAAAAAAAAACATATGCCAAGAAATTTCAATGATTTTCAAGAACATATTCTTTCGCCTAAATAGCTTGCACTTAACTCCATGCAAGTCCATCAATTACACCGGAAGTCGAACTAAATTCCCATCTCCACAATGTAAGCAAATGTTGTTTCACTTCAATAAACAATTAGCACACAATTAGCACTTAAATGCAACTTTCCGCCCATAATGTCAATTGTCTATTGATAATCATTATATCTGAACTCACTCCAGCATGCACCCTATCTAGCTGAAAGCAGTTAACATAGAACCACTGAATAGTTATCGGTAATGTCGGTGTCGCATTTCTGTTTTGTGTTATCAAAACAAATACTTTAATACCACCGGAAATAATCGAAATGGATTATCGGACGAAAGCTGAAAGCTATGCAGTTTTTTTAGTCGTGTTAATAACACGTGGACGTTACTCAAAGCGCCCTTATCAAAGTAATAGTGATACTAGGTACTTAAATCCCAAATGGACTTTACCGATAATCATTGACGGTAAAAGAAAACGATAATTTTAATGACTCAAAGTTTGCTTTGCATCCAGACAGCAATTAAGTCTAAATGTCTGACATGTGCATTTAATCTTGTAAGGCCCATCATATAAATTGTTATTGATAAAAAGTTAGGTGACTAAAATAAGTGCATTCCGATGGCTGGATAAAGGGTTTTCTTAAAATTGCTAGGCGTATAGATACTTGAAAACGGTCGGGTGGGTTGGAAAAGCTCAAATCTGAAACAATCCGACACGATAAAATAGTCTCCTGTAATACAAAACAATATATACCACATTTTCCACATTTTGAGGATGCAGTGGAGTCTACGAAAAGCGTATTGAAAAATCCTTCTCCGTTTTGAGAGAAAAATTCTTGAAAAAGTGTTGGTCACATAGTCCTGCTCCAAAAAAATCCGCAATGGACATTTAGAATGGCCATGTAAGTTGAATGAATATCAATATTTCTGCTCGCAAAGTCTTCGATTGCCAGCCAGACCAACTTAAAGTGCACAAATGGAGGCAGGTAGCTAGGAACCGGGATAATTGGAGAGGCGTGTTGGTTGAAGCCCAGGGTCATTCCGGACTGTAGCGCCATTTGTTTTTTTTTATAAATTCAATATTCACATCAAACTTTGGGAGAGTCAAATCGGAGACGTTTATGCACCTTTATTGATCAATAGGCTTCAGCTCTTGAGTTAATTTAATCTTGTAAGGGTGAAGGGTAAGCTGAATTTGGAAAAATATGCACTGAGGGAATCCCAATTGTTGTGAACGTCGTGAAATCGATCCTATCTAAGGCAATTACTTACTTAATTACTTGGCGCTACAGTCCGGAATAAGACTGGTCCTTAACCAACATGCCTTTCCAATTAGCCCGGTCCTTAGCTTACTGACTCCAGTTGAGCACTTCAAGTTGGTTGATGTCGGTTTCTACTTGTGCGCGCCACTTAAGGCGAGGTATTCCTCTACTGCGTCTGACGTCTGGCTGATAACCAAACACTCTGCGAGCCGGAGTATTGCTGTCCATTTGCTCTACATGTCCTAGCCATCTTATATGTTCAATGCGAAGTTGTTTGACTATATGGGTTTGGTCGTATAGCTCGTGGTTGAATATACGCCTCCATTGCCCGTCAACGCAAACGGAACCGAAGATTTTTTGAAGCAGAACTATGGGATGATATAGTATAGTATGTATAGTTTTACCCTAGTAGTTCGAGTAAAGGCCTTATTACTAAATTGCCTTCTAATCCCTAAGAAACAGCGGTCCTACCGAGAATGAGAATACAGAAGTCACATGACAGTGACTCGACTGGCCTAAATCCTTTTTTGGTATCGAATGTTGCCGACCCTCAATCTGCAGCGAGGATTCTCGTGTTGCACAGACGGACAATTTTGGGCGGTATACCAAAACTAGGCATGGCTCTGTATAGTTCGTCTCTATAAATGCTGTCGTATGTGGCTTCTTGGTTTTTTTTCTAGGATCTGCCGAAGTGTGAAGATTTGATCAGTTGTGGATTTTGCACACTAATAAGGGCCGATCAGGTTGATTGTAAACGGTGATCAATTTTGTTGAGCGTTCTTTGATCTGGAGATCGCCATGTCCCCTTATGGATATCGAGGTGAGGAAACCGTGTGCTGGCTTAAGTGGCATTTCGTTTCGCAGCGAAGTCAATTAGCCTAGGTTCATTGCCATTTTTTGCCATCTCGGCTGTGTTTCCCGACAATACTGCTAATGATATCCTCTTTTTCTACCTTTGCGTTAAAATCTCCCAGCACGATTTTAACATCGTTCTTTCGTAGTCGCTCATAAGTTCTGTCCAGAAGCTCATCGAAACGGCTTTTCTTAATAACATCTGTTATAATGCTTTCGCTAATGTATTGAAAGCATAAGACTTCTTGCCCAAGTCTGGTAATTATAATAAAACCACATCCACATTCTGATCAGGATGTTCATAGTGTTGTTGTTTTTCGCATTGTTATCAACCCATGCACATATAAGTTTAGCAAATCAAATCCGGTTGGATGAGACCAATACCCGATTATTACCACTTAGAGGTAAAATATAAACACAATTGATGTGTAGTCCATGTTTTAACAACTAAGCATCACCAATCAGAGTTTGCCTCCGTTCTGCAACATCCAACCACCTACTAAATCATCTTCCCGGATTTATATCTCTTGTTAGGATTATTTTTTAATTATTGCTTCGATGATTGCTGGATTTATATCATTAATTTCTCAACAAGTTATGAACTTTCTACATCCCTTTTCAGTTTTACCTCTTCAAAACAATAAGGGCTTTAGTCCAAAGAAATTTATGTATTTAGAAATAAATGCTGATTTTATTACTAGGAAAATGAGTTCATGCATCCAGGAGTCCTAATTCAACTCTAAGCGACGCGCTAGGGTGGGGCCTTCACAACTCAAAAATAGAGACATCTATCTTAATTCAACCCTGATATTTATGACATCAGCCATATATAACCTTAAGTTTGTTAACTATTCTAATAACTGCTTCAAATTGTAGGTCACAAAGCTTTTGCGCATTGGAAAGACTGTTTGGAGGGAACACTCTAATAATCACACCATCACACTTGCGATGGTTCTTCAAATCAAACCCGTTAAAAGCTTATCGTTTAGTACTAATTATTACCTCACTTAATATGATCGAAATATTTTTTTTATCAATCTGTTGAAGCAACTTTTTTATTTGATGGTAAAAAGCGTATGTGTTGAGCTGGCTTTGTTCTTTCATTAGTATACTTGTCAGTTGTCATACGTAAGTAAAAAAAACACAAATTGCTTAAAGCGCTGGATAAATCTACAGTAAATACCAATAATGTGAATCAGGTTGGCAGTTGAGATACTTGAAAGATTCAGTATCGCTTCGGTAACCACATGAAAAATATTCAAATGTTGGTACTAAAGAGAACTCATTTGCCCTAGGGAGTCGGTCTCCCTATATACAATGTGTCATCGTAAAGTATTTTTTTTTTTGCAAGGGGAAACCCCTCCCCACTGGGTAAAATCATGTAACTTGTTTTGAGATATTTGTGCTCTTATAAACAAATAACTTGCGCCTAACAAAATGAAAGAATTATGTGTTTCAAGTGGGTGTTCACATTGAACTATTAGATTTGTTAATTTTTTACACGTCTATGTACGCCTGGAGAGAGAAATGTCAACTTGAGAGATTTCTACGACACTTTTTATGTTACAGTCCGGGATGAATCTGTTGTTTCAATAGGGCCATGTAACCGCATTGCTTTACAGTTGGAGTTAAATTCTATCCACTACTTTATGTTTCCTTAAAGGAAAAAATTAATTTTAATTTTGTTGCTGTATCAACTCGAATAAATGGAATTTTTTTAACATTTTGATTAATTTTCCATTAGAGTTTACTTGCGTTTATCGTAAGTGAAAGTACCAAATAGAATATACGCCACAATTGGCTGTGCGAATCCCTAAGTACCCTATACCGTCCTATCGTTGAAATAAACACCCCTTAAAACTGGGTGTTTTTAAAATTGTAATGATATATTTTTATGAATCCTATCACAGAACTTCAGGACGAACTAATACAACCCCATTACCTAAAAACTATGTTATGTGCATCGTAATGTGAATTGATATAATAATTTATTTGATTATGTAAAAAAATCATTATTTATCTATATTATGTTAACGTACTACTCGGTTTCATAATCGGTTGAAGAATTATCTCCTGGATTTATACCAATTTTATCCGATATTATGTCCCACATTAGCTCGTAAGAAAAGGATTCTTTGTCCGCCCTTACTACATTCGCACAAACCTTAAGGTAATATTCAACCATTATTTTTGAAAATTCTTCGTCAGCTAATTTTCGAACAGAGAATAATTTTAGTTTTTTGTTTCATTGACCTACTCTTGTCTTGGGAGTTGCCAACATAATTTTAATGGGATTGAGATATGGATTACATACCCATTTTTTCAGAACAGGCTCTTTAGTACAGAGGGCCGAGCGTGTGTACTTATTGCACGATGGGGGGACCTCTTGGCGGAACCAACATCTTAGTACCTATTATCATTTATGTTGACCGGAAATAGAATGGACGAGAGAATTGATGTTTGGGGCACTAAAGTGCTTTATTAAAATGTATCTGAAGAAACGCCACCACCAGATGAGATCTCTTTCTATGAAAACTATGCATCTAGTCACAGATAATTTGATATAATCCGTATATATATGCTACGAATTTGCTTATCAGAGCTCTGTGGCAAACTCAACCATAAGCCGGAACGTTTTCCATCACTTTTTCGAGAATTTCGGGTGGTACAGCAATGACTTCAGCGCTATTGTTTGCCTTGGATCCAATCTGATGATCTGACAGCACACATTCTGGAAATTTTCATTGCAAAACTTTATTGTAATGAGTAATGAGGGTAATGACCTCTGTTACTGCCTTTGTGTTCGTTTGTCTCTGCCTGGGGCTAAACTGGAGGCAAAGAGGAATTACAAACGTTGGCTTTACAAGAAGGTAGTGAAATTTAAGATATGCCCGAGACATTGAAGTTTAACTTTTAAACTTTTGAAAATGTTTATGAAATTAAAATGAATTGGCTGGATTATTGCCCTATCACTCTCTCGACATTATGCCCACTAAATAGCTGCTGGAAATGCT
The DNA here is from genome assembly GCA_932526625.1 of Rhingia campestris. Classification (NCBI taxonomy): domain Eukaryota; kingdom Metazoa; phylum Arthropoda; class Insecta; order Diptera; family Syrphidae; genus Rhingia; species Rhingia campestris. The sequence continues at coordinate 18,649,392 of OW052186.1, forward strand.
GACCGAATAAATCTATAACTCCCTGCGGAGCCTGCGTTCCTTCTTTGAACATAGCTCTAGAATTGACATAGCTGTAGAATTGACGGGAAGGTAGGGTGTTTTGTTTTTTCCTACGCAGGATTTTCTTTTCCTCCCTTCTCATGGTGTTGACTTGCTTGTTGGGCATAGCGGAAAGTCTCTCACTCAGCTTTTGTTTAAAGACTCTGGCAATCTCTGGCTCACAACTAAAGTGTCCAACGTGAAGTCTATTTTTTGCACCATTTGCATCTTCTTCTCGTTGAACAGTCGGGCTCTGAATTTGGCTGCGACGAGAAAATGGTCAGAGTCGACGTTTGCCTCTCTGTTGCAATGCTCGATGTGTGCCTCGTATCTATGAGCATAGTATGATCGATTTGGTTGGCGGTTCAACTATCTGAAGATCACCAGGTTGGTATGTGGACTTGAAGTAGTGGGAACCTAGTGCTCCTGTATTGCATGCTGCCGCGAAGTCTGTTAGTCGAAAGCCATTATCTTTTGACGTTTCGAGGAGACAACTTACCCGCCAAAGATGTTTTCCTTACTGATCTCCGCATTTAAGTCGTCTAGTACGATTTTCACTTCGTATTCCAGACATTCGTGATGATGTGATAAATCATTCGAGTAGTATCATTTGTCAAGAAAAGCTTATCTCAACTTCGCCGTTCGGAGTCGGCATAAAACAGGAAGTCCTGCCATCGTGCAAGAAGTACACACGCACATGAATGGTTGTGAGAAAGCTAGGCTCGGTACCATCTTTGTTCATTTGCCTGACTTATCCTTGAAATTCCTAGATGACCTGTTGCCCGAATATGTTGAAGCAGCTTATTTAGGTTATTCACTTTTTGCATCCTCACTGGGATTGTAGACGCCACCGTTGAATCCATCTAAGGAGTTTTTCCGCTGCGAAATGGAATATAAACATAAGTCTGAGAACACGCGTTTCCCACCGCTCTCATCTGCTGCCGTCAAGACTTTATACAGGGATTAAGACCCTATCTACGATCAAGGTACGAAGTAGTCAGCGATCGCCACGGGAAGGCTGAGAGTCAGAGTTGAAAACTAGGTGAAAACTCATGGTTTAATATAATCGCGTTTGACAGCTACAATAATCGACTGCCATTGCGATTTTTTTGACAGCTGCACTGCAAATTGGAACCGTTTGACCTTAAATGGCACGACGCGACTGTCAGGATGTGTGGGATCAATACATCTTCTCCTTTTCATTTGCCCTTATGAATTGTAGCTTTGAAGACGTTGTCCATTATTTTAATAAAAAAAAGTAAGGTTTGTTTATATTTCGCAACATAATGATTACCGTTTCGACTTTTAATCGTAAATTATCAGGGGGTAATCCGGGATATTCCAGGGAGTTTAAATTCCGTTGGATTATGAACGGCATCATCTTGTAAACGGATCAATTCAATTAACCAGCAATTCCATCTTTAATTCGTTGACATTAACGTTGTTTTCAGCTAACCTCAGATCATTTCTTAAATTTTGAGCAATGTTTGGGTACATCTGAACTGTCAATTTAATACATCCAGATGGAGTATCAAAAACTCATGACTACAAACTTAATTTGATTGTTTCGACGTATTTTTAAAAAAAACGATGATTTCAAACCTTTTTTTCCGCGGGCTGGTGCAAATCTTCTCTAGGTACTATGAGGATTCGAAGCGTGCCCACTTTAATGTGAGAATTTTACTCACTTAAACCACAAAAAAAATGTCAAATCAGATAAAAAGAAATACTGTTATTTCCACAAAAAAAAGTAAAAATATTTGAGAAAATTAATTTATTTCATATTTTATAGATTTGGCATTATAATGCTTGGTCTAATGTCCTGGTACCATTCTTAAAACAGAAATTTCCGAAGCAAATTATTTTATATATTATTTATGATTTTATTTTATAAGTATAATTCAGTAAACATAAAATTGGACAGGAACAGACCTATTGTTCGGTAGAACTGTACCATTTTACATGAATGTGTCATTAAGCTGTTTGTTGATGACAATTACTTGTCAGAAAAAATCTCGCTCGGGTTAATGTATCGGCAAACATATATTTGTAATTGTAAAGCAAATTCTGTCATGTAAACAAACATTTTTAAGAATAACTGCGGAGGAAATGTCAATGCAAATACAATAAATCTTTTATGTGAAGAGTTCTGCCGTATGACAAGTTGGCAACAAAATCTCATACAGGGAATAAGAAAACGCGCTCGATGAGATGCTTTAAAAGTAGCACGAATGATATTGCTAAATAAATAAAAACCAATACCAGAATACGAGAGCCAGATAACTGGGATGCAATTTACGATCCCTTTTTGATAGTATGACATCACCCTACCTTGCATTAATTTATAGCAAGTCGGTTTATCATTTTGTCATTGCAGTCAAATTTGGCGATAAATATTCGCACAGTAGCTGAAATGCTAAATACCTACATCTACATTATTATCATCTCAGAATAAAAAATCCTAACTCTAAATAGTCAAGCAAACAGTATTTTATAGTAGATAGTTGCTTAAGTTTTAATACCATTTGATCTATGATGTTTATAATAGAGCGAGTTCCTAACCCAATACAAATCGCATTCGGGTTGGTTTTAGAAAACACGGTAAGATTTATACATCATCTTGCTTTGCATTGTGATTTTAACACCCAACAACCGTAAGCCTATGCGTTGTTTACAAAACTCAATAATTACCCGTCTTATTGATTTTATTACTTGTTTAACAAATTATCACATGTGTATTTCATATCTCGACCAAGTGTACGAATAAACAAAAAGTTACGTAACATGCTTTGTTTGAGTGACAATTAAATTTTGAATACACCGGCAGAGCGTGCAGCTGCAGCAAATTAAATACATAGAAATATATTAGTGGGGAACATTTCCCTAATACCCCACATCATCTTATGTTTTCAAAAGTGTGCACGGGGATTTTTTTTTTATAAACTTTCCTCAGGTGAGGCGAACCTGTAGAGCTCTAGGAGTGACTTGAGATGATGCCGGCAGATGTTTGTTGACTCTCCTCTTGAACTGTTTTAGATTGTTTTTATGTGAAAATATGTATGTCTTCTGGAAGTTCGTTCCAATGTTTGAATTTTGAATTTTGGTATTGTGTTGTTCGTGTCGTTGTGTGTCTGCTTATGTTGGAATTAAGTAGACTATACGACACGTATTAAGGACGACGAAATCCCCAATACCGATTTACGATTTACATAACCACAAAATAGTATTACCTCGTTGGCATTCGGAACAAAGTGAATACATTCGTTCCTCCTGATTCTCATACTTTTAAGGGATTTTGTATTTATACCCTATCCAATAGGGATATATTAGTTTTGATACATAGTTTGAAACATAGAAAATAATTTACATAGATTTACCTAAAAGTATATGGATCGACTCAGAATCGTTAGCTAAGTCGATTTGGCCATTTATATGCGTAGGTCACAAGTTGTTGGGCCTTCAATTTAGAGCTAGAATGACAAAATTTGTTACAACTATGTACTTTTTGTTGCTTCCAGCTGAACAAGTGTAAATATTTATAAAATTTTGAAATGCATGGGCACTGCGAAGTACGCATCATTCACGAAGATTCATTTCATCCACTGAAAATCACTGCATGGTGCGCTATTTACACCGGAGGTGTCATCGGGCCTAGGACGGTTATGAGCAATGAGATACAAAACCACGATTATGGATTTTTTTATGTACATTTTGATTTGGAACGTAAGAGCATGAGGTTCCAACAGGAAGGTACAACTGGATCGTTTAATTATTTTGGCGATTTGAAAGATACCGCAAGATCACCCGATTTGTCCACTGCGCTCTTTGGTTGAACTTTTTTTTTTAAGCCACGGAATCTGAAAGGTCTGATAATTGTGCGGTTTTGTTTGCCTAAAAAATTTGAAGCTCGGTAAAAATAGACGAAATTATCATCAATGGGCGCGATCGATGTTGTCATCAAAAAATAACGGAAAAAACTTAAAGATACAAAAAAAAATATTTAAAAATAAATATGGCTTTTGGGGCACCCAGTATTTTCGAATTTTTAATAGCTCCGGATTGTGTTAATAAAATTATTTTTTCAATAGTTGTTATATTTTTGTTATATTTTCGTAATTTGCACGTTCAGCCATCATCCTCATCATTTTCACGTCAAAGACTTTTTTCGGATATTCTAACAAAAGACCGAAAATTGCATTACCTTTTCCATTCCATTGACCATTTTATTTTAGTTTATCATGCAAAAAAATTGTCTAAATAAGGTTTGCAAATAAAATAACGCTTATAAAATATGTATTTTGTTATTGTTATGGCGCACCCTGTTCAAGTTACAACAAAATAACTTGAACAGGGTCGCCATAATTTATATCGGTATGTAAACATTAACAACAATTTCTGACCACAAATCTATGGAAAAGCTCTGTACAGATACTGGTTTCAATAAGACGGTACGACATGCCATACTGCAAACATACAATGATGTTTGGTCACTTTTCGTTTTTATATTTCAGTGATTGGGATTTAGCATCTCTATGTTGATCGATGGCCTTCTTTAATACAACTGCTTTAATACAGCTTTTTCTGGATTTTGAGTACCCCTGCAGTTTGAAGTTAAAAAGATATATATCTATTTGGTTTATGTCAAGATTAACTTGAATTTCTTCCTTACTATTCTCGATACCATTGGTTTTTTTTTTTATTAATTATCATGTTCGTCTTTTTGAAGCAGCGTTTTTATTACTGGTTTTCTTTTCAATGGGAGATCTTTCTAATATAATATATATTATTTTTTTTTATTTCATATGTACGATTTTTTGCGTAAAAGTTTCTATACCAGTATTTGTTTAAGGTTTTGATTTTTCTACATTTTTTTATGTTTTTTTCTACATTTTTTGATGCACCATTTGAGAAATTAAAAAAACAAAACATAATATTCAGTTGTCTTCTTTAACTTTTACTTTTTACTTCTCCGGCTCACGACCCGTGAAGAGTCTCTGCCTGAGACACTGCAGCCTTCCAGCCTCTACGATCCCTGGCTCGCTGCTTTCAGCTATCTAGACCAATAGCTCTGGAATCCGCGATGGCTTGGTCTTTGAAACGGAGGTTCGGTCTTCCTTGCCTTCTCGAACCTTAGGACTGGGATTCGAAGATCCTCTTAGCTGGAGCATTATTGCCCATTAGTTCGATGTTTCCGAGCCAATGTATTCAGCTCATACATACAGCTCATAGAGTTCATGGTTGTATCTTCTCCTCCATTCGCCCTCCTCGTGCACAGGACCAAAAATCCGTCGAAGTATTTTTCTTTCGATGGAGTCCAGTATCTGCTCTCCCTTCTTGCTTATCGTCCAGCACTCGGCGCCATAAAGCAGAACTGGCAGGATAAGGGTTTAGTAGAGCACACATTCCGTCCTTCGAGTTAGGAGTTTTTAACCCAGTAGGTGAACTCCTCAACTACCTCGAAATTGCTGCTATCAATAGGTACGTTTTGTTTTTTAGTCTTGTCCTCATTTACTTCAAGGCCAACGGATGTCGCCTGTTCTTCAATCGCCGTGAACGCTTTTATCACGGCACGTTGGGAGCGACCGATGACGTCAATATCGTCCGCATAGCCCAGCAGCTGGACGGACCTGTTGAAAATAGTACCTTCCGTGTTTACACCTGTCCTGCGCACTATCTGCTCCAGTACGAGATTAAAGAAGTCACATGATAGCGCGTCTCCTTGCCGAAATCCGGTGCATGTTTGGAATAGTTCGGAGGAGCTACTTCTCAGTGTGAAAATTTGGTCTATAGTCGATCCGCCGGGCCGGAAGCCACACAGGTACGTGCCGATTAGTGTGTTTCAGAACGGTTTTAAACGTTAACACAGTACGTTGGATAGGATCTTGTATGCGACGTTAAGCAGGGATATGCCTCGATTGTTCTTGCAAGACATAGGATCGCCTTTTTTGTAGATAGGGCGTATGGAGCTGATAGTCCAGTCATCGGGCATGTTTTCTACCACCCATACTTGTTTGATGATTCGGTGCATGCTCCCTACCAAAACTAGTTCCGCTGGTAAGCCATCAGAACATGCTGCCTTGCTGTTCTTAAGCTTTTCCATAGCTAGGCCAACTTCTTCTATACTAGGTGGTGGAATTAGTTCTTCATTGACTAGACGTGGATTCACTTCTTGCCCTATCACTCTCTCTACATGATACCCATTTAGCAGCTGTTGGAAATGCTGCTTAAACACATCTACTATTTCCTGCGCTTTGGTGACTAGGTTTCCTTCGCTGTCCCGAAGACCCTGCGTTTCGGTTTTGTAGCCAGCAGCCAGTTACTTGGCTTTTTTGTATAAAACCTCCGGATGTTGTTACGATCGCTCGACTCTTCGATCTCCTTGAGCTGGGAATCTGCGTAAGCCCTCTTCTTTCTACGCAGGGTCATCTTTTTCTCCCTTCTCCTGGCTGATGTTTGCCTTTCCGACTTTAGCATTGAAATCCCCGAGTACAACTTTTACATCATACTCCTGACAGGCTCCCTAGGCTCCATCCAGGAGGTCATAAAACTCCTCCTCGATGGAATCTTCAGCCTCGTCGGTAGGGGACTGTGCACATATTAGGCTTATGTTTTGGAATGTAGCTTTGATGCGGATCACAGAAAGGTGATCAGTTATCGACTTGAAGTCAATGACTTTTGTATTGAGCCGAGTTCCCACGACGAATCCGCATCCTAATACATGCAATATTTTGTTGCATTCTACCTGATCCTATCCATCGTATCTCCTGGATTGCGGTTATATCTGCCTTGGACTACGTGAGGACAGATTTAAGTTTGAACAGCACCCGGGGTGTAGAGTCTTCGTACATTCCAGGCACATACTCTCTATATCAAGAAAGACAACCATAGTACACTCTCTATTGTTGCTTTTCTTGATATAGAAGTAGCATTTAACAATGGCAAAGCGAATGCAATGTTTATAATTCCTTGAGAGTTCTAATAAATCGCTACTTACAGGCAAAAATATTAACACAAATCTTTCCGTCTCATCCGCACGTAGATCTGTAAGTTGTGGCATCCCACTAGGGGGCGCCCTGCCTTCTTTTCTCTTGAATCTAGTGGCCAACGAGCTACTAGTAAATCTAAAATGAGAAGGAAGCAAGGTGATTGCCTACGCGGGTGACGTGGCAATAGCTGTATCAAAGACGTACCTAAATAAACTTAAATTCTCGAACATTGATCCTCCAAAGCTTAATGGCGTTAGTCTCAAGTTTGCAGAATCAAGTACCAGGGTCTGGTCTTGGATAAGAAACTTAACTAGAAAGCCAATATCCAAGAACGCGTAAAGAAAACCACCTTAGCCTTATGCGCATGTAAAAATGCAATCGAAAAAAATGGCGTATGCAACCACATACCATTCTCTTGCTTAACGTATCCATAATTAGACCCATACTGTTAGTCTAGTGGACTGCTCTAGAAACCGCCTCGGATTTGATTTTCATATCATCTGCACGGATGGATATAAAACAGAATCTGGAGTTGGAGAAGGTATTTTCTCTGATATCCCTAACTTAAGCATATCCTTTCGTCTTTCCGATCATTCAAGCGTTTTCCAGGCGGAAATCATGGCAATTAAAGAAGCCTTGTTCTGGCTGAGGTATAATGTAATATCTACGAAGAATATTAGCAACTTCAGTGACAACCAAGCGGGAATCAAATCCCTGGGATCCATCTCATTTACATCAAAATAATTCCATTTAATAAGATGGCAAAATACTTTACCATTCACCTCTTCAAGCTAACGGGTCACAGAGACATACCAGGGACTCTAAGGCAGATGAGCTTGAAAGACTGGCATAAAACAGGGGGTCTCGCCATCACGCATAGAGGAATGGTTGTGATAAAGCTAGGCCTTGGGTACTAACAAGCCTGTTGTTCCAAAAAATTGTATTTTGTAGTAGAAATGTTAGGTATGCCCCTCGCTGCATGTAAATCATTAATCAAGAAACCAAACCCCATGTGGATAAATAGCCCAACGTGTCTAATATACAGGCAACTATGGCCAAATTATAACCAAAAACGAATTCTCTGTTTGATATTACTGAATAGATCAAATCAGTAGCATCCTCGGTGTCCTTACCGAATACTGTCCACTAGGCCTACATGTACATGACTTCTGAAGAAGCTGCTTGGACGAGGAGGAGGACTACCGTATTCCTCACCTTCTCTGCTTGTCCATATCCTCTCCAACAAAGAAAAACTCCATCTAGAAGGCTACTTCTTTGACAATCTAGGTGTGCTGGCTAATATTACTTTGAGAAACTTCCTCCACAAACCAATATTAGAAAAAGTCGATAGATCCACATGGTATCACAACGGACCGTTTCTGATCGAAGTTGCATCGCTTGCAACCAACCTAACCTTACCATTCTCATTGACTATCCGAGTAAATGCGACTATCCTTAACGGATATTTCTGATCATTTGCAAGAACGATCATAAAGACGACCAGAGAGACTACGATTTAAAGAATCACTGAGATTTGATAAAATAAGCTTTCTTATCTCCGATTCTTTTCAGACAACTTTCTCAGCATGCAAAAGCATTCGCAGAGAGTTCACATCAATGTTTATCTAAATTTTACACCATCCCATGAGCACGTGAACTAATTCACTGTTACTACGGAAGATCAATCGCAAACAATTTAAAAATATCCTTTTAATCTTTTATTTCCAAATTTAGTTCAAGGTAGCACCCACATTCTGACATAGTATGATAATAAACTAACAACTGATAAACATTTGCATGCAAACATTTTCAAGATATTTCAGCTCGATTCCTCCAAGCGGAACAAAGCTGTTTTTTTTTTATTATTGGGCACGAAAATGGGTCTTAAAAACCATGAACTAAATGAAAATGAATTATATGTATTTATTGCCTTCAAAAGACCCAGATAAACCGTGGAATTGTCTCGAAAATGTATATAACTCTCATCTAATAAATCTATTTTCTTTCATAACCATTCTAGAGAATTTGGTTTTACGCAAACAAACGCATAAAGAAACGACAAAAAAAACCTTAATCTATCTGAAAGTGAATGAATTGTCATGTCGTACTTATCACTGACAAGGTGTAATAAATTAAATGTGTCTCCTATTGTTATCAATTGAACGTTTGGTGATACTTCCTTATGCGTATAAACGTACAAGTACGCGTATGTGATATTGCCATAGGTAATTTATCAATTAATCGCATGTGGGCAGGGGATATGATTACGGGTCTTGTACGAGGTACGAGTGTATTGTTTTCAGATACTTTTGAAGATATGAACATACATTTCGGAATTTATTGTATGGTTGGGTGACCCACACTTCCTGGGCATACGATATGAGTTTGCAATTTGACGTTGCAATTTAGAATTACCGGCTAGGCGTGTGGCGCCACTGGTGGACATTTCACAATGGAAGATATCACTCTGTATAGGGTGGCCATCTTTTATTTCGATATTTGAATATTGGACACATATATAAAAAAACAATTTCCATATATGAGGTATTTTTTTATTTAATTTGGTCCTTTACAATTAATTTGGGCCAATTTTTAAATAAAAGAAATTAACTCCACTTATTTTTCAATTCCCCTTCCTTCGACTAATGCTTTTCACTTTCTTTCCGTCAATCCTGGCTAAGCCATCGTTCGCCCCGGCCCACCGCGATTTAACCACGACTGTTGCCACTTTTCATCACATGTCACCATCCGCTTCAAAAATGGGTCGATTTTGTTGCATCGACCATTTTTTTGGATGCAACCATATATTCCAATGGTTCCAAAGAATTTTTTGTGAAATATTAAGCTTCTGGCCAAATGAAACACTGCTTACATGACCGTCAGACTCGATTATTTTCAGAATTTTAGTGCATCTATTGTTCCATATATTGTTGGCTATGATATTTCCGCCGATATGCACGTTGAGATATACAACTGAATGGCTATTTTCAATTTACAGCATCGGCATGTTGTTTCGGTCATGGTTAAATTAGTACTGAATTGGCGTTTCAAAAACCTGTCTACTCAAGTTAATCGGTTGATTAGTGTCAAAGTTTTTCAATGTTTACAATGTTGAAGTGACGCAACAGTCCGGAATGAACATTGGCCTCCCCTAACATGTCTCTCCAAATTGCCGAGTTGTTATCAAACTGACTCCAATGGCGCACTTCAAGTTATTTGAGATCAGTTTCGACTTGTCCGCTTAAGACGAGGTCTTCCTCTAGCTCCACTGCGCCCGACGTCTGACTATTTATCGAAAACTCTGCGGGCCGGAGTATTGGTGTACATTTGCTCTACATGTCCTAGGCATTTTAAACTCCAATGCGGAGTTTTTTGACTAGGTGTATGTCGCTACACAGCTCGTATAGTTCTGTAGTTACATCTTGGTCTCCATAGGCGTCAACGCAAGTGGGATCGAAGATTTTTCGAACAATTATCCTCTAGAATCGACCAGGGATTTCTTCATCCGCTTTAGAAACCGTCCATGCTTCAGCAAACTACTAAGGACCTTCTTAGTAGTTCGAGTGAGGGCTTTCATACTAAATTGCGTTAGCCCGAAGAAACAGCGGTTGGAAAGAGTAATTCTTCATTTCATTTTTGACGAGATGTTGTTGTGAGAGTTAATAGCGGAGCCGAGGTAGACAGAGTCCCGTACTACTTCAAAGTTATATCTAGAAATGGTGACGTTCTGTCTAATTCGTCTATTTCTTTGTTCTTTCGTGTTGACATCATATACTTGGCCTAGCATTCATTTACTGCTAATCCAATTTTTGCTTCTTCCTTCTCTATACTAGCAAACGTGTCTATGGCGTCACGTTAAGTCCGACCAATGATGTCAATATCGTCTGTGTATGCTAGTAGTTGCACCGATTTATGGAAGATTGTGCCTCTGAGATTAAAGAAGTCACCTTTGCCTTAATCCTTTTTGGTATAGAATGTTTCGGTGAGGTCGTTTCGACCCTGATGGAGCAGCGGGCGAGCACAGATGGGCGAGGTTTGGGCAGTATACCAAAACTAGACATGGCTCTGTATTGTTCGTCTCTGTAGATTGCTGTTGTATGCGTCTTTGAAATTAATGAATAGGTAGTGGGTAGTGGGTGGGTGGATTTGGATTTCTTGGTTTTTTCTAGGGTCAGCCAAAGTGTGAAGACTTGATCAGTTCCTGACCTCAAACTACACTGATATGCACCGATCAAGGTGTAGGCAAACGGTTTTTGTCATTCAAATATTAAGACAGATAGGATCTTGTATTGGATCATACTTTCATCATTTGCTTATGAGTTGGTGAATGTTATTTACAAACCATTTCCACCGCCTTTATGAAAGGCGGTCATTTTCGGCAGCTTTGTTAAGCACTCTTAGATTCTGGGGTAGATGCTAGACGCAGTAGAATTAGACCCCGCTTTAAGTAGTGCGCACAACTAGCAAACAAACTCAACAAACTTGGGGTGCAGAACTGGAGACAGTTCGAGATATATAGCGACTTTCATTCAACTTTAAAGTAGAGAAATCTTTGACAGTCAAGAGGCAAACGTTTTTTGGAATAACTTAGCAAAGCTAACTCCTGTTTTTGGATCGTTTGAGGATTTATAATCCCTTGATGGTGTAGTAGTTTTCTGTTGTTGTCAGTGTTATTTTATAAAAAGTAACGCTATGGAAAATAATGTCTGACTATTGGATTGTTTATTTAATGTTTGAATGCTTTTTACCATATTCCACAATCCTTAGAACCAACCTCTATGCACATTATGTGTCTGCGTTTAGGATATATTAGAAGACCAGCAAGATTACAGTCGATTTAGACATTATGAAATTGTGTTATTGGTTATTCGAAAAAAAGAAAACAAACAATTTCATTAAATAAAAATGATTTTTACGCAGCTTTCTTATCTTTTAGTAATTAATTATATCTTTGCAGAGGCTCCAATCAATATCAAAATCCCAAATTATACCGATCGACCTTAACGCCAAGGCTAATCACGTACACATTTATTGATGGATAGCATTGAAAATCATACTCTTCCATCTTCCTCTGTTATGCTGCTTATATACCTTACCATTGTACCCATATATATTTTGAATGTGGCCGACAAGTTTTGAGTTGCGTTCAAAGGCAGCAAACTCGTTAAACGAATCACTACAATAATGTCATAAATGACACAAATGTCGTAGTATGGCACTCAGGTTTTGATAAGGTTCTTAATTTTCATTTCTCTTGTAAGCCAGATGATTAGCGTAAAAGTTTGCCAGATAAGGTTGTGGAATGTAAGCACAAATATTTAAATAAAATAACACGCAATCTATCGAAAACTATAGGCGACTATTGCCTATTGAATAGGTTTCGTCATTGAATACGGTAAACCGCCAATATTAACCTCAGTACGTAGATAAAAGTAATTAAAAAAGGCTTTTTCTTCAATATCGAGATTAGGGCGAAAACGAATTCGCCTTCTTTTAATGATTTTCCAACATGAAAAACCTTTCGTTCGAGTCAACACTTTCCGGACTTATACGAACAACCAAGAGTGTTCTCGGGTAAATTCGGATACATTGAATGTCATTATGTTCCTTTCTTCTGAATATTTTACTTATTTGCGGGAACATGTTCGGGCTACTGGTTTTCATAGCCTGAATTATCATTTCCAGTGCAAACTTACAGATTTTCTGTAATTCAATAATAATTTTCATATAATTTCCAAATCTCCGGGTCGTATCTCTACAGCTCGTTTGTGATCCTAAAACCGGTAGCGAGTCTGAAGTTGTCACTATCGATTCGAGTTCGAGTCGCCCACATAAAATAAGGTCCGTTCAAGAAAGTTCAAGATCAAGTAAGTCCAAGAAAGCATTTCCTCTCGGCTAAGACGGGATGTCCATCGCGTACAAATTAACTTTGTTATTAATCATATTTTGCTCTCTCCAAATTTGAAGCAGTCATATCTCTGTTATTCGAAATTGTATTATCCCAAGCATTATCATTGGATTATGAGGTTTATTCCACATGAAAAAACAAAAATAATATAAACACCAAAGCAGTTCAAAAGTATCAAAAATGGAAGACGGACTTTTTCTAAACTCAAGCAAAACATTACTTTTGTGGCGAAGTTACTTACGAATGCCCTATTACGAACCATTAGACATTAACATTTAAAAATAAAGACATATCCAAAGATAGCCATTGTTTGTGTTAAATTTTCAAATAAATATCACCAAACACCACCACATTAAGCTGAATATTATGACAGGACCCTTTGAACATGTGTTTCGGGCATTATTCTATTTTTATACATTTTTGTGTGTGAACATAAAATATTTTATTAGAAGCCCCTAGAGATTTTTTTTTCTAAAACCTGACAAGCCTTACTGTTAAAAAAAAAAAACAGTTCTATCTACCAACGATCGAAAACATTTAACAGCGACTGTACAACAATTTATTCAACTCGCATCATCGTCGTCAATGCGAATGCTCAATGAGTTTGTATATTCGGCACGCTTACGCCTTCCCGCACAAGTTTTCACTTTAAATTCAGAGCTTAATTAGATTTTTTTATTCCCTGTTTGTTTCAATTTCAAAATTGTGCGCTCTGCGATGATCGAGATATTGAACTCAAATGGGATTGGCTGTTTGCATTTATGTACCTCTTTTGTGGTTTACCTCCGCTATTAAGCCTTAAAAATTCACATAGCACATCGCGAATGCGAGCGTGCGCGCACACACACTGAAAAGTGATGAAATTATGTCAAGAAGCAAATTCTCTGCCATGTGAAACAGGTATTTAAACTTTTGTTAGCTTTTTCTTTTTTTATTAATTTATTGTTTCACCTTCAATTTGATGCAGACACATTGATATTGTACAGTGAAAATGTGCGTATGATCATCAGAAATGAGATATTATTGCAATTTGCAGCGGAACAATGCAAATCTGACAGTTCTGGTAATTTTCAATATGAAAATATTGAAGTCCCGGTTAAGTGGGTCAACTACTTTAAATTTTACAGAAAATATGCCGATTTTTCCAAGTTTTAATTTATACCCGCTTAATTTTGTTTTGTGATTATTTGAAATGATATTTTCTGCTTTGCAATAAAAATGCAATGACAGCACTGTTATTAAAAAACAAACATATGAAGTGTGCCATTATGTATACTGCAGCATCGTAATAATACAGGACAATATTCCTAAAGTAAGTCTCCACTGCACTTTTCTTCTTTTTTTCTATACATTTTTTTCAGTTGAGGCAAACGCTCTTAGAGCGACCTGAGATGATACATGCAGATTTTTATTGACTCTGCGCTTGAATTGTTTTATAAGCCTTCTACCCACCTTATGTTATGAACCAACAAAGGTATAAAATCAGCGCGTGTAATACTTATTCCTGCCAATTTCCTTTCCAATTTTGTATATACAATTGGAAAGGAAATTGGCAGGAATAAGTATGGGTCCTATGACAACATGTCATTAGGTTTTTCTGATTCATTAATTTTTTTTTACGGTCATGGCATCCAAATGTGCAATGACCGTGCGATAAGAAAGATTTAAACTACATGCAACAAGGTTTTGCAAGTTTGTTTATCTGAATAATCCTTCGTGTTCCTCTTAATAAATTAAAGGGGCGGAGTTATACTGATGAAATATAGACAATGTCTGTCTAAATGTTAAATGACCAATAAACACGTTTTTTTTTATATAAAAGTGGGTGTGACAGTGAACTGAAGCCATGCACAAAGTGAACGTATATCAAGTTTTGTCAACCTAACTCAAAATTTACCGATGAACTACACAGTCACCAAAAGGTGCGCAGTGACCATAGCGTGTTACCATCAACAAATAAATAAAGAATGTTTTATAGAGGACAAATCGAGAGAGATGAATTTGAGAAGCTGTTAAGTTTACATCTGCTTGTTTCCATCTAGGCCTCAACTCAAACGACGAAGAGGAAGAAGAAACAAAACTTCATCTCCTTTGTAACTGTCCGGCTCCATCTTATAGCTTACTATTTTCAAAATCTCAGTGATTTGACAAAAAACGGAAGTGAAAAGCCTCCTCCGCTTCATCAAAAGCTCAGAGTGGTTTTCTCATGGATATTAAGGAGAATGGACAAGTTCCACGTGGTACCACAATGGACCAAAGATGGTCTTAGTGTGCTGACCAACGCTGCTAGCCATTCTAACCTAACCTATGTAGCTTTTCTGTTTCTTTAGAAGGATGATTTGCATTTGCTTTGGTAAAAATTGCACTTGATTCAAAGAATATTGCCGACAGACCGTCCACGTAGCTTGGCATAAGGCCAAACAGACGCACTAAAGGTTGAAACTAAACCTGATTTTTGGAAGCAAATTTTGATGACCGATTACGCTTCACATTCTCTAGCGCCGTCCACAAGCGAAATTGTCACATCTTTGGAAAAAAAAACCATACGTGATACATGAAATACCATTGCATGATTTAACATATTCGAAGGCTACAATCAGCTGTGCGAATCGTTTAATAAACTATTTCATCCCATCCTTTAAATAAACGTCCCCAAAGAGTAGGTGTGGCTAAAAACTGAATGTGGATGATATTATATAGAAAATAAAATTGTCACCACATTTTGTTCAGACAGTTTATCTTAATCTTTTATCGTTCGACAAAAAAACACGTTTTTTTATGGCATAGGAGAACGTATCCAAAAAGTGGGCACGGATTAAAATGAACTAAAGACTATATATTCATAGTATTATTCTGGAAATATTTGTATCGAAAGTATTATTCGAATACTCTGAAAATTGTACCGAAAATCGTTTTTTTTTTTAGGAAAAGCGCCCCCAAGAAGTGGGCGTTGCAAAAAAAATTTATGTTGACGAAATATAGCTATTAAGAATGTCTAAATACATAGCTTAGACATTTTTTTCTATATTCCCTACGGTTTGACTAAAACCATGCTTTTCTGAAAACTAGGATTGGCAGTGGACGGATTTTGAAAATGATAATGAAATGAAAATGATAAAATGTTCTGCTTCGACGAATATACCGAAATTCTTTATAACAAATTTTATTTTCTAGCTTTAAATTGCAGGCCCTAAAATCGGTGACACACAGACGGGCGGACGGAAGGAAAGACAAACATGGCTCAATCACACTATGAGTCGTTCCATATACTTAATGATATAACTATCGAAATTATTTCTCTATGTTACAAACTTCATGTCAAAACGAATATGTCCCTATGGGATAGGGTATAAAAAGTGAGTGTTTGGGCCAGCCTTTGCACCAAAGCCAACATTGGGCCATTTTCTTTATAGAAAATAAAGCAAAGCGACAAACTTATATGCCACCAAAAATGGGCAAGGGTTAAAATGATCTATAGATAAAATGTTTACAGTATTATTCTCGAAATATTTGCATCAAAAGTTTTTCAAGTTTTACTAACATTGTGCCGAAAAATGTTTTTTTTCCAAAAAACACCCCCAAAAAGTGGGAGTCGCAGAAAACTTTTTATGGAAGAAATATAGATATTAAGATGGCCTAAATATGCTTATCAGATACTTTTTCAGAACTCCAAACCGTTTGGCCAAAATCAATGTTTTACTGAAATGAGATCGTGGCAGTTAGCTTATTTTAAAAAATTTACACTTGTTCTGCTTCGTCCTACAGAGAGTCTATATACCGAGTTTCATCACTCTAGCCCAAAATTTAAGGCCCAACAATTGGTGATATACAGACAGATATAATAGCACGAACGGACAGACAGACAGACATGGCTTAATCGACTAGCAATTCTGAGTCGATCCATATATCTTGAAGTATATCTAGCTAAAGTATTTCGCTATGTTACAAACTAATATACTCCTACGGGATAGGGTATACAAATCCTGAAACAAAGATGATCTGGATGTTAGATATGGGAATAGATCGTCAGATAGCTCGTCAAAACGATATCTAAAAGTAGTCTTTCAATCTTCTTAACGATGCCATCCAATATTTTTCAAATACTAGCCAAAAAGTCTATCTCTCGTATTCCTCTGTGTTACAACATGCGTACCATAACTAGTATAAAACGCCATTGTGGTATAATTGGATAACCATTCAATTTTAGATACATTTTGTTAAGGAAAGGGTAAACAAAATCATGAATGGGAGGTTATGACAAAATCAAAACAAACCAGTTTAGCTGAGAATGGCTTTGCTACTTAGCATTCTAGTCGGATTTTAACTGTGCATGAAATTTCATGGCCTAGACGTCACCGTCCATGTTGCTCGCAAGCGGATAACTAGTCGATACAATTGATATTAATATTTATGGAATAAATGTTATGTTCTTCATTCATAGCTGCCATTTCTGGATATGCATATTTGTTTTATTAATAATAAAACGTAACCTTCACCTCACACTTTATAGGTCACAAAAGCATGGTCTTTCTTTATGAAAACTTTTCATATTGGGTAAGTAAATAGTAAAAATAAATATAACCACTGAACTCACTTGCATTTGGTGCTTCTAGTGCATTCTTAACTTCACACTGGAATTCACGAGAGAATTTTAAACTAAACACTTCCTAAACGTATTCACCGAAACAAAATGTATAAGCGCACTCAGAGCAACTTGCAATATGTTGCTTAAAATCCATTAGGTAATACCAAAGATGGCGGGTCGTGCTGGCACAGCCCGCCATATGTTTTTATACCCTATCCCATAGGGGTATATTAGTTTTGACATTAAGTTTGTAACATAGAGAAATAATTTCGATAGATATACCTCAAAGTATATGGATCGAGTCAGAATCGCTAGCTGAGTTGATTAAGCCATTTCTGTCTGTCCGTCCGTCCGTCCGTCCGTCCGTCTGTGTGTCACCGATTCTTGCCTTTTGAGCTAGAGAGTTGAAATGTGGTATATAGACTCTCTTGCCGATGAAGCAGAACAAGTGTAAACATTTTTGAAATCCGCCCACTGCCAAGCCCCCTTATTTAGAAATACGTAGTTTTAAACCAAACCGTAAGGAATTTCAAAAAAGTTTCTGAGAAGCATATTTAGGCAATCCTAATATAAATATTTTGTCTATACAAAGTTTTTAGCCACGCCCACTTTTTGGGGGCGTTTTTAGTAAAAAACGCTTTTTGTCCAAATTTTAAAATTTTCGAAAAAAATTTTAATGCACAATCATTGGTAGTATTAATATGAACATTTCGTCAATAGACCATTTTAACCCACGCCCACTTTTTGTGGCGTTTTCTTACAAAAACCAGGTTTATGCCTTACCCCAAGGCATATGCAATAAAAAACGTTGTTTTTTGTCGAACCGCAAGAGGTTTTGATAAACTGTCTGAGCAATATATTGTGACAATGTCATTTTCTGTATTTTATCGCCATAAAGCCCACATTATGAGGATATAATTTTAAAGATGGGATGGGATAGGGTATTCAACGATCCGCACAGCGGATTGTAGCCTTCTCATACGTTTGTTCTTGTTTTTCATGTGTTTTCATGCACACCGCCCGCCCGTACCATGAAGCTGCTGAGCAAAAGTTTCTGTTTTTTGTTCTCAATGCGTCATCTGTATAGAATTCATAATCTTTGGTAATACCTGGATTGTTGGATAAAAGAGTTAATACAAGCACCCCTAGTGGTATATTTAACATTGGTGCCAAAATATTGTTACTTGAAAAATTAAAAAAAAGTCTCAATTTATAGTTTGCAAATAAATTTGTTACTTATATATATTTTCGAACTTCTTTTGAGATTTGTATGGCACTGAATTAAGTTAAAAATAAATGTCTGACTCGACTCTGATAAATTTTCCCAGGTAGGTATGTAGAAGAGTACTTTATATGATTGGTGTTTGAACAAATCCACTTTCTCATTTTGCTGAAGTGTTATTTTATATAAGTTGTTCTGAGAAATTTTAGTTATTTTACAATATAATAATGGGCACCTACCATTTTATAATAATAATTTAAAGTAAGCAGATTTCGATATTCGCACTTTTGACGAAAAAAACTTCTCGAGAAATCACGAGAAATTAGGGACAAACTGATCATGCAATATATTTATACAAGTTGACACCATCCAAACTTCAAAATATAATCAGAATTGTTAGAGTCGTTTTTGGGAACATCAACATTCAAAAATGTTTGAGAAGGTTTGATTAGTTTTTGAGCTAGAACCCCAATTCCAAGAACCCTCTGTAGGAGCACCAACAAACACATACCCAAAATGTCAGTCAAAACGGCTGAGTGGTTCAGGCTCTAGTATCGACAATAGACTCTAAACCACAAGCTCCTTAAAACTAATCTGTCTTCTGAGTTTGGGAAGGATCACTATCTACCGATATCCTCTGTAGATATATTTTCAGTTTTTCCGAAAAATGTCCACTAAGCTGATAACGTATAGTTTTCTTAAAAAAGTGAACTATAAAAACAAACTTAAAAAAAGTGTTTAAAACGTAATGTAGTAGCAAACCAGTATTTTCAACTAAGGCCTGGTTTTTCAGACCGAGATCGGAATTAAACTCAATTTAACTCAAACAAGTAGTATTTTAGTCAATTTAAATCCAGAGTAACCCTTGATATAAACAAGCAAGTTTGGCGAGTCAACCCTAGATAAAATTATCAGCTGTTTTTGACAGATGCAAATATAGCGAGCCAACACAATTGTTTTCTAGAAAATAAATATCTGTACGTTTCACACACACGATTAAAATATTGAATTTAAAAGCATTTTCATTTGTTTGGGAAAAAGATAACCAAAAAGTTGGTAACTGTGTTACAGATTCTATACATTTTGATAACTTTTTGACAGAAAACTATATAAATGAACAGTATTACCATATTGAATCACCGCTCATGGTATCTATCAAATTAAATCCTGCATTAAAAAAACTGTTTTACGAGTTAATTCAAGATTAAATTAAATCCAGGGTTAGTTGAATCTGGGTTAACTTAGAGTATTGTTAAGTCAGCACTGAAAAATACATGCGTTGATTTAAAGAATGAAATTACTATATGTCGTTATAACTACCAACGAGGAAGCTCATTTTTAGTTAAACGGCTACGTCAATACGCTACTTTAAAATGTTTAGGCGATAAACAACCGCAGAAAGCAGGTGGCATCATCGGACCATATTTCTTTTAAAAATGCGGAAGAAGCGCGTGTTACTGTAGGTGACTCGTGGTTTCAACTGGATCTACATGGCATACAGCTAACGAATCAATCGCTCTTTTGAGGGAATGTTCGATGAAAACATCATATCAAGAATCTTGTGATTTGACACCATTGGATTTCTTTTTATGTGGATATGTTAAATCTGTTGTTAACGTCGACAAATGAAATGATTGAAGCTTTGGAAGCTAACATGACTCGTGTTATTCACGGAATATCGGCCGATATACTTGAAAGAGTGGTCGAAAATTGGATTTACAAAATTGACTATTTAAGGGTTAGTAGTAGGCAACATATGGTGGAAATTATATTTCAACAAAAAATTGCATGAACGAAACTAACACATCCTCAATACATTGATTTGTTGTTATTCTATTTTTAAAAATGTTACGAGCACTTATTGCATCACCCTTTACAAAAACAAATTTAAATAAGCTGAAGGGAATTAAACAAAATGGAAAATTGTCAAAATTTGTTTCAATAAATCTTAGTGCAAAAAAACAGCCACCTGCTGTCAATGTTAATGACTGTATGGTTTCAGATACAATTGAAATGGCTTATGCATTGAATGACAATTTTTCAACGATAGCACTTAATGTACACGCGACTTCTTGGCATCTTCATTGAAGACTTTTTAGTCCTAATAGAAATGAGCACTCTGAATGTCAAAGCTTTGTGTTGAGCCTATAACAAGATTAGAGCTTCTATAAAAAATATTAGCACTTTAAAAACTTTATTTTTTTGGTTATAATGGCATTTCGTTGCTGGCTTAAAAAATATATATTTTTTATAATGGACGTCTTGGCACGTCCAGAAGAACTACATTAACAAAAGTACCTATTTTTTCTGGATTATTTCGGATGCACTTAAATGTGCCGACATCGTACCACTTTTCAAGAAAGGGGCAACTAGTGAACTATCGGCCTATATCACTCTTACGCTAAATATGTAAGATTTTAAAAAAAAAAAAACCTTACTTACTTACTTAAGTGGCGCTACAGTCCGGAATGAACCTGGGCCTCAACCAACATGCCTCTCCAATTAGCCCGGTACTTAGCTGGGTTGAATCTTCGTCTCCATAGCCCGTCAACGCAAACGGGACCGAATAATTTTCCTCTCGAATCTACCAAGGATTTCTTCATCCGCTTTTGATACGGTACATGCTTCAGCGCCGTAGAGCAGGACTGGGATGATCAGGGTCTTATATAGGATCTCCTTAGTAGTTCGAGTGAGGGCTTTACTACTAAATTGCCTTCTGAGCCCGAAGAAACAGCGGTTGGCAAGAGTAATTCTTCGTTTAATTTCTGACGAGATGTTGTTGTCAGAGTTAATAGCGGAGCCGAGGTAGACAAAGTCCCGTACTACCTCAAAGTTATATCTGTCAATGGTGACGTTCTGTCCAATTCGTCGATGTTGTGAGTCCTTTCGTGATGACAGCATATACTTAGTCTTACCCTCATTTACTGCTTAACCCATTTTCGCCGCTTCCTTCTCTATACTAGCAAACGTGGCTATGACATCACGTTGAGTCCTACCAATGATGTCAATATCGTCAGCGCATGCTAGTTGTTGCACCGACTTAAAATTGTGCCTATGGTGTTGGCTTTTGAGTTTTGCACAATCCTCTCAAGAATCAGATTAAAGAAGTCACATGACAGCGCATCGCCTTGCCTAAATCCTTTTTTGGTATCGAATGTGTCGGTGAGGTCGTTACCGACCCTGATTTTCTCTCTATCGTCATCCTACACAAACGGACGAGTTTGGGCGGTATACCAAAACTAGACATGGCTCTGTACAGTTCGTCTCTATAAATGCTGTCATATGCGGCTTTGAAATCGATGAATAGGTGGTGGGTATCGATTTGGACTTCTTGTTGTGGTTGTGGACTTTCCTGGCCTAAAACCACACTGATAAGGGCCAATCAGGTTGTTGGTAAACGGTTTCAGGCGTTCACATATTACGGCAGATAGGATCTTGTAGGCGATGTTGAGGAGACTTATGCCTCTGTAGTTGGCGCAGTTCAGAGGGTCTCCTTTTTTGTGGATCGGGCAAACGATGCTGAGGTTCCATTCTTCAGGCATATTTTCATCTGACCATATTTGGCTTATGAATTGGTGGATGTTACTTACAAAGTCATCTCCGCCAGCCTTATAAAGCTCAGCGGGAAGGCCGTCATTTCCGGCAGCCTTATTAAGCTTGAGTTTAGATATTGCTATCCTCTCTTCACTCAGGTCGGGTGGTTGGCAGTTTTCGCTGTCGTTGCCAATATTGAATGGTTCGTTCTGCCTGACAGCGGAATGTTGTTCGTCATCGCCGTTTAACAGTCTGCAGAAGTGGTTCTTCCATATCCTCAGCATCGACTGTGTCTCAACTACAATATTTCCTTGTTCATCTCGACAGGATTCTGTTCGAGCCTTGTATCCTTGGCTTTGACGTTTTACACTTTGGTAAAACTTGCGAACATCGTTCCTGGAGTGGCACCTCTCTATATCCTCGATCGCGCGCTTTTCTTGCTCTTTTTTCTTCTTGCTGAAAAGCCGATGTTCTTCCCTTCTTCTTTGCCTATAGAGCTCAATGGCAGCTCTCGTCTTCACCTGCAGCTTAGCCTTGTAGGCCTCGTTCTTGGCTGCGAGCATCTGTCGGCATTCCTCATCAAACCAGGGGTTTCTTGCTGGTGGGAGCGAGAAACCTAGCACATCAGTTGCGGCTGATCTAATGGCCTGTTGGCATCGTTGCCATTGCTCTTCGACATTCGATGCTGGTGGTATGGTGTTAATCGAGAGGTTAAGGGATACGCGTTGTGCGAAGGTCTTGGCGGTCTCTTGCGATTGCAGTCTTCCGACATTAAATTTTTTCACAGTATTTCTGGATTGTTGTGGCGTGGTGGATATCCGCATTCTTACCTTGGCTGCTACAAGGTAGTGATCCGAGTCGATGTTAGCTCCTCGGAATGTTCGGACATCCAAAATACTGGATGAGTGTCTCTTATCTATCGCAATGTGATCAATTTGGTTGACTGTTCGTTGATCTGGAGACCGCCATGTCCCCTTATGGATATCGTGAGGAAACCGTGTGCTGGCTATAGTGGCATTTCGTTCCGTAGCGAAATCAATTACCCTAAGTCCGTTACCAGACGTGTTGTCGTGTAGGCTATGTTTTCCGACAATACTTCTAAAGATGTCTTCTCTTCCTACCTTTGCGTTAAAATCTCCCAGCGCGATTTTAACATCGTACTTCGGTAGTGGCTCATAGGTTTTGTCAAGGAGCTCGTAGAAGCAATCCTTAGCTATATCATCTTTTTCGTCCGTCGGAGCGTGAGCGCATATAAGGCTTATGTTGGCGAATTTGGCCTTGATGCGGATTGTTACTATGCGTTCGCTAATGTCTTGGAAACATAAGACTTCTTGCCTAAGTCTGGCACTTATAACAAATCCGCATCCGAATAGTCGCTGTTTCTGCTCACTATAACACGGTCCGTAGTAGATGTCACAGTTTTTCATCCTCTTTTTGCCCGGCCCATCACATCGTATTTCCTGGATGGCAGTAATGTCTGCTTTGTAGCAGTTTATGGCTTCCGCTAGTTGTTCGCCTGCACCTCTCCTGTTTAATGTTCTCACATTCCAGGTGCAGATACGAACGTCGCTGTCCTTTTTTCGTTTAGCAGGGTCGTCAACAATAAAATCAGTCCTTTCCGAGGCTATTGGTTGCTTCGTAACCATATTTTTTTTCTGTGGGTGGGTAGTTAACCCAAAGCACAACCCCCAACCTGGAGGGCCAGTTCCAATTTATTAGATACCCCTAGGACACGGGGCCATCAGTATCCACTACGGGATTGAGCGCTGCCGTTGGCCTTTCGGTTCATCCGCCACCATCTCTGTTCAAGGGGCCTGACTAACCCTTGAAATTCCTAGACAACCTGTTGTCCAAATATGTCAGAGCAGCTCATCTATGTTCGCCTGGGACAGCAAGGCCGGGTATTCATCCGTGCCATTCTCACCAGGGTGTTTATAGTGTTGCTGTTTTTGGTCGTGTTATCAACAATCGCACTTATCGTTTAGCAAGTCAAATCCGGTTGGATGAGACCAGTACCCGATGGTTACCACTTGGAGGTAAAGATAAGCACATTTGATGTGTAGTCAGAGTTACAACACTGGGCATTGCCAAGTTAACGCCAATCAGAGTCTACCTTCGTTCTACAACACCCAACCAAAAAAAAACCAGAGCGAGTTTTTTTCACTTTGGTTTTCAGAGTAATAAATCAACCAATAAATCATAAATCAAATCTGTTCTATAATAATTGTTATCCTTAATAGAATAACGAATACACTTGCATTATTTGTTGACATATCAAAGGCTTTTGACATAGTTAATCACGAAATACTGATTGGTAAACTTGAAAGTGCTGGGTTTCGAGATTTCACCTGTGATTTGTTTTGATCATTATTAAAAGTTAGAAATAAAAGAGTAAAATTTACTGATATCAAAAATGAAACGAAGTCAATAGGTTTTGGAGTTCCACAAGGTTCGGTTTTGGGACCAATATTTTGTTTTGGTTTACATAAATGATCTGTTCAGATTTCCCTTTAAAGGTTCATTGACAGCTTTTGTCGATAATATGGGATTTACTTATGTCCCAGATAGCTGTCTTAATCCTTTATCTCATATAAATTGGGATCTCAGGTTGTTAAGAGTCGGTTTTCAGAGCACAAAGTTATAAGTTATAAAACGAAAGCAATGTTTTTATACCCATTATTAGCTTTGGCAATATGTTTGTAACATAGAGATATAATTTCTATAATGTCACCGATTTTTGGGAATTACATTTTAAGCTAAAATGATGAAATTTGGTGTATAGACTCTCTGTTCGACGAAGCAGAAGAAGTCAAAATTTTTTTTTAAATTAAAATTTAAATTTGAAATAAACGTCATTTTTGGTTAAACTGTAACGAATTTTGAGAAAGTATCTGAGCATGATATTTGGACAATGAGATTACGTATATTTGATACATTTATAAAGTTTTTAGTCACACCCACTTCTTTTGTGCGTTTTCTTAAGAAAACAATTTCGGTAAAAATGTAAACAAATTCCAAAGATGTTAAGATGAGGATAGTTTCATAATGTTTTTTTTTATATTCAGTTTGTCTATAGATCATATTAACCCCTGCCCATTTTTTGTGGGCGTTTTTTATTTTAATCGATTCTTGTACCCTATCCAATAGCATATGCCATAGACATACATGTATATACAAAAGTCCTTCCTAATGAAATTTAGTATATAAGCTCTTTCTTCATGCCTCGAATATATGTTTAAACATTTTGATAACCCCCACCGCGACCACTTTTCAGCAAAAAAAAACTTTTTTTTTATCAAACCGTAAAGAAATTGGAACAAGTGTTTGAAGGAGATATTTAAATTTGTGTTTGCAAATTCTAATGAATGTTCTTAGAATAAACGTTCCAAAATCTTGCTAAATGATTTGTTTATGTCAATCATATTGCCTTTGATATTAAAAATAAAACGAACATATATATATATATATATATATATATATATACAGTTTAGCTTATTGTCAAAAACATTGTATATCCATTGTATCCATTCGATGTGAAAAAAAAACAAACAAACAAACGATGATAAATATTTGAAGGTCTTAATTAAACAATACCGCCTTGGTCTAATTTTAAGGAACGAATCAAACTTGAAAAAAGGTGTGAACTATTCATGGAAAATAGTTTAAGTGATTTAATTTAAAGAAGAAATTAACACAAATAATGGTATGTTAACTGTTTATCACGTTTTTACTTTCATAACTGCCCCAGCACCTAGCAATAAGCTTTACAAGTATCAAAGTGGTTCATTGGCTCAGTAGAAAGAATGGACAAAAATTGAAATGGATGGGGAAAATCCAAAAGCGTTAAACAAAGCTTACCACTATCTGGAATTATGTGGCCATCATTCAACCTTTACTATTGTATGGCGCTGTCTTTCCCAAGAGCCATACATATTTTGCAAACAGAACGCAGATTATGCAGGTTGGGACAATCTGGAGACCCAAATGTCCTACATCTTACTTACTTCCGCCCCGTTGAAGGCAGCCTTCCATCCTCTTCGATCCTGGGAACGTCAGTTCCTGCCAGTTATTCAAACCAAGCGCTCTTGCATCCGGATGTTCGGTCTTCCTTGTAGCCTCGAACCTGAAGACTGGGATTCCAAGATTCTTTTGGCTGCAACATTTTTTTTCATTCGCCCGATGTTGCCGAGCCAATGTCCTCTACGTATTTATTACTACATCCACATCTTGGTACAGCTCGTAAAGTTCGCTCGCAAACAGGACTAAAAATGTTCCTTTCGAAAGTGCCTAAAATTTGTTCCGCTTTCTTGCTTATTGTCCAGTACTCGGCTCCGTAAAGTAAGACTGGTAGGTTTGGTGTCCAGTAGAGCAATCATTTGCACTTTCGGGCTAAGATCATCGGTTTCCTAGAGTCCGTCTTTGGTCTTTTTTCGATCTACCGGGCTAAAGCCACACTTATACATGCCTTGATGCAAAAAGCACAGGATTTTCAATACCGTTCACTTCATGGGATAAAAAACAGCCCCAACACCGTAAGAGCTCGCATTATTAGCCACAGTTATTGGCTTTCGAGGGTCATAAGACCAAAAATAGGTTTTTTAAGCAAGAGGTCTTACTTTGCTGTAAGTCTTCTTCTATACAAAGTCGATGTCAAATTTTTTAAAAATCGAACATAACAATTTAAAATTTGCATCAATAATACATTTTATCCTTCACCTTTAGTTCATAAAATGCAAAAACGATAATCAGGATCGTATAATATTGTTTTGTATCCCTTTATCCCTTTTTACAATTTAAAACAGCTAATGTCGAATAAATATATTCTTTGGCATATGAAGCTCATAAAAATACTCATAGTGCAGTTGGGCTGGACTTTGAAAAATAAAGCACTTGACCCCCAGCTTTAATAATGTCAAAAAAGAGATTCATTTATTCAATTATACAATTAAAGTTTGTTACAATACATTGTAAAATATTGCAAAAATAAAAATACTTATTTGATAATATTTTAAAAACATAATTTTTAATTTTTATTTTTTAGGCGGATGATATATTCGAAGACATCTTACACTACGATTCAAGTGCTTTAAATGAATCGTTCAAGTTTGATAGCAACTATTCGTCAGATTTATCAATTAAACAAGAACCACAGTCATTAACTGATGCTGAGATGCACGCGCTAGCTAAAGATCGTCAAAAGAAAGATAATCACAATATGAGTAAGTGCAATCATGTCCGAAGATATGTACTTAGCCTACCTTTAATATACACTAACACTAACGATGTATTTCTTTTTGATTAGTTGAAAGACGGCGTCGATTCAATATTAATGATCGCATCAAGGAACTTGGAACACTCTTGCCAAAAACCAATGATCCTTATTACGAGGTGGTACGTGACATACGACCCAACAAGGGCACGATACTTAAGTCATCTGTAGATTACATCAAATGTTTAAAACATGAAGTCAACCGCCTAAAGCAAAACGAATACCGTCAAAGGCAAATGGAAATTCATAATCGGCGTTTAATGAATAGAATCAAGGTAAGTTGCAACTCAGGCAAGGGATTTGGTGGATGGACTACTATAGGCGGGATACTATTTCAAATCAGGGAAATAACAAACGATTATTTTAACACTGCCCATCCAAGAATTTAAAACCGTCATGCAAAGCTTCCCAAAATTGGTGTTCGGAAGCGGCGTTAAACTGGAGATACTAGGTACCATGCCTTTTTAAAAAAAAGGTTTCCACACATTTTAGGTTTGGTCCCACATTTAGGCTGTTTATGCTAGAATAATGAAGGATCCATATATAAATAATGTCATTATGGAAGAAGGTATGTTTTCCCGCTGTTAAGACGATATTACTGGTTTTCCTGACTTTTCATAAACTTCGATCAGATCCAATAACCAAAAATATAAAACTTAATGAAGCTCTTTTTTTATAAACTTTTCTCAGGTGAGGCCAACCTGTAACGGTCTAGAGGCGCCCAGAGACATTGCTAAAAAAAAATACAAATTTTTGGCGCAACAGGCTCGTTAGTACCCAGGGCCTAGCTTTCTCACAACCATTCATGTGTGCGTGTGTACTTCTTGCACGATGGCGGGACCTCCTGTTTTATGCCGACTCCGAACGGCTAAGTTGAGATAAGCTATTCTTGACAATTGATACTACTCGGATGATTTGTCAGATCATCACGAGAGGAGGGCCAGTGAAAAATCATTTAGGTGTTGCTACGGCTAGGAATCGAACCCAGACCTCCTGCGCTGCAGTTCATCGCACTAACCATCGCGCCACTGAGCCCTCCCAGAGACATTGCTACCAGATGTTTATTGACTCGTAGATTGTATATTGGTGGAAATAAGTCTTCTGGAAGTTCGTTCCAATGTTTCCTTGTTTGTAACGAAGATAGTATTCGTTGAAATCCAAAATACTTGAAATGATTTCTCTAAGCTCCTCTAAACATCTGTCATTGTAATTCCTGTCACAAAGAGACAAATCTCTAACAATAGCTGAGCCGTTCAAATTTGGAAGGAAAAAAAGAAGAATCGTCTATTATGCGGATTACTCATCTTTGGATAAAATACAGAAAGTTCAGGTATATTTTTAAGTCCGAACCCCAAACATGAGAACAATATTCAAGACTTGGTAAAATATCTTTTAAAGAGTTGACTGATTTTGGAGGCTGTTAATTTTGAAGGTTACATGGTTTTGAACTGATATATTTCTGCTGATGTGGAACAATGACCCTATTAGGCATGTCGTTTATGTTTGTCGCTCTCAGAGTAATTAAAAAATTAAATTATTAGCTGTCCTCGAAAGATCATTAATGTGCGGGATAAACAGCGTGAGTGAGGAAATTGATCCTTTTGGTACCCCAGCGTTTATAGAGAATTTGTGTGAGAAAACGCCACCCACTACTACTTGCAATGATCAGCCTTTAAGAAAGTATTTGGAAAAGTCAGTATGTTAATTTGGCTAGCAAAGGTCTGTACCAAACTCGATCGAAGCCTTGGAATAAGATTTTGGTTCTCCATCAGAGATGTCAATAGATGGGCTGTAAGATATGTTACAAGGTCTCCAGTTGAGCGTTTCATTTTTTCTTTGCCTATCGTTTATTTATTCATTCCTTTCTAGGTTATCAACGATCTCGGTGTAAAATTTTGTAGTTAAGCAATATGTCTATAGTTTTCAGGCATGAATTTTCTTCCTTTCAAATTCCGTCAGATCTAATGTCTTTTTTACAGTTGAAATTGTTTGGGATGCCTTTTATTTTCGAGGCCAAAATTTTACTTCAACCATCCTTGAGAGTATGTGGCTTTATCGTTGGCATAACCGCTCGAAATCAGCGTAAAACAGGAGATCCCGTTCCTTGTTGTAAAAATATAACTTCATCAACTCTACGTTTTAGGTCCTGTATCTTTTTTTAGTTTTTAGATGTTTTTAGTTTCTATATACTTTCATAGATACCACCTGTTTACTTAGTTTAAAAACGCAACCGTTCAGGACTTACCCAAGTATCAACAAACATGCCTTTTCAACTAGCTCAGTCTTTAACTAACTACCTCCAATTGATTGTGGTGGTTTTTCACTTGTGTGCGCTACTTAAGGTGAGGTTTTCCTTTCCTGCGTTTGCTTTATGGCTGGAAATCGAAGACTTCAAAGAGTAATGATGCCCCTTTGCTCTTCAAATGCCCGCGTTTTCAATAGGAACATAACAAATTTGTATTTTATTACAAACGTCCCCTTAAACTTTTACATGATCAGCCAATGTCAAAACGTCTTACATGGTTTACATGAGCAAGTCCACGAACGAGCAATCTTTGGGAATCAACATACATACATACTTAATTGCTCTATCGAACGGTTGTAAATCATATATGAAAGGTAGCAATACACTGGTATAAATTTCACGCTACTGGATCATTATATTTTTTATTTACATATTTGCATATTTTTAAAGGTTCTGTGTTTTCTTATTTTTCTTAGGAACTGGAAATGCAAGCAAAATCCCATGGTCTACCTCTATCGGAATTCAATTTAACTTCAGTTTCCGCACCAACACCTACATCGTATCTCAAATGCTCAAGTCCAACGTCACATAGTCATGATTCGACACCTTTAATAGCAGATATTGTTGATAAGGTAAGTTGATTATAAAAAAAATAAAAATGGTTCTTCAAAACCCAAACTTTTTTGCAGGTCCCCGATGTTGTATCTGAGGCAAATCTCAGCATCAGTCAAATGGAAGATCTTATGGAAGACAAACATCCTGTTCAGGGTAGTGATCCAATGCTGTCGCATCATCTTCTTTCATCGCCACACTCTCCAACATTGCAGCGTTCAATGTCGAACGGCAGCAGCGCATACGCCAATGGAAATGGCAGCTGTTTGAGTGACAGCACTTGCCTAAGTGGAACACATGGCAGCTTGCTCCCTGGTGATGATCTATACCATACTCACAATCATCATCGTCATCTTCATGACCAACAACGAAACAATAACAATAGTAGCCTTAATAACAACAGCAATCACCATCAGCACTACAGTCAAAATGGTAATAATGGTTGTGTCTCTGATTGTCCTGGAAACGATATTTCACGTTCCCATCACGATCATCGATGTGATCCCCTCCTATCATCCTCACATCAACGATCAGTTGAGCTCAGTATTATTAGTGATTCGATACTATCGTCCACGCATAATTTACTATCGCCAACTCATCGATCAAACATGGATTCGATCTTATCCTCCCCAGACACAGACTCCTTGGTAAGTGACATTGATATGGTCGCATGATAATTACTGCAACTGTGGAAAGGAGGAAACATAACAGAACAATATTCGAAAGGAATGTCCCCTATCAGCCTCTCAAAACCACATACCCAAAGAGCACAAAAAGATTTGAATTTGAGAGAAACACATGGTACACAGTGCGGGCCAATAGTATTTACAAGATTATGTTTTTTTATATATATACATATACATATACATATACATATATATATTGTTTTGTTTTTGTTTCTTTATATATATATATATATATATATATATATTTATGTATATTTTAAATGTTATATTCAAACGATTGTTCTTTATTTAAATGTGTATTTTACTTAAATGGAAATGGAAAGAACAAGAAACTGACGTGTACAATGCTGGAAAGAAAACAAAGAAATAAACTAGAGACTTTTTTTTAGAGAAAATAAAACAAAAGTAACATTCCATATCAAAAATGTATATCAGTAGCAAAATATTAAAAATAAAAAGCAATACACTCTAGGGAATATTAGAAAATATAAAATAGACTCATCTCTAGATTTCTTCGCAACAGTATGCGAATAAGCAAGTTTTCCCACTGAGCACTTTCAACGGAATAACCTCAATACTATATACTTACTCGATTATTTGATATATATATGTGTGCTATTTTTTTAATCCTGTCTATCTATTTCTTCCTTTTTTCCATCTAAAATCCGCGCTGTGAAATCCGCTGTTTATAGGACAATCAAGCTATTCACAACCCATAGAGCGATGAGTGAAAGTTATGAAAAAAAAATGAATACCTTATCCCATACATTAAAATAAACATCCACCGCATTTTATATGGAGGAAATATAAATAACAATATTCCCGAAGTAGTTGATTTTCGAATTTCTTTTAACATTAGTTACTTTTTTTTTTAAATCGCCGCCAAGATGAAATATATAAAATTACATTGTCTAAATATCTAGCTTAGACTTATTTTCAAAACTCTTTACGGTTTGACTAAAAACGAAGTATTTTAAGTAAATTTGTACGTGAGGCATTAAAAAAAGAGCTTAAATACCACATTTTAGTATTTTGTCTATATCTGGCCATAAAATATAAAGCGTTTATACGTCCCAAACTTAATTTCAACGTCCACGTCTGGCCGTGTGCGCCTAAAACCTCATTGCACGTCCTAGATAGGATTCAAACGCGTTCGAAAAAAGTTATACGAGACATAGGAATAGCTAACTCTTTAACTTCGTTCGAACATCGTGTCTTGTTTTATCGCTACATTAACAACCATTACTCAGATGAAATAGCCAGTTGCATTCCTCAAATTCAACAATTCAGCTCCAACACTCGTAAAGCAAATCAGTTTACCCTTAAGCATATCTTCGGACGTACGCTAAAATATAGAGATTCGTACACAAACTGAACAACACGAATGTGGAATGCTCTACCAAGCTGTTTTCCTTCCCATTGTAGCTTACAGTCATATAAAACCAATGTGCATAGGTACATCCTTCTTTCTAATTCCTAATTTCCTTAACGCCCGCACTGTGCTATCACATATAAAGGGTATTCATAACTCTTGATTTGCGCGCAAATTAAACAAAAAACATTTCTGGACGGACTTTAAACCAACCCCACGATTTTTATTAAAATAACTTTTGCAAATAGTGAATGTATAGTGTAATAGTGTAGGCAGCTTGCTAGGTATGTAGCTTATAATCTTTATATTGTGTGTTAGCAGATGTATACAAATTACACCAGAAAGTCTCCTTCACTATCGTCAACGATTATCGTTTTAAATGTGTACCCTTGGTACGTAATTTTGTTTTAAATGTTAACCTTGATGGCTGGTTTAAGTTTAATCGAAATCGTTAGGACTAATTTTTGACTTTCTGCAAGAGGCTGTCTAACAATTGCGGTCAATTTTTAGCCAGTGTAAATTTTTTAACACTAGTGTGGTTAATATAGACTTCAATATTTTAACCAGCTCTGCAGCTCGCTAAAGTGTATCCATCGGCTAATTTTTTACAATTGATATACCTACTGCAGATTGAGAGATAAGAAAAGCACATTCTTTTTAAGACATATTCACTTTTTGCGTGGATTTTATTAATAACACATTTTTTTGGTAAAATTTTAAGGAAATTGAAAAAAAAAACTACGTTAATAATTTAATATACATAAATTTTTAGGGCGTTTTCCTAATAAAAATGATTTTGGTACCCTGGTATATGCCATAGGGGTACAAGTCCGTCCAAAAATTTCGAGCTAGGATAATGAAATTCGTTATATAAACTCGTTGTTTATGACTCTGCTACAAGTATAAATATTTGTAAAATCCGCCTACGGCCACACCCACTTTCAAAACAAAATGTCGATTTTTGTCAAGCTATAAGGAACAGATGGGATGAGATAGGGTATTAAACACACAGCGGATTGTAGCCCTCTCATATATTTTTGACAATTATCTTGAATATAGTTTAAAATGTAAGTCCAAAACTAGTAACGGACAGATAGACATAGCTAGATACATTCAGCATCTATTTTTTATTCGATACACAAGTCTATTTGTCTATTTGTATCCAATGATATAGGGTCATTTTCGTCGAGTGGTCAGTTGAAGAACGCTTTCATTGGGAATAGTTATGATGAAATGCCCGCAATTTGGATTTATGATAATCAGCGTGATTAAGATCATCAATAGGAACTTCGACTTGATTAAGCGTGATTTAGATCATCAATAGGAACTTTGACTTGAAGTTGGAGGCTAAGAATTATTTTCTTCGACATTAACTTACACTAGTTTTTTATTTAAAAGGTAACCTACAGGCATTTAAAACCAATGTGCATCGGTACCTCCTTTCTTCTTATCCCGAATTTCCTTAACGACCGCACTGTGCTAAAACATATAAAGGTTATTCATAACCCCTTGAGTGCGCGCAAATTATAAAAAAAGGTCACAGTTACTAACTTTTTGAAGTCAAGGCAAGCTAATCTCAACTCAACTGTTTTGATTCGGAGGAGGTGAGACAGGAGGTCCATCCATCTTGCAGGTAGTAAACACGCACGTACTACCTGCCTGTTGCACCAAAAATTTGTAATTCTTTGTTGTATTGTCTTCAACAATAAAATTCGTCGTTTTGGGGGTTCTTGGTTGCTTCGTTACAATTATATTAGCCAAGCGCAATTCCAAACCAAAACCAACAGGCCTTATAATTACATCTATGAATACTAGGCTGCAAAATCCGGTGTCATCTTAAGCAGACTTGATATGTTGTCACAATAATTACTTTAAGAACACCAGCATTACGCATAGTTAATAGAGAAGCATAAAAAAGTAATAAAAAAATTATACATATACCTACATAAATAGTGTTAGGTATATGTCCACAGAAAAAAATTAATAGAAACCACGTGTTTTAGTGGCACTTTTTTTTAATTATAAAATCTTATATTCCTACCCTTATCTTAGTAACAACTATCATTGAGAAGCAAAAACAGGGCTCCAATTGCGTTAGCTTTAAAGCGGTTATCGTCTAGGTGTACTGAACAGTCATTTTTGTCAATGATTTGATCTTGCACTGGGTTTGGCAAATTATATAAAGCTCAATTTGGATCGTAAATACGATGTCTACGCATTGGCTACGTTTACACCGGAAACTATATTCGGAAATTTAAGGATTTTTCTTCTGCTTGTCAATCACTTCTACGTTTTCTGCAGTAGACTTCAAGACTTCTAGAAAGACTAAAAACCAGACTGAGTTCTAACAAATATTAT
Organism: Rhingia campestris; assembly: GCA_932526625.1. Taxonomy (NCBI): domain Eukaryota; kingdom Metazoa; phylum Arthropoda; class Insecta; order Diptera; family Syrphidae; genus Rhingia; species Rhingia campestris. The sequence goes on from OW052186.1 coordinate 18,684,208, forward strand.
TCATCTTATACCACCCATATGTGTACAAGAGCATGAGTAGCTCAGTTAAAAATCACCGCGCTTATCCTATTTGTAGTGTAATCTAAGGGAAGGAAGAATAAAGTACCCACTTTCATGACTCTTTTATATAGCTCAGTGATTCAAATGATCAAGTCTAATGATTGGCTTCCTGAAATCTATCAAAAAACTCCTGGATAGTGAAGCTAACCAGTGGATAAATGCGTTAATTCAAATGGACCTTGGTGACTTCGGCTGGGAAGTAAATTTTGACAGAAGTTGTTCCACTTTGGCCTTTGGCCACGTTTGGTTACTTTTTTGACGTTCCTATAGGTATAAAAAGGTTTTTTTTTTAAACTTCTAAATACTTAGCTGCTGCATAATTTTTTTAGGTTTTAGTTGATTTTATGACAGAAACCATGAACTATGCTTATCCTAAGCCAGATAATTTTTTTGACGGAATGAAAGCTATTAAGTAAAGCTGGAGTTGTCATTATAATAGTAAACGTAATGTCTTCCGCGAAAGTCTTAAGAACACACTTTTATTCTGACATTCGATGTAAATTGAGAGTTATAAAATAGATATTCGAACATTCAAGTTATCGATTTTTTTAACTAAAAATATACTTCCATTTCAATTGAATAAAAAAAAATAGTTAATACATATAATAGAATTTTCACAAAACAAAACCAATAATGAAATAAATAACAACTTTTGAATATCAGAATAATCAACATTATCAAAAGAATGTTAGGGGTTAACCATTATAAATTCAGATTTTTGGTAAAATTCCCAAGTTTGTTAAAAAAAAAAGGAACTTTCAACGATTATTGGAAGTAGGTAAGGCATATTCAATCTCATCGCTCTAACCCTCTCTCTGTTTCAAAACTTAATGCTGGGCACAAAAACCATATATTGCATAAGTACCCACATCAAAAAAATGTGGTCACTGAACTGCAACGAAATAAAAATATTTTGTACCATAATAATCAATTAATTCCATAGGCCAATGTACATACATGTTTTGAATTGTAGAACTGTGAAAACTATATTTATTTATGCTTACCCTATTGGGAAAATGTTACAAACAAATAAAAATGTTAATATAAATAAAAATAATTTAAATTAAAAAAAGTAAATATTAAAACAAACAAGAAGAACAACAATGAACTAAAATACTATTAAGATATTTTTAGTCTTTTTCAAAAACAAACTCAACAGTATTTTTCATGTTTAAAGATTAATATGCTCTGTAAAATTATAATAAGAAGATACAAGAAAGCTACATAAAAAAATATTATATATGGTTACTTTATTATTATTTTATAAAATAAAACTATGGTTGATTACTTTAATAAAAAAAGAGAAAATGTATAATTTTATGATATACGCCCATAAAAAATAATATACAATTATATATTTATAATATTATGTAGTTTGTAATGTTTATTTTAATTTTATTTTAAAAATAAAATTCAAATTTGCAAAACCTTTAAAAAAGGATAAAATATGTTCAGTTATGTAAAATTGTTATCATTAATGAGGAGTATTTTTAAGATGTTATTAATATTTAAATAAAGACTCAGAGATAAAAAAAAGGAAGCAGAGTTGTACATTTTTTTTCGATGGGAGATGTGCTAAAATATAAACTTAAACGAAACATCCCGTAGGGCAAGATATAATTACAGATATTTGGAAGTGTATTACTTTCTTACTAACTCAAGGTTCTCTACAGATTGTAATGAACCTGGCATCAACCGACAGCCTCTCCAATTTACCTGGTCCTTATCAAACTGCCTCTAGTTGCGCACTTTAAGTTTGTAGATGTCGCTTTTTAATTGTGCGTATCACAAAGATTATGAATTCTATACAGATGACGCACTCCATATAAGAAAAAATGTTCTATGGCGGGTCGTGCTGGCACAGCCCGCCATATGTTTTTGTTCTCGTTTTTCATGTGTTTTCATGCACACCGCCCGCCCGTACCTTGAAGCTACTGAGCAAAAGTTTCTGTTTTTTGTTCTCAATGCGTCATCTGTATAGAATCATTGTATATGAAACTAATAGTACTATCACTTCGGCAAATCGATGGTGGTGCCTCTATCGGCGCGAGATACTACTAGGCCAAAGAGGGCTGAAAATTTTACGCTCTCCTTATTAGATTTAATGGAGATCCACTCACATAATTTACACAGTTCTACTCTAAAATTAAACCAATCGCATGCCAATATACTATTTCTTTCTCGCTCATTTTGTCAAATACGAAAGCTAAGTGAGTTACTTTATTGCAATGTGATATGCGAATTGCGAGTATGCCATACCAACCGCCGATATGAGCAAAAGCAATTGCATTTCATATCTCAATCGCAGTGCTGCAAAGCCATTTGCTGAGGGATGTTGTACATGTCTTGTTTCATACTTTACTCAGATTCAAATTTTATTTTAGTATTTTTTTGTTAATCTACTCAATGTATTAAAATTTGAGCCTGAGTGAATAATGCAGCATACATAATGTATGATGTTCCCATTTCCCATCCCATAACATCTTTGTCCACGTATAGCATGCACTCTGCTTCAACTGAATGATCGGTTTTTGGAGTATTTTTTTTTTGTGTGTGCTTTATAGATACTGATCGCTCATTTTCAACCAATGTTTTGGTGAAGTGCAGTGGCAGTGGCAAACTAATATACCCCATAGGGGTATATTAGTTTTGATACATAGTTTGTAGCGAAATAATTTAGCTAGATATATCTCAAAGTATATGGATCGACTCAGAACCAATAGCTGAGTCGATTAAACCATGTCTGTCCGTCCGTCTGTACGTCACCAGTTTTTGGGCCTTAAATTTTGAGCTAGAAGGATGAAATTTGGTACACGTACTCTTTGTTGCTCCCAGCAGAACAAGTATTCAAAATTATGAAATCCGCCCACTATATTTCGTCAATATAAAGGTTTTTGCCAAGCCCACTTTTTGGGCGCGTTTTTAATAAAAAACTTTTTTTGGCAAATTTTAAAATTTTCGAAAAAAAAATTTATGCACAATCATTGGTAGTATAAATTTGAACATTTCGTCAATAGACCATTTTAACCCACGCCCACTTTTTGGGGGCGTTTTCCTACAAAGACCATTTGTATGCCCTACCCCAAGGCATATGCAATACAAACACGTTCTTTTTTGTCGAACCACAAAAGGTTTTAATAAACTGTCTGAGCAATATATTGTGACAATGTCATTTTCTGTATTTTAACGTCATAAAGCCTACATTTTGAGGATATTAATTTTAAGGATGGGATGGGATAGGGTATTCAACGATTCGCACAGCGGATTGTAGCCTTCTCATATGTTTAATTGTGTTATTGTTCTGCTTCTTGGTTTGTTTTTCAGCGAACAAAAAAAATTATACATTTGTATTTTTTTATTTCTAATAAATTAAAGTTAAATGTTATAGAATGGCGAAATGCTCATATGGACTGTAATAATTTCAAAATTCCATTTTCCTTGTCCTTTTTTAAGCTCCCCAATGATCATAGGAGAGATGTTTGGATAAAACATTCACATCTCATTAAATAAAAATGTTTTTATGTGTGAAAACCATTTCTATACCAAAGACTTAAAATTATCGCTGCCTCGACGGCACTTTTTCCTATTAAGATGAATAATCTTTTTGATAACTTAAATAGCTACAGTCTTTACACATCCAATCCTGATCGTCGACCTGTTTCAGCATCTAGTGAAACTCTACAGTCCATCAAAACAGCTAGGGAGTGGATCTCATTATGGGAGTCTACTGGTAATATGAAAAAGCCACATTGCTTTGGTGGTCTTATGCAAACGTTGCTGGCCATAGAATTAATATGGGAAAAACTCAAAAATGACTAGCAGTTTCTTCTTCTTGTACATCTAAATACTGATGTTGCAGAAAATTTATTTTCTATAAGAAAATTCAATAAGGATTTCTGTGGAGTTAAAAGTGCGAGGAACTAAGATCCCCACTTTCTTTTTTTTTTTTTTTTAATTTTTGTTTGTTTATTGAATTATCGATATGTTTTCTGTTTTTTTACCCCGCTTATAAATAAACATTGTTACGTTTTCTCATATTTATGTTAAACTTATTTTACATATTGTATTTTTTAGTTCTAAAGTGCGTCTAATATGCTACCTCTTTGGAGACGTGGAAAAGCATATTGAAGTTATTTTTGTTAAAGTTGATGAAAGTTCTTCGGCGCTGAAAAGGATTCCAAAAGGGTTAAGTAAAACGCAACTTGTTACTTTGAATGATGGCCGGAAAAAAGAGACCGAATATATATTTGCATAAGTATAGGTTGAGTAATTTGACATATAATTCATTGGGATGTGTTCTTATGACGTATTATATTTACAGGGTGCTGATATACATTCAAATTCAACAGTTATCACCTCACCTCTGTATATTACTCATTATCTTATTTAGTTTAGTGCGAGTACGCCAAAACCGGTTTGTTCTTGTTTGCACTCTTCAAGTCACTCATAAACACACTCATTATAATATTATTTACTCTATTCAGAAAGAGTGAACAAATGTTTCTTCTCTCGTGAGAAACGATCGATCTCCCCCTAGGCGGCTGGAGACAGAAATAAAAAAATTGCCGTGATGATACTACTATAAGCTTCATATACAATGATAGAATTCATAATCTTTGGTAACACTTACGACGAGGTCTTCCTCTAGCTTTTAATTGTCTTGTGGTTCGAAAGAATTTTTGACAGAAGTTGTTCCACTTTGGCCTTTGGCCACGTTTGGTTACTTTTTTGACGTTCCTATAGGTATAAAAAGGTTTTTTTTTTAAACTTCTAAATACTTAGCTGCTGCATAATTTTTTTAGGTTTTAGTTGATTTTATGACAGAAACCATGAACTATGCTTATCCTAAGCCAGATAATTTTTTTGACGGAATGAAAGCTATTAAGTAAAGCTGGAGTTGTCATTATAATAGTAAACGTAATGTCTTCCGCGAAAGTCTTAAGAACACACTTTTATTCTGACATTCGATGTAAATTGAGAGTTATAAAATAGATATTCGAACATTCAAGTTATCGATTTTTTTAACTAAAAATATACTTCCATTTCAATTGAATAAAAAAAAATAGTTAATACATATAATAGAATTTTCACAAAACAAAACCAATAATGAAATAAATAACAACTTTTGAATATCAGAATAATCAACATTATCAAAAGAATGTTAGGGGTTAACCATTATAAATTCAGATTTTTGGTAAAATTCCCAAGTTTGTTAAAAAAAAAAGGAACTTTCAACGATTATTGGAAGTAGGTAAGGCATATTCAATCTCATCGCTCTAACCCTCTCTCTGTTTCAAAACTTAATGCTGGGCACAAAAACCATATATTGCATAAGTACCCACATCAAAAAAATGTGGTCACTGAACTGCAACGAAATAAAAATATTTTGTACCATAATAATCAATTAATTCCATAGGCCAATGTACATACATGTTTTGAATTGTAGAACTGTGAAAACTATATTTATTTATGCTTACCCTATTGGGAAAATGTTACAAACAAATAAAAATGTTAATATAAATAAAAATAATTTAAATTAAAAAAAGTAAATATTAAAACAAACAAGAAGAACAACAATGAACTAAAATACTATTAAGATATTTTTAGTCTTTTTCAAAAACAAACTCAACAGTATTTTTCATGTTTAAAGATTAATATGCTCTGTAAAATTATAATAAGAAGATACAAGAAAGCTACATAAAAAAATATTATATATGGTTACTTTATTATTATTTTATAAAATAAAACTATGGTTGATTACTTTAATAAAAAAAGAGAAAATGTATAATTTTATGATATACGCCCATAAAAAATAATATACAATTATATATTTATAATATTATGTAGTTTGTAATGTTTATTTTAATTTTATTTTAAAAATAAAATTCAAATTTGCAAAACCTTTAAAAAAGGATAAAATATGTTCAGTTATGTAAAATTGTTATCATTAATGAGGAGTATTTTTAAGATGTTATTAATATTTAAATAAAGACTCAGAGATAAAAAAAAGGAAGCAGAGTTGTACATTTTTTTTCGATGGGAGATGTGCTAAAATATAAACTTAAACGAAACATCCCGTAGGGCAAGATATAATTACAGATATTTGGAAGTGTATTACTTTCTTACTAACTCAAGGTTCTCTACAGATTGTAATGAACCTGGCATCAACCGACAGCCTCTCCAATTTACCTGGTCCTTATCAAACTGCCTCTAGTTGCGCACTTTAAGTTTGTAGATGTCGCTTTTTAATTGTGCGTATCACAAAGATTATGAATTCTATACAGATGACGCACTCCATATAAGAAAAAATGTTCTATGGCGGGTCGTGCTGGCACAGCCCGCCATATGTTTTTGTTCTCGTTTTTCATGTGTTTTCATGCACACCGCCCGCCCGTACCTTGAAGCTACTGAGCAAAAGTTTCTGTTTTTTGTTCTCAATGCGTCATCTGTATAGAATTCATAATCTTTGGTAACACTTACGACGAGGTCTTCCTCTAGCTTTTAATTGTCTTGTGGTTCGAAAGAATAATTCTTCATTTTATTTCTGACGAGATCAGTGTAAAAAGCGAAGCCGAGGTTGACAAAATTTCGTTCTACCTCAAAATCCAATACACCAATGTCCGATTCGTCGATGTTGGTCATACCCTCATTTACAGCAAAACCAATTTTTGCAGCTTCCTTCTCCACACTAGCAAACGTGGCTATGATATCGTAATGGTTCTGACCATTGATGTCCATATAGTCGAGTGGTGAGTTGAAGCGTTCTTCAATAATAATAATAATCTCCGCAGCATAGGCATAGGAAAATCCAAGTGCAATCGATTTGAGAATGTCGATTGTAATGACCTTAATAGGAAGTTTGTGGAAACAACAACACTGCCACATAATCTTATTAACTCCTGCACAACTACCAGTCGAATTTCGTCTTCTTTAACATCAGCCTCTTGCTTTGGGTTTAGAACAGTGAACAGTACTGAGGTGGTCGAAAGCTTGCTTTCAATAAAATCATCAGCCGTGGGACAGAATGGTATTAAACCGCGTTTCTTGAAAATAGTTTTGCCTATTGTACTTCCGTACATAACATATATTTTTAACTTAATCTTTACTACTGGAGAATACCCATATCAATGGAAAATGGCTAAGATTGTTCCGATACCCAAAGACTCTAAGGGAGATGAGTTCAGGCCCATATGAATTCTACCATTTCTTTCAAAATTTTTTGAAAAAATACTCCAGATGCAAATGAGTTTATACCTTAATAATAGCAGCATGTTAACTATAAAGCAATCCGGTTTTCGAAAGAACCATAGTTGTACCACTGCCTTGATAAAAGTCACCGAGGATATGCGAGAAGCGATCGACGAAAATAAGGTGACCTTCTTAGTTCTGCTCGAATTTTCAAAAGCTTTCGACACTGTTGTCCATAGTGTTTTATGCGATAAGTTGCTCATGTTTTTCAAATTTTCAGACGGTGCAGTTAAATTGATTGCTTCTTATTTATCAGGTAGAATGCAAGCGGTTCATATAAATGACCAACAGTGGGAATATATTAATACGCTAAATGGTGTCCCTCAGGGATCCATTCTGGGTCCTCTACTTTTTTCATTGTATGTTAATGATCTTCCATCCATTGTTAAGCACTGTGGATTACACATGTATGCTGATGACGTGCAAATGTACATTAGCTGTCCACTTGGTCTAATAGAGCATGGTGCAGCATGCGTTAATGAGGATCTCAAGAGTATTGTAGCATGGGCACAGACAAATGGACTCCTTTTAAATCCCTTGAAGTCTAAATGTTTGGTAGTCTCAAGGCACCCATTGGAGTTATCTTATTTTCCTACGATAATTTTGGGCAATGCACCAATTGAATATGTCGAAAAGGCGAAAAATCATGGTGTGACATTTAACCGCACTCTGACTTGGGACAACCCTATAAATGCTGCAGTAGAAAAAACTCATGGAGTGCTTCGAACGCTGTGGGCAACTCAATCGTTTACTCCCCTAAAATACGCCTCATGCTGGCACGATCGTTGGTTTTACCTATTCATTTGTATGGGTTTGAACTTTTTGGAAATTGTAGCTATGCTAGTAAAAGGAGACTCCTTATAACCTTTAACAATGCTACTAGATATGTTTTTGGATTACGAAGATACGACCACGTATCTAGATTTTCTAGACAGCTATTGAATATATCATTAGATAGTTTCATAAAGTTTCGCACAGTTTTATTACTTTCAAGCATAATACGAACACGGCAACCTCGGTATTTGTATAATAAACTAGTTGTAGCCTCCTCAAATAGAACGGGTCAGTTAATTCACCCACGCTATTCTTGCCTTACCTCCGAGCGTCAGTTTTTTTATAAACGCTATCCGGCAATGGAATTCATTGCCTCGATATATAAGAATAATAGAAAACACAACAATGTTTAAAAATATATTAAAGAATTATCTATCTCAAAATTTTTAATTAATAATATTGTATTATAACTATTAAAACTAATTTATCACTTGGTTTATTTAATTTAATTAATGAAATAATGTATATAAATATAATGTAGCTTTAACTGCAGTTTCTAGCTTAGCACTGATTTATAAGATAGCTTATCTTAATGTGTTTAGGCATTACAATTTTACTTAAATAAAAATAAATAAATAAAAAATGTCTATCTGTCCGTTACTAGTTTTGGACTTACATTTTAAACTATATTCAAGCTAATTGTCAAAAATATATGAGAGGGCTACAATCCGATGTGTGTTTAATACCCTATCTCATCCCATCTGTTCCTTATAGCTTGACCAAAATCGACATTTTGTTTTGAAAGTGGGTGTGGCCGTAGGCGGATTTTAAAAATATTTATACTTGTAGCAGAGTCATATACAACGAGTTTATATAACGAATTTCATTCTCCTAACTCGAATTTTTTGGACGGACTATTATACCCCTATGGCATATGCCAGGGTACCAAATCATTTTTATTAGGAAACACTCCAAAAAATGTATGTATATTAAATTATTTACGTAGGTTTTCTTCCAATTTCCTTAAACTTTTACCAAAAAATGTGTTTTTAATAAAATGCACGCAAAAAGGACATGGCTAAAAAAGAGTGTGCTTTTCATATCTCTCAATCTGCAGTAGTCATATAATTGTAAAAAATTAGCCGGTTAAAATTTTGAAGTCTGTATTAACCACACTAGTGTTAAAAATGGACAATATCGTCGGCGAATGCTAGTAGTCCCAATGATTTATGGAAGATTATGTTGGCTGGGTAGCTTTGCATAATCCTCTCAGGAATGGTGTTAAGAAGTCACATGACAGTGCGTCGCCTTGCCTAAATCCTTTTTTGATATCGAATGTTTCAATGAGGTAATTTCCGTCCCTGAGCAGTGAGATTTTTATTATGATTTGCCATATCAGTAGGTTGTTTATGTTTTATATTTCAATGTTTTTAAGTCAATTGTTTTCAAAATCTGCTTGACTCGTACTAAACCAACCCTTTTCCTAAAGAAAGATTCTATGGGTGTTTGTCCTGTGACGGAATGAATGGATGAGTTATACTCCTGTACGGATTTTCCTAATAGTTTAACGAATGATATTTGAGTCTCTCTCATTATCTCAATCAGTTTAGAATGGAAGAGCTCTACTTGGCCGTAAAAGGGTGTTTATTTTTTATAGGTATAGAACTTTGAAATGGAATAAAACATATGAGAAGGCTACAATCCGCTGTGCGGATCGTTTAATACCCTATCCCATCCCATCTGTAAAACTAATATCCCCAACATATGAGAAGGCTACAATCCGCTGTGCGGATCGTTGAATACCCTATCCCATCCCATCTGTAAAACTAATGTCATCCAAATGTGGACACGTCATCCATTAAAACACGATGGGGATTAAACATAGAAAATGGCATTGTCACAACAAATTTTACGGTCCTACAAGAGACAAGGTTTTTCTCCTGCATATTTTATGGGGTAGTGTAAAAAATGGTTTTTAAATAAAAACGCCCCTAAATAGTGGGCGTGGGTTAAAATGGTCTATAGACGAAATGTTTATATTAATATTTCTAATGATTCTGCATCAACATTTTTTTTCGAAAATTTTAAAATTTGACCGAAAAAGGTTTTTTATTAAAAACGCCCCCAAAAAGTGAGCGTGGCAAAAAACTTTATATGAACGAAATAGAGATATTACGATTCTCTAAATACGCTTCTCAAACACTTTTTTGAAATTCCTTACGGTTTGGCCAAAAACTACGTTTTTTAAAAAGGGGCGTTGCAGTGGGCGGATTTCAATTTTTTTACACTTGTTCTGCTGGGAGCAACAAAGAGCACATGTACCAAATTACATCCTTCTAGCACAAAATTTAAGGCCAAATTAAAAACTGGTGACGTACGGACGGACGGACAGACATGTCTAAATCTACTCAGCTAGCGATTCTGAATCTATCCATATACTTTGAGGTATATGTAGCTAAATTATTTCTCTATGTTTCAAACTAAGTATCAAAACTAATATACCCCTATGGGATAGGGTATAAACATATGAGAAGACTACAATCCGCTGTGCGGATCATTGAATACCCTATCCCATCCCATCCTTAAAATAAATATCCTCAAAATGTAGGCGTTATGGCGATGAAACACAGAAAATGACATTGTCGCAACATAGCTATTGTTCAGACAGTTTATCAAAACCTTTTGTGGTTCGACAAAAAACAACGTATTTCTATTGCTTATGCCTTGGGATTGGGTATACAAATGGTTTTTGTAAGAAAACGCCCCCAAAATGTGGGCGTAGGTGAAAATGATCTATTGACAAAATGTTTATATTACCATTACGGAAGTATTTGCATCAAAATTTTTTTCGAAAGTGTTAAAATTTGGACGAAAAGCGTTTTTTTACTAAAAACGCCCTCAAAAAGTGGACGTGCTAAAAAAATTATAGATATTAGGATTGTCTAAATATGCTGCTCAGACACATTTTTAAAATTCCTTACGGTTTGGCCAAAAAAAACGTTTTCCTAAGAAGGGGGCGTGGCATTGGGCGGATTTCAAAAATCTTTACACTTGTTCTGGTGGCACGGACGAGGATCCTATATACCGAATTTCATTATCCTAGCTCAAAATTGTAGCTATGCTAGTAAAAGGAGACTCCTTATAACCTTTAACAATGCTACTAGATATGTTTTTGGATTACGAAGATACGACCACGTATCTAGATTTTCTAGACAGCTATTGAATATATCATTAGATAGTTTCATAAAGTTTCGCACAGTTTTATTACTTTCAAGCATAATACGAACACGGCAACCTCGGTATTTGTATAATAAACTAGTTGTAGCCTCCTCAAATAGAACGGGTCAGTTAATTCACCCACGCTATTCTTGCCTTACCTCCGAGCGTCAGTTTTTTTATAAACGCTATCCGGCAATGGAATTCATTGCCTCGATATATAAGAATAATAGAAAACACAACAATGTTTAAAAATATATTAAAGAATTATCTATCTCAAAATTTTTAATTAATAATATTGTATTATAACTATTAAAACTAATTTATCACTTGGTTTATTTAATTTAATTAATGAAATAATGTATATAAATATAATGTAGCTTTAACTGCAGTTTCTAGCTTAGCACTGATTTATAAGATAGCTTATCTTAATGTGTTTAGGCATTACAATTTTACTTAAATAAAAATAAATAAATAAAAAATGTCTATCTGTCCGTTACTAGTTTTGGACTTACATTTTAAACTATATTCAAGCTAATTGTCAAAAATATATGAGAGGGCTACAATCCGATGTGTGTTTAATACCCTATCTCATCCCATCTGTTCCTTATAGCTTGACCAAAATCGACATTTTGTTTTGAAAGTGGGTGTGGCCGTAGGCGGATTTTAAAAATATTTATACTTGTAGCAGAGTCATATACAACGAGTTTATATAACGAATTTCATTCTCCTAACTCGAATTTTTTGGACGGACTATTATACCCCTATGGCATATGCCAGGGTACCAAATCATTTTTATTAGGAAACACTCCAAAAATGTATGTATATTAAATTATTTACGTAGGTTTTCTTCCAATTTCCTTAAACTTTTACCAAAAAATGTGTTTTTAATAAAATGCACGCAAAAAGGACATGGCTAAAAAAGAGTGTGCTTTTCATATCTCTCAATCTGCAGTAGTCATATAATTGTAAAAAATTAGCCGGTTAAAATTTTGAAGTCTGTATTAACCACACTAGTGTTAAAAATGGACAATATCGTCGGCGAATGCTAGTAGTCCCAATGATTTATGGAAGATTATGTTGGCTGGGTAGCTTTGCATAATCCTCTCAGGAATGGTGTTAAGAAGTCACATGACAGTGCGTCGCCTTGCCTAAATCCTTTTTTGATATCGAATGTTTCAATGAGGTAATTTCCGTCCCTGAGCAGTGAGATTTTTATTATGATTTGCCATATCAGTAGGTTGTTTATGTTTTATATTTCAATGTTTTTAAGTCAATTGTTTTCAAAATCTGCTTGACTCGTACTAAACCAACCCTTTTCCTAAAGAAAGATTCTATGGGTGTTTGTCCTGTGACGGAATGAATGGATGAGTTATACTCCTGTACGGATTTTCCTAATAGTTTAACGAATGATATTTGAGTCTCTCTCATTATCTCAATCAGTTTAGAATGGAAGAGCTCTACTTGGCCGTAAAAGGGTGTTTATTTTTTATAGGTATAGAACTTTGAAATGGAATAAAACATATGAGAAGGCTACAATCCGCTGTGCGGATCGTTTAATACCCTATCCCATCCCATCTGTAAAACTAATATCCCCAACATATGAGAAGGCTACAATCCGCTGTGCGGATCGTTGAATACCCTATCCCATCCCATCTGTAAAACTAATGTCATCCAAATGTGGACACGTCATCCATTAAAACACGATGGGGATTAAACATAGAAAATGGCATTGTCACAACAAATTTTACGGTCCTACAAGAGACAAGGTTTTTCTCCTGCATATTTTATGGGGTAGTGTAAAAAATGGTTTTTAAATAAAAACGCCCCTAAATAGTGGGCGTGGGTTAAAATGGTCTATAGACGAAATGTTTATATTAATATTTCTAATGATTCTGCATCAACATTTTTTTTCGAAAATTTTAAAATTTGACCGAAAAAGGTTTTTTATTAAAAACGCCCCCAAAAAGTGAGCGTGGCAAAAAACTTTATATGAACGAAATAGAGATATTACGATTCTCTAAATACGCTTCTCAAACACTTTTTTGAAATTCCTTACGGTTTGGCCAAAAACTACGTTTTTTAAAAAGGGGCGTTGCAGTGGGCGGATTTCAATTTTTTTACACTTGTTCTGCTGGGAGCAACAAAGAGCACATGTACCAAATTACATCCTTCTAGCACAAAATTTAAGGCCCAAAAACTGGTGACGTACGGACGGACGGACAGACATGTCTAAATCTACTCAGCTAGCGATTCTGAATCTATCCATATACTTTGAGGTATATGTAGCTAAATTATTTCTCTATGTTTCAAACTAAGTATCAAAACTAATATACCCCTTTGGGATAGGGTATAAACATATGAGAAGACTACAATCCGCTGTGCGGATCATTGAATACCCTATCCCATCCCATCCTTAAAATAAATATCCTCAAAATGTAGGCGTTATGGCGATGAAACACAGAAAATGACATTGTCGCAACATAGCTATTGTTCAGACAGTTTATCAAAACCTTTTGTGGTTCGACAAAAAACAACGTATTTCTATTGCTTATGCCTTGGGATTGGGTATACAAATGGTTTTTGTAAGAAAACGCCCCCAAAATGTGGGCGTAGGTGAAAATGATCTATTGACAAAATGTTTATATTACCATTACGGAAGTATTTGCATCAAAATTTTTTTCGAAAGTGTTAAAATTTGGACGAAAAGCGTTTTTTTACTAAAAACGCCCTCAAAAAGTGGACGTGCTAAAAAAATTATAGATATTAGGATTGTCTAAATATGCTGCTCAGACACATTTTTAAAATTCCTTACGGTTTGGCCAAAAAAAACGTTTTCCTAAGAAGGGGGCGTGGCATTGGGCGGATTTCAAAAATCTTTACACTTGTTCTGGTGGCACGGACGAGGATCCTATATACCGAATTTCATTATCCTAGCTCAAAATTTAAGGCCCAAAAATCGGTGACGAACAGACGACGGACGGACGGACAAACAGACATGGCTAATTCGACTCAGCTAGCGATTCTGAGTCGATCCATATACTTTGAGGTATATGTAGCTAAATTATTTCTCTATGTTACAAACTAAGTATCAAAACTAATATACCCCTATGGGATAGGGTATAAAAAAGTTGAAAGTGTATTTTTCAAAAACTGTACTTAGTTTGTAACATAGAGAAATAATTTAGCTACATATACCTCAAAGTATATGGATCGACTCAGAATCACTAGCTGAGTCGAATTATCCATGTCTGTTTTTCCGTCCGTCCGTCCGTACGTCTGTCTGTTCGTCACCGATTTTTGGGCCTTCAATTTTGAGCTAGGATAATGAAATTTTGTATATATATGATCCTCGTCCGTGCCATTAGAACAAGGGTTAAGATTTTTTTTCATAAAAAAATTTGATGCACAATCATTGGTAGTATTAATATGAACATTTCGTCTATTGACCATTTTAACCCACGCCTACTTTTTGTGGGCGTTTTCTTACAAAAAAACATTCGTATGCCTTACCCTTAAGGCATATGCAATAGAAAAACGTTGTTTTTCGTCGAACCATAAAAGAATTTGATAAACCTTCTGAACAAGATGTTGTGGCAACGCCATTTTCAATACTTTATGACCATGAATACCACATTTTGGGGATATTAATTTTAAGGATGGGATGTGATAGGGTATTAAACGATCCGCACAGCGGATTGTAGCCTTATCATATTTTTTTTATACCCTATCCCATAGGGGTATATTAGTTTTGACATTAAGTTTGTAACATAGAATTAATTTCGGTACATATACCTCAAAGTATATGGATCGATTCAGAATCGCTAGCTGAGTCGATTAAGCCATGTCTGTCTGTCCGTTCGTCTGTCTATATGTCACCGTTTTTGGGCCTTAAATTTTGACCTAGAGTGTTGAAATTTGGTATATAGACTCACTGGTCGACGGAGCAGAACAAGTCCAAAAATTTTTGAAATCCGCCCACTGCCACGCCCCCTTTTAGAAAAACGTAGTTTTAAGCCAAACCGTAAGGAATTTCAAAAAGTGTCTGAGCAGCATATTTAGACAATCCTAATATCTATATTTCGTCCATATAAAGTTTTTTGCCACGCCCACTTTATTTTCTGTATTTCATCGCCATAAAGCCTATATTTTGAGGATATTAATTTTAAGGATGGGATGGGATAGGGTATTCAACGATCCGCACAGCGGATTGTAGCCTCTCATATGTTTTTTTCTGAAATTCGTCGCTCCAATTAATTCTTAATCAAAAACTGAAAACTGGATGATTGTATGTCTTCTAGTTTTTGAGATAACTGATGAATTTTTGTTTTTCATTTTAAAACCTTTTTTTTTGAAATTGCCCCTCCTGGCCATATGGGGGATAGATAGACCCCCCCCTTCCATTGTAAAAAAAATAGTAAAAAATGCTTGTATTGAAATGTTCTACAAATAACCGATATTATTTCTTGGCGCGTAAGTTATCGTACTCTTGCCTTCAGTAAGATTTTGCGTTCCACATCACCTCACCATATTATTCATTTGTAAACTGAAATCCGGAACATGGCCAATATCTCATTAGAAAACATACAACTTCTCTGATATTACAATTTTAGATATTATCTAGAAATAGGAGATCAAGAATTCTATTCATTAAATTATGCAAACATTTTTTTTAAATAAATTGAATTAATTAATACTCCCCCGCAATGTTGACAATTCGTTGATATACGGTCAAGACGATGAACCGTGTATTAGCTATCCATGATTTATGCAGTTGAGTAGTTGTCATTCAATCATGTTTCTGTGATGACAATAACATCGTATTCATGTAGAGAAAACAGCAAGAAAAACATCATTGGCAGCGTTACCAGATAAATTTTTTTAAACCTTCTAAAGGTAGGACGAAAAACTGCAAAACCTGCTAGACAGAGGTGTAAAAAAATGCTAAAAAAACTGCGATCGACTTTTCCTTGAGAAATATGTGTTGTTTTTTTTTTTTAGTTCAAAAAATACATAAACAGTAAAATTTGTTATTATATAAGATGATAATTTATAAAAGATGATAATTTTTAAATTTAAATATGTACAAAGTTATTAAATTACATCGTTCGGAATCTTTATATAGAATCTTTGAATTTATTGAAGTTACCATTTTATTTGTTGGAACAAAGTTATAACAGCCTTCACCTTAAGAAACCCCCGGCTTTACTTGCAAAGCAACATTTTCGTTACTGAAGCGATTAGCGTTTTTAGTTTTTAACTTTGAAATATAATGTTGAATTTGTTTACCATAGGTAAAATGTAATCCATAGTATTATTATACTGTCATTCAAACTATTAAAAATAAATTAGTTAGGGACAGAATTTGTTGTTAAATATTCAACTTGGAAATGCAGTTTTAATGCAATCCATTGTTCTAAAATTTGACTGACGCAATCATGTAGCGATAGCCATCTAATGTCTTAGTGGCGCAAAATCCTATGCTTTTCTGTTTCAAAAAACTCTTGGAATTCTAAAAATTCTCATTGTCTTTTACTAATTTGAGAAAAGTATGATTAGACATCTTTGACCAATTACTCAATGGATCTTGGCAATTTATTACTGTCATGACTTACAGCTAGAGCAACCGTTTGACATACGCATAATAAATACACAATTTGGATTGAGTGTCGTTGTCCAAACAATGCCTATGTAAATAATATAATAACTATCTCCACCCTTTCTTTTTGGAAATGCTTCGCAGCTACATCAATAGGTATCCACCACACCGACACTACCCATAAACAGCTGTTTTTGCTTTCTGACCCTAACTCTGCGTATTTGCATTTCTTCTTTGGGATCATTTTTCGTGTTTACTGTCGCCCAAACAATTAAAAACATATATAATTTTTTTTGTTTGAAAACTGCTGAAAACTGCTTAAATTTAGGAAAATGCTAAAAAAACTGCTGCAGGTCATTTTCATGATCAAAAACTGCTAAAATCGCAGGAAACTGCTAAATCTGGTAACGCTGATCATTGGGCTATGTTTTCATTCCACCTGCATTTTGGTAATAGACGGTGATTCCATTTGTTGTGCGTTCCCATTCTTTGGAATGAAACGAAAATTCGTCACTTGCACGTTCGAAGGCCAGTTATCAACATTCAATGCTTCGTTGATAATGCAAGCAGGGACACCAAGACGAAAATTAACAAATTTAAATGTCGAAAGATCGGCATCTCTTTTGTATAGGGGAAAGCAAGAGAGAGTATTTACCGGAACATTCAGTTTCTCCGAGGCATATGAAAGAATTGATTCTGCATTTGTTTTTGTGGAAAAACGAGAGAGATGAAGCCATTTCATATCTGATATCGCTTTATCTTCTGTGTATACGGAGTTTTTACCAATTTTTTTTGACTGTTTTTTATTATTCCGTTTCTTATTAAACACTGTAATCCATTCTGAATCCACTTCTTTTGCCATCACATTGGAATCAGCGTTAGGTTCTTCACGACTATTGTTAGATTTAGGTGTTGCGTTAATTGACTTTAAGGGGTCTATTTCAATGTAAGTATTTTTTAAGGATTTAATTTCCTCATGCAAGATGTTTACAGTTTTGCATAGTTCAGCCACTTTACACACTAACCCATGCACTGGAACACTAGCGCAAGCATTACATTTCCATGCTAAATTTATGCTTGACTTTAAGAACTTTAATTCACTTTCCGATAAAATAATACAATTATCGTGGAAATTTAAACCGCATATGCCTCCGCATATCAAAAAGTCCCTGCTTACGATTTTATCGCATTTAGCACACTTTTCGGACATAGCGTTTGTTTAAAAAGGAAGGAGCACAAAAAAAGC
This sequence comes from Rhingia campestris, assembly GCA_932526625.1. Lineage (NCBI taxonomy): Eukaryota > Metazoa > Arthropoda > Insecta > Diptera > Syrphidae > Rhingia > Rhingia campestris. Next base: position 18,702,351 of record OW052186.1, read on the forward strand.
ACGTCTGAACACTACGACACCACTTTCGAAAGTGAGTGAGAGATGACCTTTTTGGTACCTGGTTTGCATCATCTCGATAAAAGTATATCTGGATTTACAAAAACAAAAAAGTCAATCTTCAAACTCGTTTTGCACAAAAATACTATTTCTTATTTAACTTCTTCCTACCCCCTCCCGATTGCATCACGTTTTCAAAATGTCCTTACATGTAAAACACCGTCATTACTAGAGACATTCGTCCAATTCCAAAAATACTTCTTCATAACACTAACCACATCGAAACAGAGTCAAATTTACCTGTTTGGATACAAGCTCCAATAACATACACCAGACGTCAGATAATAGACGTCAGACCACCCTACACCAAAGTACATTTATGACAGACCAAAGGAAAGCCAGTACCATCGGTAATGTCAAGCTGTCATTTCAACATTTAGAGGAAAATAAACATTTTAGTTACCTACCCTCTAACCTCATCGAGAACAGAATCTTTTTTCAGAACATGTTATCAAATTTCGCATCCGTATATCTACATTTTTTGTTTCATTCCCTACAACGAAGAATATTGCGTTCCTGGACTCCCCGATGAGTCAACACAGTACATCATGCCAACACGAAACCGTCAACGTGACGAGACGACGAAGTGCGCAGTTGTTATGTCGCACTACCTGGTAGAACAGATAATATAGTTTATAATCTTATATTATCTGTGGCTAAAGCTATTAAAGATGTTAATGTTACAACACTTCATTATTTGTAAAATTTAAAAAAAAATTCATACCATCCAATTTGTAGGGACAAAAACCTAAGAACATATTATAGGAGATTTAAAAAAAATATTCAAAAAAAAGCCAGTACAGGAAGAGGCATTTGAAGTAGTATGGAACTGACGAATAACAAACACACGCGGGACTGTGTATGAGCATTCGAGTACGATAGTGACCATCCCGGACTTGATGCCGTATTGAGGAACCCAAACGAGCAAACTCAACTGTAGGACTTCGATCAAGTGCGCTCTTTCGGCAATCGGAGGACGAACTGGCCACGCTTCGCCAGAGTTGCAAAGCGAGAATTATGTTTGAGCGAAATAAATCCACCGACAAACAGAAACCTTACAAATGACGAAATTGACCGACATTTACTCCAAATAGCTAGAAATACCCCTAGGGTAAATATTTCCGACGACCAGACAGTGCAATATTGAACGCTAACAATCGATGCACTCAACAGACACAAAAGCAAAACAATTTACTAATAGAATAGACCTGGAGATTCGTACATTGAAGTCACTGAGCAAAAATTTCCACAATTGGTTCTCGGAGAATCTGTACATCTTTAAGTTTGTACTGGGGCAAGAAAATTTAGACTATAGAAACCAGTTGTAGCTTGAATATGTTCCTGTGGCAGCACATATTGTTGGCAATGCCACGAAACATACAACCAACCCTGTAACCCTCATCTGCTGTACTCAATTCAACGAAGATATTAGGTCTGTTCCCGTACTTTTTCAGTAAAAATTAGTAAATTCTCAAATTTCTTGGAGTGGGGGTAAATTATCTCAGAAAGAAACAAAATTACCAAAAAGTACGGGAACGCGTTTAAGTAAAAACCAGTAAAATTTTATATTTTGTATGCCTTTTAAAGAAAAAATGACATAAATCATCTGTCAAAACAAGCGAGTTGTCACTTTTAGATACCAACTGACTGATTTTTACCAACAGAAATTTCTGCAGTAATTTTTTTACAGACTCTTATGGAGGGGTAATTTTTTGCTCTCTCGTGAGCTGTCTCTTTTACTTATTTCTGCGTACGGGAACGGCAATAAGTAAAAATCAGTAAAAATCAGTAAATATTATTTTGTACGGGAACAGACATATTAGGTCTGTTCCCGTACTTTTTCAGTAAAAATTAGTAAATTCTCAAATTTATTGGAGTGGGGGTAAATTTTCTCAGAAAGAGACAAAATTACCAAAAAGTACGGGAACACGTTTAAGTAAAAAACAGTAAAATTATATATTTTGTATGCCTTTTAAAGAACAAATGACATAAATCACCTGTCAAAACAAGCGAGTTGTCACTTTTAGATACCAACTGACAGTTTACTGATTTTTACTAACAGAAATTTCTGCAGTAAATTTTTTTTACAGATTTTTATGGAGGGGTAGTTTTTTGCTCTCTCGTGAGCTGTCTCTTTTACTTATTTTTGCGTACGGAATCAGTAAATATTATTTTGTACGGGAACAGACCTATTGTATGTATCTTAACACATTCATCCGTTTTCATCCACCGCAGACAGTCGATCGTGCATTTTGCTACGTATAGTTTTGTTTATAGTATAAGTATTATTTTATTAGTTTAAATAAAGAAAAAACCTTATTATTTTCTTAAAAGGGGTTATTGTTTATACCCTATCCCATAGGGGGGTATATTAGTTTTGATACTTAGTTTGTAACATAGAGAAATACTTTTGCTAGATATACCTCAAAGTATATGGATCGGCTCAGAATCGCTAGCTGAGTCGAATTAGCCATGTCTGTCTGTCCGTCCGTCCGTCCGTCCGTCCGTCCATCCGTCTGTCTGTTCGTCAGCGGTTTTTGGGCCTTAAATTTTAGGATAATGAAATTTGGTATATAGGATCCTCGTCCGTGCCACCAGAACAAGTGTAAAAAATTTTGAAATCCGCCCACTGCCACGCCCCCTTTTTAGGAAAACTTATTTTTTGGCCAAACCGTAAGGAATTTCAAAAAAGTGTCTGAGTAGCATATTTAGACAATCCTAATATCTATATTTCGTTCATACAAAGTTTTTTGCCACGCCCACTTTTTGAGGGCGTTTTTAGTAAAAAACGCTTTTTGTCCAAATTTTAAAACATTCGAAAAAAATTTTGATGCAAATACTTCCAAAATGGAAATATTAACATTTTGTCTATAGATCATTTTCACCTACGCCCACATTTTGGGGGCGTTTTCTTACAAAAACCATTTGTATACCCAATCCCAAGGCATTAGCAATAGAAATACGTTGTTTTTTGTCGAACCACACAAGATTTTGAGAAACTGTCTGAGTAATATATTGTGACAATGTCATTTTCTGTATTTCATCGCCATAAGGCCTATATTTTGAGGATATTAATTTAAAAGATGGGATGGGATAGGGTATTCAACTATACGCATAGCGGTTTTTTATCCATTTGCCGCAATAACCCTTATTGGTGACGCCACATTCACTATCAAACTATAGTTATACATATATATAAGTGAATTTTGTATCTAATCCTGTCGCGACGCTCATTATTGTTGTACACACACACAGCTGCATACAACGCAGTCTAGACATTGTGTTAAATGATGACCGACAACGAGTATGATTCTGCATCTGAATCCCCAGGCAATGATATTAAACCAGAATTGGCGAGAGTGGCAATTAAACCAATGCCGTTTTGGAAGCAAAATCCGCATATATGGTTTTTGCAACTGGAGGCACAATTCAAAACCAATCACATTACCCAGGATAGTACAAAATATTTCACGGCAGTTGCAGCCGTCGACACGTCGGTGCTTGATCAGATAAGCGATCTGATTGAAAAGTATGAACTTTTTAAACATCGACTTATTAACATATATGCCGATATAGTACAAGTGCGACTCAAAAAACTACAACGTGGATTGGAATTGGGCGACAAAAGACAGTCCCAACTGCCAGACCAAATTCACGCAATATTATGCGGTCTTCGCGACTCACTTGGCACTCATGGGATATCAGGAACGCATAGTCAATCACGAGTTTCAAAACAACAACCCCACAAGGATTAAATCAGCATTTTCCAATCGCAAGTGGAGGCAGATTCAACGTTTGTGCAACAACAACCCTAGTTCCTCAAGACATTCTCGTACCCGATCGAACTCTCGACAACATCAAGAGTACTACATCTGTTGGTTTCATCGTAAGTATGGACAAAAAGCCGTCAAATGCGAGAGCGGTTGTACATTCGCAAAAAACGACCCAGCCAGTCGTTAATCGCGGCAAACGACACTGGCATATGCAACAATAGCCGCTTATTCATTTACGACAAATCCACAGAAATGTCTTTTCTGATTGATACTGGTGCTGATCTCTCAATAATACCACCATCAAAGAGCTGTGTCGCAGATCTACCTTCACATTTTTTTTATACTGACAGCAGCTAATGGATCTGATATCAAGATGGATGGCCAACGTACTTTGAGTTTGGACTTGGGACTTCGGCGGGATTTCGAATGGTAGTTTTTAATTGCAAAGGTATCGAAGCCTATTCTGGGAGCTGATTTTTGTCACACTTCGGTCTCATCGTTGATCTTAAGTCAAAAAGTCTTGTCGACCAGATTAATAATATACGCAGCTACGGAAAACTTTCCACGCATAGTTACGCCAGTATTACAATTGTCAAAATGGATGCGGATGCCGATGTGCAATGCTTGCTTAATGAATTTCGATACGATCTCACAAATACATCAATTCCTAGGAAGATGCTACACCCTGTGAGCCATCACATCGAAACCACCCGTTTCTTCAAAGGTACGCAGACTACCACCGGAAAAATCAAGAATTGCAGAAAACGGATTTAACGAGCTGGTTAAGCAAGGGATATGTCGTCCTTCTAAAAGTCCGTGGAGCAGCCCTCTTCATCTGGTACAGAAGTCAAATGGTACGTGGCGTCAATGTGGTGACTATCGTCAACCTAACGCCAAAACTCTTCCTGACAAATCCCATCCATCACTTACACGATTTTACTGACAAACTTGAAGGAACAGTCATATGCAGCACCATCGATTTAAGGAAGGCATATCATCAGATTCCAGTTGAAAAATCCCATATCCCCAAAACTGCAAACATTACTCCTTTTGAGCTTTATGAATTTATCTACATGACATTCAGTCTTTGTAATGCCCCACAAACATTTCAACGACTCATTGATGAAGTGCTTTGCTATTCTTATATTGATGACATATTTAACGCTTCTTCTTTTAGAGAACAACACCAACAGCATTTACGCACAGTATTTGGTCGACTCGCCAAACATGGACTCATCATAAATGAAAGCAAATGCGTATTCGCCGCGCCTGAGGTGAAGTTTTTGGGACACACGGTATCAAAAGATGGTATAAAGCCATTACCCGAAAAAGCAGAGATCATCACGAAGTACCCGAAGCCAAAGAACTTTCAAGCACTTCGTCGTTTCGTTACCATGCTCAACTTTTACCGAAGATTTTTGCCTCATGGTGCGGAGAAGCAACTCGTTCTTGCACAAATTATGACATTATGACACGGACGGATACAACTACTGCAGCTTTCGAACGATGTCGAGGTGAACTTTAACAAGTGCTTTTCCTAGCGTTTCCCATCACTAACGCTAAACTTATTTTAATGACAGATGCTTCTGATACCGCGATTGGTGCATCAGTGCAGCAGCTATCAGGATCTAATCGGCAGCCATTGGGTTTCTTTTCGAGAAAATTTTCGACTGCTGGGACTCGATACAGTGCATACGATAGGGAACTCCTGGCGATATATGCTGCCATAAGACATTTTCGCTACATATTGAGGGCTCTTCATTCGACATCTTGACAGACCATAAGTCACTAACCTATGCTTTTTCGCAGAAGTGGGAGAAGTTTAGTATGATATAACTAAGGATTACTACTACGAGCTCCTTTGCTACGAAACGAAATGCGACTATAGCCAGCACACGGTTTTCTCACCTCGATATCCACAAGGGGACATGGCGGTCTCCAGATCAACGAACAGTTAACCAAATTGATCACATTGCGATAGACAAGAGACACGCATCCAGTATTTTGGATGCCCGAACATTCCGAGGGGCTAACATCCACTAGGACCACTACCTAGTTGCAGCCAAGGTACATAAATTCTGTGACAAAATTTAATGTCGGAAGACTGCATTCGCCAGAGACCGCCAAGACCTTCGCCCAATGATTATCCCTTATGGCAACGATGCCAACAAGCCATTAGTTCAGCCGCAACTGATGTTGTTTCTCTCGGCCACCAGCAGGAAACCCCTGGTTTGATGAGGAATGCCGACAGCTGCTCGCAGCCAAGAACGAGGCCTACAAGGCTAACCTGCAGGTGAAGACGAGAGCTGCCATTGAGCTCTATAGGCAAAGAAGAAAGGAAGAACATCGGCTTTTCAGAAAGAAGATCGAGGTATAGAGAGGTCCCGCTGAGTTTTATAAAGCTTGCGAAGATGACTTGGTAAGTAACAAATCTGGTCGGATGAAAGTATGCCTGAAGAATGGAACCTCAGCATCGTTTGTCCGATCCACAAAAAAGGAGACCCTCTGAACTGCGCCAACTACAGAGGCATAAGTCTCCTCAACATAGCCTAAATGATCCTATCTGCCGTGATATGTGAACGACTGAAACCGTTTACCAACTACCTGATCGGCAAGGAAGGGCCACAACCGATCAAATATTCACACTTCGGCAGATCCTGAAAAAAACCCAAGAAGTCCAAATCGATACCCACCACCTATTCATCGATTTCAAAGCCGCATATGACAGCATTTATAGAGACGAACTGTACAGAGCCATGTCTAGTTTTGGTATACCGCCCTTACTCGTCCGTTTGTGTAGGATGACGGTGAAGAATTCTCGCTGCTCCTCGGAAACGACCTCACCGACACATTTGATACCAAAAAAGGATTTAGGGAAGGCGATGCGCTGTAATGTGACCTCTTCAATTTGACACCAGAGGCACAATTTTCCAAAAATCGGTGCAACTACTAGCATACGCCGACGATATTGACATCATTGGTAGGACTCAACGTGATGTCATTGCCACGTTTGCTAGTATAAAGAAGGAAGCGGCAAAAATGAGTTTTGCAGTAAATAAGGGTACTGACATCAATACTTCGGCTCGCAGAGTTTTCAATTCCCAGGCAGACGTCTGACGCAGTAGAGGAAGACCTCGCCTAAAGTGGCACGTACAAGTAGTAGAAACCGACCTCAACCAACTTGGAGTGCGCAACTGGACGCAGCTGATGCACGGACCGGACTTTGTATGGGAACAAGTCCTTGACCAAAATTCGCCTTAGGGACGACCGGCTAATGGCTAATTGTGAGGCACGTCGTCTGGTCGATGTTTCCGGCAACAGCTAGACATCCTCGGCAACAGCGGCGATATTCTCGGCACAACGAGCGCTCTTGGCAACGTCTCGTGTGGTCCAATCCTCTTCAAGGTTGGTGGCCAAACGGCGCAGTATTTGGGCAGTCGGTGTCGGAATTCGCGCTGCGTCAACACTACAGACGAATTGTTACGCAAAAAAAAAATTGACATTGGCTTTGTCAGTTGTATTCTACATCTGTCTAGTCTACAAATGTAAAAACAGATTTGACATTGCCGGTCATTTGCAAAAATAAGGGCATCTTCCCAAAGGGTGATCTCTTTTGGCCCATCTTGTAGTTTGTTATATAGCGTAATAATTTAGGTAGACATACTTAAAAGTATGTGGATCGACTCAGAATCGCAAGCTGAGTCAATTAAGCCAAATCTGCCTGTCCGTCCGTACGTAACCAGTTTTTGGGCCTTAAATTTTGAACATTTGGTACACGTACTCCTTGTTGCTCCCAGCAGAACAATTGTAAACTCTTTTGAAATCCGCCTACTGCCACGCCCGTTTTTGGAAAAACGTAGTTTTTGGCCAAATCGTAAATAACTTTGAAATAGTGTCTAAAAAACATATTTAGAGAATCTCAAAATCTATATTTCGTCCATGTAAAGTTCTTTGCCACGTCCACTTTTTGGGGGCGTTTTCAGTAAAAAAACGTTTTTTGGTAAAAGTAAAAAATATTCGAAAAAACGTTTGATGCAATATCATTGGTTATGATAATATAAACATTTCGTCCATATATCATATTCCACGCCCACTTTTTTGGGGACGTTATATTAAAAAAAAAAAAAACGGTATGTATATGTTAAACTCACTGCTAATATCAAAGAGAAAAAATGAGCATTACATTCTACACTTGAGTAGTATATTAGTTTTGACATTAAGTTTGTAACATAGAAATAATTTCGATAGATATACCTCAAGTATATGGATAGACTCAGAATCGCTAGCTGAGCCGATCTAGCCATGTTGGTCTGTCTGTCCGTCCGTCTGTGTGTCGCCGATTTTTGGGCCTTAAATTTTGAGCTAGATTGATGAAATTTGGAATATAGACTCTCTTTTCAGAAAAACGTTGTTTTTGGCCAAACGATAGGAAATTTTGAAGAAGTGTCTGAACATCATATTAAGACAATACCAACACCTTTATTTTGTCTATACAAAGTTTTTTGCCACGCCAACTTTTTGGGTAAATTTTAAAATATTTCAAAAAACTTTCGATGCAAGATCATTAATTATGATAATATGAACTTTTCGTCTCTAGATTATTTTAACCAACGCCCAATTTCTTGGTGCGTTTTCCTACAAAAAACCATTTGTATACACTATACCCCAAGGCATATGAAATCAAAAAACGTCGTTTTATGTCGAACCATTTGGAAGATAGGACAGGATGTGATAGTGTATTCAACGATCCGCACAGTAGATTGTAGCCTTCGCATATGTTTTAATTTCAAAATCGAACTAAGCTTTAACGATTCTTAAGATATATGTTATACGTATTCCCCTTCAATGTGCATGTCCATTCGGTTCGAACTCGCATAAACATTAATTTTTATAGATGGTGGGTGATTGTTTTTGAACTTTAATGGTCATTTGCGGTTGGGGTGTGTGGATATGGAGATCTGATTCTTGACAATAAATTGTGCGTCGATGTCTTAATTTTGGATCTTGTTTGTGTTGCAATTAAGATTTTAATTATTGCTTTTAAGTTTGTGTATTGATATGCGGATGTGATTTCTCAATGGCCTCGTAGTTGTTTGGTGGCGTCGGCGTGATATTCGATGCACAGTTCTCTTTCGGTGGAATGTTTATGTCAGCTTGGTGGCGGCGTGGACAGATACACAGATATCTTTATCTTTGGTATGTCCGGTCTTGGGTGGTCATTCCTTTGTTCTCTGACTGTACTTCTATCGATTAAATACGATATCTTGCTGGTCTTGTGGGATATGTTCTGGAGCAAATGTAACCCCTCCCTCTCTTGAATCGTCCATCTGGTGAAACTTAACTGATGGTAGATTCACAGCTATGTTGTTGTTAGGGCCATTATTTTTGAATTTTAAATACATGATTATTATTATTATTACAACTATGATAATAACAATTTGGGTTATACTATACGTTACGTTTTTACTACTAAAATCTATGTTAGTTGATTTTTTAAATTTCGATTGATTCATATTTGATTATGTCAATGTTTTTGTTTTCTGTAGTAATCTCATAGTTTATTATTGGGACTATTAAGTCTCCACGATATTCTTTTCTATTAAATATTTTATTTTTTATTTGGAGCTTACAATTTTTAAGTTTGATTAAATATTTTCCTTTAATGATATAGTTTAGATCATTACAATTTTGAATAACGGGAGTTTTTTTCTATATTTTTTATCACGATAAACCTCCTTCTTCTTTGATCTCTGTTTGATTATAACTGATTCTATTACAATTTTTAATTGGCTTTTGGATTATTAATTGTCAATCAAATTTAACTTTTTAACTCCATCGTTAGGTTAGGAAATTTTATTATTCTTTTCTAAAATAGTATTTGTAATTAGACTTAAAGTGTTATTATTTATAGGAAAATTCTTAATAAAATATTTTTTGTAACGTTCTTCAGTGAATTAAGGGATTGAAATAATTATCAGGATATTCTCTTTATAGACTGCCAATTTCATTTTTAAATGCTGAAGTTTTTCAAATGTTATTTCGTTCTCATAAATGTCTTCGAAAGTCAGTATGTTTTGTGTCAGAATGCCTGTTCTACTTGTTAGGATTACCTTTGTTTTCTATTTTTTCTAGTGCAAACTTTACTTCATTATTTGGTTGTAGAATTCTTACTCGATTCTGAGTTTGCTTACGTCGCTTTTCTGATTTTTTAATTCGTTAATTACTATTGTACCCTTGTTCATTGTATCTATTAATCTTTTAAACTGTTCATTAAATTGATGATTGATTTTAATTTGTTGGTTGTTGTTTCTACTATATTCCTACTATTTTCCATATAAGAATTTCATTCCAGTCCCTATTAAGTCAATCACTCCTCTGTTAACTATTTTGTGAGGTATTAAAGTTTTAATTTTGGTCTCTGAAGGCGTAAGCGTTTTTTCATACTGCAGTTTTATCGGATTTCTTTCTATTTTTTTATCGGATTTCTTTCTATTTTGAGATTACACATTTCACAATTGTTCACAATTGTACTTTGTTAATAGTCTCACGTAAGTTAGGTGCGTAAAATTTTCTAATGATTTCAAGGTACCTATGTTTTTTCAATACCGATGTGATTAAATTTTTTGTGAATTTTATTAATTGTCTCCTCAGTTTCTGGAGGATGTAAATTTATTAAGTTAGATATGCTTCTATATAATTTCTGTTTATTATGGTGTTGTTTCCAATAATTTTGGAATTAAAAGAATAATTCGTCATCATCTGTATATGTTTTTAAAGGTAAATTGTCGTTATTTATGAATATTGAATTTGTGCAATTTGTATCACATTCTGATATTATTAGATCAAAGTCTAATCGTAAAATTCTTTCTCGTAATTGTTATTAGTCTTTTACCTATGTATGGGAAGGATATTTCTTGAGAAACTTCATTGGTTGTTTTAATGATTATCTGACGTTTAAACATGTTAAGGGGTTTGTCTGTTATTGAAATTAAGTATGTACTATCTGATTCGAAACTGTGTTGTGTACTCACTAAATCTTCTTCTAAAGCGTTTATTTCAGGTAGAATCTTTACTCTTGATAAAGAATCGGCAACTTTATTTTCCTTGCCTTGCAAAAACTCAATATCAAAATGATACTCTTCGAGCTTTATTGCCCATCGTTGTAGCTTAGAACTAGGCTCTTTAAGATTATGTAGCCAAACTAGCGGCCTGTGATCTGTAAAGATTTTGAAACGTCTACCGTATAGGTAATGACGTAATTGTTTAGTTTCCCAAACGATTGCGAGAAGTTCTTTCTCTTGGTGCTGTAGTTGCACTCATTTTTATTAAGTGTCCTGGATGCATATGAGAGTGGTCCGTGAGATTGGGACACTACTGCGCCTATTGCAAGTTGCTTGCATCGGTTGTTAATACGAATTCTTTGCTAAAATCTGCGTGTTTATTAATTAACGTATCTGTCATAGCTACTTTTAATTTGTTGAACGCGTCAACGTATTTTTCGTTCTTTTTATATATCTTCGAATCTTTCTGTATAAAGTCATAGGTTTGATAATGTTAGCGTAGTCCTGGATGAATTTTCTATAATATCCAGCTAAACCAAGGAAGGATTGTATTTCTTTTACTGAGGTGGGAATCGGGAAATCTTTTATTGATACCTTCTGGTGTAATTTGATACCTTCTGGTGTAATTATATGTCCGAGAAATTCAGATTCTTTTTTGAAAAAATCACATTTATTCAAAGAAACTTTGAGATTGACTAGTTGTTGATTCCTCACCGTCCGATTTGTGAAGCGAAAGAAAAACCCGTTTTTGAGTATGTTCCAAAACTTGGGATTATATAAAAATATTTATTATTATAAGAATAGTAATACAAAAGAAATATATGTATACCTAAAAATTAAAGTTTTTAACTCTCTTCGCTTCACAGCTTCACTTCAGCAGTGTTCAGGAATAAATTATATCTTAGGTAAAAAAGGGATAAAAGATACTTTGACATTTAGTGATATGCATTACTGTGGATGGTAATTTTTATCGTGGATGGTCATCGCATATCGTTGGCTATGTTCAGTCGGTAACATTTCTCCCCTCCGGTGAGGCGGGTACATCTGCTGCTGCTTCACCATCTGCCTTGCCGACATCCAGAACTGCCAACTTCACTACCGGCCTATCATAAAATCCTGTAGATGTTCTTACCGTAGCTCTCCTTGTTTGACCGTCCTTCGCCATGACTGTGCTTACAACAACTCCCTTCGGCCAGCTACTCCTTGGCAAATTCTCATCAACGATTATGACTACATCACCTTTCTCCACGTTCTTCACTGGCTGGAACCATTTCGTTCTCCTCGTAAGAGTAGGCAAATACTCCCGTATCCAACGCCGCCAAAACATGTTGGATAACTGCTGGGCAACTCTCCAGCTCTTTCGAAGAAGATCTTTGTTGTTAAAGTCACCTGGTGGTTTGCTGCCGCACGTAATGACTCTTCTTCCAGTCGCTGGCCTCCAGTGATCTCCTTCAATACTCTTTTTACCGATCCAATAAGCCTTTCCCAGCAGCCTCCCATGTGTGGAGCAGCAGGTGTGTTGAACAACCATCTGGTTTCAGAGCTGGTGAACGTATTTTGAATAACTTCCTTATTCATCTGATGATAGGCATCTCGAAGCTCCTTCTCTGCTCCTTTGAAGTTGGTCCCATTATCAGAGTATATCTCCCTTGGCGTTCCTCTTCGCGACGTAAAATTCCGAACGCACATAATGCATGAGTCTGCTGAAAGAGTATTCGCTACCTCTATGTGAATTGCTCTGATGGTTAAGCAGGTAAATATGACTCCCCAGCGTTTCTCAGTTCTTCTTCCAGACACAATCAATATCGGACCAAAATAATCGACCCCGGTGTATGAGAATGGTCTCACATACGCTGCCATTCTTGCCTCAGGAAGTGGAGCCATCTCAGGATATCTTGGTACTGCGTTATTGTTTCTACATACTTGGCATCTACGGCGAACTGTCCTGATGAGTGTTCTCAAACTTGGTATCCAAAATTTCTGGCGCACCTCGTTGACTACTGTTTCTTGACACCGATGATGGAAGCGGTTGTGATACTCGGCTACCAGCAACAAGGTGATGTGATGGTCTTTTGGCATGATCACTGGGCGTTTTGTGACTTCGTCAACGCACCAGGCACTATCGATTCTTCCTTTTAGTCTCAAAAATCCGTCTCCATCCAAGTATGGTGATAACTTGAAAAGTGTACTCGACTTCGGCAGCATAATCTCATTTTTCAGCATAGCCAGCTCGTCCCCAAATTTGTCCTTCTGGGCCATACGTAGGAGGAACATTTCTGCCTGCCTCAGCTCATCCGATGACAAAACGTCTTTGCTAAATCCGATAATACTGCATCTGCCTCTTGCGTTGTTTGCGAATCGAAACACGCGCGCCATGGAACGAACCAAACGTCGCCAAGTTGAAAATCTATAGACGTCTATAACTGGTTCATCATCGACCTCATCTGTCAGCAGTAGAAACTGTGGCCTTAGCTCCACTTCTTGAACGTCGATTTTTCCAGACTGCACTGGCCATCTCTCCTCTTCATCACAGAGGAACTCGGGACCCTTGAACCATCGACTCTCCTGATGAAATGTTGGTGTTTTTGTCCACTTTGTAGCTAAGTCCGCGACGTTCATCTTAGTTGGAATCCACTTCCATTCATTCTGCTGAGTATGCTCTAAGATTTCTCCCACTCGGAACATGACAAATGGCTTAAATCGTTTAGCATCTGCTTGCAGCCAACATAAAACATTCCTGGAGTCGGTCCAAAGAAATCTTCGCTCGATGTTTATTGCGTGACTCTTGACAATCGTACTAGCCAATCGCGATCCTATCAAAGCCGCCTGTAGCTCCAGCCTCGGTATTGATAATGGCTTAAGAGGAGCTACTTTACATTTGGCTCCGACTATAGTACAGTCAACTGATTCTCCATCCTTATATCGTAGGTATGCCACAGCCGCCATAGCGTTTTCGCTGGCGTCGACAAACACATGAAGCTGAACCGACGCATGGCTGTTGAAACTCTTCGGTAAGTAGCATCTAGGAATACAGACATTTTCCACTTTCGGCAACAATGCACGCCATACTTCCCATTCGTCCCGTATGTTGTGTGGAATCACCTCGTCCCAATCGATGGCCGACTTCCATACCTCTTGGAGCAATACCTTCAACTTGACGAGATAAAACGATAGAAAACCCAAGGGGTAGCAGGTAGCTTGTCGACCAATTCCTGCAGCAAAGTGGGATCGTTTAGATGGCTGGTCAGCCCCGATGCCTGCATTGTACACTTCAGACTGCGTACCGATAGAGCGTACTGAACAAGGGTTTCTAAACGATCGACCTTAGGAGCTGGTTCCGCGCGTAGTTTCTTCAACATTGTCTGCACAATGTATGTCGGTCGCCCATACAACATTTTAAGCTCCGAAATTACCTCTTGGTAACGGTAGCATTAGACGAGAACCAACGGCTCGCAACGCACTACCTTTTATTGCCCTCTGCAGACGACACAAATTCTCGTCATCGGAGAAACCGCACAGCTTAGTGGTGTGCTCATAGCTGCTTATGAAAAGCGGCGACTCCTCAGGACTACCTGAGAACAATGGAAGTTCCTTTGACAGTACTTGTCGTGCCGATATCTGACGTTGTTCTAGTGGAGCAGGTTCTACAACCGTCATAGGTGTTGCTTCATAAGTCAGTTTCTTGCATTGTTCGGCCACAGGATCCTTAACGTCGTCTGTTGTCTGTGGCTTCACGTTGTTTGCCCATTCGACTACTTGATTCACCGCTGAATTCGCATCATTCACGTAATCGTCCTCATCCTCCTCCATTGCCAAGATCTCAAACTTCTTCCGAAGATACTCTTGCGCGTTGTCCTTCTCCTTTTTCTAAAATTGTAAGTCTAACTTCTTCTGTTCTTCCAAGCGAGACATTTCCAATTTCAGCAGACGCCGACTTCTGGTAGTGGACGCAATTGATACTCTACCAACGCTCCCCCTCTCCGACTGCCTAGATGATGGCCTTGCAATTTCATCACCGCCTAATAATGCACCAGCTGGACTCGGATTGCGAACTGTAGCATTTAGTTCTGTGCAGACATTGCACTCCCAACTCTTATTTGCCACCGTCCCATCAACACCAGCACAGCTGTAGTGCAACCACTTTTGGCACGTATCGCATTGCACCATATCTTCTGCCTCATTCTTTCTTTTACAAGAAGTACAATCTGCTGCACCGACATCGTAAAATGGAGTATGAGTACGTACTACGTATCCTTCTAGATTCTTCTATGCGTAGTTTTTTTTCCTTTTAATTTTTAGAAATGTTGATTCCTCACCGTCCGATTTGTGAAGCGAAAGAAAAACCCGTTTTTGAGTATGTTCCAAAACTTGGGATTATATAAAAATATTTATTATTATAAGAATAGTAATACAAAAGAAATATATGTATACCTAAAAATTAAAGTTTTTAACTCTCTTCGCTTCACAGCTTCACTTCAGCAGTGTTCAGGAATAAATTATATCTTAGGTAAAAAAGGGATAAAAGATACTTTGACATTTAGTGATATGCATCACTGTGGATGGTAATTTTTATCGTGGATGGTCATCGCATATCGTTGGCTATGTTCAGTCGGTAACACTAGTCTAAGTCTCTCGAAGATTAGTTTCAAATGTTGAATGTGTTCTTGTAGTGATGTGGAAAAGATGATGATATCGTCAAGGTAAACATAGCATATTTTGCCAATGTAGTCACCTAGGACTTCATTCATCATGCGTTGAAATATAGCAAGAGCATTTTTGAGACCGAATGGCATTCTGATCCATTCATAATGTCCTGAAAGTGTGGAGAAACCTTTTGTGACCTTTGAAACTTTTTAGACCCTAGGTATAAAGAATACATGGTATGATATTGCGCATGTTGTTATCATATCTCCCTCTCGCATAATACGTCACTTGGTGACAATTCATTGCAATTTTAGTAGTGCCTTGATAGTTAATTTTGTGCGGGGAATTCAATTTTACCTCTAATACAAACAATATGGTACAATGTGCAATTTTCGGTTGCAATAGCAATAATTATAAAAAGCTTAAGAGAAATCAAAGTGAAAATTGTGAGAACATAAAATTCTTTAAATTTCCGAAAGACAAAACAATCGAAAAAACATATGAGAGGCTACAATCCGCTATGCGGATCGTTGAATACCCTATCCCATCCTATCCTTTAAATTAATATCCTCAAAATATAGGCCTTATGGCAATGAAATACAGAAAATGACATTGTCACAATATATTGCTCAGACAGTTTCTCAAAATCTTGTGTGGTTCGTATTTCTATTGCTAATGCCTTGGGATGGGGTATACAAACGGTTTTTGTAAGAAAACGCCCCCAAAATGTGGGCGTAGGTGAAAATGATCTATGGACAAAATGTTTATATTACCATTTCGGAAGTATTTGCATCAAATTTTTTTTCGAAAGTTTTAAAATTTGGACAAAAAGCGTTTTTTACTAAAAACGCCCCCAAAAAGTGGGCGTGGCAAAAAACTTTGTATGAACGAAATATAGATATTAGGATTGTCTAAATATGCTACTCAGACACTTTTTTGAAATTCCTTACGGTTTGGCCAAAAAATAAGTTTTCCTAAAAAGGGGGCGTGGCAGTGGACGGATTTTAAAAATTTTTACACTTGTTCTGGTGGCACGGACGAGGATCCTATATACCAAATTTCATTATCCTAGCTCAAAATTTAAGGCCCAAAAACCGCTGACGAACAGACAGACGGACGGACGGACGGACGGACGGACGGACAGACAGACATGGCTAATTCGACTCAGCTAGCGATTCTGAGTCGATCCATATACTTTGAGGTATATGTAGCAAAATTATTTCTCTATGTTACAAACTAAGTATCAAAACTAATATACCCCCCTATGGGATAGGGTATAAACATATGAGAGGCTACAATCCGCTATGCGGATCGTTGAATACCCTATCCCATCCTATCCTTTAAATTAATATCCTCAAAATATAGGCCTTATGGCAATGAAATACAGAAAATGACATTGTCACAATATATTGCTCAGACAGTTTCTCAAAATCTTGTGTGGTTCGTATTTCTATTGCTAATGCCTTGGGATGGGGTATACAAACGGTTTTTGTAAGAAAACGCCCCCAAAATGTGGGCGTAGGTGAAAATGATCTATGGACAAAATGTTTATATTACCATTTCGGAAGTATTTGCATCAAATTTTTTTTCGAAAGTTTTAAAATTTGGACAAAAAGCGTTTTTTACTAAAAACGCCCCCAAAAAGTGGGCGTGGCAAAAAACTTTGTATGAACGAAATATAGATATTAGGATTGTCTAAATATGCTACTCAGACACTTTTTTGAAATTCCTTACGGTTTGGCCAAAAAATAAGTTTTCCTAAAAAGGGGGCGTGGCAGTGGGCGGATTTTAAAAATTTTTACACTTGTTCTGGTGGCACGGACGAGGATCCTATATACCAAATTTCATTATCCTAGCTCAAAATTTAAGGCCCAAAAACCGCTGACGAACAGACAGACGGACGGACGGACGGACGGACGGACGGACGGACGGACAGACAGACATGGCTAATTCGACTCAGCTAGCGATTCTGAGTCGATCCATATACTTTGAGGTATATGTAGCAAAATTATTTCTCTATGTTACAAACTAAGTATCAAAACTAATATACCCCCCTATGGGATAGGGTATAAATATGGATAAATAAGTGTGGTGGCAAAGACAAAATAAATACGAAATATGCAGTAGTGTGTTCAAAGCATTTCTCTCCCGAGTGTTATTATCGTAACCTCCAGCACGAGCTCATACTTTATTCGCCTAAGAGTAGCAAAAAGCTTAAAAAAGATGCTATACCAATAGCTTGGACCGATCAGCTGTCTGAAGGAGGACTTCAGAAACCGAATGACAAGTTTCTTCAAAGCCTGAAATACCTAGAAGACGTATTTAATGAAATAAATGGTACAACACTTAAAACTGGTCAAGCTTTCATTCAACAGTTAATGACTGCGTCGAAAACTAGTTCTTTAGAGCACGAAGTAAAAAAACTGTTCTTTCTTTGCAAGATGTTTTTTAAAATCAAAATATTGAATTCACAATTACATATAAATGTTAATACATAAAAACGGAAAACTTAATAAAACAATTAATTAAAAACTATGCAGTAGATATTTGTTTGATTACAAAAAGCAATAGCAACACTTCTTGTTCTTGTTAAAATATTGCAAGGCCATATAATAATTTCTGAACTTTTAAAATATGGAATCAGAAAATTCTTAATTTATACCAGTTGTAGCAGGAACTACAGCTTTTCTCTTTTTTACCACAGCTGCAGCGCTTTTAGAATATAAAACAAGGACCAAAAAATATAAACGAAAGTGTTTGGTAAAGAAATGGCAAGAAAAATGAAGGGAAATATTCAGGAATTATTAAATGAATATAAGCTCGCTGGCGATTTAAAAACATATAAAGATTTCCTTCGCATGGATGAGATGTGCTTCCAATTGCTTCTATCTTATGTTAAGAAACCATTGAAAAAAAGGATACTTATATGCGAAAATGCATTCCGGCTAGTGAGCGTTTGTCTGCTACATTGAGATTCCTTTCGAAAGGAAAAGATTTCAAGGAGCTTGATCAAAATACCAAACTTTCGGAATCTTTTTTACGACATACAGTAATGGACATTTGCGAAGCTATTTATAATAATATGAGGGATATCTATTTGAAAGTATGTATGTCATATCTTTTACTATAAAATGCAATTACGTGCAATTATTCATTTTAGTTTCCAAGTACCAAAGAATAATGGGTTCAAATAGCTAAACAGTTTGAACAACGTTGGCAATTTCCACTTTGCTTGGGCGCACTAGACGGTAGCCTATAGCCTTTCAACCACCTATAGTAAAGAAGCGCCACGCTTTTACAACTACAAAGGATTTGAAGGCCTAGTTCTTTTGGCTATGGCAGATGCGAATGCAAAGTTCATTTTTGTATACATCGGTTGCAACTGGCGCATTAGCGACGGTGGAGTTCTAAGTCGTTCGGATATTAGAAAAGAATTCGCTGACTATTTTTGCAATGAAGGTAAACTGGCCATAGATTAAAAATGAAATAACAAAAAAATGAAAAAATAAAACAAAATGTTAAATAAATGCATATGTCATGCACATTAAACAATATTTTATTTTATGTGGTATCAGTATCAAATCAGCATAATAGGGATTCAAATCTATCTTCTCCCAAAGTCAATATCATTGGCGTGTTGTTATAATTGAACTGATTGATAGAAGATTGTGCCTCTGGTGTTGCTTCAGGAGTTTTGCACAATCCTCTCAAAAAATGAGATTGAAGAAGTCATATGAGGGTGCATCGCCTTGCCTAAATCCTTTTTTGGTATTGAATGTTTCGGCCAATGTACCTATATTCAGTTCATTTGTTTATTACATAAAAGCATATAACTTTGTTCAATTTATTTTATTGAATCATTTTACTATTATTAAGTTGTTAACATGCAACAAGTAAGTAAGTAAGTAATTTTGTTCGAACATTGAGGAATCCTTATTCTCCGTGGAGAAAATTATACAAATAATAATTATTATTGTGAAATGAACATATGGTTTCGAATGATGTTGATGACTAACATATAAATATGTTTTCGCCCTCATCAATTTTCTTAGCCTGAGCAACTAATTGAAGTATGTCCAACTTTAAATTCTCAAAAGTGTTTTCATACTTTATTTGTTTGAGCTCATAGCTAAGAAATTTACAGAACTCATCCTCTTTTGAATTTTTATTAGTACTTTCCTTTTGCAAATATGAGGACATTATTTCCAATGATTTGACAGCGGATTGATGTAACCCTTCAATAGTACTTTCGAATGGGGTTAGTTTTTTGCCTAGAAAATTTAGTATATATATTATTACTGTATGGGACAGTTGCATTTGTGTAATGCAAAATTAATCTACATTATTGTGGGACTTACTTTGGATGTGGTTGGAGCGCTTTCTGAACTTGATAATAAACTTTCATCGTTTATTGCTTTAAACTGCATAAAAGCATCTTCATCTTCAGTAACTGAATCCTAAAATATGTAAAAAATTATAAAAAAATTAAAAACAAAAATTGATAACATGTTACAATCCGGGTGTGGTTAAAATCATTAAAGCGTCGCACACATTAGAAGAAGTCTTTGCCTTAACTGACGCGCACAATGCGAAACCGACCTCAACCAACTTGAAGGGTGCAATTGGAAGTAGTTAGCTAAGGACCGGGCTAATATATTGGAGAGACATGTTGGTTGAGGCCCAGGTTCCTTTCGGACTGTAACGCTACTTATGTAAGTAAGTATGGGATAGGTTATAAAAATGTTACTTACATTGAAATCGATATTTGAAGTGCCTCTTATGTCATCATTAGGTACAGCTCGCTAAAAACTCCAGTTCGCTAAAGCACCATAATTTGGGTGTGTAGAGGTCCTCCGTTCCAGCACCACTTTTCTTTGAATTGCGAATTTTTTGTTTTTCTTTCGACAATTGGTCTGTCAATGTTTTTATATTATTTTTTATTTGTTTTAAGGTAATATCTTATTGCTCGCAATTGAACTTGAATTGCTTCCAGCATTTCGTTTTTTTTTTTTTTTTCAAATAATCTTCATTTCTTACTTCATACAAGGCCGGGTGCTCGCGATATAATGCAATTAAGTGCCTTGTTTCCTCCCTTGTCCATTGATTGGAATCTTCCATCCTAAGACAAAACGCAAAGCAAATACAAACTTGCAAGTGAATTAAGTAATTTGCACAAAAGTATGAAGTAAGGGTTGCAATTTCTAAACAAAAGTTAACAATACATCCTTAATAACGGACTTCCTTTATACACTTTATACATGTAAATGGACGAACTAATATTAAAATAGCTAATTTACCTGTTT
Source organism: Rhingia campestris (assembly GCA_932526625.1). NCBI lineage: Eukaryota > Metazoa > Arthropoda > Insecta > Diptera > Syrphidae > Rhingia > Rhingia campestris. The sequence continues at coordinate 18,723,189 of OW052186.1, forward strand.
TAATGAGTGTTATGAATCCAGATTCTTGTTGTTTATTTTGGCAGGTCTCGCCTTTTTCTCGCCTTTTTTTTAATGAAATGTGAAAACTGTCAGAAACGCATGCATGTGTTGGTAGATTCAACCTCTTCAAGCACAGTTTGAGAGGCATTGGAGAGCAATTTTTCACCCAAAATTAAGTGGTTGAAGAGGTTGAATCTACCAACACATGCATGCGTTTCTGACAGTTGTGGTATTAAAAAAAAATACGCCGGCTAGTTCGGTGTTAATCGAATTACACATACATATAAAGTTTGGTATATTACACATTATAATTTTGGGTGAAAAATTGCTCTCCACTGCCTCTCAAACTGTGCTCCCTCCTCACCCGTCCCGCCAACAAACATGACGTTCAACCCGTTGAAGCATACTCGTGTGCGCAGGCCCAGTGATAGCTATAACCGCAGCCTTACGAAATTCGATACAATTTATATTGAAACTAATTTAAAAGGTTTTTTTCGTCAAAATATGTTTTAAAAACCCATAACATTACATAATTTCCTTTGCTACCAAAAATCCTTTAGAGTTTATATCAATTTTACTAAACGTAACCATTTATTGTCAGTTCACAATCACTATATTCACACTATATTCGTGTCATTTTTTGCCTTATAAAGTTGATCAGCTGTTTGATGGTTCTCTTTTAGTTTTTCTTATATAAGTTTGAAAATACATGGAACTTCCCAATTGTCTTCCAGCTTAAGTATGTACATATTTTCACAGATTTTTAAGTAGAAAATGGATAGCTTAGGTTTGGTTGGTGGGTTGATGAGGTAGGCGGTGTGCGTCTTCCCGCATTATAATCAGGTAAATATAACCCATTGTGATGCCCATTGGTTGGTTCCTTCATTATCTTGTTACTGTCCATTGTTGTTAGTCCCTTTCCAGCTATCCATATATTGCAAAACCCCAAAAGATTAGAGAGAGGGATTTGGGATAGATCCGTGAGATAATAGAAAAAGTATTTTCTTAATGTTCTTATTCTTAATTGGCTGAGGACATGGCAGTGGCAAAGAAAGTGAAGGGTATCCTCGTGTATTTCTTTATCACCGCAGCCTATACAAAGGTCATCATCTAGAAGACGATGAAAGACTGGTCTGTTTGATCAATGCTGGAAGTAGATCCTTTTCCTTTTCTCATTAGCAATTCCATTGCCCTGTATGCCACTGTGTCCGGGGACCAAGCTGAGCTTAACATTATGTTGGACGCCAAGAACCTTTAGCTCTTCTCGACAATGCTTCACAAGCTTAGATTTTACTTCGACAGTATAGCTTTTATTTCAGCCTGACTGTCAATAAAGATGGTGAAACCATCAGGTGGTAATACGCCTGTGCTCAAGGAGACGAAAAGCACTGTCAGAAGATACATCTGATACCTAGATATCTGTTTAGAATTTAAGCGTGTCCTTCTAAGTTAATTTTCCAGCAGTTGAGCTGGCTTATTCTTAGAGCACTTTTGGCTGCAGATTCTTGCACTTAAAGGTCTAGCGGTAGCAGGTTTATAATGGTTTCCAATCCCGCTGTTTATGTGGTTCTCATTGCACTAGTAGGGCCCACACTTGCTATCCTTTGTTCGGTTGTCATATTTTTCAGAAGCGGGCTTATAATGGCCATGTACATCAATAGGATAATCTTGGGGTTCAGACCCCAGTTTTTTTCCGAATACATACAAAGCTACTGTGGCCAGTTTAGTTTTCTGTCAAGAGTGGCACGCAGATATTTTGCACTATCGGATAATTTAAGGGTAGCCCCGTCGACAACCGGTAGGTCAAATACAGTGTTCCCCGCTTAACTTCACTGAGCATTTTTTTCAAATTGTTCGGTCAATTATCCGAGTGAATCAATTAACGAAACTATGCTTCATTGATCGACCTGTTCAAATAACCGAAAACGTTTAATTGCAGGATTCGTAATTAAAAGTGAGAATATTATCTAAAAACGTCTGCGTCAACTTCAACAGCAAAACTTTGAAAAAATTCATCCAGGAAAATATTTGAACATATTTTATTTAAAAAAAGAAAAAAACTTATAACAATGAAATATAAATAAATTATTGTTAAAAAAAGAACAAAAAAACATCACTTCGAAATTCGAGAAGGGTAAAAGGGACGCATAAATAAATACGCACGTAATTGAAACGAAATTTACATAATAAAATATTTTCTAAACATCCTTTCTGAAACAATTTCTTATAGTAGAAGGTTTTAAAATCACAAACAATGTTTGCTTATATGCATTGCTTGCAAAGATGTGATGACATGACATATTCTTCCATTGTTTTGCCACGCTTAATTGCTGCGATTTTTTTCTTATTATATTTTGGCGAAAGTACGCCTTAAAGCAATGAATAATAGCCTTGTCAAGAGGCTAAATGATGGAAGTTGTATCCGACGCGACGGTAGAAATTGGCCCAAACTTATCCTTTGTTTAAAAACTCATTTGTTTCAAAATTCCTTTGTTCTTTATTTTCTTTGTTAGTTTACCGCAGTTTACGATTCCGTAAAATTCTTAAATATACCAATTTCGACCACGTTATAATAGCGTATATTTTCGAATGTGTAATATCAATGTGAAATTCAGTTTTAATAGCTTCGCACCACAAATGTCAAAAACGTCAATAATCAAAATATTAACAATCTATTTTGTACTAAATTTTAAGGTGGAAACATTAGGTTACAATTAATCGCATTTTAACTACTTATAATTATTAACAATTATTTATTCTGAATACATTTTATTAATTTCGATTCTTATTCAGCAACACCCTAGTTGCAGTACAAATGAAGAGTAATGTAAGTCGCTCCTTAGAAGATTTGAAACTCCGGACATCGCCCCTTTTTGTTAAAGTTGATGTGGGCAAGGCTTTATAGAAAATAGCCTGACTCATCGGCGTTGAGAATATACCTAGCATCATAACTTGAAGTAAGATTGGGGAGAATCGAATTTCGAAAATCCTCAGCGCCTTCAATATCTGCAGAAGAAACCGTGCATTTCTGTCAAGACTATTCCATGTCACTTTTGCCAACGCTAAAACACTATAACAAGGCATCAACATATTAAAATAAATTTCAACACTATAAAATGCTAACATGCAGTGGGCGTAAAATCTAGATTCAGCATCACCGCAAACTGTTTAGCCTTCTCCATCATAGTCTTGACAGAAATAGCTGCTCCTGAAGATCTCATCTGGCCGAACCAGGTTAAAAGAGCTTGTTCAACCTGTTTACCAGAGATCAAGTAAGGAAGAGAAAGGGAACTTTCGTACGTCTTCCCCTTTATCATCCGATTTCTTACGTGTCGTTTTGACACATAAGACCTGGGCTGCAAACAAGTGTGTGTGAAACAAGGAGTGCTCATGAGGTGTCGTCTTGCATCAATTTGGATGTTGTGAGGACAACTAAAGCATATTTCATGATTTTTAAAGCTTTCAATAGCCTTTTTATATGTTTTTAATTTTTAAAGACCATTTTAGCGGTCAGATTCCGGCATTTAAAATTGATTTTGTATTTTAAACATAAAAAACCATTTGTAACCAACTGTAATTTGAAGATTCTAAAAGTAAAATGTAAGTCACTGTAATTTGATCATGTTTTGTGTATATGTCAAATTCGAACATTTACCAAAGTTTACAAAATGTTTCAGTAGCATATGTCAATTTGCTTCGCCGTAACTGAGCTACTATTAAAAAAAGTATCTGTATAAGTTTGTAATCATCAATTACTTACATTTTGCATTCTTTTTAATAAAATTGTGCGACACCAAATAATTAAAAAATGACAATATATATGACATCTAATAAATAGTTTGAGAATTAGTTACTACAGTTTGAGAGTATCTCAAATAAACCATTGACGATACCAAAGGTGTCGAGTTACGTGAAGCAAATTGATGACGATATCGCCAGCGACTACCGTTTGGGTGATACTCGTTATCAAAGCTACGGAATGACCCCCCTGTATTAGTATTTTTTTGTTATTAGTAAAGAGATCGAGTTCTATTTTCTTGGGGTTGATGCCAAGCCCACATTGATTTGTCCATTCGTTGAGAGTTTTCAATGCATGCTCGAGCAGGTCACTAATAGTGGAAAATGGATAATTAAGTTTGTTTTTTAGCTTAGAAAATTTTCTTTTTACAAATGTATTTATTATAATTGTATAAAGTAGGTAGCTTATATACTCCAAAAAATAATGGAAATTAATCAAGTACTCTTTCAATCAAATTTTTTTCAACTTTATATAAATTGCTGAAAAGCCATTTTCCATCACTATTTAATAGCTTCGCGAGCAAGAGTTACTCTTAGGGATGAAAAATGGCTTTTCAGCGTTGTATTTAAAGTAAAAAAAATTGTATTGAAATTGTACTGTTGATTACCATCATTGTTTGGTGTTTTGATAAGGTATTTATTTTATACAATTATAAAATCGTCAGTTCAAAGGTAAAAGTAGGTATAACATTGGTGAAAATATGTTTTTTTTTAAAGAAAATAATTATAATTTTTCACGTTTTATAGCTGGAAATAATAACCGAGGCATAATTGTAATTTTTACAGGAATTACGAAATTGTAAAAATCATTAAGTGGAGGCATTTAATTTCTCGCTTTCTATCACTCTCACTCCTCAGTAGGTATACCAAATGTCAAAAAATAGCCACTGGATAAATTTTAGAGAGCTGTTGAGCAGATTAAAATTTTGAAGTCTATATTCACCACACTAATGTCTAAAATTATCAACTGGCTAATGGCACACGGTCTGAGGCAGAGATCAAGTATCGTTACCTGATCTCTGGTCTGAGGAGAGAAAGTGATGGAAAGCACACCAGTGTCCATAGTGTGGGAAAATAGCACATCATTCAGATTTTAATAAAAAGCAAAGAATATGTATTTCATATCAGAAAATGTAAACAAAGTTGTAACATAAATTAAAATTGGGTTTTTGAAAACTAAACTGGTATGACTCGGTATATTTTGTATGCGAAAATATGTTTAACTTGAAGAAAGTAAAATAGATATCTTTAATCATGGACACAAATTGTACAACAATTATGTTTTAATGTCAATAATAAATAATTAAGGTTTTTTGTATGATTTCCCTTAATTCTATTCGGTATTTTTGTATTACAAGAAAATATATAGAAAGGAATTTTGTTCCAATTCTTTTGGGAAAATATTGAAAATAGTATTAAAATAATATCCCATTTAATCCAACTGACACAGCAAAAAGCCAAATTTTGTTTACCCAAGCAGAAATGTCGAAAATTAGCTGGTGGATAAAATTTAACCCCTTTTTTAACGCAATTGGCATACGGTCTAAAATAGCTGCAGCACAAATTGTATTGTATTTGTATTTTATATAAGTGGATTTGTGAAGCAATATCGATTTTATCGAAAACAGTACACTTGTATCGGCTTTTGCAACCCTGGGGGGTCATTCCGTAACTTTGAAAACGAGTATCACCCAAACGGTAGTCGTGGGCGATATCGTCATCAATTTGCTTCACGTAACTCGACACTTTTGGTATCGTCAACCGTTTATTTGAGAAACTCTCAAACTGTAATAAATAGTTCTCAAACTATTTATTAGATGTCATATAAATTGTCATTAATGACATTTCATTTTTTTTTAATGTGTTTGGTGTCTCACCATTTCATTAAAAAGAATGCAAAATGTAAGTAATTGATGATTACAAACTTATACAAATACTATTTTTGAATGGTAGCTCAGTTGAGGCGAAGCAAATTGACATGCTAGTGACATATTTTGTAAACAAAGGTAAATGTTCCAATTTGACATATACACAAAACATGATCAAATTACAGTGACTTACATTCCACTTTTAGAATCTTCAAACTACAGTGGGTTACAAATGGTTTTGTATGTTCTTAATACAAAATCTATTTTAAATTACGGAATTTGACCGTTATAATGCTCTTTAAAAATTAAAAACATATAAAAATGCTATTGATAGCTTTAAAAATCATGAAATATGCTTTAGTTGTCCTTACAACATCCAAATAAATGCAAGACCTCATGAGCACTCGCTCAATAATCGTCTGTGATTTGACGATTATTGTTTTACGTGAAGCAATTAAAGTGATATCACCAACAGCAAAAACGATTATTGATCTTACGTGATGCAAGACTACCGTCGAAACGTTATCGTCAAACGATAATCACGTTACGGAATGAGGGCCCTGGCTACTCAATGTTAAATACATAGCAAAAGACACGATAGAGTTTAGACAGAGATAAGGGATATGGAAATGGAAAGTACTTTTTGTTGAAATAACCCCCCCCCCCCCCCCGCTAGCAAAAAAAAAAAAAAAAAAATAAAAGTAATGCATTTCAAACAAAAATAAGTCTTTCGACCTGTTTGGGTTTTCGAAATTAAAAGCGATATTTGGGTTTAAAAATTCCATCTCATCATACATCTCTGAAGTGGCATTCTTTTTTTTATATCATGAGCTGCAGATATGTAATATTTTAATGCATTTTCAATAACAATTAATCGTTCGCCTTGATTTAGAGTGGATATATGTGAATCACAAGACGGGCCTAAATAAATATCATTTTAATCTAATTTCAATGTCACTTGTGTCGATATCAATGGTTAAATATTCTGGCTTTATAAAATTTTGCTAAATCCCGGATGTACAACTGCCTGCATTTTTTTGATAATAAATGAATTATGATATCTTTGGACTGAAAAAGGCGCTGAATTCATTTAAGATGTTTAAAATATATTTTAAAAATAATAAATATGCTTTGCTTTCAGAACTGTATCACTAGAATGTATTGTCTTTACCTAAGGGTTCGGTTCACTAGTGTTTGAAAATTGTTATTATATGAAATTTGTTACTATGAAAGAAAATCCCTTTAATAGCTAATATGTCCCATTATCCCTCGGACATATTAAAATTCGCAGAAAATCCCACAAAATGGCATCACTGGTAGGCACCCTAATTTTTTACCTATATATATATATATGAATACAACCTACAGAACACGACGGCCATACATTCTAGCCTCCGAAAAATGCACACAAGCTAAAAAGAGAAAAACAGATGTATAAAAAATGTAATCGCTAAATACACACACACATATATTCGTTATAGAAATGTGAAACAACTATTTGACATAAGATTCATAAACAATGAGAGTTCTATCTTAACATATTTATTTTGGTTAATTTTTTTCTAATTTCATTAGTTTTTCATCCTCATTTAAAATTTTTGAATATAAATTAATTCATATGAAAAATAGCATAATATTCGATTTAGTGTGTGCCAAACTGTAGAAGTTTGTTAGTTTACGTTGTTTATTTTTTCATATTTTGCGAAAGAGAATAGCAAACACCTCGTGTTGTCGTGTATGAATTAACCAACGAACACACTGTTGGCATTTCATCTGCTACTGCTAAACGTCCATGTGCACACGATAATTTGTCGGCAAAGTTCACTGTCTCTGTTTTACATTCAGTTGCGGATAGTCTGATTGGACTAATTTTGCCTCGTGTACAAGTGAACGAATAACGCAAATTTTTGGTGATTTGTCTGTGCAAAATGGAACAGTTGGGGAAAGAAGAAATTTACCGGGTGCCGGAAACTATCGATTTCCCTCTGGAGGAGGAGCGAGTGTTGCAGTATTGGCGTGATTATAAAATCTTTGAGGAATGCATGAAACTATCAAAGGGAAAACCCAGGTTAATGAAATTCACATTGCAAGTCTTTCGTTTTGTTTTATCTAATTGACGTTTTAGGTATACTTTCTATGATGGACCTCCATTCGCCACGGGATTGCCGCATTATGGTCACATTTTGGCAGGCACTATCAAAGATATTGTAACACGTTATGCATACCAGCAAGGCTATCATGTTGATCGACGATTTGGCTGGGATTGTCATGGACTTCCGGTTGAATTTGAAATCGATAAAGATTTAGGAATCCGCGGCCCTGAAGATGTGGAGAAAATCGGAATTGCCGGCTACAACGCTGAGTGTCGCAAGATCGTGATGAGATACGCAGGCAATTGGGAAGAGGTTGTGTCGCGTATGGGGCGTTGGATTGATTTCAAAAATGACTACAAGACGCTCTATCCGTGGTACATGGAGTCCATTTGGTGGGTTTTCAATGAACTCTTTCAGAAAGGTTTGGTTTATCAGGGGGTGAAAGTGATGCCGTACTCAACTGCATGTACAACACCACTTTCAAACTTTGAATCAGGCCAGAACTATAAAGATGTCGTTGATCCATGCGTCACTGTTGCGTTGGAGGCTGTTGGCCAGCCAAATGTATTTTTCCTTATTTGGACTACAACTCCATGGACATTGCCGTCAAACTTCGCTATTTGTATGAATGCGAACATGGATTATGTTAAGATCGAAGACATCAAAACTGGACGTCATTATATATTAGCTGAGTCGAGACTCAGTTCTGTATACAGTAATCCGGAAGAATACAAGATTCTCGAGAAGTTTAAGGGCGTAAAGTGCGTTGGCATGAGCTATAAGCCTGTTTTCCCGTATTTCGCTGAACGTGGTGCTGCGGTTAATGCGTTCCGGGTCCTAAACGATGATTATGTGACAGAGGACTCAGGTACTGGCATTGTACACAATGCACCATATTTCGGAGAGGATGATTACCGTGTTTGCTTAGTCGCTGGTCTCATTACAAAGACTAGTCCTGTTATCTGCCCTCTGGACGACACTGGTAAATTCACAGACGTAGTGACAGACTTTGCTGGTCAATATTGTAAAGATGCTGATAAGCATATTATTGCAAAACTCCGGGAATCGGGTAACTTGGTGGCATCTGGCCAAGTCAAGCATAGTTATCCCTTCTGTTGGCGGTCAGATACTCCCCTTATCTACAAAGCAGTACCGTCTTGGTTCATTCGTGTGGAGCATATGATGACGAAACTTTTGGCGTGCAGCTCACAAACCTATTGGGTCCCTGACTTTGTGAAGGAAAAGCGATTCGGCAATTGGCTGAAAGAGGCTCGCGATTGGGCGGTAAGTTTTATGCTTATATATAAAATTTCCACCATTAACTGATTGCTTTCTTACAGGTGAGCCGTAACCGATATTGGGGCACACCGATGCCCATTTGGATATCACCTAATGGTGAAGAAGTTGTGTGTATTGGAAGCATTAAACAGCTAGAAGATTTGTCAGGCCAAAAAGTAACGGATTTGCATCGAGAGAATATCGACCACATTGAAATTCCTTCGTCAGTCCCTGGAAATCCTCCTCTGCGACGCATCAAACCAGTATTTGATTGTTGGTTTGAATCAGGATCTATGCCTTTCGCACAGCAGCATTTCCCGTTCGAGAACGAGAAAGATTTCATGAGCAATTTCCCAGCAGACTTCATTGCTGAAGGTATTGATCAGACTCGTGGATGGTTCTACACACTGCTTGTCATCTCAACAGCGCTATTCAATAAGCCTCCGTTTAAAAACCTAATTGCCAATGGACTGGTATTGGCTTCCGATGGACAAAAGATGTCAAAACGCAAAAAGAACTACCCAGATCCGATGGATGTCGTTAAGAAATATGGCGCAGATGCTCTCCGTTTGTATTTAATTAATTCGCCGGTAGTACGAGCAGAGAACCTTCGATTCAAAGAGGAAGGAGTAAGGAATGTTATTAAGGATGTTTTTCTGCCTTGGTACAACGCATATCGATTCTTATTGCAAAACGTCGCCCGCTTGGAGAAGGAAGAAAACATGACTTATGTCTTTGATCCGAAGCGATTGTCGAATGATTATGAAACGAAGGACGTTATGGACGTGTGGATTCTGTCTTTTAAGGAATCGCTGGTTGATTTCTTTACAAAAGAAATGAAGGCTTATCGGTTGTATACGGTGGTGCCGCGACTCACAAAGTTCATCGATCAGCTTACCAACTGGTATGTACGACTAAATCGTCGTCGCATAAAGGGCGAACATGGGGCTGGACTTTGCATTCAGTCGCTAGATACTTTATATGATGTTCTCTTTTCGATGGTCATCATGATGGCACCTTTTACACCATTTCTGTCGGAGTATATATTCCAGCGATTGAACCTCCTGCAGCCAAAGAGATTAGAAGGTTCTGTCCATTTCCAAATGATTCCGCAAGTAAACGCCCATCTCATGAAGAACAACATTGAAGTGGCAATCAGCCGGATGCAAACAGTAATTGAATTGGGACGAGTAATGCGCGATAGGCGGACACTACCAGTGAAATATCCCGTGTCGGATATAATTGTCATTCACAAAAGCGAAGAATACTTGATGGATATCGACAGTCTACAAGACTACATCAAAGGTGAGTTAAATGTACGTAACTTAACGATCAGCTCAGACAAGGAGAAGTATGGCATAACACTGCGTGCCGAACCGGACCACAAATCATTAGGCCAGAGATTGAAAGGCGACTTCAAGAGCGTCTTAGCTGCCATTAAAAAGCTTACCGATAAAGAGATCCAAGGGGGATTGGCAGCTGGTTACTTTACCATAATGACCCATAAAATCGAACTCTCTGAAGTGCGTGTAATTTATTGTATCGACTCTCAAGCTGGGGCCAATTTTGAAGCGCATAGCGACAATGACGTTCTACTTTTGATGGACATGACACCGAATGAAGAACTGCAAGAAGAAGGTCTCTCCCGCGAAATTATCAACCGAATTCAGAAGCTGAAGAAGAAGGCACAGCTTATTCCTACCGATCCCGTCTTGATTTTGTTTGCAGTCAGCGAAGCAGATCATCAAATTGCTAGAATTGCTTCGAAGTTCAGCGAAACAATCCAAACTGCGGTAAAGTCCAAATTCCTACCATACTCAGAGGCTGAAGCTGGTGACAAACAACTAATCATCTCCGATACCTTCGAGCTCAAAGGAGTTAATTTAAAAATTACCATTTGCTCCACCGAAGCAGTCAAACTACCCGTGGTACCATGGGCAAATGTTATTGTTGCTCAATCATTGGTGCCACGCTATACCGATAGTCGCAAAGCAACAATTCTTCTGCAAAAGACAAATGGCGAAAAAATCACACTTCAAGAGTGCCAAGATGAGATTGAATCAATTTTCGGATTGTATGGCATCCAATTTGTAACTTCTTGCAATGGGGAAGTCATAACAACTCTTTGTACTGCGCACAGTGGAAGCACCTTCATAGTTTCGCGAAATAGTCCTTCCAATCTAATCGAGACCACAATAATACCATTTTCCAAGTTTGTCAACACTGAATATGCTGGTACAAGGTACACTGTCCTATTGGAAAATCCGGTCGACAACACACTTAATAAGCAGGAGCAACTTGAGGCTATCTACCCAAATGTGGATATAAAGCACATCACGTTCTACTAAACCTAATAATGTCTTAAAATAATTTACTGATACAAACAGATTATGATTTTCTTCAATATACTTCCAACGTGAAATAAAAAAATTAACAGCTTCAGTATTCGTTTTTGCATGGGTACCTTTCAGGTGTCTGCACGAAATAATGCACAAAAAGAGGTAATCGTTCATTAACTGGGATATTTCTACTTGCACGCAGGCATCTATGCAACTAGCAAATAGTTCAAATATCACTGAATTTACTGGTTGAATTCGGTCAACTAACCACTGGTTAGTTGAATAAATGAGTTCGCGCAAGGGAACTTGTCTTGATAATAGAGGCACAAACTATAGGACTGTAATGATAAATAAGCTCCAGAGATACCCCGATGAATTTTCGATATATTGTATTATATATTAATTTTTAATTACAACATACTATTGTATATGGTATCCATATGAATGGACACACAACAACGACGAATTGGACAGATCATCACCATTGACTGATAAAACATTGAGTTCGTCTGACAACGACATCTCGTCAGAAATAAAACTCTTGCAAACCGCCGCACAGTGTGTTATTTAGCCAATCTAGTGGGACTTTAATGAAAAATAAATGTCTCTCAAATGCAGCAAAATTGGTATCATATGAAAGGTAAAACCTCCGGCAATAGAATGGCACAAACAAAAACAAGAAAACAACTGTATTTACCGTTCAACAGAATCACAAACATCAGCTTGTTTCAAGTGAAAAATAAAATTAAAGCTCATTGCTTTTCTTGTGTCAAGTTGATAAGAGCGTGGTCAAATGAAATATTAGTTGTGCAAATTAAATTTATTTTTTTTATTTTTGGTTAGATCTCAGACTTTCTCGGGGTAAGTAATTTTTTTTGTGCACTATCAAATAAAACAATAAAAAATCGTTTGTTTGAAGACCTTAAAAGTGATGTTTTTTACTGTATTCTGTAACTTTGTAAAGCGTTTTAAGAATGTATCCTCATGTATCCATCGTGTTATTGTTCCTAAAATCTCCGTTGGTATATTCCTTGTTGGAATTCGTTTACTTTGGAATTCTGGTTTGCAACCTCATACAAAATTTTTTTTCAATTGACATATGTAGCAAAATGGAAAATTCAGCAATATTTCTGAAATGGAGAACCTCATCGAAGGAGGATCGCAACAAACCAATTAATGATTATATCATTCAAGAATTCGGTCTGGCGGACACAGACAATGTCCCTAGAGTGCTCCAAACGTATGTGAGCTCAATAAGTAGCAAAACTTTGGCATTTCACCATTGCATTCTTGGATTCGGGCTTTTGAGTGTGTCTTGCACATATCCTATAAGTTGGAAATAAAAAAGTGGCAAGCAAAGACTCCAATAGAAAAAGAATCCGTGGCTACAAGAAAAAAAATGTCTTCAATCCCAATTTCGGGAACGAATGGGACTTTTAGTTGACATACCAAAGCAAATTGCCGGAAACACAAATGATGGCAACACTGCAAGAAAGTTTTTTTTCGAAATTCAGATATAACAACTGAAATAAATGGGCTAAATATTGACTAAGTCAATCATTTTCGAGTTTTACTTGAAGTAATATCAAGTGAATGTGAAATTGATTCTGAAAAGTTTGCACTTTACGCTAGCGAAACCAGGGATATATACCTTCGGCATTATTCTTGGTATTATATGCCTCCAAGTATTCATAAGTTGCTTATACACTCGAAGCAAATTATTGAGGCTTGCATTTTACCACTTGGATAGTTGTCCGAAGAAGCCCAAGAAGCAAGCAACAATGAATATAGGCGTTTTCGAGAGCGTTTTAGTCGAAAATCGTCACTACAAAACTCGAATTGAGATGTGATAAACAGCACTTTCCTCGAATCCATATCTTTCGAGCCGTAATACAAAGCTTCGTAGAAAGAGAAGCCCACTTGTTCCAGAATGTATTGCATTACAAAAAGCTACAGATTCAGAAACCTCAAGCTCGGATGAAGAAAATTATTAGTTTCAATGGTCTATTTTAATAAACCAACTAATAAATCAGAAAAAAACATTAAATGTATTTTTTCTTTTCTTTCTAGGCTATCCTTGAAATAAAAACAAAAAAATAAATAAAAAAAATAAAAACAACATATTTAACTACATAGGTTTCAAAAAAAAATCAAACAAAACACTACACTTCGGTAGGGATTTTTAATGTTTTTAGACTGGTCAAATGAGGGCATTTTCAAGGTGTCGTATTTTTTCTAAATGTATGAGAAATACATTTTTAAGACTTAGGTAAGCTTCTTTATCTCACAAAATAACATATAATTACATAATTTAACTGTTTTATATCAACAACGCTCCATTAAAACGCTCAACGAATAAAGTTACGCTAGATTGGTAAAATAACACACTGTGCGCCGTTTTTTGGGCGGTTTGCAACTAATTAGATCCTATATAGGCTCCTCATCCAGCCAGAAGTCTGCGCAGTAAAGAAGACCTTACCTGAAGTGGCGCGCACACGTAGAAACCTACCTCAACCAACTTGAAGTGAGTAGGCAGTTAGCGAATGTCCGGGCTAATTTGAGTGGCATGTTGGTTGAGGCTCAGGTACATACCGGACAGAAGCGTCTAGTTCTCTTTCCACTACTGAAACTCAATTCAACAAAACAGTGATGTTTCCACACAGTTGTAAGGAAAAAAACTTGATAAAAAACTTAAAGTAAGAATTCGGGTATCCAACACACTGCGACACGAAATACTGTGAGAAAATTCAAAGTCGAAAGATAAATTAAATGATAAGAAAACAAATTTTCAATAGCATAACCAAATAATATTATTCAGTTGTTTTATTAAAAAAATATACAAAAAAGTTGATTAATGTTAAAATTACTTCTTGATTGTGACTTTTAATACTGGGAATGGATAATTTCGTTTAATGGTACATGTTTTCTTTAGACGGTTCTCCGAAATCGCCATTGCCATTTACAAAAAAAAAATTTCTTATGTTTATATTATCCTTTATTGAAGTTAGCCTTCTTATCGGAATTTAACTTCCATTGCTTCAGATTGGCAACGTATAAGCTGTCGCACAGCTCTTGCGAGATTCGAATTATCTCTTTCCATAAAGGCAAAGTGTCGAACCATTTCGGCATTGATACTGTATAAGCAAACAAGACAATTATGGTTTTAACATAATCCCTTCATTAACAACACCATCTTCCTTTAGAAAACCAACTTCGATCCATTCCTTCATTCACAAGTACTTATGGCGGATTTTTTGTTCTCCCTTCGTTTTTTTAGTCGTCGTCAGTAAAGCTGTTTGGCTTGTAGTAGTCTAGTTTTAAGTCAATGCATTCGCCAGAGAGTAAAATGTTTTGCATGTCCACGTCGACCTCGGCTGAAAATAAAAATATAAAATTAAAATATTAAAAATGAATGCAACAAAGACGAAAGAAGTGGATATAAGTGTATATACAGAGGCCTACTGTCTGCAAATACTAGAACTTCGTTCTTGAAAAACATTTGATCTGTTGTACTCACCTTTTGGTAAAGGCTGTGTTCCTTTCCCGGATGCAAGACTGCGCTTACTTTAGTCGTAGGCTAGACGACCTATTTTGCAGTAACTCCGTATACAGTATCGTCCGAACCACTCTCTGAAACTGTCTCGTTTGAAGCTGTCTCGCCTGATTTTATATTCGTCGATGAATTTTCATCTTCCATTAACTCCATCAATTCCTTCTTATTGGATGTTGTTGTATTCGGATTGCTCCAAGTATGTATGTGCCCAGTCGTGTACTTTAAGCACATTTTTGAATTTATTGATTGCATCGCAAAAATAAGAGTATTTTAATGCTGTTGCATTTTTTAGCACACTCTTGCATTCTGCATAACTGAAAAGATCTTTGTTCTGCACATTGGGCGGTTTACCTAACCCATATCATGATCTACAGCTAGGTTCTACGTTTCACTTTCACTCGAAATGAAATTGAAATCGGTCTAAAGTGAAATTCTGGGTTCCACATTTCACTTTTACCGATTTCAATTTCACATTTTTCGAAGTTACAAAAAAAGTGAATTTCCGTGTTCCACAATTCGGTTTTATCGTTTTGTGAGTGATTTCAATCCGATCATTTTGGTATCTGTGAAATTGTTGGGATGAGCTGACGCTATTGAAAATGTAAGTGAATAATATCTGAGTGCAGTAGTGTTATTTAGATGTTGAATAAATATATTAAAACATAATGTTTTTTAACAGGGGTAAACACAAGAATACTTCACAAGAGGCAATATATATTGAATTCTTGGAGAGGCATAAAGACCTTGCCAGAGGATTCATGAAAGGAGATCGTGTAGCAGCCGACGCTTTGTGGAACGATCTTAAAAATGAATTGAACACCCATGGTCCACCACAGAAGGATGCGAATGGATTGAAAAAGGTGAATAATAAATAAAATAATTAAAACAAATTAATAAAAAAAATTGCTTTTCTCAGGTATGGACGGACTGGAAGGCTTCCATAAGAAAGAAGCTATCCGACAATAAGGCCGAAGATATTTCAACTGGAGGCGGGCCATTCAATAAATTTGTTGTATCTCCTACAGAAGATGCCGTAGCCAAAATATGCGGTTTTTACACAGTAGTTGATGTTATTTCAAATATACTAGATTTCGGAATAGAAGAAGCCGATGAAAATTCAAGGAGTAATACGCAGGAACTACTACCAGGCATGAGCGAACCTGCAAATACACCATGCAGATTGCAGAAAAAGAAGAAGTGCGGCCTCAGCGAACGACATTCTGCATCAGCTCATAAGTCAACAAATTGAAGCCATTTCTAAGATTGGAGAAAAAAATTGAGATTGGTGTGGAGGCTTCAATTAAAAGTATCCGTGTAGCAAAAAAACATCGAACACACCATTCGAAAAATTCAAAAATCGGAAACCATGTTTATCAAGTCGATATTATGATATAAATCTAAATAAAATAACAATTATTTATTTTCATTTGAAATTTATTTGCTTTACTTACGCAGCATCTGCAATTTCTAAAGGATTAGAAAGGTCTCAAATGAACAGAATTTCTAAACAAAACAATTATCAAGAAAAATTATTTTGCAATGTCCCATATGACAGATAATCAGCTGTCTTTAATTTCACCGAGTGATTTCGAAAACTTTTCGAAGTTATGAAATCGGTCGGAATGTGGAACACCAAAAACGAATTCACTCGATTTACAAAAGTAATTTCACTTTCATTTCACTCGATTTCTGGAACCTAGCTGCTAGTACAGAAATAGGTGATAGAAAATGAAAGCTACAGCTAGGTTCCAGAAATCGAGTGAAATGAAAGTGAAATTACCATCTGTCATATGGGATATTGCAAAATTATTTTTATTTTGATAAATTGTTTTGTTTACAAATTCTGTTCATTTTTAAGATTTATAATGAGTGCTACTTTTATTGCTGTGTTGCGAATGGAAAAACAAAAGTATGCAGAGGAAAAAATAAAAAGGCGTACGCTTAGAGACCTTTCTAATCCTTTAGAAATTGCAGATGCTGCGTAAGTAAAACAAATAAATTTCAAATGAAAATTAGTAATTGTTATTTTATTTAGATTTATAACATATTATCGACTTGATAAACATGGTTTTCAAATGTTGCTACAAACAGTTACGCCACATCTAAAAGCATCATCTATTCCTTGCGTGTTGCAGTTAGCCGCAGTTTTGCGTTTCCTTGCCGAAGGAAGCTTCCAAAGATCAATTGGAAAAGATTCTGATGTTGGTTTGGGCCGTAGCACTGTGTCAAAAATATTGAAAAGAGTTCTTAATGTTTTGGAGAACAAAATTTGTCCAAGATGGATCAAACTTTCCATGTCGGATGAAGAAAAACAGAAATCCAAACAACATTTCATGAACGAATTTCATATTCCTGGGGTCATCGGCTGCATTGACGGCACACACATTAGAATGTCGCAGCCACATGAAGATCCTACACTATTTTATAACAGGAAAGGATACTTCTCAGTTAATGCAATGATTGTAAGTAGGATACAAAAATATAATTTTTTCAAAAACTAAGTATTTCATTTTGGGTAGATATGTGATTACAACATGGTGATAAGAGCTGTCGATGCGCGTCGCCCGGGATCAAGCCATGACGCTCTTATTTGGAGCATGAGCAAGGCTCGGGACTATCTTAAAAGAAGATATGAAAGTGGGGATCGTTCGTCCTGGCTTTTAGGAGATGCTGGATATGGATTGGAGCCTTTCCTCCTGACGCCATATAGGGATCCACAAGCAAACAGTTTACAACATGCGTTTAACCAAAAGCATTCCTCCGCTCGGAACGTAATCGAAAGGACGTTCGGCGTTTTGAAAAGTCGTTTCAGATGCTTGGCTCGTTCTCTTAAGTACCAGCCAAGTAAGGTTGTCCAAATTATAAATGTTTGTTGCGCGTTACACAATATTTGCAGACATTATAAGATACAAGATCAAGAGGATGTTAGCTTTGCGGTAGGAAACGAAGTTAATGAAAGTGAATATGAATTCACAGACCAAGCGGAAACTTTCAACGAAGCCAGTCAATTAAGAGACCAAATTGCAAATGGTATATACTTAAGACATTAAATTATCATTAAAGAAACTAACTTAATATCATATTCCATGCTAATATACACTAAAATTAAAAAAAAATTCAGACTTCAATTATTAATTTCTTAAAACAAAAACAACAGAAAATGGTTAAGTACTAATATTCTAATAGAAACTATAATCAACATAACAAAAATTCAGACTTCAATTATATGTTTCTTACAACAGAAAACGGTTAAACTTATGAACTAATAGAAACTATTATAAATATAACAGAAATTCAGACCTCAATTATTTGTTTCTTAAAACAGAAAACAGAAAAATAGAAACTAAAATAAACAAAACAAAAATTCAGATTTCAGTGCTTAATCTAAAAACAAAAACAAAATAGTAGCTAGCTTATTTACTAAAAAAAGAGCACATTTTACACTTGGCGTGATAAATACTTCATTTCTATTTCTTTTAATTCGATTTTTCTTTTTTTTAGAAGTATTTCTTCTTTTCGAAATTTTTCCATTTCAAAATTGTGCCTCAACTTTTCCACATTTTTTTCTACCAATATATTTGAAAGATTGTCCACAGATTTTTGAAGTTTCCTAATGGTGTGTTCGATGTTTTTTGCTACACGGATACTTTTAATTGAAGCCTCCACACCATTCTCAATTTTGTCTCCAATCTTAGAAATGGCTTCATTTTGTTGATTTATGAGCTGATGCAGACTGTCGTTCGCTGAGGCCGCACTTCTTCTTTTTCTGCATGGTGTATTTGCAGGTTCGCTCACACCTGGTAGTACTTCCCGCGTATTACTAATCGAATTTTCATCGGCTTCTTCTATTCCGAAATCGTGGGTATTTGAAATACCATCAACCACTGTGTAGATACCGCATATTTTGGCTACGGCATCTTCTGTAGGAGATATAACAAATTTACTGAATGGCCCGCCTCCAGTTGAAATATCTTCGGCCTTATTATGGGATAGCTTCTTTCTTATGGAAGCCTTCCAGTCCGTCCATACCTAAGAAAAGCAATTTTTTATTAATTTGTTTTAATTATTTTATTTATTATTCACCTTTTTCCATCCATTCGCATCCTTCTGTGGTGGACCATGAGTGTTTAATTCATTTTTAAGATCGTTCCACAAAGCGTCGGCTGCTACACGATCTCCTTTCATGTATCCTCTGGCAAGATCTTTATGCCTTTCCATGAATTCAATAATTATTGCCTCCTGTGAAGTATTCTTGTGTTTACCCCTGTTAAAAAACATTATGTTTTAATATATTTATTCAACATCGAAATAACACTACTGCACTCAGATATTATTCACTTACATTTTCAATTGCGTCAGCTCATCTAAACAATTTCACAGATACTAAAATGATCGGATTGAAATTGTTACGTGCTGGTTGTCGAGTCCTTGCTGGCATGCTGGTTCCGGCTTTCTGCTCGTCGGAGGGCGTAGGCCCTTGACTCGAACACGTTACAAATTCATGCCAGTCTTACGGCTATCGATGACTAAGCCTGCGAGAAAATTCACCTTGCCCACCCTACCTTGATCTTCTTACTCGCCTTGAAGATCCCTTTCCGTGGCATTCTCTCTTCCTTTAATCCTCCATTTCACTTCACTTTTAAACCCTTCTTCTCATCCTCATTAACCCAGTTAATTAAAAGCCATTATTTCTAGTTTTAACACTCATAATCATTTAAATATTTTATTAAACGTTATCATTTCGAATTGCAACACTTTCACCGAATATTATTTTACAGTTTTCTAGATGTTAATCCTTTTATATACCTATTACTTTATCTATATAACGTTTTATGATTTGGGCTTCTTTACCGTCTTTTTATTGTCGATTTTACTTTTATCATTTGTCCCCGCGAAATTTAATTTATATGTATATATATATAGTTTATATCTTGGTTTTGCACTCACCCTTTGATTTGCGGTTGAACTGGCGATGATGTGGCCACTGCATCCAGGTTCTTTCTCGCTGTTGTGGTGGAATCTCACTATTTTAAAATCACTATATCTACACATAAATTATTAATTTTCTCCCTGCAAAATTCCCTTGATTGAATTTAAGTATATATATGTATAAAACAATAATTATATATAAGGATTTCAATCTTTTTTGAGTTTAAATTTACGTTATGTCAAAATTAATTCTTCTTTTTGTTTTAAATTATTCTATTCAAGCGAATTTTCTTTTGAAATTTACTTAAAAAAATTAAAAAAAGTTATTGGGAATTTGTTCTTTTGTCGGTCCTCGAACCGGGAACCTTCTGCTCCGCTTTTGCTCTTTGTTCTGTTTTTGATGCTGCTACCGCTTGCACTATGGGACGGTTGGGAGTTTCGGCTTCTAACTTATGGCGGAGTGCTCCACTAACTGCCACCCACTTTCTTATCTGGACTTCGCTGTCCGATTCACCCACTTTTCACTGCGTTTGAAACTCGTTTCACTGTTCTTAGAATTTTTTTCTTAGCGGCCAACAATCTGTTGTGCCGCTAGTATTTTCTTTTGTTGCCGACAATCCTATTAAGGGTATAATTAATTAATTGCCTACTTTAAACGAGTTTTTAGTTTTACCTGGGCTTTTTCTTCTATGCTCTCTACTCTACTCCTTTTCGATTTTGCACAAACTTTTTCTTCACTTGTAAAAATTACACTCTAGCAAGTATGGCAGGACGTCTGTCTCGCTACCGTTCAAATAATGAAGTGGCGGTTGCGGTTCTAATAACGTCGTCCACCAATTTCTGTTTTAGGAACAACTATTTCTTTGCTTATTTTGAGTGTTTTTAAAAGGGGTTGTTGTATTTACTACCTATTTTTACCTATCTATTTTTACAACCCTTTTCCGATGAACTCTTTAATTTCGATGAATTGACCTCTTGTCATTCAAACATTTGACAATCAAAACATCTGTCATGTATCATTTTTGTTGTCAATCGCCGGTGTTTTCGGTCGTGAATTTTCTTTAATTCTTTAATTTTCTTAAAATTCGTAACAGGGCTTTGCTTTTGTTGAGTATTATGAATATTCAACAAGTGCAAAACGAACCCACACTCGCGTGTAATGAATTTAGTGTTCCAGAAAAATCAAAATAAATGCGGAACCACACGAAGCTAACTATCTTTGATAATTTTCAAGATTGGGATTAAACAACCTGACAGCATTTTGGACGCTTTCCAACACTAGTGGGGCGCGAATCCCGATAATAAGCCGGGCAAACGATAAGTGCATTAATTTTTTTTCGTTTAATTCGTGATTCTTTGTGAATTGTTTTCCTTTTTTTTCAGGTTACTGCCGAATATCTTTGGCGTGATATATGCCAATCGGTTTGCCGTTTCGGGTCTCTAATTGATACATGCAGTTTCCTACAACTTTACTCACTCTGGACTTGAGGAACTTGGGCATAAGTTTAGCGTTTTGCCCGCTGCAGAACTTGCTTTGGGCGAAGTTTCGATGGAAGACTTCTTGCCCTTCTCTGTATGTGACCTGCTTTGATCGCTTATTGTAAGTATGTTTGCCTTTCTCAAATGCTTTTTCAAGATTTTGCGTAATGTGTTGTCGGTTTACTTGTGTTTTGGCTTCGTATGGTGTTATCAACATTTCCGGGTCAGAAAGTGCCTTCAATTCGCGAAGTACTGGATATGCTGAGGCATGACTGATAATATTTTGGCCGAACATGGCATAATATGGCGAGCAGCCGATCGCTTCGTGTACGTCCGATCTTAATGCGCATGCTATGCTAGGCAAGTACACATCCCACGTATTTTGTTCCTCAGTTACCAGTACTCGCAACTTGCTAAGGACACTTCGGTTGACCCTTTCGGAATTGTTGGCTTGTGGCGAATATAGTGCCGTACGCACATGCTTAACACTATACTTAGCCAAAAATTCTCTAAAAACATTTGAGACAAACTGTTTCCCATTATCTGAATGGATAACTTCTGGCGTACCAAACATATAAAACACATCATTTTCTAAATATTGCACAATTCGTGTAGAGGTTGCTTTTGGTAGTGCTTTCAAGAAAGTATATTTCGTGAAATGATCCATAGCTATGAAAATATACGCATTACCCTGCTTCGTTCTCGGATATGGCCCTAACAAATCAATGTAAATTCTTTGCATTGGTCTTACGGACACAGTCTGTTTTGTTATTGGAGGGCGAAGAGTCGTGTTTGGTGCCTTTATGATTTTGCATGTTTCGCACTGACTGACATACTCTTTGATGTCCTTAGCCATATGCGGCCAGTAGTATTTTTCACGAATTCTCGCGTAAGTTTTCGCGAAACCACTATGACAACATAACTTTGTGTTATGGGCCATTTCGACAGTCGTACGAGTCAGTGCATTCGGCAACCAAAGACGCCACAACAAATCTTCGTCTCCAACCTCACTCGACCGGAACCTAACCCTTTTGTAAATATATTTTCCCGATACAACTAGGTCCGGGAGAACAGACTGGTTTTTGATGATGTCCTCTCTCAACTTTGAATATTCCGCTGAATCAAATTCCTCCGATGCCAAGTCCACCTCTACACCGATTGACGTTGCTGAAATCTCTTCCATATCCCCGCGTGACAAAGCATCTGGTACTACGTTGAGGGAACCCTTTCGATGTTCAATCGTGAAATCGTACTTCTGGAGTTCTAAGCTCCACCTGGCCAGTCTAGTACTTAAGTCTTTCACTGACATGAGCCACTTAAGACTTGAATGGTCAGTTATGACACGGTAAGGTAATCCCTCAACATAGGCCCTGAACTTCTGTACGCTGAGGACTGCGGCAAGACATTCCAGCTCTGTGACGGTGTAGTTTCGCTGGGCCTTATTCAGTTTTTTCGACATAAAGGCAATCGGAGTCTCATTTTGATCTTTATCTAGTTGAAAGAGAACTGCACCTACTCCTTCCGACGAAGCGTCGCATTGAATTGTAAAGGGCTTACTAAAATCCGGTTGTGATAGCACCGGAGCAGAAGTAAGCGCTTGTTTAAGTCTATTAACAGACTGAATAGCCTCAGATGTTAACTCAAAATGTTTTCTGGATTTAAGGCAATCAGTTAACGGAGCAGTAAGATCGGCATAGTTCTTTATGAATCTCCTATACCACCCAGTTAGGCCTAGAAACCTCCTAATTTGTCTAGCAGTTTTGGGGAGGGGAAAATCTACCATTGCCTCCACCTTTTCCGGATTTGTCTTCAAAGTGCCCTGACCTACAATATATCCCAGGTATTTTATCTGCCGCATGCAGAACTTGCTTTTCTCGACATTGATGGTTAGGTTCGCCTTACGTAAGCAGGTAGCCACTTCTTTCAACGTCTGGATGTGTGACGCAAAATCCGCTGAACATATTAACAGATCGTTAAGATAAACGAAGACATGCTCTCTTAACCGTGAAGGAATCACACGGTCCATGAGACGACACATCCTCTGTGCGGCGTTGCATAACCCGAAGGGCATAACTGTAAATTGATACAGTGGCCGGCCAGGTACAGCAAATGCCGTTTTACTTTTGGACTCTTCATCTAACGGAATTTGCCAAAATGCATCTTTAAGGTCAAGTCCCGTGATGAAGAATGTGTCCTTCAACCTACTTAATAATCCGTCAATATGAGGCAGCGGATAAGCATCTTTAACAGTCACTGCGTTTACTTTTCTAAAGTCTAGGCATAGCCTGACTTTACCAGGCTTCCTAACTAACACCGTTGGAGAACACCATGGAGAATTACTTTCTTCGATCACTCCAAGTTCTATCATGCGATCGAGTTCTTTGAAGACTTCCTCTTGACGTACTGGAGACAATGGGTAGTGCCGAGATTTGATTGGCACTGCGTTGCCAACATCAATGGAATGTGTTTCCAAATTCGTTTTCCCCAGACCCAGCTCTATGGAATTCAGGAAAAGTTTTTTTGTGGCCTGAAGGATAAGATTTTGCTCCGCATCTAGATCTATGTAATCAGTCTGATCATCTTTATCCAGCAAGACATCGGCTCGGATTTCGCATAATTGTGGGACTAAATGGAATAATTTCCAAAAATCCATTCCCAGGTACATCTTTTGGGTTAAGTTGGGAATCAGGTAGAAACAAATAGGCTGAGTTACTCCCTTAAGCGTGGTTTGAACCACGCAATAGCCCACAATTTCATGTGCCTTGCCATCGGCTGTCCGCACATGGTTCTTATATGGTTTCACTACTGCACCTATCCTTTCTACTAACTCCCAACACCCACTACCCAGCACCGAGATGGATGCACCACTATCTAGCAATCCGTAGACTTCTTCTGTACCTAACAGAACGTTAGTGTACATCCTCCCATCGGTGTCTGAAGTGATAATGGACTCCACAATCATTCTGCGAAATTTTTGACGATCCCGAAACCGACGCCTGCATTTTTGGATCTGACTACTCGCGGATTTACAACAAGTTCCCATAATACGAGAACGAACTTTTTCATAGTTTTGCTTCCGTTCATGAAGCGATTTCAATTTTTATTTTATTATCGGATGGTTTTCTAATAATGTGTCTTCTTTTCTTTTAAGCACGCTAATAGGAGGAGAAGACGCCTCCTGACAACACAAAACATTTATTGGTTCGACGGGCCGGGGTTGTTCTTTACGGAACGACTCTCCCCGCTCTTCCTTTCGTTCCTTTGGAAGTTTTCCGGGTGCTTTCCACACTCGGGGGTACTCACACCTTTATTTCCGCACAAGAAACAAAAAAGGTTTCGGACATGAGACGGACATTGATAGAATGTGTGACCAGACTGGTCACAATTCCAACAGACAAGAGACGAAGGAACACGTCTGTTATATGTCAAAGCTTCGATGTCTTCACCATTTGGCTCAGGAGATGTTTGGTCTGATTCTACACTGAGCTCGTGTACAGATCTCTGAGAGAAATGTCGTTTGGCTAGAAATCGTTCAGCTTCTCTTGCTTTGCACCTAAGCTGCTCCAACGTTTTAATATCTGCTACTAACAGCACCTCACCTAATTTATCTTTGCTATTATTTCGAATAACATCGATCAATTTTCTCGCATCGAAGGGTTCATTGAGCCGGTCATTGAGAGCTATAACTGCTCCATAATACTCGTCGAAAGATTCTTTGAACCCTTGCTTTCTAGTTAGTATTCGCATAAAAATGTCAACGTCGTTTTCATGTCGGCCAAACTCTTTTCTCATTGCATTCTTCATGCACGTGAAGTCTGCATTCGAGTTTTTCCGCAGAAATGCCCAATACCAATTATTTGCTCTACCATTGAGCAGCATATGCAAATTTTGTACCATTTGCTCCTCACTGTACCCTGAAGAAACTTGCATACGGCTGACCTTAAATAAAAAGTCAGACACACTATCTGTCCCATCGTATTTGATGTTCCATCTGTCAAGTCTACATTTTTCTGAACCACTAGAACAAGATGGAACTTGTGCGTTGGATATGGATGTTGAGAACGAATTTCTTGGCCTCGGTATAGGTGGAAGACTGTCAAAAGATTGATTTTGTGGCACCTGATTAGTCCCACCATTATTGTTATTTTGAACGCTGTTGCCAACACGGTTATTATTAACAATATTGTTACCAATGCTGTCCAGCTTTTGCAACATCCTAGACATAAAAACATCCATTGTCTGGAAATAATTAATTTGATTTACTGTTAAGCTTCGTTCAATGCGGTCAGCCAATCGGTCGACATCATTATTAACCGTGGACCCTGATGGAGCTGGGTTATTTTCCACATTATTAGTGGGAACATCGTTTTCCCTTTCAGACATATCTAGTGAATAATTTATTCGAGTTGAATCAAGTTCTTGAGAATAATTGAAAGAATTTGCTAAATTGAAACGATCAATGTTTCTATTGAATTGTTGATGGAACTTATCAAACTCAGCTGCCGAATGAGCTCTTATAGTTTCTAAGTCTTCGGCAATGGACACTCTTCTATTACTATTACTCATTACCAAAAATAAACAGAACAAAAACTATTCAAAGTAGTTCGATGACCCTAATCAGAACAGATGAGGGACACCCAGAAACAAAGGTTCAGACAAAAGAGTAAAAGTTTTCAAAAGAAAAGGTAATTATTTTCAAAATATAAAAAAAAATCAAATAAAAATAATAAAAATTCTATTTATAGATAAAAAAATGAAACAAGTTATAAAATGTTGATAAAAAAAAATGTATAAATCATAATGGTTTGAGGATGAGAAAGAAGTACGGCTGAGGAAGTGTTATGTTGGAGGAAGAAAGAATGCCGAAGCGCTGAGCCCATAAAAAAAAATAAAACAATCTAATCACGGTACCATCTTTTAATATAAAAAAAAATTTACAATAATTATGTTCTTGTTCCAGGACCATTGCATTCACATTACACAAATACACTGGACTCTGGAACAACTAATTCATACCAACTTCCTGAAGTATCATCAGATGACAGACTTTATCCATCATTGCGTTTCTTCTTCAGTTTAGTATGTATAGTATATATATAAACATTTAAAAATGTTTCTTTTTTTCAAATGAGTTGGTATATGTTCGGGCTGTATGTGAACCTGCTTTACAAGTTCCCATCAGACTCGAACATATTCCAACACATGTTATATTGCTTGGTATTACCTTACCATAGCAACGCGATGCCAAGTGCTTTACACTTAGTCACCGGGACTTATGGTTTGATAATACCTAGCTAAAAGTAAAAAAAATCAAAAAATATGAAAGTAAAATCAAGAAAAATGAATGGCTCAATAAAATATTTTGTTAACTAAATCATTGACTATTGCTGATGATGCCTTTATTGTCCCAGACACCTTGCTTTACAGCTAAAACACGTTGGGCGCCATTTTGTTACGTGCTGGTTGTCGAGTCCTTGCTGGCATGCTGGTTCCGGCTTTCTGCTCGTCGGAGGGCGTAGGCCCTTGACTCGAACACGTTACAAATTCATGCCAGTCTTACGGCTATCGATGACTAAGCCTGCGAGAAAATTCACCTTGCCCACCCTACCTTGATCTTCTTACTCGCCTTGAAGATCCCTTTCCGTGGCATTCTCTCTTCCTTTAATCCTCCATTTCACTTCACTTTTAAACCCTTCTTCTCATCCTCATTAACCCAGTTAATTAAAAGCCATTATTTCTAGTTTTAACACTCATAATCATTTAAATATTTTATTAAACGTTATCATTTCGAATTGCAACACTTTCACCGAATATTATTTTACAGTTTTCTAGATGTTCTTTTATATACCTATTACTTTATCTATATAACGTTTTATGATTTGGGCTTCTTTACCGTCTTTTTATTGTCGATTTTACTTTTATCATTTGTCCCCGCGAAATTTAATTTATATGTATATATATAGTTTATATCTTGGTTTTGCACTCACCCTTTGATTTGCGGTTGAACTGGCGATGATGTGGCCACTGCATCCAGGTTCTTTCTCGCTGTTGTGGTGGAATCTCACTATTTTAAAATCACTATATCTACACATAAATTATTAATTTTCTCCCTGCAAAATTCCCTTGATTGAATTTAAGTATATATATGTATAAAACAATAATTATATATAAGGATTTCAATCTTTTTTGAGTTTAAATTTACGTTATGTCAAAATTAATTCTTCTTTTTGTTTTAAATTATTCTATTCAAGCGAATTTTCTTTTGAAATTTACTTAAAATTAAAAAAAGTTATTGGGAATTTGTTCTTTTGTCGGTCCTCGAACCGGGAACCTTCTGCTCCGCTTTTGCTCTTTGTTCTGTTTTTGATGCTGCTACCGCTTGCACTATGGGACGGTTGGGAGTTTCGGCTTCTAACTTATGGCGGAGTGCTCCACTAACTGCCACCCACTTTCTTATCTGGACTTCGCTGTCCGATTCACCCACTTTTCACTGCGTTTGAAACTCGTTTCACTGTTCTTAGAATTTTTTTCTTAGCGGCCAACAATCTGTTGTGCCGCTAGTATTTTCTTTTGTTGCCGACAATCCTATTAAGGGTATAATTAATTAATTGCCTACTTTAAACGAGTTTTTAGTTTTACCTGGGCTTTTTCTTCTATGCTCTCTACTCTACTCCTTTTCGATTTTGCACAAACTTTTTCTTCACTTGTAAAAATTACACTCTAGCAAGTATGGCAGGACGTCTGTCTCGCTACCGTTCAAATAATGAAGTGGCGGTTGCGGTTCTAATAACGTCGTCCACCAATTTCTGTTTTAGGAACAACTATTTCTTTGCTTATTTTGAGTGTTTTTAAAAGGGGTTGTTGTATTTACTACCTATTTTTACCTATCTATTTTTACAACCCTTTTCCGATGAACTCTTTAATTTCGATGAATTGACCTCTTGTCATTCAAACATTTGACAATCAAAACATCTGTCATGTATCATTTTTGTTGTCAATCGCCGGTGTTTTCGGTCGTGAATTTTCTTTAATTCTTTAATTTTCTTAAAATTCGTAACAAAATCACTCACAAAACGATGAAACCGAATTGTGGAACACGGAAATTCACTTTTTTTGTAACTTCGAAAAATGTGAAATTGAAATCGGTAAAAGTGAAATATGGAACCCGAAATTTCACTTTAGACCGATTTCAATTTCATTTCGAGTGAAAGTGAAACGTAGAACCTAGCTGTATGTTACATTTTAAGTGACGCCCACATTTTTGGGAGTATTTTTATACCCTATCCCATAGGGGGGTATATTAGTTTTGATACTTAGTTTGTAACATAGAGAAATAATTTTGCTACATATACCTCAAAGTATATGGATCGACTCAGAATCGCTAGCTGAGTCGAATTAGCCATGTCTGTCTGTCCGTCCGTCCGTCCGTCTATTTGTTCGTCAGCGGTTTTTGGGTCTTAAATTTTGAGCTAGGATAATGAAATTTGGTATATAGGATCCTCGTCCGTGCCACCAGAACAAGTGTAAACATTTTTGAAATCCGCCCACTGCCACGCCCCCTTTTTAGGAAAACTTATTTTTTGGCCAAACCGTAAGGAATTTCAAAAAAGTGTCTGAGTAGCATATTTAGACAATCCTAATATCTATATTTCGTTCATACAAAGTTTTTTGCCACGCCCACTTTTTGGGGGCGTTTTTAGTAAAAACGCTTTTTGTCCAAATTTTAAAACTTTCGAAAAAAATTTTGATGCAAATACTTCCGAAATGGTAATATAAACATTTTGTCCATAGATCATTTTCACCTACGCCCACATTTTGGGGGCGTTTTCTTACAAAAACCATTTGTATACCCCATCCCAAGGCATTAGCAATAGAAATACGTTGTTTTTTTGTCGAACCACAAAAGTTTTTGAGAAACTGTCTGAGCAATATATTGTGACAATGTCATTTTCTGTTTTTCATCGCCATAAGGCCTATATTTTGAGGATATTAATTTAAAGGATGGGATGGGATAGGGTATTCAACGACCCGCATAGCGGATTGTAACCTCTCATATGTTTTTAAACAGTTTTTGGTAAACAAAATTTAAAACAAATTAAAATTGTATGAATTATCAATCTACGCCTACTTTTTGGAAGCGTTTTCTTATCAAAACGATTTTTTTTCCCTTAGTGGGTATAGAAATACATCCGTAAATTTTAGGCTAGGACGATGAAATTTTGAAAATGAGCTATCTGTTCAGCAAATCAAAACAAATTCAATTTCGACCACTGGCATGCCAATTTTTATGAGAAAGCGATTTTTGGTCCAAACGAATAGAAATTTGAAGAAAAGTCTGAACAAGATATTTAGACAATGTCATTCAAATAAATTGGGCGTTTAAAAAAAATAGTTTTTGCTGAAAATCTAAATTAAAAAATGGTGGTGGCAAAATATTCTGCCAATATTATAGTATACATTTGTTATATAAGCTGCTCCGACTTATCCGGACAACAGGGCATCTAGGAATCTCAAAGGTAAGTCAGGCCACCATCTGGCGGATGAGCAGAGAATCCTGTAGTGCATACAGTAACAAGTCCCACAGGGATGTACGGTCGTGGTAACTTCCTTACAACTTAAAAAATATCTAGTTACAAACCAGACACGGAACGACCACGGACAACGACTTAGGAACGTACGCACGCTGTACAGCCCGGTTGCTAGTCAAAAACTTGAATCTTTTCTCGCGGTAGAGGAAAGACATTACATCAATTCCGGGAATATGATAGATAGGATAAGGAAAAACCGAACAACATGCGACATTAAGGAACACAGGCTCTACGAAATAACAATGGCAAGCTAGTCACTGACGCGTATGGAATTCTAGATGTATTCAGGCAGCATTTCCAGCGGCTGCTCAAAAAGCATAATGTCGAGAGAGGGACAGGGCAAGAAACCAGCCAACGAAGAGGAAACGCTTCTTCCAAATATTGAAGTAGTTAAACAGCCATTAAAATAGTGAACAACAAAAAGAAGGCCGGATTTGTTGGTATATATACTATCAACAAAGCCTGAACATGCCCGATGACTGGAATATCCATATGACCCTTTTACAAAAAATGTGATCCCATGTCTACCCCTACTACCGATGCATATCCCGTGCTAAATGCCCTATATAAGATTCTCTCCAACGTACTATGTGAAGGTCCTAATTATTTCAGTAAAAATCGCTATGCCAAAGCGCTTGAACTGAAGTAGTAACGTGTTTAGGTTCAAGATAATGGAGCCTGCCTTATATCAGGCAGAGACCCTCAACGGGTCAGGAACCGTTGGATTTAGTAACGTGGGAAATTCTAAAAATAATACTCAAATATAACATATGAAAAATAAATAAAAGGATACAAGATCTTATCCGTTTTCGTAACCTCTCAGGCTGGATCTAAAGACCGCCTGTATTACATCCACAACAAATATCATAATAAAGGTCTCACGAAGTCACACCATCCCCAAAATACACTTCATGGGGATGAAATATAGAACAAAACATATGAGAAGGCTACAACCCGCTGTGCGGATCGTTATCCCTATCCCATCCTATCCATAAAACTAAAATCCCCAAAAAAGTGGGCATGGCTTAAAACACGATATGGATAAAATTGAAAAATGATATAGTGACAACAAATTCTTCAGACTGCTTATAAAACACTTACGGTTCTACAAAAGACAAGGTTTTCTCCTGCATATGTTATGGTTTAGTGTATAAAAATGGTTTGTATATAAAAACGCCCCCAAAAAGTGGGCGTGGGATAAAATGGTATAAAGACGAAATATTCATATTAATATTATTATTGATTCTGCATCAATTTTTTTTTCGAAAAATTTAAAATTTGACCGAAAACAGTTTTTTATTGAAAACGCCCCCAAAAAGTGCTTTGGAAGCCAACACAAGTCGTGCGAGATTGTACCAAGAGGATAATAACGACGAGAGGTACTCCACAGGGGGATGTTCTTTCTCGATTTCTCTGGCTACTGGTAGTCAATGAATCATTGAGAAGATAAGAAATTACCGCAATAAAAACAGTGGCTTACGCAGACGATGTGGTTCTCATGGTATGTGGGAAATTCCCATCGACTCTAAACGCAATCATGCAAACAAGCCTAAACATACTCAATAGATGAGTTTTCGGAACCGACCCTCTCACTGTCACTAAGTGCCAAATACCTTCGGGTGATACTCGATATCAAGCTAAATTGGAACCTTAACATCAACGAAAGGGTAAAAGAAAGCTAATATTGCACTATACAGCTGCAGTAGAATCTGCGGTAAGAAATAGGGTTCCTCGCAGACGATTACTAAATGGCTATACACAGCTGTCGTCAGACCAATTCTCACCTACGGTTGCTTAGTCTGGTGGAATTCCAGGCTCAAAGAACAGCAGGTTTGGAAACAATTCTAAATCTCACCCCAATCAACCTATAGCTGATTGACACAGCAGCGAAAAGCGCAGCACGCCTCAAAGAAGCGGGCAAGCTATGTATCAAAACGTTTGGTCACAGCACAATACTGAAATTATTAGAATATGATAATGGCATCTGACTACACCATCCCATATCACGATTTTGATATTAAATTCTCAATCAGAATATCTACCTACTAGAGAAAAATGATCGTCAAACAATGTCTAAATGGAAATAGGAGTGGGCTCTGGAGTTTACTCCGATAGAATCTGGTTAAACACATCCATACTCAAAGCTACCGAATCGGCTAAAGTATTGGACAGATCACAAGAGGATATCACCATTT